>CM077663.1:332732579-333944308 GCA_039707655.1 Elymus sibiricus | reverse complement strand
TGCTTTTGCCTTGCCAAAAACCCCAGCCGACCTAAATGATCTGGCGGGAGCTTGGATCAAAAGCTTTCCCATAAACCAGAGAAACCTTGTGCTCTACGGTGGGATTACCTTGTGTTGGACCATTTGAAAAACTAGAAATAGAGCATGTTTTGATAAAATATTTCCAGATGATCATGTCTCTTTGATATATAGGATGTGCTTTTATCTTAATACATGAAGTATCTTGCAGAAGTCCCAAGACAGAAGAAGAATTGAGGAAGGCGTGAGAATGATCAAAAAGCGTGATGGAGGAAATCTATGCTCGAAGATGTGGATGGAATCCGCTAAATAGAAGAATCGGAGTAGGTTGAAGCTAGAAAGCCCATGATCTTCTTCGGTCTTGTTTCCTTTGCTCTACTCTTTTGATTTGTGCGGCATGTAATGTAAAAAAGAGAATGTGCTAGGGGCGCTGGTATTAAGTATGCTTGCGATGCTTGTGTACTTATGTAGCATGGGGGGTTGTGACTTCCGATGGAGAGGGGGGGGGGGGGGGGGGGGGGATGTCTCATCTCCTCTCTGGTTGGTGGTTGTAGGCCTCGTCGGTTCTCTTTTCTTTCTTTGTTGCAAACTTTGTAGACACTGTGGCGGTCTCTTTAATGAAAAACGATGAGGAGGCTTCTTGTTTCAAAAAAGAAAGAAAATGGACAATCCTAGGTCTGCCACTGATTGGTCGTATCATTTACCTCGATGTAGCCAAGGCCGTGGGGGTCAACTCATCCATGATGAGCCGAACATGCTTCTCGGACTGTTTTGCGTCCATCGTTAGCTGGTTTGTCGACGCGCTCAATGTGATGATCTGCAGACCAGATCAGAATAACCTTCATTGATGTGCAAATGTGCAATGACAGTGTTTTTGAGCGAGCATCGTTCATCGTCAAAAATCAGAGAACCACACCCTCCATTCCTGTTTTGGAGAACGGAGAGACGCCTGAATTACACCAGTGAAAGAGTAGTTGGAACGTACCTGTTCGACCTCCACCTCGCTGATCCTCCCGTCAGCGTCCTTGTCCACCCTGTGGTTAGTCAAAGATATTCACTTCAGTACTTCACGTTTGACCTTGATCGACAAAATACATGAGTTACACAACACAAAGTGATTATGTTAACAAATGCTAGCCCCTCTCTTCTTACTTAAGTACTGAAAAATAATGTTTACATTTGACCATCAACTCGATCACCGAAATATATGCATGATTTACACGACACAAATATCACTCAATTTACATTTGAAATAAGTTACCAATGATACCTTCATGTCACACATAGCTCATACAGCATATGAGTAGTTTAGTTCGTTGCTGAAGTTAAATCTCAAATAATCATGTAGGAGTATCCTATAAACTAGCTTGGAAGTAAACTGAGAAGGATTAACTAATTGGCTGGGCCAGTGTTTAATCAGCGTACATGTCGAAGAAGAGCTACAAGCGGCTCTTGTAGTTGGGGTCGGAAATTTGATCCCAGAACTCGCGCAGCTCCGCCTTGTCGATGCTGTCCCCGGAGATGCCCCGCCGCCTTGCCAGCGTGTGGAACAGCTCGCCGGCGAACGCGGCCTCTTTTATACCTGCAAAATTGTTCGATCACAGTGAGCGCGCGCGTAGATATGCACAGCTAATCAGGCATGAGCGAATTGTATTCTCGATCGAGACAAGTCGGAGCGAGCTGGCGAGGTGTTTGACGTACCGATGCACTGACCGAACATGGAGCGGGGGAGGAGGTCATTCTCGGCGTTACCGTCGAAGAACTCCTCGGCGAGGGTCCACCGGCGTCAGCCCCGCTGATGAACTTGAGACCCTCGAGCGCGTGCGCGGGGGCGGACGACATGGACCTGTCGAAGCGGCTCGGGCCGCCCCCGCGCGGCGCGGGCACGGGCTCTGCGAACCGCGCGGTCTTCTGGGTCGCGGAACGACTCCCCGGAGGCACGACTCTCACGCCGCCGCTGGCCTCCACGATCTCCCTTACTCCACCACCGTCCCCGCCGTCGTCAGCGCCCACCCGGCTCGGCATGTCCGGCCACCGGTTCTGGCTCGTCCCCAAGAATCCTCCAAGAAACCGCAGCCAATGCGGAGGCAGAATTCAGCGCACGCGCTCCGGAACTCGCTGCCGGAGGTTTCGGCTCGGCTCGGGCAGTAGCAGAACAGAAGAAGCCGTAGTTGGAAGAGGGATTGGATTGGATGCGTGTGATGAGAGCGGTAGGGGAGATGGCTATTTATAGGGAACGGGTGCTTTGATCTGCTTGCCATGGTGCAGCTAACTGGTACGGTGTGAAGTGTGAACTGCAGGTTGGAATGGGATGTTGACCTATCAGTGTGGTCTGTTGCTTGTTATCGAAACACGCTTTCGCACCGCTTTATAGATAAAGCAAATGCCCATACAGCCGAGTATCAATCACAACCATAAAATAAAACTGCTGGAGCCACAACACAGATGTGCCCAAATAAAGAAAGAAGAAACAAAAAAGGTCAGCATGGGTAAGCTACGGTGCTGACGTACGGTCAGCGAGCCGGCGCGCAGAGGAGAGCAGAGCATCTATGAAGAGCCCAAGCCGGTCACGGTCCCTCGGTCTAGCGAGCGGATGCCAGTGCTGCAAGAAAGCGAGAAATTTGAAGAACGAGTCAGAAGCACGCCGCGGGAAGACCCGCTCAATCACCATCTTATTACGAGTAGTCCAAAGGGTCCACGTCATAGCCGCAAAGATAAGCCAGAACAGTCGGCGCTTGCGGCCAACCTGAGTGGCCCTAACCTGCAGAAACTCTGCCAGGTCGCGGGCCTCCCACTCCGGTCCTAAAGCCTCACGAACAAAGCACCAAAGAGCCTGAGCCGAGACACACGAGAACATAATGTGGGTTCCCGTCTCCGGTACGAGGCGACCATTGCCCGGACCATGGCGTTTAAGCACCTCGGTCCCAGATGGTAAGCGATCTCGCAGAAGCTGCCAGACGAAAATCTTGATCTTAAGGGGCAGCGGCGCCTTCCACAATGGGGATAACCAATGAAGAACCGGCGTCCGGCAGAGCGCCTGGTAAGCTGAGCTAACGGAGAATTCTCCCGAAGGAGAGAGACTCCAAGAAACCGTGTCGGGAGCCTGGGATAACGGACGAGGGACTACTTCCCTCAAGTTTTCCCACTCCCGCACCTCCTCCGGACCGAATGAGCGGCGAAACTCAATGTTCCACCCATCATCCACTGCGGCCGCCGAAACTAGCACATTCGGATCCACGCAAATCGCAAAGAGCCTCGAAAACCGAGTACGTAGCGTCTCCCCATCAAGCCAGGGATCCAACCAAAACTGAGTACCATACCCATTGCCAACTGAGAAGCGTATCCCCAACCTAATCTCTTCCTTGATGGCCTGGATAGACTTCCAGAACTGGGATCCAGCCGATTGAGAGCAAGCCAAGAGGGGTTGACCCTGCAGGTACTTGGCCTCCACCAGCTGAAGCCACAAACCTCCATCACCCCGCAAGATCCGCCAGACCCAGCGCAGCATGAGGGCCACGTTCATGTGCCGCGAGGCCGGGATGCCTAAGCCACCTCGATCCTTGGGCAAGCAGATGTCGGCCCACTTCACCATATGGTACTTAGGTCGTCCATCCACCGCCTGCCAGAAGAACCTAGCCAGCTCCTTGTCAAAGGAGCCATGCACACCTTCAGGTAAGATGTACGTCCCCATCATATACATGGGGAGGCTAGCGAGGTTGGAGCTAATAAGGACCGTTTTGCTTCCTTTAGATGTGAACCTCCCGCACCAGGGCTCCGCACGGGACGCTACTCGTCCCACTAGCGGATCATAACCACTCACCAGGATCCTAGACTCTGACATAGGCATCCCCAAGTAAGATATGGGGAAAGACGCAAGCCTACAATTGAGGTTGTCCGCAATCCGCTGCCGCTCAAGCTCCGAGTAGCCTAGGATCACAACCTCACTCTTGTCAAAGTTAATCTTAAGTCCAGACATTTCCTCAAAGCAGAGTAAAAGGAACTTAAGATTAACAATGTCCAAGTCAGACCCCTCCACCATGATCATGGTATCATCCGCATACTGCAAGTGGGTGACACCCCCTCCGGGGATGAGATGACTAACCACCCCCTTTATGTGGCCGGCCCGCTGGGCCTTATCTAGGATGCCAGCAAGGGCATCGACCGCAAGGTTGAAAAGCAGGGGGGAAACAGGGTCCCCCTGCTTCACACCTCTGGAGGCCCGGAAGTAGGGACCAACCTCGCCATTGATGTTAATCGCAGTGTTCCCAGATCCAACCATTTGCATGATCCAAGAACACCACCTCTCATCAAAACCTCGGCGCTGCATAACCATCCTCAAAAAGGACCAATCCAGCCGGTCATAAGCCTTTTGGAAGTCCAATTTAAGGAAGACACCCTTATGCCCCCGCGAAGCCACCTCGTGGACAATCTCGTGAAGGGCCAAGATCCCATCATGGATCCGCCGACCCTTCAAGAACGCGGTTTGGAGGGGGTGTGCAATCCTCTCCGCCACGGGGGATAGGCGGGTCGCGCAAACTTTCGCAAACATCCGCTCCAACACGTTAATCACCGTGATGGAGCGAAATTGCCTAATATCCGTCGCCCCAACTACTTTGGGGATCAGGGAAATAACACCATAATTTATCCGAGCCGTATCCAACGTTCCAATATAGAACTCATGAAACATGGGCATAATTACCGGGCGCAGGACCTCCCAGAATTTCTGGAAGAACACCACCGGAAGGCCATCCGGACCCGGGGCCGAGCTAGCCTTCATCGAGGCAATCGCTTGCCCCACCTCCTCTGGCGAGAAAGGGAGAGTAAGCTCCGCATTCTCGGCATCGGTGACCTGGGCCTCAGGCGGCCAAAAATCCTCGCGGAGGGAGACACCTCCACGCGGCTCAGCCGAAAACAACTCCTTATAAAAGGAGTAAATATGGGAGCAAATATCCTCTGGTCTGTTGCTTGTTGCTTCATGATTAGAATCGAATGTTCTACTTGCTTGAATAAAGTACACGATCGAAGTGGACTAAAGGACATCTCGAACGCTGACCCCCTAAAATGGACATTGTAGCCGTTTGCGGATCGGGGGAGACGAGTCCACAAATACTTATACGAGAGCCGGCCATCTGATAAAAAAGGGTTCCCTTTGATTTATATATAAAGCACCATCACCGAACAAGCTGAAACCGGCCGATACAAACACACACACACACCACAGGACACACACCCAAGGCTGGATACAAGGACGCTGAAACAGCAACCACTCGAACAAACTCCTAGCAAACATCAGATGAAACACTAAGCACTACTACGGAGTCATCAGGGTCCTCAACCGTGGGAGAGCCACCACGAAGAGGAGAAGCCGTGTGTGACGCACAATGGGATCCAAGGCAACACCTTTAGCAAGGGAACGATACCGTAGTGTCGCCACCGCCCAATCAAAGGATTATGGTTTCCCCTGGAGCACCACGGCGACATGTGAGATGCCGCGACGGCGCCTTCAAGAAGGGGACGACGCCAGAATGCCGCTGCCGCCGGCCTGACAAGAAAGAGCGGGTTTTCACCCCGGCCAACACTCACCGTTACCGGATTGGGTTACGGGCCACCGCAACGCCGCCATTGAACGACACACCCCGATCAACATGCCGCCCACACGGCCATGGAGACCGGACAACGCCCGAGCCGCGTGCTCCGCCCATGAGCACCCCGGCTACCACCAACCGGGCCGCCACCACGGCATCCGAGCCCCGCCCTCATCTAGGATACACCTAACGGACGCGGCCGACCGGAGCGGAGCAGAAGACCTCCCTTCCACCCCAAAGTCAACACCTTGGCAGGGTAGGTGTCCTCGGCGGCTAGATCTGGGCCAGGGGAACTCCGGCAACCACCTGAAGTAGCTGCCAGATGCCACGGAGGGGGCACCCTGCCCCCTTCCAGAAGTCCCCTGCCGCCTCTAGCAGGCCTCACGCGCACCCACACCCACTGATGAGGTCGTCTACCATGGGTAGGGTCACAAGACTGACTTCTTGGCCACCTAGGGACCCTCATCGACATTGAAACTCCAGAGGTGGAAGTGCACTCGGCCAAACCTGAAGAGTCACTCGGACGCGCCAGAAGATACACTCGGACGGTCACAGCCACACTCGGTCAACAAGAGCTCAACGGTCCAGGGGACCTAGCGTTTAGTAATATGAAGAGACGTCCTCTGGGACTGATCAATTGTGCGTTACCAGTAACGCCCTAGTTAAAGCGACAGTTCCTGTAACGTAGCTTTAACTAACATTTATTACGGCGCTCGGCTGGTGGTGGCGCACTCTATATAAGCCACCACCAGACGCCGTAGCAAGGTTCCGACACTTGTATCCTCCTATTTCCACATAAGCAAGCAAACTAGCCCCCGGGCTCGAGACGTAGGGCTTTTACCACTTCTGAGTGGGGCCTGAACTCGTACACATCCGAGTGAAACACCTGAGTCGTAGCTAGACTTCGCCCCTCCATTCGTACCCCCAAGTACTATTGTCAGGGACATTCCCACGACAGTTGGCGCCCACCGTGGGGCTGCGCATCTAGCGAATTTTGGCGCAGGTGGAATTTCCATTCTCACGTTCATCATGAACGCTTTCGGCGGTGAGATCTTCTTCGGCTCCCTCAGCTTCGCCGTCGACGATTCGGCGTGGCTGCTGGAGGCACCGCTGGACGCAGAGGCACTACCCGCCCGCGGCACAGTGCACTTTAGCACGGCGACGTTCGGAGTTCTCCTCCGGCAACCGTCTACACCCTATCGACCGACTTCCCCGACCCGTCTTGCGGCTTCTCGCCGGCGTTCTGGGCGCTCTCGGCTGCAGCGCTGGATCAAGCACGCTACGGCGGCGCAGGCCGCAGGACGGCAAGTGGCTGCATTCGAAGCTGACGAGTCAGTCCATTGTCTTTTCTCGTCTTCGGATGACAACTCCTCCGATGCTGCTGGTTTCGAGAGCAGCGGCGAAGTGGCGGAGGTCTTGATGGCCGGCCCGGACCGAGATGCTGCCCCTCCGGGGCATTCGGCAGGAGACACCCGCGACCGGGACGGCGACCGCTGCAACGCCAGCTCCGACGGCTACGTTCCCCGCCCCCTCACTCGGGAGCAGCGGGAGGAAATCAGGCGCAGGAACGACCAAGTCCTCCAGACGCCCATTGCGGGGAACACCCCCGAAGAGATAGCCCTGGAGGCCGCTCGCCAAGCCACTCTAGCTGAGCGTGAGCATCTCGAGCGGCTGCAGCATTCACTCGATGAGCGCGCGGCAAGAGAACTTCCCGGTTCCAGCCGTAGCCGCCGCCGGTTGACGTTCACGAAAGATCGTCCGTACACCATCCCGGTGATGCGCACACCTTTGATGAATCTGGCCGCGGCCACTCGGATCGCAGATTCGATCCAGCCGTCCAATTCGGCGGCAAGCGAGGGCATTTGGCAGATCCAGGCTTTGCTGAAGACCGCCCTACAACAGAACTCCGAGGTGTCACAGTCCCATCATCGGTTTCATAATGAATCCACTCGGGCAGATACTGTGCAGTTGGCTCACAGTCCGCTCGCGCCGAGGAAAGACCCACAAACTCCTCCTCATTCAAGAGGCCCGTATGGAGGACGTGGGCGCGACGACCGGGATTTCAGTCGGACTCCCCCTTCGAGGGGCGGTCCGCGTGGCCAACAAACGTATGACGGAGGCTACCCACTCGGGAGAAACCGCGAGCGGAGTCCTGTTCGGCACAGGGGCTACGATGCCCGATCTGACATCACTCAACGAGTGGTTGATCGGAACACATATGACAGAGACCGGGCGAGCGGCTAGGGCGTTTCCTGCCTTGGATGTTTCAGCAGATACATCTGAGAGGCAGAAATACCCCCCCAATTATCGATTGGCAACCGGAATTGGAAAGTTTAATGGCGAATCCAAGCCAGAGACTTGGCTCGAAGATTATCGAGTCGCTGTTCAGATCGGCGGCGGCGATGATTTCGTCACCATGAAACACCTTCCGCTCATGTTGGAAGGGTCTGCACGGGCGTGGCTAAATCAGTTGCCCGCCAACTGCATTTATTGTTGGGAAGACTTGGCCCGAGTGTTCGTCAAGACATTCGAGGGCACCTACAAGCGTTCGGGTGGACTGACGGAACTCCAACACTGCGTTCAGAAGAACAATGAAACTCTCCAAGAGTATATTCAGTGCTGGACCACGTTGCATAACACCGTGGAAAATGTCACCGAACATCAGGCTGTGTGCGCTTTCAAGGCAGGCACTCGGTATCGGGAGTTAGTATTGAAGTTCGGTCGGTCTGGGGATCTGTCCCTCAGTCGGGCCATGGAGATTGCAAACAAGTACGCCAATGGCGAGGAAGAAGACCGCCTCCGTGGCGGCAAGGCGAGAGCCGGCAACGCCCCTCAATCGGGAGGCAACGCCGGGAAAAATCAGAAGCGGAAAGCTGACGCCTCTGGCAAGGCGGAGGTCGCAGCCGTCCAAGGTCAAGGGCAAGGCAAGCCGAAGCCAAAGAAAAAGAAGAAAGAATGGATTCCCAAGAAAAAGTCCGAGTACAAATCCGACATTCTTGACCAGCTGTGCCAGATTCATACCAGGACAGATGAAGAAGGCAATGTTGTGCTCCCGAAGCATACCACTCGGGAATGTCGCCTGCTCAGGCAGGAGATGGGCGCTGAGCCCTTGAGTGAGAAGGTCGATGTCGAGGAAGAGGAAGAAGAGTATCCGAAAGTCGACAAGGTTCTCAACGTGATTTTTGCTGACGTTGAAAGCTAGAGGCAGCTGAAGGTAATCAATCGGGAGGTGAATATGGCAGTTCCGACTGCTCCCAAGTATCTCAACTGGACGAAGACGCCCGTCACCTTCGACCAGTCGGACCATCCTCCTCACATTGCCACCCCTGGGAGGCAAGCCTTGGTCATTGACCCAGCAGTGGGTGGCGTCTGCGCAAGGTCCTGATGGACGGAGGCAGCGGGCTCAATATCATATATGCCGACACGCTCAAGGCTATGGGCATCCCGATGTCTCAATTGAGCAAGATCAACATGCATTTCCATGGGATAGTCCCTGGAAAGAAGGCAGAATCACTCGGCCAGATCGCTCTGGACATGGTATTCGGCGGCGAGAAGAATTTCCGAAAGGAAAAGCTGACCTTCGAGGTGGTTGACTTCCGAAGTGCTTACCACGCCATCCTGGGTAGGCCCGCCTACGCACGTTTCATGGCCAGACCATGCTACGTATATCTCAAGCTCAAGATGCCAGGACCTAAGGGTGTGATTACAGTCACTGGTGATTGGAAGGTCGCCGAAGAGTGCCTTCAGCATGGCACAAAGATAGCAAATGAACAAGTGCTTGCAGTCAAAATTGAAGGGTACAAGAAGGAAGTGGATACGACCGACCTGCTCAGGTCAAAGCGGCCGGCTTCAGAATCGGCTTTCCAGTCAGCTGGCGAGACTAAGCAAGTTCATGTCCATCCGAGTGACCCGAGTGCCGCTCCGACGAATATCTCCACTTAACTCGGAGACAAATAGGAAGCCGAGCTCATTCAGTTCCTCCGTGAGAACTGGGACATTTTCGCATGGAAGCTGTCTGACATGCCTGGTGTTCCTAGGGAACTGGCTGAGCACCGACTCCGAACCAATCCCAAGGCCAAGCCTGTCAAGGAGTATTTGTGCCGATCCTCCGTCGAGAAACGCAAGGCGATTGGTCAAGAGATAGCTCGGGTCCTCGCCGCCGAGTTCATTCGCGAGATTTACCACTCCGAGTGGCTCGCGAATGTAGTCTTGGTGCCGAAGAAGGACAAGTCACTCCGTATGTGTATTGACTTCAAACATCTCAATCGGGCCTGTCCGAAGGATCATTTTCCTTTACCTCGGATAGATCAGATAGTAGACTCTACAGCCGGATGCGAACGTCTGTCGTTCCTGGATGCGTACTCCGGGTACCACCAGATCCGAATGTATGGTCCTGATGAAATAAAAATAGCCTTCATCACCCCATTTGGGTGCTTTTGTTACGTCACGATGCCATTCGGCTTGAAGAATGCTAGAGCCACTTTTCAGCGCATGATCCAGAAATGCTTGCAAAAGCAAATCAGTCGGAATGTGGAGGCCTATATGGACGATATCGTAGTCAAGTCTAGGAAAGGTTCCGACCTCCTGACTGACCTCGCCGAAACCTTCGCGAACCTACGACGCTTTGGGATAAAGCTGAATCCAGCTAAGTGCACATTCGGAGTGCCAGCAGGAAAGTTACTCGGTTTCCTCATTTCCGAACGAGGGATTGATGCCAATCCGGACAAAATCGGCGCCATAGTCCGAATGAAGCAACCCGAGCGTTTACACGATGTACAAAGGTTGACAGGATGTCTTGCGGCCCTGAGCCGATTCATTTCAAGACTCGGAGAGAAGGCACTTCCTCTCTACGGATTGATGAAGAAGTCCGACAAATTCGAGTGGACCAATGAAGCGCAAGCCGCATTCACAGAACTCAAGGCATTGCTTTCCACCCAGCCGGTGTTAGCTGCTCCGGGCAGCCAGGAACCTCTACTCCTATACATTGCGGCGACCAACCAGGTGGTGAGCACAGTCCTTGCGGTTGAGCGCGAAGAGCCAGGAAAGGCATTCAAAGTTCAAAGACCCATATATTACATCTCAGAAGTACTGGCCCTTCCAAGTAGAGGTACACGCACTACCAAATGCTGGTCTATGGTATTTACTTGACTTCCAAAAAGGTGGTTCATTACTTCCAAGATCACTCGGTCACGGTCGTCAGCAGCGCTCCCCTGTCGGAGATCTTGCATAACAGGGACGCCGCCGACAGAGTGGCAAAGTGGGTAATCGAGCTCCTTCCGCTGGAGATCAAGTTTGAAGCTAAGAAAGCAATCAAGTCCCAGGCATTAGTTGATTTTATGGCTGAGTGGATCGAGCAGGAGCAACCAATTCCGAGTGTTCCCGAACACTGGACTATGTTCTTCGATGGGTCCAAGATGCTCAATGGCTCGGGGGCTGGCGTGGTTCTTGTCTCTCCGAAAGGAGACCGGCTGAACTATGTCCTCCAAATCCACTTCGACTCATCAAACAATGAGGCCGAATACGAAGCCCTCCTGTACGGGCTCCGCATGGCCATATCACTCGGCATTCGTCGTCTGATGGTCTACGGTGACTCGGACCTCGTTGTCAACCAAGTGATGAAGGAGTGGTACATTCGGAGTCCAGCAATGACCGGATACTGCAACGCTGTCAGGAAGCTGGAGAAGAATTTTGAAGGCCTAGAACTGCATCACATTCCTCGCGCAAAGAATCAAGCAACAGACGACCTGGCAAAGATCGGGTCCACTCGGCGCGCGGTCCCGAAAGACATATTCCTTGAGCATCTGCGCGCTCCAACAATCGCAGAAGATCCTTCCACAGAGGAGCCCCTGCAAGCAGTCGGTCCTTCTGATCCGACTGAGGTTGAAGTTCCAGCTATAGTGGATCTGGTCCACGAAATGCTGGTAATCACTCCCGAGTGGACTCAACCCTATTTGGCATACTTGCTCAGACAAGAACTCCCCGAAGACGAAGAAGAAGCCCGTCGGATCGTCCGTCGATCCAAGTCATTTGAAGTTATGGGAGACCAGTTGTACAAGAAAAGCACCACAGGAGTCACCCAAAAATGCATCTCCCCAGAGGAAGGGCTGCAAATCTTACATGAAATCCACTCGGGAACTTGCGGCCACCATGCGTCCTCTCGGACTTTGGTCGCTAAAGCTTTCCGAGTAGGTTTTTATTTGCCCCGAGCCAATGAAGCAGCAAGGGACCTGGTAGACCTATGTGTCAGGTGTCAGTTCTACAAGAATAAGTCCCACAAGCCAGCGTCCGCGCTCAAGACGATCCCGATCACTTGGCCGTTTGTGGTATGGGGCCTTGATATGGTCGGTCCCTTACGGACTGGGTCGAGTGGATTCACACATCTACTCGTCGCGGTTGACAAGTTCACCAAGTGGGTTAAAGCGAAGCCCATCAAGAGTTTGGACGCAGGTACTGCCGTTAGTTTCATTCGGCAGATCATCTTCAGGTTCGGAGTACCGCATGATATTATCACGGATAATGGGAAGAACTTCGACTCAGAAGAGTTCCGCGAATTCTGTTTCTCTCAAGGCACTCGGGTTAATTACGCCTCAGTGGCTCACCCGCAGTCGAATGGACATGCAGAGCGCGCAAACAGAATGATTCTGCAAGGTCTAAAGCCCCGATTGATGAGAGACCTAAAGTACGCTGCTGGAGCTTGGGTCGAAGAATTGCCTTCTGTCTTGTGGGGCATTCGGACAACCCCAAACCGATCTACGAAGCGCACGCCTTTTTTCATGGTGTACGGGTCAGAGGCGGTGTTACCGAGTGACCTTCAGCACAATCCCCCCCGAGTGGAACTGTATGATGAAGCTGAAGCCAAAGCCGCTCGGCAAGACGGCCTCGACCTTTTGGAGGAAGAGAGAGAGCTGGCCCTCATCAGATCGACGCTCTATCAGCAGGATCTGAGGCGTTACCATGACAGACACGTCCAAGGCCGAGCCTTTCAGGAAGGAGACCTTGTTCTCTGACTAGATCAGCAGAAACCCCACAAGCTAGCGCCTCCGAGGCAGGGGCCGTATGCAATCTCCAAAGTCTTGCATAATGGAGCCTACCGGCTTTACAATATCAAAGATGGAGTAGAAGAGCCTCAGACTTGGAACGCGGACCTGCTTTGCAAGTTCTACACCTAGAACATAACTACACTAGCTTGTCATTCCAGTAATGAATCCAAGTGATCTCGATGAATAAAGTTTTATTTCATTATATCTTGTGGAAATTTGACTACCACCCCCTGTGGGTGTAAAACACAAAACACTTAGCCGCAAACCTGATTTTGCCTAAGTACAAACTACTCCGAGTGAGGGTCTCGCCCGCACTCGGGGGCTTAGCCGCGGCTCCGCGTCGCCTAAGTTAGAAAACCTCTCGAGTGTGACACCCTCCACACTCGGTTGTCAAGATGAACAGGACCATCATTGTTCATCTAAAGACAAACTACTCCGAGTGAGGGTCTCGCCCGCACTCGGGGGCTTAGCCGCGGCTCCGCGTCGCCTAAGTTAGAAAACCTCTCGAGTGGGACACCCTCCACACTTGGTTGTCAAGATGAACAGGACCATCATTGTTCGTCTAAAGACAAACTACTCCGAGTGAGGGTCTCGCCCGCACTCGGGGGCTTAGCCGCGGCTCCGCGTCGCCTAAGTTAGAAATCCTCTCGAGTGGGACACCCTCCACACTCGGTTGTCAAGATGAACATGACCATCATTGTTCGTCTGAAGAAAACTACTCCGAGTGAGGGTCTCGCCCACACTCGGGGGCTTAGCCGCGGCTCCGTGTCGCCTAAGTTAGAAAACCTCTCGAGTGGGACACCCTCCACACTCGGTTGTCAAGATGAATAGGACCATCATTGTTCGTCTAAAGACAAACTACTCCGAGTGAGGGTCTCGCCCGCACTCGGAGACTTAGTCGCGGCTCCGCGTCGCCTAAGTTAGAAAACCTTTCGAGTGGGACATCCTCCACACTCGGCTGTTAAGATGAACATGACTATCATTGTTCGTCTAAAGACAAACTACTCCGAGTGAGGGTCTCGCCCACGCTCGGGGACTTAGCCGCGACCCCGTGTCGCCTAAGTTAAAATTCATGCCAAGTGCGAATATTATACACACTCTAAACCCCATGCACGATCCTGCAATCGCTCGAGTATAAAACACTCTAAGATCAGAGATCAAGTCAAGATAAGGCAAATGAAAACTGCATCGTTCAAAGCAGAAGTACGGATGATAGTCGCCTCAGGCTCATTTAAAGGTCTTATGGATACAGATACTACTCGGCATTCCGAGGCAAATGTTTAAAGAAGTTTTTAACCCGGCGATCACTCGGGGTTAGGCACTGCTTCGACGAACGTGTCCAAGTCAAGGCTTTCTGCAATCCTGGTGGCCGCTTCCATGAACATCTCCATGAAGTCCTGAAATCTGGCGTGCTTCCGATTGGCGACTTCCAAGGACTTCAGTATCTTCTCATCCACTCCCTTGCAGTGGACCCGAACTAGTGAGCGAGCAATGTCAGCTCCGGCTCGGGCCGTTGACTTCTTCCAGATCTTCACTCGGTGCGGGACATCTCTCACTCGGTTAAGAGTGGATTCCAGGTCCTTGGAGGGTTCTTCGTCGGAGAAGAGTTCCTTTTCGATGTCCACGATGCTGGTACAGAGCCTCTTGATGAATGAAACCGCTTCGTCGACGCGTTCTTCCAGACGGAGAAAGGCCATGGCAGCACTGTCCTTGAGCAGTTCTCGGGATGGATCTAGCTCTTTCTCGATCTTGTCGGTCTCCTCGCCAATGTCGAAGCAGAATTCTGGGTTCAGCCAAACAAAAAAGGAATCAAAGTCAAGCAAATTTCATTCGGCTGTTCTGAAATACACATGGGTCATTCGGGAGAGTTTACCTTTGAGTTTTTCACACACGGTATCGCCGAACTCCTCGACGAATTGCTCCAGCTCAGCCTTCTTGGCAGTGATATGTTCGAGTTTGGTCTTCCATTCGACGAGTTCCTCCTTGGACTTCTTCACGGCGACCTCGAGGGTTTTCTTCTCCTCTTCTAGCTTCCCGACTAACTTTAGCTTCTCCTCGGCCTCCTTGGTCTTCCGACTGGCCTCCTTTTGAGCTGTTGCCAGTTCTGTGTCCTTCTTCTCGAGGGCTGTCTTCACAGTCACTAAAGAAACAGAATTCTTCAGTCTCTCGACAAGCTTACGATTTTCTCCATGAAGATCTGACGAAGTAGACTCAGTCGGACAGGGAGAAAGATTAGAGACAGTAACAGTCAGTTAGGGAGAATAATACCTTCCAACGCAGTCTTATCTTGCTCCAGTCGGGCGCTCTTGGCCTTCTCAGCTTCCAGGTCGAGACGCAAAGTTAACACCTCCTCCTTCAGAGCATTGTAGTGGCTTCTGAGCTCACAAATAGACTACAAACGACAAATGGAAGAAAAATTATGATCAGGCAAAGACATATGATTCGTCAATCGGATACTACGTGCAGATCATTCAGTCAGATTCAAAAATCCTAAGACTCCCGCTGAAAGCACATTTGCTCCCTTGGTGGTTTTGGTAATTTATAACAACATATAAGTCATTGAACTAATGTTTCCACTATGTATATTTCAGGAAAAGTTCAATGATAGGATTGGCAAAAGGATTGTGGAGATTGTGGAATACCCCAAGATGCAAGGAAATAGGTTGGCAAAGCTTCAAGCAAGAGGACTCTACATTTTACATTTGTGAGAAATCACTTTGAGTCCATAGGAAAGCCAATACTATTAAAAGGGGGTAAGGTTTTGTTGGTGAACAAAATGCTCATACGTGCACAAGTGATAGTCACCAAAAACACCCACAAGCTCTCCCACAAAAGTCTGTCCAAAGTCAAATATCCAAAATCGGTGCAACCAACACTTCCCACTCAGTGCCACCGATTCCCATACCCAGACAGACCTAAGACAAACCCTACCTTTTCGGTGCAACCGATTCTGCTTCGGTGCCACCGAGTTTAGGTTGCCAACTTTCTGTTACGCAAATTCACAAAATCGGTACCACCGAGATTGTTGGATCGGCGTCACCGAAAATGGGCAATCTGACCGTTGGTCACCTTATCGGTGCAACCGAGTTTCATATATCGGTCTCACCAAGATTCAAAAGTTGCCACCTTTTGGTCACTTCGGTACCACCGAGATTAACACATCGGTGTCACCGAGTTGGTCATTTTGTGTGTAACGGTTGGATTTTTGGGGATGCCTATATATACCCCCTCCACCACCACCTACTCGAAAGAGAAGCACTCAGAACTATTCCATACTTGCCCCATCAGTTTTCTAAGAGAGAGCCACCTACTCATGTGTTGAGATCATGCCATTCCATTCCTACCATATGAATCATGATCTCTAGCCTCCCCAAGTTGCTTTCCACCAATCCCATCTCTTCCACCAAGCCAAATCTGTGAGAGAGTGATTGTGTGTTGAGGAGTCTATCATCTTGAAGCACAAGAGCAAGGAGTTCATCGTCATTACCGAGCCTATTACCTTTTGGAGGGTGGTGCCTCCTAGATTGGTTAGGTGTCGCTTGGGAGCCTCCTACTTCGTGTTGTGGAGTTGAACCAAGAAGTTTGTAAGGGCAAGGAGATCGCCTACTTCGTGAAGATCTACCCATAGTGAGACTAGTCCTTCGTAGACGGAAGCCGTTATGGAATAGTCAAGGTTGCTACTTCGTGGACCCTTCATGGGTGGAGCCCTCCGTGGACTCTTGCGACCGTTACGCTCCGTGGGTTGAAGACTCCATAAACGTGGACGTACGATAGCACCACCTATCGGAACCACGGGAAAAAATCATCGTGTCTACAATTGCGTTTGATCCTCCTACCCTTCCTTACTACTCATGCTTGTTGTTACTTTCCGCTGCTATACTCTTAGACATGCATGTGTAGGGTGTACTTGACTTGCTATGAATGCTAAAATCTGCCAACACTAAAAATTGGGAAAAGGTAGAATTTTTATTTGGTCAAGTAGTCTAATCACCCCCCCTCTAGACATACTTTCGGTCCTACAAGTGGTATCAGAGCTTTGGTCTCCATTGCATTGGTCTCACAACCTAGGAGAGTATGGCGTCTAGTGAGGGAAATTACCACCGTAGAGGTCCGTAATTTGATGGCACTAATTTTGCTAGTTGGATGCACAAAATGAAAATGCATATTCTTGGTCATAACCCCGCCGTTTGGGCTGTTGTTCGTGTTGGTTTGCAAGGTGAATTCTTTGGTGATGGAAAGGAACCAGATCGTGAAGCGACCGCGGATGAATTGAAGATGTTGCAATACAACGCTCAAGCATGCGACATTCTCTTCAACTGCCTATGCCTAGAAGAATTCAACAAAATTAGCCGTCTTGAGAATGCAAAAGAGATTTGGGATACTTCGGTTGATATGCACGAAGGAACCGAGTCCGTGAGAGAATCCAAGTTGGATGTTCTTCAAAGTCATCTTGATAAGTTCAAGATGAAGGATGGTGAAGGAGTCGCGGAGATGTACTCTAGGCTAGCTCTCATCACCAATGAGATTGCCGGCTTAGGAAGCGAAGAAATGACCGACAAATTCATCATCAAGAAGGTACTTCGAGCTTTCGATGAGAGATACAACACCGTGTGCACATTAATCCAAATGATGCCCAACTACAAAGATCTCAAGCCTACGGAAGTCATTGGAAGGATTGTTGCTCATGAGATGACACTCAAAGACAAAGAAGAGCTTCACAACAAGTCTAGCGGTGCTTACAAAGCCACAAGTGATGCTCCCGCAACTTCAAGCGACAACCTTGTCACCAATGAAGAGATAAGCCTCATGGTCAAGAAATTCAACAAGTTCTACAAGAATAGAGGCAAAGAACGAAGCTCCAACTCAAGATATGATGAGAAGCGTTCGTCAAGTCATGACCGCAATTGCTACAATTGTGGGAAGCCCGGACACTACTCCAATGAGTGCACGGCTCCCTACAAACGAAGAGAAGAGTCACCTAGAAGACGAAGCTCAAGGAATGGATCACCTCAAAGAGAGAGAAGGAGTAGAGATGATCGTTATGAACGAAGACACTCAAGGAGAAGTAGGGATTCGGAGAAGAAGGACAAGTACACCAAGAGCTACACAAGAAGAAAACATCAAGCTCATGTTGGTGAATGGGTTTCCGGCTCCGACTCCGATGACAACTCCGAGAGAAGCTATAACTCCAACTCCGACTATAGTCAAGATGAAGGTGTTGCCGGACTTGCACTAGTGACTACCAATTCCTATGATCTATTTGATTCACCAAATGAAGGGAGTGGAAGTTGCTTCATGGCTAAAGGCCCCAAGGTATCACACCCCGAGTATCTTGATTTCAATAGTGATGAAGATGATTTACTTTGTGATGATGACTTGCTCTTTGATAAAACTAGTGATGTTAGTCAAAATGAACTTGATAATTCTCATGCTAGTCAAGATAAGTCATTTGATGATGATAAGATGAAAATAGAACAACTAACTAAAGAACTAAACACTCTTAAGTTAGCTCATGAATCTACTCTTAAAGATCATAGAGAGCTTGTAAGAACTCATGAGAAGCTACGCTTCGAGAAGCTCAATTTGGAGCAAGAGCATGAGTTTCTTAAAGCTATCAATGACGACCTCCGAAAGAAGACTTCATCTTATCTAGCCAAACGACTACTCTTGTCTACTTTCATGCCACAAGTTAAATCTAAAAAAACTAGTAACAAAGGCAAGAAAGGTTCTTCATCTAGTAGCAACAATAAAACTGCTAAGCCCAATGATGTTGCTTCTAGTAGTTCTATTGATTCCACTAATGATGATTCTCTTAGCCAAGTTACACTTGAGCAAGAAAATGTTTTATTGAAAGGAATTATAGAAAAAGGTATCTACAAGAGTCTTGCCGGGTGTAAGCAATTTGAGGAAATTGTACGCAAGCACGGAGGATACCGAAAGAATCATGGTGTTGTCTACTTCAACGCAAATGGAGTTGAATGGGAAGAAGGTCAATACCCCGAGCCCAAGTTTGTTCTTCAAAAGGAGAAGTATGAAAATACTCTTCCCAAGGGGACAAACACTCAAGATGACCTTCCACCACAAGATTACAAGCTCAAGGGCAAGAACAAGCTTCAAGAGGACATTGACTCATATGAAGATGAATCCCTAGCTTTGGTGGAGTGGGTTCCCAAGGCTACTTCTAGCTCAACTTCTACAAAGGCTACTTCAACACCAAGGATCCCCATCAACTTGATGTGGGTCCCCAAGAAGAAGAACTAGAGAGTTCTTGAGGGGTGACTCCGCCAATGAAATTCACTCACATTCATTATTGGCAAGAACTATTTGCAATCAACATCAACTCTATGTAATAGTTCAAGGAGTCACACATTCCCTCAAAGGTAAGCAAGGGACAAGGTAATCAACAAATCAATGGACATCATTACACATGCTTTCACTCCATGTCCATAGATATCCTTGTATTTGTCTCTTGTATGTTGGGACTAACCCATGTAGGTGAGAAGAGTAAGGAAACAACAAGGATGCTCCCAACTCTTGGTGATCTTCATCAACCTTGAGCATCCACCACTACCTCACCAACATGAAGTCTTCTTCGACAAAACCCAAGGTTAGTTTATCCCTCTTATGGGGGGATGTCACATCAAGGGGGAGCCTTACTCTAAGACTTGAGTTAAAGCATCTCTTAGAATGTGACAACATTAAATGCTTTATGTAAAAGTGGTAACCCCATTTGTGTTTAAACGATGAGTATGACCTATGATAAAGTATTTTTACTTGGCTCCTAAGTTAATATACTCATATATAGATGACTTCGTCATCGCCAAAGTGCTTGTTAGATGTTAGTATGTTTGTGCATGTTTGCCATGATTTCATTTGACATCTTCTTGTGTGAGCATGTTGGTCTGCATTTTTTTCCATTCGAGGACATCCAATTGTTGCTATTTGGCTTTTGATTTTCCTTTTGCCAATTGGATGGACAAGAATGCCTAGGACCACTCTCTAGCTATCTATGCTTTCTCATCTCATGTTCTATTCATGCTGCATCACAAAATTTGAACAAGTACTTTTCGATCCCTCTGTGTGTGGAGCACTCGGAGTTCCGTATCGACAAAGGACTGACCATTAAAACCTCCCAAGTGCATCTCAGTGGAACCAACCCACAATTCTCGGTCTCACCGAATGCCTAGGGTTGATCTGGTTTTCAATCTCGGTACTACCGATTCCATATTCTCGGTTACACCGAGTTTCCCTGTCAGCTGACAGTTGAGGAACTCGGTGACACCGAAAATTTAGAATCGGTATCACCGACAGCAAAGGGTATATATGCTGTGGACCCCGACGCTTTGAAATTCAATCTCAAACCGTCGCGCCTCAGAACCCTACGCTGCCGATTCGTGACCCCTGGTCGTCGCCTTGCCTCCCCGTGCGTCTCCGCCGCTGGGATTCTCGCCGTCGACGCGCATCTTCGCCGCCGTCTTCGCCGTAGCGGATCCGTCGCCAAGTTAGGGTAGGGATTCGATTTTTCTTGCACTCCCCGTCTGATTCTCGCCCAATGAAGTTTGATTTATATATAAGCCACAGATTGAAATCCTCTTTATCCTCTAAAACTTACAGTAGATAGCGAATGGTCGATTTTCTAGGGTTTACCGTCCGCCCGATGGAACTCGGTGGAACCAAAGCAAACAAATCGGTATCACCGATTTGCCAATCTGTGCTGCTGAGAACTATCTCGGTGAAACCGAGTACTCCTTTTCGGTCTCCCCGAAAGGAGTGCCAAGTTTCTGTTTAAAAGAGAGTCAGTCTCGGTAGCACCAAAATTTTTGCTTCGGCTGTACCGATTTTCATGTGACAGAATGTAAACCTTGAGAATCCTTTGTTCAAACTTTCAAAAAACTCTGCATTTTGTGATGACTTATCCTATTCCACTCTTCTATACTCTATTCACAGGACTTCTATGAGACTGTGCTGCTTGACAAGAGCCCAGCTGTAAGTGACATGAGATACGTGGATTGGAAGTACATCAAGGCTAATGAGGACTATTTTCCAAATGTCCAAGATAACTTTCACTGCATTGGCTTGGATGAGTTTGTTGGCAAAGAGTTTACAGCATGGAATGATGAGACGATCATGCAATTCTACTCCACTGCTCATTTCTATGGAGATGGTAGAATTGTATGGATGACTGAAGGAGCTAGATACGAGTCCACTGTTGAGGAATGGGCTGCCATCTTAGGAGTCCCAAAGGTGCAGGATGGTGACTTGGATGTCTACTCAGAATCCAAGGAGAGCCATGATGCTATGAAGTATATGTACAATGCTATCCCAGCTGCTAACTTGAAGTCACACAAGCTAGGTTCTATCTACTTCCTCCAGGATGGCCTCCGCACCATGAACACCATATTGAGGCATACTTTGATGCCCAAATCAGGAGATGAGAAGATGATTCGAGGCCACTCCATCAACATGCTGATCCATCTTGACAGACACACCATGATACGTGTGATGGACTTGATTGTAGAGACAGTGAAGAGGGTTGCTGCTGATCAGAAGCGCTCATGCTGCTATGCACCCTACATTCAGATGCTCATCAACTCCAAGCTGGAGAAGCACATATTTGCTCTAGACAGTCCCCACTTGCCCCGACAGCCAGATCTCGAGGACAACATTGTGGTGATGGACCCAGAACATCCCACATCAGCTGCTGCTCAAGCACAGGCAGAGGCAGAGGCAGCTAGAGCCACTAGTGCTCAAGTCCCTAGGTCCAGGAACGAGCAAATGGATCTTTTGATCTCATGAGTTCAGGGCATGCAGAAGGACATTGAGGGCATTCTGGACAACCAAAACATTCTTGTGAGGATCTTTGGGAACAGGATCAAGACTCTCAATGACAAGGTAGATGGGCTGACCAAGACAGTCAATGAGCTTAAGAAGGAAGTTGACTCTGTGCCTCTTCCTTAGTCTTCTTCTTCTGATGATGATGAGGATGACTCACCTCTCCGGCCAGCCACTCAGTTCACCACTCAGGCCAGATCAGCCACAGTGCCAGCTCCAGATTTGAGGCCCTCTTCATCAGCACCTGCTACTGTCACCTCAGCTCCATCAGCTCCAGTTCCTCCAGTTGCCACTCCAACTCCATCCATGACATCAGCCGATATCTTTGCCGACGCAGTTCTCTCGACTCCTTCATCAACAACCGGAGGAGATCAGCCCAAGAACGCTTAGATATATGCCTTTGAACTTTTTGGTAACTTGTTGCCAAAGGGGGTGAAGTGTATATAGATCTTTAGGCTTCGAGTGAGAGAGCGTTTGGTTTTTATCGTTTTTTCAAAACATTTGGTCTTTTGAATTGCTTGTGTTATACGTTTGTTGGTGTTTGATCATACATGTTATGTGTGATGCTACTATTTCCTATCATCTTAATGCTTATGAGATGATCATTCACCTTTGCTTGATTGTGTTGTGCTATGTTGTTCACTCTCATTATTATCGCACACCACCAAGTTGTATGTGACATGGAAGAAGTGCCCCGTGTACCTAATCGATTGTGCATTTGCATTCAAACGCAAATTTAAAATAATGCACATATTTAGGGGGAGCTCTTGCTTATCACATACTTCTCAAAGCGACGATTATATTCATTGATTATATCATATGTCGAAGCTTTGATCTATATGTTGTCATCAATTACCAAAAAGGGGGACATTGAAAGCACATTTGCTCCCTTGGTGGTTTTGGTAATTTATAACAACATATAAGTCATTGAACTAATGTTTCCACTAAGTATATTTCAGGAAAAGTTCAATGATAGGATTGGCAAAAGGATTGTGGAGATTGTGGAATACCCCAAGATGCAAGGAAATAGGTTGGCAAAGCTTCAAGCAAGAGGACTCTACATTTTACATTTGTGAGAAATCACTTTGAGTCCATAGGAAAGCCAATACTATTAAAAGGGGGTAAGGTTTTGTTGGTGAACAAAATGCTCATACGTGCACAAGTGATAGTCACCAAAAACACCCACAAGCTCTCCCACAAAAGTCTGTCCAAAGTCAAATATCCAAAATCGGTGCAACCAACACTTCCCACTCAGTGCCACCGATTCCCATACCCAGACAGACCTAAGACAAACCCTACCTTTTCGGTGCAACCGATTCTGCTTCGGTGCCACCGAGTTTAGGTTGCCAACTTTCTGTTACGCAAATTCACAAAATCGGTACCACCGAGATTGTTGGATCGGCGTCACCGAAAATGGGCAATCTGACCGTTGGTCACCTTATCGGTGCAACCGAGTTTCCTATATCGGTCTCACCGAGATTCAAAAGTTGCCACCTTTTGGTCACTTCGGTACCACCGAGATTAACACATCGGTGTCACCGAGTTGCTCATTTTGTGTGTAACGGTTGGATTTTTGGGGATGCCTATATATACCCCCTCCACCACCACCTACTCGAAAGAGAAGCACTCAGAACTATTCCATACTTGCCCCATCAGTTTTCTGAGAGAGAGCCACCTACTCATGTGTTGAGATCATGCCATTCCATTCCTACCATATGAATCATGATCTCTAGCCTTCCCAAGTTGCTTTCCACCAATCCCATCTCTTCCACCAAGCCAAATCTGTGAGAGAGTGATTGTGTGTTGAGGAGTCTATCATCTTGAAGCACAAGAGCAAGGAGTTCATCGTCATTACCGAGCCTATTACCTTTTGGAGGGTGGTGCCTCCTAGATTGGTTAGGTGTCGCTTGGGAGCCTCCTACTTCGTGTTGTGGAGTTGAACCAAGAAGTTTGTAAGGGCAAGGAGATCGCCTACTTCGTGAAGATCTACCCATAGTGAGGCTAGTCCTTCGTAGACGGAAGCCGTTATGGAATAGTCAAGGTTGCTACTTCGTGGACCCTTCATGGGTGGAGCCCTCCGTGGACTCTTGCGACCGTTACGCTCCGTGGGTTGAAGACTCCATAAACGTGGACGTACGATAGCACCACCTATCGGAACCACGGGAAAAAATCATCGTGTCTACAATTGCGTTTGATCCTCCTACCCTTCCTTACTACTCATGCTTGTTGTTACTTTCCGCTGCTATACTCTTAGACATGCATGTGTAGGGTGTACTTGACTTGCTATGAATGCTAAAATCTGCCAACACTAAAAATTGGGAAAAGGTAGAATTTTTATTTGGTCAAGTAGGCTAATCACCCCCCCTCTAGACATACTTTTGGTCCTACACCCGCCGACTGCTTCAGTCGACGGCAGCCTCGGGGACTACACCCAGTGGGTGCGCTCAGCGCACCCCCACTGGAAAACTTAAGTTCAAGACACTTTTCTCGATGGCAGGACAGACATTTCTACGCTATTAGACTACCGCCGACTGCTTCAGTCAACGGCAGTCTCAGGGACTACACCCAGTGGGTGCGCTCAGCGCGCCCCCACTGGAAAGTCAGCACCCAGTGGGTGTGTCCAGATGCAAACCCACTCGGGTCTTAAACCATGGACAAATGGACCGAGATGCCGAATGAGGAAGGTACTTACGAGAGTACTTACTCGGACATTCTTCTGCAGCACCGCACTCACATCGTACGCCGTCTTCAGTTTATCGCACATCAGCTCGAGCTGGATCAGCGCCTCTTTGCTCACTCCTGTCTGGTCCTCTGGGACATGGTGTAGCGAGAAGATGGTGGTCTCACGAGGAGTCGGCATAAGAGTCGACGTACCGGTTCCGAGTGCGACTCCAGCGCCCGAGCTGGTTCCCTGTGATGACGCCAAGGCACCGACAAGTGATGGCTCCTGCATTACACCTTCTATGTTTGCAGTAGGATTTGGCAGATCAGCTTTGTCAACCACATCGAGGTCGATCACGTCAGTCGGATCTACAAGTGTACAAAAATCATTCGGAAATGAGCAGAAGCAAAATCGCAACATATACAAGAAAAGTCTCGAAGTTTACCCTTCAAAGACGCCGCGTCTACTTCGGCTCGCTCCTTCTCCAGAGTTTGGGGGTCAGGCGAAGTAGTTGAAGTATTAGCACTACAAAACAAACATTCGGATTGTTAAACTCACTCTGATAGTTCTCGACAACAATCTTCGAGTGAAAGTTCTTACGCCGAAGCAACCGGGACGGTCATCTTGATCCTCGGAATGGGTACGGCCTTCCGGGGTTTCGTTGCAACAACTTTGGCTTCCTTCACGACCTTCTCGAGTGACGAAGCCAGTTCTGCACGACCACGCTTCGCATTACGGGTCAAGGGAGCATTGGCAGTCGGCTTGACAACATTCGACGCCTTCGGGCCGCCGCCAGCAACCCCCGGGTCGTGGCGTGACTTGGAGCGGGGTTCGGACACTTGGTCATCCGAGCGCGAGGATTCCACCTCGTAACTCCCGTCCGAGTCCTCCTCGTCGTCATCGTCTTTGTCGTCGCCGCCTTCTTCCTCTTCCTCCACTCCGGTTGAATCTCCCGCGAGGTCTGTATCACTCGCCACGTCAATCGGACCTCGATTGACGATTGGAATCTCACTAATCAAGCCCACGAAAGCCTGCCGAATGGAAAATAAATCAATCAAGCTGATATTCGGCAAGGACAACAATATCATTCGGATGACAGATGGAACTCTGAAGTTACCTCATTCGGTGGATTTTTTGACGAGAGTGGAAGCACCAGCCTGCTCTCCCTAGAGTTGTCTCACGCTGAAGTGATAGCTTTGATCTTGGCTTCAACCGTCTTTGCGTCAAGTTCTTCCGGATGCGTCCGAGTGACGTCATCTGCTCCGGTATATTCCCACATGGGGTGGACTCTGGCTTGCAATGGCTGGATCCTCCTCTGAAAGAAAACTTTGAGCAAGTCCAGTCCGTTGACGCCTTTCTGCACTAAGGCTACCAGGGCAATCACCAAGATGTCTATGTCTACTTTCTCTTCTTTGGTTACAGTCAGCCTGGGAAGTGATTGAATACGTTCCGACGTATACAGGGGAAGTCCCGGTTGGTTTTCTCGGACTGGAATATCCTGGCAGTAGAACCAGTTCTTCTGCCAGCCCTTCACCGAGTCGGGAAAATTGATCGCTGGGAAGCAGACCTTGCCCCGCAGCTGGATACCCAATCCCCCGCACAGTTGGACCACGTTGGTCTTATCCTCTGACCGAGTGGATTTCTTCACGGTCATCACTCGGCACGTGAACAAGTGCTTAAACAAACCCCAATGAGGGTGGCAGCCCAGAAAGTTCTCACACAAAGAAACGAAAGCAGCTAGATACACCATGTTATTGGGTGGAATGTGGTAAAGCTGGACACCGAAGAAATCCAAGAAGCGACGGAAAAACGGATGGGACGGAAGGGAAAAGCCTCGTTCGAGGTGAGTTACCAAGAGAACGCACTCGTTCCCCCATGGCGAGGGATCGTCTTGGTCCGCCTCCGGCAGCCGCCAACTCCCTCTGGACAGGAGACCCTGGTCCTCCATCTCGAGCAACCGGGCCTCGGTGACCCGCGACGCCATCCAGTCACCTGGAGTCCATCCCGCTGGCGCTCCGGCGCTCGAGGATGAACCGTGCGAACCTCTCTTTGCCCGCTCAGCCTTCGCAGTCGCCACGCGGCTCATCTCCGGCGATATTGGGCTCGGCTCGTGGCGGAGTTCTCTGTGAGACTATGGTGGCTGGCGTCGGAGAAGTCGAAGGGAGGAAGGAGAAGTGAGATCTGTTCCCCCTCGCACAGTGCCCTTGCCTTTTATAATAAAAGTTGGGCGGAATCTATGGCCGTCAATCTGCAAACGGAGAGAGAGCTTGAACAGGAGATCCACGGATCTCCTGTTCAAGCTCTCAGAGACACGTGGCGAAAATCGCGGCACGGTTATCAAAGCGTCGTGCCCACTACCCCCAAATCCCATGGAGTAACCGTTTCATCGCACGTCCGCGCGCGCTCTCCGCGATTTCGAACGCGTGAAGACCTCCTCATGCCCTATAAGAAGAGAGCTACGTACTCTGGATCTCCTGACGATCCATTTATCAACCGAATGACCAGGTATTCTATGACGAGACACTCGGGCAGAATAACTGAGCATTCGGATCGTTTCTCCAGAGAAACACTTCAATTACAAAGGTAACGTCGAATATGAGAATTAAGTCATTCGGCCAAGAAATGATAATCCTAAATCCGTCAAGATTTGGAGCCGGGTGAGAAATGATACAGGTCATTTTTTGAAGCACCTTCGAGGTGTCGTTGACATTCCCGAATGTCAATCACCCGACCATTCAAACCTCACGGGTTCGGGGGCTACCGATGAGGTCGTCTACCATGGGAAGGGTCACAAGACTGACTTCTTGGCCACCTAGGGACCCTCATCAACATTGAAACTCCAGAGGTGGAAGTGCACTCGGTCAAACCTGAAGAGTCACTCGGACGCGCCAGAAGATACACTCGGATGGCCACAGCCACACTTGGTCAACAAGAACTCAACGGTCGAGGGGACGTAGCGTTGAGTAATATGAAGAGACGTCCTCTGGGACTGATCAATTGTGCGTTACCAGTAACGCCATAGTTAAAGCGAC
Source organism: Elymus sibiricus (assembly GCA_039707655.1). Classification (NCBI taxonomy): domain Eukaryota; kingdom Viridiplantae; phylum Streptophyta; class Magnoliopsida; order Poales; family Poaceae; genus Elymus; species Elymus sibiricus. The sequence goes on along the minus strand of CM077663.1, from coordinate 333,917,139 downwards.
AATTCCTGTAACGTAGCTTTAACTAACATTTATTACGGCGCTCGGCTGGTGGTGGCGCATTCTATATAAGCCACCACCAGACGCCGTGGCAAGGTTCCGACACTTGTATCCTCCTATTTCCACATAAGCAAGCAAACCAGCCCCCGGGCTCGAGACGTAGGGCTTTTACCACTTCCGAGTGGGGCCTAAACTCGTACACATCCGAGTGAAACACCTGAGTCGTAGCTAGACTTCGCCCCTCCATTCGTATCCCCAAGTACTATTGTCAGGGACATTCCCACGACACCTACCATGGAGCCACCACAGCCTAACGAGCCCGTAGTTGAAACCATAAAGGAGGGAGGGAGCTCACCCAAGTCAATCGTAGACCAACAGCCGCCGGAGCAAGTCCCGTCGTCGTCGCGGGAAGACCAGGCCACCACGAGGTTCCAGCCACGTCGCTGCAAGCCCCCCCACACCGAGCCCCAGAAGGGCCTCCGCCGCCACCCCGCGACACCCGCCGCCACCCGAGACCGAATCCGGGGGGATCTGGCCGGAGGCGTGCCGGCCTGCCACCGCCCGATCTGGCCTTGCCGCGGCCGCCGCGCCGCAGACGTGCGCCCAGTCACCGTCGCGACGCCACCAGGCATCCGCGTCGCCGCCCTGGAGCCACGCCGCCGCGCCGCTGGCCCCCGCCGTAGGCCAGCGCTCCCAGACGAGCGGCCGCCCCGCACCGGCCGTGGATCCCGTGGGGAGGGGAGAAGGAGGCCCCGCCGCCGCTCTTGCCGGCCGGGCTTCGCCCGGCGGCCCTGCTGGGTGGCGGCGAGGGAGGAGGCCGCGGGAGGAGGGGTGGGGAGGTAGGACGCTAGGGTTCCCCCCGGGCGCTCGCGGGAGTGCCGCGGGAGGGAGGGGAGGGGGGCCTGCTTCAGAGCCGGCCATCGAACCATAACCGCATACATTTTAAAGCGGATTTCAACAAACCGGACAAAATTCATGCAAATACTACGAAATTCAGCAAAGTTCAGACATAATATATAGATAATATCCAGAACTGCAGAACACTAATGCAACAATAGTTTACATATCTCTAGTACAACAATAGTTCAAATTCAACAAGATAATCAGATGTTCATCAAGGTTTTGAAATGATCTATTCCAAATTCAACGATACTAGATTTAGAACTGACACATGTCGTCCCATACAAACTAGACCTTAAACTTCATCCAATAATGTATGTGTGTGAATGGCCTGCCCTCGGTCATGCAGTATGTCATAACAACACGTACATGTTATATAACGTATGCATCAACACTGAGTGAGTGAATGAATTAACCAACATCTAGAGTAATAGAAAGCAACACTTCAATCTCGATGGATGACACACCCAATGGCCACCTTGTCTCCACTCGATGAATCACACCGCAAAACTTCTTGACGGAGTTGCAGATAGGGTACCGCATATGCGTTGGTGACTTCACATTGCGTGACTAGATGACGTGCATGTTGTAGGGTGCGAAGTTCTTTAGCTCATGATATGAAACATGCAAACTTTGCCAAAAGGCCGGGCCGCCTAAAAAGTCCTAAAAAAAGCTAACCACGCATCACACAACAACTTATCCTCATACACCGAGTATCCCGCCATCGTGCTTCTCTCGAAAACATCAAGAAGTAAAGAAAAGGTCAATGGCATTTGATCGGACATCTGCCGGGCGCGGTGTCCGCCATGGACGGCGTCGGCAGGGATGCAGGGGGTACCTGGTTGCGGAGGGATTCTCTGGTGGACAGCCGTGTAATCCAAGGCCGTAAGTCTCGCGGGTGGGGTATGAGAACGTTCGTGGATGCTTGGGCGGCGGCCGGAAAGGTGCGATTGACGACGAGGGTGAAGTGGTGGACTGGAAGAGGAGAACGGGGGTGGGGGGATTTCAGTGGGCCTACAGTGTCAGAGTTCGACATGGCTGGTGTCCGGACTACCGTAAAGCCCCCCTGTTTTCCTAGTTTGCGGCAAAAAGGATGTCTAGACCAGCCCGTGAACGGATACAGACCCGCGTTGGATAACAAAACTCGTCCGGACCGCACGGTCCGAACAGATGAAGACGGTTTGCAGGTCCGTGTTAAAGATGTCATAATTCATGTTTTAGTTCACACGTACTCCCTTCGTTTGGAAATAAGTAACATTGGTTTAGTTCAAATTGTAATACGTATTTTATATCCACGCTCATGAATCTGTTGTGGCCGTAGCTTGAAGCATTGCCCCATCCCCACCACATTTAGACTGATAGCAAACAGGGGGCTGCCTACCTATTTCTGCTCACTTCATCACATTGTTGCTAGTTGCTACACGGGAGAACCAGTATGTAAACTCATATCTAAATAGTGACGATTTAATGAATTTATGAAGTTTTTTCTTTCAGAAAGATATGTAAAAAGTTAGTACTAATATGCATGCTGATTCTAGATGTTATATTATGGGACAGAGGAAAGATTAATAGAAATTATTTGTAGCACAGTCTGTTACGGCTAGAACAAGTCTGTTATCGTCGACATTTCGAACACGTTTGGTAGGCTGCAACAAGCCCAATCAGGCTATGGCGGGCTAAGTACTCGGTTGTTTGGATGCTTGGTGTGCATGCACAAACTGGCTCACACGGAATTTAAAGCACTCTCAGCCAGACCCATCAGGAACACTCAGATCGACCGTACTTTCAAATGCAGGTTCAACTTAATACAATTTACACTACGGGAAAGATGTGATCAGGCTTGATGCAACCTACCAAACAACATGCAGAACATGGTCCAGAACCTATATACACTTAAACAGACTCCACTAAAACAGTCTTCACTAGGTCAGACTCCACTAAGAATGTAACACACGTCCTTAGTGATTGCGTAGTGCTACTGGTGCAGTTCGAAGTTCTGAGCCTACCCATGCCCTTTTTTTCTATTATGGCAACACGTCTTGGTATACAACAACGTCGGAACCTTTTGACATGCGCACCTGCTTTGTACCACTTCCCAACTAGATAAAGCCGGAGAGGATAACTGGGAGTTCCTGAAATATTTTTTTGTTTAGATAACAGCTAGCAGCTACTATACTTGAAGACTTTGAATATTATGCGAAGTCTTCCTATTCAATTTACAATGTTGCTTAGGACCCCATCCTATGCATGGACTAGGGTAGTGCCAACTGCAGGCCGGTTAAGTTTTTATCTTTCGCGACATAGAGCGTATCATTTGATAGAGTGAAAAGAGTACAAGAGGATGGATAACATACGGTCATACCAGTGCACGCTAGAAATATGAAACTTGTATTATGCTTATTTGAATAATTGTCGAGATTAAAGATTAATTTTAATAAGAGCGAACTGTTCTGCTCTGGAAGAGCCAAGGATAACAAGATGCTTATTGATTACTCTTCGTTGTGAATTGGGTAACCTACCGTTTAGTTATTTAGGTATACCAATTCATCATCGCAAACTTTCTAACAAAGAATGGAAGTGTATTGAAGATCGATCTGAAAAAAAGTAAGCTGCTGGAAGGGTAAGCTTATGTCATATGGAGGCCGGCTGATACTGATAAACTCAGTACTCACGAGTATGCCAATGTTCCTTCTATCTTTCTTTGAAATACCGGTGGGGGTACGAAAAAGATTTGATTTCTATCGATCAAGATTCTTTTGGCAAAGCGATGAAAATAAGAGAAAATATAGGCTTACTAATGATGGGGAACGTTGCATGGGAAACCAAAATTTTCCCACGCACACGCAAGATCTATCCATGGTGACGAGCATCTACGAGAGGGAGAGTGGATCTACGTACCCTTCTAGATCGCTAAGCGGGAAGCGTTAAGAAACGCGGTTGATGTAGTCGAACGTCTTTGCGTTCCAAATCGCAAGCCGTCCCGCCATCCAATCACGACCCGTCCCGCGATCCAATCACGATCCGTCCCGCGATCCAATCACGGTCCTTCCGATCTAGTGCCGAACGGACGGCACCTCCGCGTTCAGCACACGTGCAGCTCGATGACGATCTCCACCTCCTTGATCCAGCAAGCAAGGGTGGAGAGGTAGATGAGTTCTCCGCCAGCACAACGGCGTGGCGGTGGTGGTGGTGGAGCTGTCCCAGCAGGGCTTCGCCAAGCACGACCGAGACGATCTAGTGGAGAACAGATCTAGAGGGAGAGAGAGGCAGCCGTGGCTTTTCTGGTGAGGGGCTGCCCTCAAAACCTCTAGTATATATAGGAGGAAGGGAGGGGAGGAGGCAGCCCCAAACCCTTCACCAAGGAGGGTTCGGCCGAACCAAGGGGGAGGAGTCCTCCCCCAACTAGGATTCCTCCTCCCACAAGGGAGGTGGAGTCCTGGGAGGACTCCCCACTTGGCCCTCCTCTCTCCTCTTCGCATGGGCCCTCAGGGGCTGGCTTTCCCAGCCCACTAAGGGCTGGTGCGCCACCCCTAAGGCCCATGTGGCCCCCGGAGTGGGTGGCCCCCTCCCGATGGACCCCCGGAACCCTCCCGGCACCCCCGGTACACTACCGGTGACGCCCGAACTTTTTCCGGTGAAAAAAACGGGACTTCCTATATATCAATCTTTACCTCTGGACCATTCCGGAGCTCCTCGTGATGTTCGGGATCTCATCCGGGACTCCGAACAACCTTCGATCACCACCATACATAACTCAATACTACCGAAACGTCACCGAACGTTAAGTCTGCAGACCCTGCGGGTTCGAGAACTATGTAGACATGACCGAGACACCTCTACGGTCAATAACCAATAGCGGGACCTGGATGCCCATATTGGTTCCTACATATTCTATGAAGATCTTTATCGGTTGAACCTCTATGTCAAGGATTCAGTTAATCCCGTATGCTGTTCCCTTTGTTCTTCGGTATGCTACTTGCCCGAGATTCGATTGTCGGTATCTTTATACCTAGTTCAACCTCGTTACCGGCAAGTATCTTTACTCGTTCCGTAATATAAGATCCCGTGGCTAACTCTTTAGTCACTTTGCTTGCAAGGCTTATTGTGATGTTGTATTACCGAGTGGGCCCTGAGATACCTCTCCGTCACACGGAGTAACAAATCCCAGTCTCGATCCATGCCAACTCAGCAGACACCCTCGGAGATACCTGTAGAGCATCTTTGTAGTCACCCAGTTATGTTGCAACATTTGATACACACAAGGTATTCCTCCGGTGTCAGTGAGTTGCATGATCTCATGGTCATAGGAACAGATACTTTGTCATGCAGAAACAATAGCAATAAACTGACACGATCATATGCTACGTTCATAGTTTGGGTCTTGTCCATCACATCATTCTCCTAATGATGTGATCCCGTTATCAAATGACATCTCATGTCTATGGATAGGAAACCTTGACCATCTTTGATCAACGAGCTAGTCTATTAGAGGCATACTAGGGACACGGGGTTGTCTATGTACCCACAGATGTATTTGAGTTTCCAATCAATACAATTACAGCATGGATAATAAACGATTATCATGAACAAGGAAATATAATAATAACCATTTTATTATTGCCTCTAGGGCATATTTCCAACAGTCTCCCACTTGCACTAGAGTCAATAATCTAGCTCACATCGCTATGTGATTTACATTGTTATGAATCTAAAACCCAATGAGTTCTGGGGTTCGATCATGTTTTGCATGTGAGAGAGGTTTTTAGTCAACGGTCTGCAACATTCAGATCCGTGTGTTCTTTGCAAATCTATATGTCATACTGCAGATGCTACCACGCTCCACTTGGAGCTATTCCAAATGGCTGCTCCACTATACGTATCCGGATTGCTACTCAGAGTCATCCGGATTGGTGTCAAAGCTTGCATCAACGTAACCCTTTATGACGAACTCTTTATCACCTCCATAATCGAGAAACATTTCCTTAGTCCTCTAGTTACTAAGGATAATTTTGACCGATGTCCAGTGATCCACTCCTGGACCACTCTTGTACCCCTTGATAGACTCATGGCAAGGCACACACCAGGTGCGGTACACAGCATGGCATACTATACAGAGCCTATGGATAAGGCATAGGGGACGACGTTCGTCCTTTCTCTTTCTTCTGCTGTGGTCGAGCTTTGAGTCTCACTCAACTCCACACCTTACAAATCAGGCAAGAACTCTTTCTTTGACTGATCCATTTTGAACTCTTTCAAAATCTTGTCAAGGTATGTACTCATTGAAAGTCTTATCAGACGTCTTGATCTATCTCTATAGATCCTGATGTCCAATATTTAAGTAGCTTCATTCCAGGTTTTCCTTTGAAAAACTCCTTTCAAACAACCCTTTATGCTTTCCAGAAATTCTACATCATTTCCGATCAACAATATGTCATCCACATATACTTATCAGAAATTCTATAGTGCTCCCACTCACTTTCTTGTAAATACAAGTTTCTCATAAACTTTGTATAAACCCAAAAACTTTGATCACCTCATCAAAGCGTATATTCCAACTCCGAGATGCTTGCTCCTGTCCATAGAAGGATCGCTGGAGCTTGCATACATTTTAGCATCCTTAGGACTGAGAAAACCTTCCGGTTGTATCACATACAACCTTTCCTCACGGATACCGTTAAGGAAACGATGTTTTTGACATCCATCTGCCAGATTTCATAATTGAAAAGTGCAGCAACTGCTAACATAATTCCAACAGACTTTAGCATCGCTATGGGTGAGAAAGTCTCATCGTAGTCAACTCCTTGAACTTTGTCGGAAACTTTTTTGTGACAAGTCGAGCTTTATAAATGGTGACATTTACCATCAGCGTTTGTCTTCTTCTTAAAGGTCCATTTGTACTCAACGACCTGCCGTTCAACGGGCAAGTCTACCAAAGTCCACACTTGGTTTTCATGCATGGATCCTATCTTGGATTTCATGGCTCCTAGCCATTTGTTGGAATCCGGGCCCACCATCGCTTCTTCATAGCTCGTAGGTTCACTGTTGTCTAACAACATGACCTCCAAGACAGGATTGCCATACCACTCAGGGACGTTATGATTCCTTGTCGACCTACGAGGCCCAGTAGTAACTTGATCCGAAGTGTCATGATCATCAGCATTAACTTCCTCTTCAATCGGTGTAGGCGCCACAGAAACATCTTTCTGCGTCGTGCTACCATCCAACTGAAGTGACGGTTCAATAACCTTATAAAGTTCTACCTTTCCTCCCACTCAATTCTTTCGAGAGAAACTCTTACTCGAGAAAGGACCCATTTTTAGCAACAAACACTTTGCCCTTGGATCTGAGATAGAAGGTATACCCAGCTGTTTCCTTAGGGTATCCTATGAAGATGCACTTTTCCGTTTTGGGATCAAGTTTATCAGACATAAGCATCGCATTCCCAAACTCTGAGAAATGACAGCTTAGGTTTCTGCCAAACCAAAATTCATACGGTGTCATCTCAACGGACTTAAATGGTGCCCTATTTAAAGTGAATGTAATTGTCTCTAATGCATAACCCCAAAACGATAGTGGCAAATCGATAAGAGACATCATAGTACGCACCATATCTAATAGAGCACGACTACGACGTTCGGACACACCATCATACTATGGTGTTCCAGGTGGCGTGAGTTGTGAAACAAATTCCACATTGTCTTGAGTTGTATACCAAACTCGTAACTCAGATATTTACCTCCACGATCATATCGTAGATATTTTATCTTCTTGTCACGATGATCTCAAACTTCACTCTGGATTTGTTTGAACTTTTCAAACGTTTCAGACATGTGTTTCATTAAGTAAATATCCCCATATCTACTCAAATCATCAGTGAAGGTAAGAAAATAGTGATATCCACCGCACGCTTCAACACTCATTGGATTGCTACATCAACATATATCATTTCCAATAAGTCACTTGCCCGCTCCATCATATCGGAAAACGGGGTCTTAGTCATCTTGCCGAAGAGGCATGGTCCGCATGTCTCAACCGATTCAAAATCGAGTGAGTCAAAAGATCCATCAGTATGGAGTTTCTTCATGCGCCTTACACCAATATGACCTTGGCGGCAGTGCCACAAGTATGGGGTACTATCATTATTAACTTTGCATCTTTTTGGCATCAATATTATGAACATGTGTATCACTACGATCGAGGTTCAATGAACCATTCACATTGGGTGCATGACCATTGAAGGTATTATTCATATAAGCAGAATAACCATTATTATCTAACTTAAATGAATAACCGTATCACAATAAACACGATCTAATCACGTTCATGCTCAACGCAAAACACCAAATAACATTTATTTAGGTTCATCACTAATCCCGAAGGTAGAGAGAGCGTGCGATGGTGATCACATCAACCTTGGAAACACTTCCAACACTCATCGTCACCTCGCCCTTAGCTAGTCCCCGTTTATTCCGTAGCTTTTATTTCGAGTTACCAACATTTAGCAACTGAACCGGTATCTAATACCCAAGTGCTACTAGGAGTACTAGTAAGGTACACATGAATAAAACGTATATCAAATATACTTATGTTGACGTTGCCAGCCTTCTTATTCACCAAGTATATCAAATATACTTATGTTCTCCTCATAATAGAAGCACTTAGTCTCGGGTTTGGGTTCAACCTTGGGTTTCTTCACTGGAGCAGCAACTGGCTTGCCATCCATGAAGTTTCCTTCCTTGCCCTTGCCCTTCTCGAAACCAGTGGTTTTACTAACCATCAACTCTTGATGCTCCTATTGGGTCCACCACACGCGAAACGCTAAGGGGCGACTGGGAGGCGATTGCCTGGCGATCTCCTGCCGGCGCTAGGGTTAGGGTTTTGGCGGCGGGGGTGGTGTGTCTACGGTGGTGTCCGGGGCGGCGACTGCGCCTCCCTCGACGCGGACTGGTGTAGCCTCTCTCTTCCGCGGAGCGGTGCTATGGCGGAGAAGGCGAAGGAGAAAATAGCAGTGACCCCGGCGGCGAAGGCAATCCCGGCGGCGACAGCGACCCCAGGAAAAGCAGCAAGTGGGGGCTCTTCAAAGTCCCCGATCATGAGCAAGACGCCGGATCCCACTGCGAGCCTCTCGGCGAGCTGGGAGGCATGGTGCTGTTAGATAAGGAGGCGGAGGGTTTCGTCTTTGAGGAACCAGATCAGATCTTGCCCAAGAACATTAAGTGGTCGGCGGTGGGGAAGGCCTTTTCCCCGCGACCCCTCAACAAGACGGTGCTAGAGAGAACGATGCAGAGGGCTTGGGGGCTTCACCATGAGGCAAGGTTCCGGGACATGGGCGACAACATCTTCGTTGTCCACTTTGGGAGTGAAGGGGATTGGAGACATGCAATGAACAGCGGACCATGGCAATATGATTTCAATGTGCTGGCACTGAAGGAGTATGAGAGCAATGTAAGGCCATCGGAGATGGTCTTCGATAAGACCGATGTGTGGGTCAGAGTCACGGATCTCCCACCGGGAAAGAGAACGGATGCGTTCGGCAAAGCCCTGGGCAATTGGCTTGGTGAAGTTGTAAAAGTGGATGTGGATAAAGATGGTATGGCCAGAGGAAACCAGCTGCGAGTTAGAGCTAGGATATCGCTCTTTGAGCCTCTGGTTCGTGGGTTCTTCCTCAAAACCTCTCAGGAGGATAAGATGGGCACTTGGTTTGACTTTCATTATGAAAAGATTCCACACTTCTGCTTTGAGTGTGGACGGTTGGTGCATGTTGATGGGCGTTGTGATCCTCCTGTAGACAAATCGGCGCAGTGGGGCGGCTGGCTGAGAGCCTCGCCAGGGAGGAGCACTGGCTCCAAGAACGAGGTCAAGGGAGGGAAGAACAACAATACCAATAGCAGCAGTTTTATGAGCTCACAATCTGATGGCAATAACAGAGAGCAGGACAGCCATGCTCGTGTTCGGGACGTCCCAGTGAAGCGCAATCTAAATGCAGAGTTTGATCGACCGGAGAACTCCCGCACTGGCGGGCAGAGCCGATCGGAGAAAGGGGTCATTAATAGCCCCAGTAAGGAGAGGTATCGAGGTGAATGGCCAGAGGAAAGAGACCTCAGACACGAGATAGAGAGGAAGAAAGAGAGGGATCTACGGGAACAGCTCAAGGCGCAGCAGAGACAGAGGGAGTATGAGCGCGAGCAGTATGAGTCGAGGGGCCATAGGGATAGGGGTTTTACTAGCAGAGATGGAGATGGGAAATACGGATACCACCCACCCTATCCCTCGGAGAGGGAGAGAGGTTACTATGTCAGGAAGCCTCGGCAGGATCATGAGGAGAGTAGGAGGAGGGGAGACAGCTCACATGTCACTCCTAACTCAAGGAAAAGACGGCCGAGACAGATGTGGGTTCCTAAGGGGGAGGGTGATAAGCACGAGGGAGTTGAATCTTTTATCCGGGACACTAGACAGAAGACTTCCACGGTGTTTGATCGCATCGAAGAGCATGAAGGTATAACGGCGGACCCTGCCAGGGAGCAGGGCCGCCGGGAGCAATGATCATTCTAGCCTGGAACTGCCGAGGGTTGGGGTTGGACTCGGCAGTTGGCGAACTTCGGGACCTGGTTAGGTCATACAACCCAGCGGTGGTGTTCTTATCAGAAACTAAAAAGAGATCGGGGGCAATGGATAGACTCAAGTGGAGCTTGGGTTTCAACAAAGGTGTAGCGGTGGATTGTAAGGGCAAGAGTGGAGGATTAGCACTTTGGTGGAGGGACCATGTTGACGTTACTGTGAGGCCGTGGTGCCAATATTACATTGATGCGGCTATTGTAAATGACGGGGTTTCCTTTAGGTTCACTGGAATCTATGGAGAGCCATGCGTCGAGAAGAGATCAAAGACTTGGGAGGTTCTACGCTATCTTCGTGCCCAAGACAATCTCCCGTGGCTATGTGCGGGTGACTTCAACGAAGCCCTCCGGCAGGATGAGCAGCAAGGAGGTAACCCAAGGTGTAGGAGACAAATGGAACTATTCGAAGACTACCTGTCTGACTACGGGCTGGCGGATCTCGGCTTCTCGGGGTACCCGTTTACATGGGATAATAAGAGGGATGATGGGGACAATATTCAAGTGCGGCTGGACCGGGCGACTTGCAACGGAGAGTTTGCGCAGATTTTCCCGGCGGTCGAAGTGCAACATGTGATGACGGAAGAGTCCGACCATCAAGCGCTAATAATAAAAGCGTTGATGACGGAGGGGGAGACTCGCGCGCGTGGACAACGACCATTTATGTACGAGGCAACGTGGGCACGGCATGAGGAATACGAGGCCATGGTGGCCACTGCATGGGAGGAGGCTCATGCAACCAATCAGCAGGAGGGGCGGCTCGCGACAGCGTGCAGCAGCCTGAGGGCGGCGACGAGGACCATGCAAGAGTGGAGTCGAAGAGTTTTTGGCTCTATCAAGAGGCAAATAGCGCATCTCAAAGCGCAGCTGGTGGATGCAAAGGAGCGGGCCGCCCGGACGGGGTATAGACAGGAGATCAAGGAGATTGAGGACCAGCTACATGAGCTCTATGAGAGAGAGGAGGTGTATTATAAGCAGCGCTCGCGAGTAGACTGGCTCACAGAGGGAGACCAGAATACAAAGTACTTTCAAAATCGTGCCTCACACCGGAAAAGAAAGAATACAATCAAGGCGCTGTGGAGAGAGGACGGGTCGAAGTGTACGGACGATGATGGGATGAGAATGATGGCCGCTCAGTTCTATGCTCATCTGTTTGCTTCTGAGGGCGCGAGGAATGGGGAGAGGGTTCTACAACATATTGAGGGAGCTGTGACCGACGAAATGAATGCAAAGCTGGGCGCTCCTTTCACAGATGATGAGATCGAGCTGGCCCTCTTCCAGATGGGCCCTACAAAGGCGCCGGGCCCGGAAGTCCTCCCGGCCATGTTCTACCAATGCCACTGGGCGCTAGTTAAGGATGATGTGTGTCGTGCGGTACGTGAGTTCCTCGCGGGGACAGCAGCTCCTAACGGTTTCAACGACACGATTATTGTGATGATTCCGAAAGTAAATTCACCAGAGTTACTGTCGCAGTTCCGTCCTATCAGTCTGTGTAACGTACTTTATAAGATTGCGGCGAAGGCACTGGCCAACCGCCTGAAGGTGGTACTTCCCTTCATGATTTCAGAGGAGCAGAGTGCGTTTGTGCCAGGCAGGCTTATAACTGATAATGTTTTGGTGGCTTATGAGTGTGTGCATGCCATTAGGAAAAGGAAGCGGAGGAAGCCTATATGTGCGGTTAAGTTGGACATGATGAAGGCTAATGACCGAGTCGAGTGGGACTTTCTAGAGCAAATGTTGCTGAAATTTGGTTTCTCTAGTCACTGGACAGAGATGGTTATGAGGTGCGTGAAATCAGCGACGTTTTCTGTGAAGCTGAATGGTGGCCTATCCCAGAGGTTTCACCCCACCAGAGGGCTTCGACAGGGAGACCCACTCTCCCCATACCTTTTTTTTGTTCTGCGTAGAGGGCTTCTCAGCGTTGCTGAAGAGTGCACAGAGGGAGAAGAACATCAGGGGGGTGTCCTTTGGGAGCGGCGGATCAACTGTCACTCATCTTCTTTTTGCTGATGATAGTGTGGTCTTTGTGGAGGGCTCACGTGCGAATTTTGAGGCACTACGCTCCATTTTGCAGGATTATGAGGCTGCCTCGGGCCAAAAAGTTAACCTTCAGAAATCAGCGATTTTCTTTGGCAAAGGTACTTCTGATGATGATAAAAATGAGCTCAAACAAGTGCTTGAAATAACAGAGGAGGCCCTGAGTGAGCGGTACTTGGGACTCCCTTCGGTGGTGGGGAGGTCTAAGGATGGGACATTCAAGTACGTCAAGGAGAGTGCGAAAAGGAAAGTGTCTAGATGGAAGGGTCAAGGTTTATCTAAGACTGCGAGGGAGGTGCTGGTCAAATCGGGCCTTCAATCAACACCAACTTTTACCATGAGCTGTTTTCAACTCACTAAGAAAATGTGCGGGAACCTGTCATCTATTTCTTCGAACTTCTGGTGGGGTGAAGCAGATGGTCATAAGAAGGTGCATTGGATCGGCTGGGATAAGATGTGCACGAGAAAGCATGAAGGGGGTCTAGGCTTTCGGGATCCAGAAGCTTTCAACCAAGCGATGCTTGCCAAACAAGCTTGGCGCTTGCTACAGGTGCCAGACTCGCTGTGTGCAAGGGTTTTGAGGGCACGGTACTACTCCGACGGATCAATTTTAAATGCTACGTGTCCTGATGGGGGGTCTTACACCTTTAGGAGCATCTTGCATGGCCGTGATCTTCTCCTTGATGGCCTGATTTGGCGAATTGGTGACGGCTCTCAAGTCAAGATCCATCATGATAACTAGTTACCAAGGAGGGGTAGCCTGAGGCCACTGGGCCAACAATACATTGAGGACATAACTCGCGTCGGTGACCTGCTGGGTGCCGACGGCCTCTCTTGGGACAGGAGCAAGGTGCTCGCGATGTACGCCCCGGACGAAGCACAAGAAATCTTACAAATTCCTGTTGGTGGGCCGGGGGTTCAAGATTACCAAGCATGGAATTATACTAAAAATGGTGTTTTCTCTGTTCGCTCGGCGTACCATATCCGCATGAGCCAGAAGCGGGTGAGATCCGGACGGCCGGAGTCCTCATCTTCAGTGTCTGATCACAAGTCCTGGCTGAGCCTTTGGGACACAGTTGCGCCGGGCAAGGTTAAAACACACATGTGGCGGCTGATCCGGAACGGGCTGGCAGTGGGAGCGGAACTGCTGCGGAGGAAAATCAAGCCAGGTGTCTTTTGTATTGCATGTGGCCAGGAGGAAACAAACTACCATAGATTCTGGGGCTGCTATCACTCGGTGAAGTTTTGGAAGATAATGCATTCGGAGTTGGGGGTACCGGTGGCGATCCCACCGGAGTCAATTTGCTCCCAGAGTGCGTTGTTGAGATGGCTACTGCCGTGGTTCGCGGAGGCTTCAGATGATGAGCGGGCTGTCATTGTACAGGGTGCGTACGCGCTCTGGCTTGCGAGGAACAATGCACGCGATGGACATCGGATTGAGGAAGCGGAGGCAATCGCGAGAAGGGTCTTCAACCTGATGGGCGAGTGGCAGTCGATTCATGGGCGTAAGAGCAAGCAGACAAGGCCTGCAGTGAAGGAAAAGTGGCGGCCCTCGGAGGAGGGGTGGGTGAAAGCCAATGTTGATGGTGCAACAGCGAAGGGGGGAGAGAGTGGGGGCACGGGAATGATATTTAGAAACCATGAAGGAGCATACATGGGTGGTGCATGCCACGTTCTCCCACTGGGGAGAGACCCAGCGAGGGTTGAGCTCCTGGCATGTAGAAGAGCAGCCCAGTTGGCGGACGAGCTAAACATTGCAAACTTACATATTGAGATGGACTGCCGAGAGATTGTTTGCAAGCTCCAGTGCAGGGAGAAGGACTTATCACCGCCGGGGCCAATTGTGGAGGAAGTCAAGCAAATGTTGGCCTCGAGGGAGAGATGGAAAGTTTCTTGGGTTAGACGTGAGGCAAATAGAGCTGCTCATTTGTTAGCTAAGGAAGCAGTGAAGAATAATCTTTGCAAGGTGTGGCTGCATGTGCCCCCAGATGTTATTTTGCATGTTGTCTCAGACGAGATCCCCACGTGGGAAGGTTAAATAAAAGTGTTGAATGAGTTTCAAAAAAAAACTCTTGATGCTCCTTCTTGATTTCTACCTTCGCGGTGTCAAACATCGCGAATAGCTCAGGGATCATTATTTCCATCCCTGGTATTTTTTATAGTTCATCACGAGGCTCTAATAGCTTTGTGGCAGTGACTTGTAGAACTATATCAATCACTATCTTATCTGGAAGATCAACTCCCACTCGATTCAAGCGATTGTAGCATCCAGACAATCTGAGCACATGCTCACCGATTGAGCTATTCTCCTTCATCTTGCAGGCAAAGAATCTTGTTGGAGGTCTCATACCTCTCAACACGGGCACGAGCCTGAGATCCCAATTTGAGCTCTTAGAACATCTCATATGTTCCGTGATGTTCAAAACGTTTTGGAGCCTCAATTCTAAGCCGTAATGCATGACGCACTGAACTATCAAGCAGTCACCAGAACGTGCCTGTCTGATGTTCACAACATCTACAGACGACGCTTGAGGGGGTGGCGCACCAAGCGGTGCATTAAGGACATAAGCCTTCTGTGCAGGAATGAGGACAATCCTCAGATCACGGACCCAGTCCACATTATTGCTACCATCATCTTTCAATTCTATTTTCTCTAGGAACGTATAAAAACAGGGGAGCTACAACGCGAGCTATTGATCTACAACATAATTTTCAAAGTCACTTTGACTATGTTCATGATAATGAGTTCAATTAATCATATTACTTAAGAACTCCCACTCAAATCAACATCCCTCAGGTTGTCCAAGTGTGACATGATCCAAATCCACCAACCCAAGTCCGATCATCACGAGAGACGAGGTGGTTTCAATGGTGAACATCTCCATGTTGATCATATCTACTATATGACTCATGTTCGACCTTTCGGTCTCTTGTGTTCCGTGGCCATGTCTGTACATGCTAGGCTTGTCAAGTTTAACCCGAGTGTTCCACATGTGCAACACTGGCTTACACCCGTTGTATGTGAATGTAGAGTCTATCGCACCCGATCATCACGTGGTGCCTCGGCATGATCTCCATTGTCACCGGCATGACACCATGCAAATCATAAGTGACATGATATGGCCATGATCTTGTGCTTTTGATCTCCATCTCCAAAGCACCGGCATGATCTCCATCGTCACCGGCATGACACCATGATCTCCATCATCTTGATCTCCATCAACGTGTCGCCATCGGGGTTGTCGCGCCAACCATGCTTCTACTACTATTGCTACTACTTAGCGATAAAGTAAACATTACATAACGCTTAATGAGTGACACACAGGCCACATAATAATTGAAGACAACCCTATGGCTCCTGCCGGTTGCCGTACTCATCAACATGCAAGTCATGATAATCTATACAAAACATGATCATCTCATACATCACATATATCTAATCATGTCTTTGGCCATATCATATCACATCATACCCTGCAAAAACAAGTTAGACGTCCTCTAATTGTTATTGCATGTTTTACGTGGCTGCTATGGGTATCTAGCAAGAACGATTCTTACCTATGCAAAACCACAACGGTGATATACAAGTTGCTATCCCACCTTCTACAAGGACCGCCTCTGTCGAATCCGATTCAACTAAAGTGGGAGAGACAGACACCCGCCAGCCATCTTATGCAACAAAGTTACATGTCAGTCGATGGAACCGGTCTCTTGTACGTGGACGAGTAAGGTTGTTCCGAGCCACTTCATCCCACAATACCGCTGAATCAAGAAAAGACTAAGGAAGGAAGCAATCTGAATATCAACGCCCACAAACTCCTTTGTGTTCTACTCGTGATCTCATCTACGCATAGACCTAGCTCATGATGCCACTGATGGGGAACGTTGCATGGGAAACAAAAAATTTCCTATGCACACGCAAGATCTATCCATGGTGATGAGCATCTACGAGAGGGAGAGTGGATCTACGTACCCTTGTAGACCGCTAAGCGGGAAGCGTTAAGAAACGCGGTTGATGTAGTCGAATGTCTTTGCGATCCAAATCGCAAGCCGTCCCGCGATCCAATGACGATCCGTCCCGCGATCCAATCATGATCCGTCCCGCGATCCAATCACGGTCCTTCAGATCTAGCGCCGAACGGACGGCACCTCCGCGTTCAGCACACGTGCAGCTCGATGACGATCTCCACCTCCTTGATCCAGCAAGCAAGGGTGAAGAGGTAGATGAGTTCTCCGCCAGCACAACGGAGTGGTGGTGGAGCTGTCCCGGCAGGGCTTCGCCAAGCACGACCGAGACGATCTAGTGGAGAACAGATGTAGAGGGAGAGAGAGGCATCCGTGGCTTTTCAGGTGAGGGGCTGCCCTCAAAACCTCTAGTATATATAGGAGGAAGGGAGGGGAGGAGGCAGCCCCAAACCCTCCACCAAGGAGGGTTCGGCCGAAACAAGGGGGAGGAGTTCTCCCCCAACTAGGATTCCTCCTCCCACAAGGGAGGTGGAGTCCTGGGAGGACTCCCCACTTGGCCCTCCTCGCTCCTCTTCGCATGGCCCTTAGGGGCTGGCTGCCCAGCCCACCAGGGGCTGGTGCGCCACTTCCTAGGCCCATGTGGCCCCTAGGGTGGGTGGGCCCCTCCCGGTGGACCCTCGGAACCCTTCCGGCACCCCCAGTACGTTACCGGTGACGCCCGAACTTTTTCCGATGACCAAAACGGGACTTCCTATATATCAATATTTACCTCCGGACCATTTCGGAGCTCTTCGTGACGTCCGGGATCTTATCTGGGACTCCGAACAACCTTCGGTCACCAGCATACATAACTCAATAATACCGAAACGTCACCGAACGTTAAGTGTGCAGACCCTGTGGGTTCGAGAA
Source organism: Elymus sibiricus (assembly GCA_039707655.1). Classification (NCBI taxonomy): domain Eukaryota; kingdom Viridiplantae; phylum Streptophyta; class Magnoliopsida; order Poales; family Poaceae; genus Elymus; species Elymus sibiricus. Next base: position 333,899,719 of record CM077663.1, on the reverse strand, counting down.
CTATGTAGACATGACCGAGACACCTCTACGGTCAATAACCAATAGAGGGACCTGGATGCCCATATTGGTTCCTACATATTCTACGAAGATCTTTATCGGTTGAACCTCTATGTCAAGGATTCAGTTAATCCCGTACGCTGTTCCCTTTGTTTATCGGTATGTTACTTGCCCGAGATTCGATCGTCGGTATCTCCATACCTAGTTCAATCTCATTACCGGTAAGTCTCTTTACTTGTTCCGTAATACAAGATCCCGTGGCTAACTCTTTAGTCACTTTGCTTGCAAGGCTCATTGTGATGTTGTATTACCGAGTGGGCCCTGAGATACCTCTCCGTCACACGGAGTAACAAATCCCAGTCTTGATCCATGCCAACACAACAGACACCCTCGGAGATACCTGTAGAGCATCTTTATAGTCACCCAGTTACGTTGTGACGTTTGATACACACAAGGCACTCCTCCGGTGTTAGTGAGTTACATGATCTCATGGTCATAGGAACATATACTTTGACATGCAGAAACAATAGCAATAAACTGACACGATCATATGCTACGTTCATAGTTTGGGTCTTATCCATCACATCATTCTCCTAATGATGTGATCCCGTTATCAAATGACATCTCATGTCTATGACTAGGAAACCTTGACCATCTTTGACCAACGAGCTAGTCTATTAGAGGCATACTAAGGACACGGTGTTGTCTATGTACCCACACATGTATTTGAGTTTCCAATCAATACAATTACAACATGGATAATAAACGATTATCATGAACAAGGAAATATAATAATAACCATTTTATTATTGCCTCTAGGGCATATTTCCAACAACTAAATGGGATATAATTTGTCATCCCAAGGACCGGGGGGGCTAGGTATTGAGAATTTAGAGGTAAAGAACAAATGCCTACTGAGCAAGTGGCTATTTAGGCTTTCTGCTGAGACTGAAGGTATGTGGATGCAGTTCAGAAACAAATACCTACATTATAAAACATTGGCCCAGGTCCCGTTAGACCAAATGATTCACCTTTCTGGAAGGGGCTGATGAAAGTGAAAGCAACTTTCTTCCATAGAACAAAATTCATCATTGGGAACGGTCAGTCTACTAGATTATGGAAGGATATGTGGCTAGGGGAGACACCGCTGGCTATACAATATCCGTATTTATATAATATTGTGCAACGTAAGGACGCATATGTTGCCACAATATTTTAGTCGATATCTCTAAATATTCAGTTCCGTAGGTCCGTATGAGACAGATGGAATGATTGGCTTCATCTTGTCAGGAGGTTGATGGACATCCATCTATCTGATGAGCCAGATTCTATACACTAGAAGCTCACGATGAATGGGCAGTTCTCTGTGAAATCCATGTATATTGATTTAATCTACTCTGATCCAATTCCGAGATCGACGCATATTTGGAAAATCAAAGTGCCTTTAAGAATCAAAGTCTTTATGTGGGTTGTTCACAAAGAGGTGATTCTGACTAAGGACAATTTGGCAAAACGTGGTTGGGTGGGCAGTCAACGATGTTGTTTTTGTAATCATGATGAAACGATCAAACAACTCTTTCTCGAGTCCCCGATGAGTACATTATTATGGCGCTCAGTTCATATAGCTTTTAACATCACCCCTCCAAATAGTATTCAGATGTTATTTGGGACGTGGCTAAATGTGGTTGACTCAACTATTGCGACACATATTCGGATAGAAGTATGTGCGCTACTTTGGGCTATATGGAACTGCATGAATGATTTGGTTCTTAACAGACAAACTCGGACTAATTTTTTGCAGGTAATTTACAAGGCCACTACTTGGATCCGTACGTGGTCGCTACTCACTCCTGCGGAGGCCAGTGAGCTTTTGGTTATTGGGTCTACTCGATGGTAGCTCGGGATTTCTGCAACCGGTTTGAATGGCGGTCCAACAATAGATTAGGTGTTTAGCCATCTTAACCTATTGTTGCCGGTTGTGGCTCTTCACACTTTTTTGTTTTATTTATTTTTATTTCAGCTCGGACTGAGCTTGTACTCGCACTCGAAGATTGTTTGATTTTTCGCTTAATAATATGGCCGCATGCATCATGCTGATGCAGAGGCCACGGGTCCTTCCTCCTTTTCAAAAAAAAAAAAAATACACGTGCACGCTAGGGTGTAGTAAAAGATGTCCTGAAGCAGGAGGAAAGGTTACCTCAGCCCAGAGGATTAGACACTAAGTTACAGGGATGATGTTATCAATGCCGCTGGCGCGGGACGCCTGCCTTTCCTCAAAGCTATGACATGGCCGTGACACAAGGTTGGCGTTGTCGAAGATGCATGCGTTTCGATGTTTTGAGATGGTCTAGGCCGGTTAAGCTAATCATATTCAATCTGCAATGCAACAGCCAGGGGAAACCGATGCGTGAAAGTCAGTTCGAAAGTTTGTTGAGCATCGGCATCAAGAGCACTCGAGTCAACTGCAGTTCTGTCAAAAACAAGCATCTTTTATGATCTTATCAGATAAGTAACTAAGCTATTTTAATCCATCGGCATGCCAGTTCATACGGCTGCGAGATTTGAATATACGAGACGTCGTGTTCCCCGCGCTGAACTTCACCTTGCTATCTCGGGATTAAAATTTTAATTTATGACGCCATTTCATCAGTCTTGTTCCTTTGGTCCTTGCTGTGAAACAAGTCTTGTTGCGGACGCGGCTGTTATGATCCCGAGCTCATGTGAGCTCGGGTGAACAGTAAAATCGAAAAACTATCAAAAAAAAATCTGATTTTTTTTCGTATGAAACTTTGACAATTGTTTTGATAGCTTGCAAAATTTCATCAACATATGACATTCGTGTAAAATGTGGCAGAAAAAACAAAACAGATGCTCAAAAAATGTTATTTTCAAACGCATTTTGGAGCATCGATTTTGTTTTTTTTTTCCCCACATTTTACACGAATGTCATCCGGCGCTGAAAATTTGCGAGCTATGAAAACATTTGTTAAAGTTTCACACAAAAAAAATCGGAATTTTTTGAAACTTTTTTCATTTTATTTCGATTTTACTGTTCACCCGAGCTCACATGAGCTCGGGATTAGAACATCACTTTGGGTCTTGTTGCGTCTTACAAAATTATGTTCAGCAGGACGAGGAAGCTACAATGCTTTCGGAAATAAAAGAAAGGTGGTACGCAGTTTTCATGCTCCACAGGCACGCGGATCTCATTGCCGTTGATTGAAAAACCTTCTAATGTAGCTAGGTTGATTAGTCTAAATATGGTGGTGTTGGAATGATTTTTTTTAAACATGTACTTCCTATGTCTGAAATTACTTGATGCTCAATAGATGTAACTAGGTGTATTTTAATCCTACATACATCCGTTTGAGATTTAAGTAATTCCGGACGAAGAGTAATAAATATAGATGCTCACTCCTGTGAGGGTACGGTCTTCAAAAGACTGAGCCGAATTTTTTTAAAATCGAGAAAGTGAACACAAACTTCTTATAGTTGACAGGGACGTCGTCTCTCATTGAACGAACATTGTCAAGAATTTATAACAAATTCAGAAAAATATTAGCACCCGTGCCAAAGCTAGGATTTGAACCTAGATGGACCGATTCCACCACAAGAAACTTAGCCATCCGAGTTATGCTCAGTTCGTTGTGCTTGGATCGATCTTATTGTCGTAGAAGAAAAAATATGTTCGAAATCTAAGGGTAGGGATTGACCTATAGTGTTGTTTGAGGCGAGCACCGTATCTATTCCAACATGAACGGCCTGAGAGCAATTTGGGAAAAAAAATATGGACAAAAATCTCACTTACATGGGGTCGTCATTGCGCTCTACGATTGACGACGACGAGCTCGTTGATCTGTACATAGGGGTGGGAATTTTACTACCATTTTGCTTGGGGGTTGTTTAACTAGGTGCACTTCGTGTATCCTAAAACAAGAAACGAGGGGAAAACCGGGCCTCCTCAGCGATTTGAGCTTCTGGGCCGTCCGATCGAGCTCGTTGATGCGATGTGGACCGTTGGATCGAGCGGTGAATCAACCAGGGCCGACGGATCACTGTAGCAATGAATAGTTAGCGTTTTATAGTGCCACCGCGCGTAAATTCGGTGCCCCGCCGGGGGCATTTTTGTCATTTCACGTTCAGGGGTATAAAATGCAACCGCGCTGTAGAGAAACCCTAGCCGTCGCTCCTCCCGCACTCTCACCCTCGCGCCGTCGCCTCCCCCCGTCCTCCCGCATCGCAGCCCCCACCTCCGCGCCGCCACCAACGCCGGGCGATTCCGGCGAGTTCCGGCGGCCCTCACCGGAGCGCAACACACCCACGAGCTCCCCTCGTGACAATGCTTCCTTGCCTCCGGCCAGACCGCTCCTCGCGGCCGCAAGCTCTCACGCGCGACCCCTCCCCGCGGCTAGGGTTTCGGCTGCCTCGAACTCCGGCGCGGTGAGCTCATCTCTTCCCACGATTCATGCCCTCTCCTCTCCTGTTCTTCCTTCTCTTCCCGCCTCACTCACTTATTTCTTCGATTCGGTGCAGCACACCCTCCTCTATAGACGAGGACGACCACCACGGCCGGCACATGGTCGAGCTCGTCGTCGTCTGCTCCGGTGCGGTGTTGGGCAACGACCTCCGCCTCCACGTCTCCTAGCTCAGGTAAGCACCCCCGTCCCCATGGCCGTTTCACTTTCCAGAGCCTCATTCTCTTATCTTTTTTTTGTGTGTGTGCTCATGAAGCTTCTCTTCTCCATTGTTTAACCTGAACAGGCGACAGGAAGCCATCTCAAGGTTGTCCTCTATGTCCAGGTTAACCTCTCCTTCTCTCTCTCCCCCTCTGACCACTGCTCGTCCCATCGTCCAGGTTGCCGTCGCCGTGGAGCTGAACGAGCTCATGGCGTCCCCAATTTTTTTAGGCTGCTGCTCCTCTGTGCATGGCGTCCCGGAGAAGGAAGGTGTGTTGCTACTACTCCCTACAAATTGCTCCCTAGACTGCTTGATGTTAATCTAATTGGAGCACACCCTGATGGCTATGTTTTCAGTTGGCAGATTTGTCCCCATCAAGTAAATGATTCTACTTCAGTGTAGTTTCAGCAAGATTAGCCAACAGTTTACTCCTTATCAATGCTTCATATATTGGTTGTGTTTAGGCCACTGCAATGCTGGGTTCTTGGGAGTATGATATTGTCTATTTCTCTCTTATGTATTTATTCTCTCATATGTATATGTTCTCATTACTGAACAATGTTTTGGTATATGCTGAAAATGTAACCGTTGACTGTCGATTTAGTTGTGGTATTGATTTATATTTAGTATGACTAGAGGAAGATAGTGAGATCATTTTTTTTGGTACTGGCTGAGATAGTTAAGTTTGTTTATCTATGAAAAGAAAAGACGCCTGCTGTCTGTATGTAGGACTTGGTGCATGAGTCAACTGCAGCTTAGGATGTCAATAAGTTTGTATCAATATTCATGGGAGGAATCTTATTCCAGCAAACTAACAAAATTAGGGTCCTTCATCTGAGGCCTGTGTTCATATCAATGGGCAAAATTACTACTTTGATGCTTGTGTTCATCATATCTTTCCGAGAATATCTTGAAGTGTGGTTGTTGCTTCGTCTCATCGGCTCACTACCAGAATCGCCTCATATGCCGACGGCCGGCATCCGTCGGCGCAGACCCGAACACAGTCGGCGTAGGGCTATGCCGACGGCCACCGTCGGCGTAGGGTCGTCGGGATCGCATGCGTCGGCGTACTCGGTCAGTTTCGTCGGCATAGGGAAACCGTCGGCATAGGCTCCTATGCCGACGTCCGTCCGTACGTCCGTCTGCGTAGATAGGCCGTCGGTACCCTTTTTCACATGATGGCGGCTGACGGCGCCGTCGGAGGACGTCAACCAACCAGAGGCACCCACGTGTCTGTTCCTGGCGCTCCCTGGGGCAGGGCTACGCCGACGGTTATACCGTCGGCATACATCAGGAACTACGCCGACGGTGTAGCCGTCGGCTTAGCCATGCCACGTGGCAGCTGCTGGTGCATCCTGGGGTAGGCTACGCCGACGGTTATAACGTCGGCATACATCAGGAACTACGCCGACGGTGTAGTCGTCGGCATAGCCATGCCACGTGGCAGCTGCTGGTGCATCCTGGGGTAGGCTACGCCGACGGTTATACCGTCGGCATACATCAGGAACTACGCCGATGGTGTAGCTGTCGGCGTAGCCATGCCACGTGGCAGCTGCTGGTGCATCCTGTGGTAGGCTATGCCGACGGCATAACCGTCGGCATATTGTGGCACCCCGGCTCAGAGAAAACCGGAACGCCCCGTATTCCAGCCCAGAGACAATTGTTCTGGAATACGGCACTGTTGGCATAGAACAAATCAGCTCTTTATTACTATGGAAAAAGTTACAAGGGTACATGGATTACATCGGCACGGCAATACTACGCCTGCCCAGGGTAGCTCTATGCTAACAGCGAAACAACGAGGAAGCGGAGTAACTCTCGGCAGCGGAACGACGACTGCGGTGATGGACTCCACTCCGCAGGGACTCTGGCTGGAACGCGTATCCTAGCTCGCGAACTTGACATCCTCGACAAGCAAGCAAACCTGGCAGGTCCTGCAAACTGGCATGACATGCCAGGTGAGTACTTTGAATGTACTCGCAAGCTCACGACAACCAAACAATGCAGCAAACAATAGCATGGCTATTATCGTATTACATGTCTAAGTAGTTTACTTACTGTTACCGAGCATCAACTTACTCTTTTCCGGGTTGTTCCGCAACCCTCTGAATACTCATGATCCCCAGAGTATAAGACAAGTTCCTCCATCACTATTATCATTATTACGGTTGACCACCTAGTGAGGCCTGGACGGACTGTCCAATACCATGGACGCGGCTATTCGAATAGATTCTTCACTCTGCAGAGGTTGCGCACTTTACCCACACCATGGAGCATCTGACCTCGTGATCCCATTCGGGTGGACCAGCGTTGCTCCAACGAAACCCGCCTGACCCGTGACTCCTCTACCGTACCACCGACAATCATTCTCCCCCGGAGTCATGCCTTGGGTGGCCCCTGTGTCACCTCATGACACTTGCCACCGTCGTGGCCAAACAAACTGTCCTAAACGGGGACTTGAGCTCAATAACCAAACTGGGCTCACAAGGTTATCGCCGCCTACCAGGCCAGGGTAGCGCGCACACATAACCTTCCCTCTTTGGTGGTACCGATAAAAGAGCACGAAGCCAGACCAAGTCAAGGCCGTCCCATACCGGCAAATGTGGCTGCACGGATAAGCCCGGACAGGTGGCTCCGGATCAACCGACTAGGTTTAGTTTTAGCAACATTTAGCAAGCATGGTTATCTCTCACAATAACTTGAGATGACAGCAACTATACATTTAAGTAAATTACTATGAATTATTATATAGCAAGTAAATGAAAGTAATTCATTTATAAATGCAAGTGTTTCAATTAAATATGTAATGCTATTGAAATGCTTCATGGAATGGGTGTCCTGGCTTGCTTGGGTGAGGGATCCACCGGGAAGAAGTGCAGAAAGGTCGCGGAAGGAATTGCCGGAAACAGTTCTCTCCCGGAGGGGGCTGTTTACGGGCAAGGGCCAAAATGGTCATTTTCACTGTGTGAACACAATATGAAAATGGCACCAACATGACAGGCTCGAAGATACGAAGAAGTGGGCTTTGGAATCACCTCAATCGGAGTTACGGATGAAAAGATATAGTGGTTTTTCTGCCAGGGGCCTTTCTGTAAGTATTTTATTTACATACGGGTCCCAGACAGTTATTCCACCGATAAAAAGAAAGTGCACTGTGCACTTTGGGCCGTTCTAGGCCGAAAGCAACTGGCGCCTGAGCACTGGCCGAGTCGCGCGGTTGCTGCTGCTCCACTTGGGCCGGCCCAATAGCTGCCGCCCCCTTTTTTAAAAAACGAGAGGGAGGGCAGGTCACTGCCGAGTCGGGCCCGCTGGCAGGGGCAGGGCGCGGCGTCGTTGTCCTCCAGTGCGCCCGTCCGACTGATTGGGAGGCGACTCCGGCCGGCGATAGCCGGCGGCACGGGCCACCGTTGACGGCGCTCGCCTACCTGCGTGATCAGAAGGTCGAGCCGCACCCCCTTGTGGGTAGCATGGTCGCCGGGGAGTGCTGGAGCAAGTATGGCGTCTGCCACGGCGGAAACCGGCTACGGCCGCCGGTGAGCTCGCGGCTAGAGGCCACCGGAGGGGAAGAAGAGATGCTGGGGTGGCTCCGGGGTGGTGGTGGAGGCTTCTAGTGGTGGTGGTATGAAGGAAGGGGCTTGGGTTCGCCGGAATTTAGCCGGGACCGAGCGGCGGCCATGGCGGCCATTGGAGGGGCAGAGAGCTCCTCGAGAGAGATGGAGAGGTTGGGGAGGACCAGTGGAGTGTGGTGAGGCTTGTGGTGAAGACGAGAGGGGCTCGGGGGCCTTTTATAGGCGGGGCGATGCGGGTGGCCGAGCACGGCCGCGGTGACGCGTGCGCCTCATGCCCGAGCTTCGGGAACACGCATGGAGGAGGGGAGAGGCATCCAGAGGGGTCACAGAGGGGCAGAGGAAGCTCGGGCGAGGTCGGGAAGGCTCGGGAGCTCGCAGGCGACCGGACACGGCGGCGACAGCTGCTGCCGGTCACGGGCGCGGCTGCAGCACCACGTAGGAGGGGACACGAGAGGGGGAGAGGGGTCCAAGAGAAGGGCGATGACAAGACGAAGCCCCTGGACACGGCGAGGTGTCGAGGGAGAGAGGAAACCGACGAGGCCGAGGGCCCCAATGCACAGAGCGCGTGCATTGGCATGCCAGCCGCGTGGTCACCGCGTGAACAGGCGCACGCGGTGCACCCTGGCCGGCCTAATCTTGTCAGGAGGAGAGGTCATTCGAAAGAGAAGGCCAAAGAGGAAAGAAACATGCATAGTGGAGCTTGAGATGACCACAGCTAGCAGATTTGCCCAGGAACAGCAAGGTGTTTGATGCTTTCTGAGGAAGATTCGTCTGGTGATTGATTCTGATCTTTAGCTGAGGGTGATCACATACTAAGGTGATCATGATGGCAAAGTTTGAGATCAAATGGAGGAGTTTAGCTGGCACTTGCAGTACAATGGGCTCTACTGGACAGAAATGTAAGTCTTGATGTGGCACTCACATATAGTGTTGCCTTAAGCTGAAAATGGGCATATGATGATGATTTGGTCATATGAGAGTGCCATAAAAATTTCATGCCATTTGGGCAAGCCAAAACGGTACTTCCTTCATAATGGACCTCTCTGACCAGAATCTTAGGAAAAATCTAGGGAATTATTGGGTAGATGAAATGAGTCCAAATTTGGTGGCGAGGTGTTATATAGTTAGGAGAATGTCCTGGTAAAATTTCAGAAATTATGGAGCAACATAAAATATAGTTGCTTCACAACCCAAAATAATGACCAGAGACAAAGATTTGATGTTGTGCTCACATAGTTGAAGGGATGATGCTCAAATTTTGTGGAGAGTGTTAATTTGAGCATATGAAGATGCTTGCCAAATTTCAACTCATTTGGATACACTTAGCCAGCACTTGCTTCACAAAGCTTCCGGTTGATCAGAAACTTTGGAAATTTGCCAGGGAAGATTTACTAGCCAAATGAGGTTGAATTTTGGCATGTGGCATATATATGAATAGGAAAGAGTGCACAAAAAGTTTGAGAGCAAGCAAGCTGATATAAAGGGTACTTGCTTCTCAACTTGGCAGCTAGGGCAGAATCAGAAAAGGAACATTTGTGGAATATTTTTGAACATAACAAGGAAGGATTTTGACATATCTGAGAAAGATATGACCCAAACAATTTATGAGAATTATTTGGGAATTTTTGGAATGATAGAAATGTGGGTTGCTTCACAACCCAAGGCAACAGGTTTATTCCTTTAATAGGAAAAAGGAATATTCCCAGGAAAAAGATTATTGGGATTGGTTCAAGATGGAAATGACAAGGTCGTGGGATGGTTTAGAGGTTGGCAAGCCACTAGGGAAGAGGAATCAAGGGTGATCCCTCCAGGTTCCAAGACTACCAAGCCACAGAAAAGCAAAACGAGACCAAAATCAAAAGAAAAAAGAAATGGGCAAAATCTAGGGTGTTACAAACCTACCCCCCTTAAAGAAATCTCGTCCTCGAGATTTGGTTGCTCAGGGGTCAAACATGAATATTCCCACTTGAGGAAACCGTTTCCAACTCGGGTTTCCTTCTTGCCTTTGGCTAATGCTCCCATTAGATATCATCTGACTGACTGCCTGGCTTCGGGGAGGTTTATTTCACTGGATCCTCATTCTGACATAACTTACCTCATATATTACTCTGACTTTAATCCTTTTATGTCTGCCGACTTGTCTGGGTGCGATGAATTATCCTGAGTTAACTATGTGCCTTTCTTGCAAGTCCGAGAGTAGTTCCCCATGGACGGGTTGTGATGAAGTCCAATACGGACGGCCGTCCATGGAGTTGTGAACAAATTTTCTCGGCGGACACAAAAATCTTTTACTCTTTGCATTGGGTGGTTTCAAATGGCTGTGTGTCCTTTAGGTTCAAAACAGTACGGTGAATCATACCGTTCTCCTGGCGAAATCTGACTTCTCGCAATGATTGCTGGAACATCTTGGGTATCTCCACTGTCTTGAGTATCAAATCTATACCAAGGAGGTGACTGTCACCTGTCGTGACCAGCGTAAAGGCGTATGCCCTTATAACTGTATTTTCTGCAGACTTGGCTGATGGTGGTTTTGGCAGACGAATCTTGTTCACGGCAGGCTGTCCTTTAACTGATTCCCACATGCTCCGAGGTTGTTGTCCAACATTCTGATTGTTCTGTCTGTCGGCACCTTTAAGTGAATAGTAGGCCGTGTAATGCTTTAACACGGTTGCCGGAATCCAACTGCCGAATTGACCTGACAGATTCGAATATTCTCCTTCTAACGATTTTGAGCACATCTGGTTGGGCTGAGCGGGTTGACTCGGTATGGGGTTCTTGCAGATGGAATAGACCCCGTGGGTGTGTACCCATGGTGACCGGTACCGATCCATACTGTCCGGAATATCTGTACCAGGCAACCACTACCATACCTGTATGTGTGATCTTGCTCTTTCATTATGGTTCTCTCTGCCTGGATCCTTGGCTGAAAAAACTTGGCCTTGTACGCTCTTGATTCTTCGGGTAACCATAGGTGCTATCAGGTGCAATATTCCGGCAGGCATATCTTATCCTGATCCCCCTGACAGGGTATCTGTGCTTACATGACCAGCTTTCTCATCCTCCACGCTTTATTCGTAGGGCAATGATCATCCGAACCCAGGTTCATAGCTCCAGGCTATCATCAACCATGCAAACACTGACATGGGTTAATGATATCACTTTGTCGGGTGTGAGGGAGCTGGCCTTGATAATCACTGCGAAAATTGTTGTCTCAACTTTGTCTGGCTTTTTATCTTGTATCATACTGAGGTGTATAACTGTCTTTCTCTTTCTTGCATAACTCAGGTGATAGCCGGATCCTCACCGGGCTGGCATCATTGTATGAGTAACTCATATGACCTTGGCAGCATGTCCATCATATCTCTTGAGTATACGCAGTTGAGCGCTTGATTCCTAAGGCAGGCTTGTGTCCTGACTGATTTTTGCCTTCTGACCAACTGTTGCGGATCTGATCCTTGGAATGCATGGTCATATGCTGCCAACTATCGGTGGAATAGCTTGTACTGATGTCGATGCGATGCCTTGCTGACGAAGATTGCATAGCTTGTGCTGGAAGTCATCGAGATTATCTTGCTGAGGAAGACTGAATTGCTCGTGCTCGAAGCTTTTGTCGAGATGGCTTCCTGAAGAAGACTGGGTACCGTACCTCAAAAGCTTGCATCGGAAGATGTCCATGTGTCGTATCGAGGAAGACACAGGAATCCTTGCGTCGTACGCTTCTCTGATAGCTTGTGAAGAAAGACTAGGTTGCTTACATCTGAAGCTTTCTTTTTGCCTTATGCGGACTGAGTGCATATATATATATCCCTTACTGTTCCTGCTGTCGGTTACTTGTTGTATGCAACAGGGTATTCGGCTATCCTTCTTGCTGAACACTAAGTTCATAGCACATTCTGACTTGCTTTCGGAATATAGCAGGTTTCAAATTGTACTCATAGCAGACTCAACCGCGTATATGAATCATACCTTTGACTCGAAATGTACTGTTGATCGTGCACACATATTTGCCTTCTTGCTGATTTGATCATTACTGCTGTGAAGATTGCACACTGATTTATATCTGATGCTGATCCAGATCACCATCTCTAATCAGACCAGATATTTCCAATATCAGGCAGTTAGCGGAAAATTCCATATTGTTGAGTTGAGCTTCCAAATGCTTGCCTCTTCACTGATTCTTTGAGTCCGGTGTTGATGAGCAACTTTCATAAGGGGAAATTGTTGGAAATATGCCCTAGAGGCAATAATAAATTGGTTATTATTATATTTCCTTGTTTATGATAATCGTTTATTATCCATGCTATAATTGTATTGATTGGAAACTCAAATACATGTGTGGATACATAGACAACACTGTGTCCCTAGTAAGCCTCTAGTTGACTAGCTCGTTGATCAAAGATGGTTAAGGTTTCCTAGCCATTGACATGAGATGTCATTTGATAACGGGATCACATCATTAGGAGAATGATGTGATGGACAAGACCCAAACTGTAAACGTAGCATTTGATCGTGTCAGTTTATTGCTATTGTTTTCTGCATGTCAAGTATCTGTTCCTTTGACCATGAGATCATGCAACTCACTGACACCGGAGGAATACCTTGTGTGTATCAAACGTCGCAACGTAACTGGGTGACTATAAAGGTGCTCTACAGGTATCTCCGAGGGTGTCTGTTGGGTTGGCATGGATCAAGACTGGGATTTGTTACTCCGTGTGACGGAGAGGTATCTCAGGGCCCACTCGGTAATACAACATCACATTGAGCCTTGCAAGCAAAGTGACTAAAGAGTTAGCCACAGGATCTTGTATTACGGAACGAGTAAAGAGACTTGCCGGTAACGAGATTGAACTAGGTATAGTGATACCGACGATCGAATCTCGGGCAAGTAACATACCGAAGAACAAAGGGAATAGCATACGGGATTAACTGAATCCTTGACATAGAGGTTCGACCGATAAAAGATCTTCGTAGAATATGTAGGAGCCAATATGGGCATCCAGGTCCCGCTATTGGTTATTGGCCGTAGAGGTGTCTCGGTCATGTCTACATAGTTCTCGAACCCGCAGGGTCTACACACTTAACGTTTGGTGACGATTAGTATAATTGAGTTATTATGTTGGTGACCGAAGGTTGTTCGGAGTCCCGGATAAGATCCCGGACATGACGAGGATCTCCGGAATAGTCCGGAGGTAAAGATTGATATATGTGATAATAGTGTTTTGATCTCCGGAAGAGTTCCGGAGTTCACCGGAAGGGGTTCCGGATGTTTGCCGAAGTGTTCGGGTGCAGCAACACTTTATATGGGCCAAGGGATAAAAGCCCACGAGGTATTGGAAAGTGCAAAAATAGTTTTGCTGCCGCGTAAGCGGTACTACCGCTTGGTGAAGCGGTACTACCGCCCGAGCGGTACTACCGCTTGTGTGAAGCGGTACTACCGCCCAAGCGGTACTACCGCTTGTGAGCGGTACTACCGCTTGTGTGCGGCTGTGCACGGTTCGGCAGGGATCCGAGTTGGACTCTTTCCCTGCGGGCCAAACCGACCTTGTGCGGGCAAAACCGACCTGGAAGAGGCTTTTACTCCAAGTTTAGACCCCAAGGCTCAACATATAAATAGAGGGGCAGGGCTAGCACACAAGACACATCAAGATTTCCCCAAGCCGTGTGCGGCAACCCTAACCCTCTAGTTCCTCCGTCATAATCTCCGTAGCGCTTGGCGAAGCCCTGCAGAGATTGTTCCTCACCACCATCACCACGCCGTCGTGCTGCTGGAACTCAACCACTACTTCACCATCGCTCGCTGGATCGAGGAGGTGAAGGCGTCATCAAGCCGTACGTGTGTTGAACGCGGAGGTGCCGTCCGTTCGGCGCTAGTTCGTGATCGGATCGAGGGACGACTTGCGATTTGGATCGCGGAGACGTTCGACTACATCAACCGCGTTTCTTAAACACTTCCGCTTAGCGATCTACAAGGGTATGTAGATTTACTCTCCCTCTCGTAGATGCTCATCACCATGGATAGATCTTGTGTGTGCGTAGGAAAATTTTTGTTTCCCATGCAACGTTCCCCAACAGTGGTATCAGAGCCAGGTCTATGCGTAGATGAGATCTCGAGTAGAACACAAACGAGTTGTGGGCGTGGGTGTATACATATTGCTTGCCGTTACTAGTTGATATTTGATTCGGCGGTACTGTGAGATGAAGCGGCCCGGACCGACATTACGCGTACACTTACGCGAGACAGGTTCCTTCAACTAACATGTAACTTCGTTGCATAAAGATGGCTAGCGGGTGTCTGTCTCTCTCACTTTAGTTGAATCGATTTCAATGAAGAGGGTTCTTTTAGAAGATCAAAAAGCAATCACTACACCACGTTGTGGTTTTTCGTAGGTAAGAACGGTTCTTGCAAACCCGTAGCAACCACGTAAAATTTGCAACAACAATTAGAGGACGTCTAACTTGTTTTTGCAGGGTATGATGTGATATGATATGGCCAATTACATGATGAGATATATGTGATGTATGAGATGATCATGTATTGTATAGAATATCACGACTTGCATGTCGATGAGTACGGCAACTGGCAGGAGCCATAGAGTTGTCTTTAATTATTGTGTGACCTGCGTGTCAATCATTAAGCGCTATGTAATGCTTTACTTTATCGCTAAACGTTAGCAATAGTCGTGGAAGCAATAGTCGGCGCGACAACCTCATGGCGACACGTTGATGGAGATCAAGATGATGGAGATCATGGTGTCATGCCGGTGACGATGGAGATCATGCCGGTGCTTTGGAGATGGAGATCAAAAGCACAAGTTCATGGCCATATCATGTCACTTATGATTTGCATGTGATGTTAATCCTTTTATGCATCTTATTTTGCTTAGG
This sequence comes from Elymus sibiricus, assembly GCA_039707655.1. Taxonomy (NCBI): domain Eukaryota; kingdom Viridiplantae; phylum Streptophyta; class Magnoliopsida; order Poales; family Poaceae; genus Elymus; species Elymus sibiricus. The sequence goes on along the minus strand of CM077663.1, from coordinate 333,884,591 downwards.
ACGACGGTAGCATTATAAGGTGATCCCTCACTTAAATTTCAAGATAAATTGTGTTCTCCCCAAGTGTGCACCGTTGCGAAAGTTCGTCGTTTCGAGACACGCCGTGATGATCGGGTGTGATAGACTCTACGTTCACATACAACGGGTGTAAGCCATGTTGCACGTGCGGAACACTCGGGTTAAACTTGACGAGCCTAGCATGTACAGACATGGCCTCGGAACACAAGAGACCGAAAGGTCGAACATGAGTCATATAGTAGATATGATCAACATGAAGATGTTCACCATTGAAACCACCTCAACTCACGTGATGATCGGACTTGAGTTGGTGGATTTGGATCATGTTACACTCGAATGATCGGAGGGATGTCAATTTGAGTGGGAGTTTTTTAAGTAATATGATTAACTAAACTCATTATCTAGAACAATAGTCTAAGTTGTCTTTGCTATATTTATGTTGTAGATCATGGCTCGCGCAGTAGCACCCCTGAATTTTAATGCGTTCCTAGAGAAAGCTAAGTTGAAAGATGATGGAAGTAACTTTGTGGACTGGGCCCGTAATCTAAGGATTATCCTTACGGCTTCCCAGAAGGCTTATGTCCTTGATGCACCGCTTGGTGATCCACCCGCTCCAGTTGAGTCTCTAGACGTTGTGAACGCCTGGCAGGCTCGTTCTGATGATTACTCAATAGTTCAATGTGCAATGTTGTATGGCTTAGAACCGGGACTTCAAAGACGTTTTGAACGTCATGGAGCATATGAGATGTTCCAGGAGTTGAAGTTTATCTTTCAGAAGAATGCCCGGATCGAGAGATATGAGATCTCCGATAAGTTCTATGCTTGCAAGATGGAGGAGAACGGGTCTATCAGTGATCACGTGCTCAGAATGTCTGGGTACTCCACCCGTCTGGCTGAGTTAGGGATGCCCCTTCCGCCAGAGGCTATCACTGACAGAGTTCTTCAATCATTGCCACCTAGCTACAAGAGCTTCGTGTTGAACTATAACATGCACGGGATGAACAAGTCAGTCGCCGAGCTGTTTGCGATGCTGAAAGCCGCTGAGTCTGAAATTCAGAAGGAGCATCAAGTGTTGATGGTCAATAAAACCACTAGTTTCAAGAAAAATGGCAAGGGTAAGAAGGGTAACTCCAAGAAGAGTGGCAAAGCAGTTGCTCCTCTCGTGAAGAAACCCAAGGCTGGACCCAAACCAGAAACTGTGTGTTTTCATTGCAAGGGAACTGGACACTGGAAGCGGAATTGCCCCAAGTATTTGGCTGACAAGAAGGCGGCCAACAACAAACAAGGTATATATGATATACATGTTATTGATGTGTACCTTACCAACTCTCGTTGTAGTGCCTGGGTATTTGATACCGGTGCGGTTGCTCATATTTGCAACTCAAAACAGGAACTGCGGAATAGACGGAGGCTGGCAAAGGACGAAGTGACGATGCGCGTGGGAAATGGTTCCAAGGTTGATGTGATCGCCGTCGGCACGCTCGCTCTTCGATTACCGTCGGGATTAGTGATGAACCTAAATAAGTGTTATTTGGTGCCCGCGTTAAGCATGAACATTATATCTGGATCTTGTTTATTGCGAGACGGTTACTCATTTAAATCAGAGAATAATGGTTGTTCTATTTATATGAGTAATATCTTTTATGGTCATGCACCCAATGTGAGGGGTTTATTCTTATTGAATCTCGATAGTAATGATACACATGTTCATAACATTGATGCCAAAAGATGTAGAATTGATAATGATAATACCACTTTCTTGTGGCACTGCCGTTTAGGTCATATTGGCGTAAAACGCATGAGGAAGCTCCATGCTGATGGACTTTTGGAGTCACTTGATTTTGAATCACTTGACACATGTGAGCCATGCCTCATGGGCAAGATGACTAAAACGCCGTTCTCTGGAACAATGGAACGGGCAAGTGACTTATTGGAAATCATACATACTGATGTGTGCGGTCCGATGAGTATTGAAGCGCGCGGTGGTTATCGTTACTTTCTCACCTTCACTGATGACTTAAGTAGATATGGGTATATTTACTTAATGAAACACAAGTCTGAAACATTTGAAAAGTTCAAACAATTTCAGAGTGAAGTTGAGAATCATCGTAACAAGAAGATTAAATTCCTACGATCTGATCGAGGAGGAGAATATCTGAGTTATGAGTTTGGCAGTCACTTAAGACAGTGTGGAATTGTTTCACAATTGACACCGCCTGGAACACCACAGCGTAATGGTGTGTCCGAACGTCGTAATCGAACTTTATTGGATATGGTGCGATCTATGATGTCTCTTGCCGATTTGCCACTATCGTTTTGGGGTTATGCATTAGAGACAGCTGCATTCACTTTAAATAGGGCACCATCGAAATCCGTTGAGACGACGCCATATGAACTTTGGTTTGGCAAGAAACCAAAGCTGTCGTTTCTTAAAGTTTGGGGATGTGATGCTTATGTCAAAAAGCTTCAGCCTGAAAAGCTGGAACCCAAAGCGGAGAAATGCGTCTTCATAGGATACCCAAAAGAGACAGTTGGGTATACCTTCTATCTCAGATCCGAAGGCAAAGTGTTTGTCGCTAAAAACGGAACATTTCTTGAGAAAGAGTTTCTCTCGAAAGAATTGAGTGGGAGGAAGATAGAACTTGATGAGGTTGATGAACCTTTACTTCAACCTGAGAGTAGCGCAGCGCAGAAAGTTGTTTCTGTGGAGCCTACATTAGCTGAAGAGGAAGTTAATGATGATGATCATGAAGCTTTGGATCAAGTTGCTATCGAACCTCGTAGGTCGACAAGGACGCGTACTGCTCCCGAGTGGTACGGCAACCCTGTCTTAGAGGTCATGTTGTTAGACAACGATGAACCTACGAGCTATGGAGAAGCGATGATGGGCCCGGATTCCGAGAAGTGGTTAGAGGCCATGAAATCCGAGATGGGATCCATGTATGAAAACAAAGTATGGACTTTGGAAGTATTACCTGAAGGGCGTAAGGCCATTCAGAACAAATGGATCTTTAAGAGGAAGACGGACGCGGACGGTAATGTCACCGTCTATAAAGCTCGACTTGTGGCAAAGGGTTTTTCACAAGTTCAAGGAGTTGACTACGATGAGACCTTCTCACCCGTAGCGATGCTTAAGTCCGTCAGAATCATGCTAGCAATAGCTGCCTTTTTCGATTATGAAATTTGGCAGATGGATGTCAAAACAGCGTTCCTTAGCGGTTACCTTAAGGAAGAGTTGTATATGATGCAACCAGAAGGTTTTGTCGATCCAGAGAATGCTGACAAAGTTTGCAAACTCCAGCGATCCATTTATGGACTGGTGCAAGCATCTCGGAGTTGGAATCTTCGTTTTGATGAGGTGATCAAAGCGTTCGAGTTTATACAAGTTTACGGAGAAGCTTGTATTTACAAGAAAGTGATTGGGAGCTCTATAGCGTTTCTAATATTATATGTGGATGACATATTGCTGATTGGAAACAATATAGAAATGTTGGAAAGCGTGAAGGAATATTTGAACAAGAGTTTTTCAATGAAGGACCTAGGAGAAGCTGCTTTCATATTAGGCATCAAGATCTATAGAGATAGATCAAGACGCTTAATAGGACTTTCACAAAGCACATACCTTGATAAGATTTTGAAGAAGTTCAAAATGGATCAGTCCAAGAAGGGGTTCTTGCCTGTTTTGCAAGGTGTGAAGTTGAGTAAGACTCAATGCCCAGTGACTGCAGAAGATAGAGAAAAGATGAGTGTCATCCCCTATGCTTCAGCCATAGGCTCTATTATGTATGCAATGCTGTGCACAAGACCCGATGTCAGCCTTGCCATAAGTATGGTCGGAAGGTTTCAAAGTGATCCAGGAATGGAACACTGGACGGCGGTCAAGAATATCCTGAAGTACCTGAAAAGGACTAAGGACATGTTTCTCGTTTATGGAGGTGATCAAGAGCTCGTCGTAAAGGGTTACGTCGATGCAAGCTTTGACACTGATCCAGATGACTCTAAGTCTCAAACCGGATACGTATTTATTCTTAATGGGGGTGCGGTTAGCTGGTGCAGTTCCAAGCAAAGCGTGGTAGCTGATTCTACATGCGAAGCGGAGTACATCGCAGCCTCGGAGGCGGCGAAGGAAGGTGTCTGGATGAAGGAGTTCATGACAGATCTTGGAGTAGTGCCTAGTGCGCTTAACCCAATGACTCTGTTTTGTGATAACACTGGTGCCATTGCTCTAGCCAAGGAACCAAGATTTCACAAGAGGACCAGACACATAAAGCGACGTTTCAATTCCATCCGCGATTACATCAAGGAGGACGACATAAATATTTGCAAAGTACACACGGATCTAAATGTTGCAGATCCGATGACTAAACCTCTTCCAAGGGCTAAACATGAACAACACCAGAACTGCATGGGTGTTCGATTCATTACAATGTAAATCACATAGTGATGTGAACTAGATTATTGACTCTAGTGCAAGTGGGAGACTGTTGGAAATATGCCCTAGAGGCAATAATAAATTGGTTATTATTATATTTCCTTGTTTATGATAATCGTTTATTATCCATGCTATAATTGTATTGATTGGAAACTCAAATACATGTGTGGATACATAGACAACACTGTGTCCCTAGTAAGCCTCTAGTTGACTAGCTCGTTGATCAAAGATGGTTAAGGTTTCCTAGCCATTGACATGAGATGTCATTTGATAACGGGATCACATCATTAGGAGAATGATGTGATGGACAAGACCCAAACTGTAAACGTAGCATTTGATCGTGTCAGTTTATTGCTATTGTTTTCTGCATGTCAAGTATCTGTTCCTTTGACCATGAGATCATGCAACTCACTGACACCGGAGGAATACCTTGTGTGTATCAAACGTCGCAACGTAACTGGGTGACTATAAAGGTGCTCTACAGGTATCTCCGAGGGTGTCTGTTGGGTTGGCATGGATCAAGACTGGGATTTGTTACTCCGTGTGACGGAGAGGTATCTCAGGGCCCACTCGGTAATACAACATCACATTGAGCCTTGCAAGCAAAGTGACTAAAGAGTTAGCCACAGGATCTTGTATTACGGAACGAGTAAAGAGACTTGTCGGTAACGAGATTGAACTAGGTATAGTGATACCGACGATCGAATCTCGGGCAAGTAACATACCGAAGAACAAAGGGAATAGCATACGGGATTAACTGAATCCTTGACATAGAGGTTCGACCGATAAAAGATCTTCGTAGAATATGTAGGAGCCAATATGGGCATCCAGGTCCCGCTATTGGTTATTGGCCGTAGAGGTGTCTCGGTCATGTCTACATAGTTCTCGAACCCGCAGGGTCTACACACTTAACGTTTGGTGACGATTAGTATAATTGAGTTATTATGTTGGTGACCGAAGGTTGTTCGGAGTCCCGGATAAGATCCCGGACATGACGAGGATCTCCGGAATAGTCCGGAGGTAAAGATTGATATATGTGATAATAGTGTTTTGATCTCCGGAAGAGTTCCGGAGTTCACCGGAAGGGGTTCCGGATGTTTGCCGAAGTGTTCGGGTGCAGCAACACTTTATATGGGCCAAGGGATAAAAGCCCACGAGGTATTGGAAAGTGCAAAAATAGTTTTGCTGCCGCGTAAGCGGTACTACCGCTTGGTGAAGCGGTACTACCGCCCGAGCGGTACTACCGCTTGTGTGAAGCGGTACTACCGCCCAAGCGGTACTACCGCTTGTGAGCGGTACTACCGCTTGTGTGCGGCTGTGCACGGTTCGGCAGGGATCCGAGTTGGACTCTTTCCCTGCGGGCCAAACCGACCTTGTGCGGGCAAAACCGACCTGGAAGAGGCTTTTACTCCAAGTTTAGACCCCAAGGCTCAACATATAAATAGAGGGGCAGGGCTAGCACACAAGACACATCAAGATTTCCCCAAGCCGTGTGCGGCAACCCTAACCCTCTAGTTCCTCCGTCATAATCTCCGTAGCGCTTGGCGAAGCCCTGCAGAGATTGTTCCTCACCACCATCACCACGCCGTCGTGCTGCTGGAACTCAACCACTACTTCACCATCGCTCGCTGGATCGAGGAGGTGAAGGCGTCATCAAGCCGTACGTGTGTTGAACGCGGAGGTGCCGTCCGTTCGGCGCTAGTTCGTGATCGGATCGAGGGACGACTTGCGATTTGGATCGCGGAGACGTTCGACTACATCAACCGCGTTTCTTAAACGCTTCCGCTTAGCGATCTATAAGGGTATGTAGATTTACTCTCCCTCTCGTAGATGCTCATCACCATGGATAGATCTTGTGTGTGCGTAGGAAAATTTTTGTTTCCCATGCAACGTTCCCCAACAGAAATAAGGTAACACCCAGGGCCCAACAAAAGAAGCAAACGAAACGAATAAAACAAAACACACAAAACATCAAGACCACACACAAGCAATATCATAATTTTACAGCTACTCTCAGCAATAATATGCATTCCTACTTAAGCACACAAATCTCGCAAGAACTCCGGTGTTACGGTCTAACATGCTGTGGCGGTGTGCACGAAAGTGAATCAATGTGTGGAAGGAAGTTGGTGTAAACAAGGGTACACCAAACATGGACCTAACACTGGTTCCATCTGGACGGACACGGTGGCGAGGACGAACTTGGTGATCGTGGGTCGGAACACGGGGGTCACGACCACATCATCATCAAGCGGACGGAAGAAAACCGTACTTGTCCAGAGAATGGGTAGCAGGGAGGGATAGCGATGGAAAGAAGGGCTTGCAGGCATTGCCCTTTTCTGATAACAAAGATCAGTAAGGGTTGCCAACGTGGCTAATGGAAGGGCAAGATCCGGGATAGAAACATGTCTATCACCGAGACGATAGGGGTGGCTGAGGAGAATATATTGGTGTGGCACCTGTGCATCAATCCGACAAGGAATCGACACCACCAAGCACCTTGGCATCACTCCGCTGAGACGGAGATGACACCACACCAAGGAACAGGTATGCAAACTAGAGAGTGCAGGTAGTGAATCGAAACTGATGCCACCTACACTCACCAGATCCATCGTTAGTGATAAAATACATAGTCTATATGCATTCTATGCATAAACAAATGCAACAAACAAGTGCAGCAAACCAACTAGACCCTATACTACCGGTTACTAACGCTCGCGCGGTCTATGGCGTCCTACAGCCAGACCTGCTCTGATACCAACGCTTGTGGCACCCCGGCTCAGAGAAAACCGGAACGCCCCGTATTCTAGCCCAGAGACAAGTCTTCTGGAATACGGCACTGTTGGCATAGAACAAATCAGCTCTTTATTACTATGGAAAAAGTTACAAGGGTACATGGATTACATCGGCACGGCAATACTATGCCTGCCCAGGGTAGCTCTATGCTAACAGTGGAACAGCGAGGAAGCGGAGTAACTCTCGGCAGCGGAACGACGACTGCGGTGATGGACTCCACTCCGCAGGGACTCTGGCTGGAACGCGTATCCTAGCTCGCGAACTTGACATCCTCGACAAGCAAGCAAACCTGGCAGGACCTGCAAACTGGCATGACACGCCAGGTGAGTACTTTGAATGTACTCGCAAGCTCACGACAACCAAACAATGCAGCAAACAATAGCATGGCAATTATCATATTACATGCCTAAGTAGTTTACTTACTGTTACCGATCATCAACTTACTCTTTTCCGGGTTGTTCCGCAACCCTCTGAATACTCATGATCCCCAGAGTATAAGACAAGTTCCTCCATCACTATTATCATTATTACGGTTGACCACCTAGTGAGGCCTGGACGGACTGTCCAATACCGTGGACGCGGCTATTCGAATAGATTCTTCACTCTGCAGAGGTTGCGCACTTTACCCACACCATGGAGCATCTGACCTCGTGATCCCATTCGAGTGGACCAGCGTTGCTCCAACGAAACCCGCCTAACCCGTGACTCCTCTACCGTACCACCGACAATCATTCTCCCCCGGAGTCATGCCTTGGGTGGCCCCTGTGTCACCTCGTGACACCTGCCACCGTCGTGGCCAAACAAACTGTCCCAAACGGGGACTTGAGCTCAATAACCAAACTGGGCTCACAAGGTTATCGCCGCCTACCGGGCCAGGGTAGCGCGCACGCATAACCTTCCCTCTTTGGTGGTACCGATAAAAGAGCACGAAGCCAGACCAAGTCAAGGCCGTCCCATACCGGCAAATGTGGCTGCACGGATAAGCCTGGACAGGTGGCTCCGGATCAACCGACTAGGTTTAGTTTTAGCAACATTTAGCAAGCATGGTTATCTCTCACAATAACTTGAGATGACAGCAACTATACATTTAAGTAAATTACTATGAATTATTATATAGCAAGTAAATGAAAGTAATTCATTTATAAATGCAAGTGTTTCAATTAAATATGTAATGCTATTGAAATGCTTCATGGAATGGGTGTCCTGGCTTGCCTGGGGTGAGGGATCCACCTGGAAGAAGTGCAGAAAGGTCGCGGAAGGAGTTGCCGAAAACAGTTCTCTCCCGAGGGGGCTGTTTACGGGCAAGGACCAAAATGGTCATTTTCACTGTGTGAACACATTATGAAAATGGCACCAACATGACAGGTTCGAAGAGACGAAGAAGTGGGGTTTGGAATCACCTCAATCGAAGTTACAGATGAAAAGATATAGTGGTTTTTCTGCCAGGGGCCTTTCTGTAAGTATTTTATTTACATACGGGTCCTAGACAGTTATTCCACAGATAAAAAGAAAGTGCACTGTGCACTTTGGGCCGTTCTAGGCCGAAAGCAACCGGCGCCTGAGCACTGGCCGAGTCGCGCGGCCGCTGCTGCTCCACTTGGGCCGGCCCAATAGCTGCCGCCCCCTTTTTTTTAAAAAAACGAGAGGGATGGCTGGTCACAGCCGAGTCGGGCCCGCTGGCAGGGTCAGGGCGCGGCGTCGTCGTCCTCCAGTGCGCCCGTCCGACTTATGGGAAGGCGACTCCGGCCGGCGATAGTCGGCGGCACGGGCCACCGTTGACGGTGCTCGGCCTACCTGCGTGATCAGAAGGTCGAGCCGCACCCGCCTGTGGGTAGCATGGTCGCCGGGGAGCGCTGGAGCAGGCATGGCGTCGGCCACGGCGGAAACCGGCTACGGCCGCCGGTGAGCTCGCGGCTAGAGGCCACCGGAGGGGAAGAAGAGATGCTGGGGTGGCTCCGGGGTGGTGGTGGAGGCTTCTAGTGGTGGTGGTATGAAGGAAGGGGCTTGGGTTTGCCGGAATTTAGCAGGGAACGAGCGGCGGCCATGGCGGCCATTGGAGTGGCAGAGAGCTCCTCGAGAGAGATGGAGAGGTTGGGGAGGACCAGTGGAGTGTGGTGAGGCTTGTAGTGAAGACGAGAGGGGTTCGGGAGCCTTTTATAGGCGGGGCGACGCGGGTGGCCGAGCACGGCCGCGGTGACGCATGCGCCGCACGCCGGAGCTTTGGGAACACGCATGGAGGAGGGGAGAGGCGTCCAGAGAGGTCACAGAGGGGCAGAGGAAGCTCGGGCGAGGTCAGGAAGGCTCGGGAGCTCGCAGGTGACCGGACACGGCGGCGATAGCTGCTGCCGGTCACGGGCGCGGCTGCCGCACCACGTAGGAGGGGACACGAGAGGGGGAGAGGGGTCCAAGAGAAGGACGATGACAAGACGAAGCCCATGGACACGGCGAGGTGTCGAGGGAAAGAGGAAACCGACGAGGCCGAGGGCCCCAATGCACAGAGCGCGTGCATTGGCATGCCAGCCGCATGGTCACCGCGTGAACAGGCACACGCGGTGCACCCTGGCCGGCCTAATCTTGTCAGGAGGAGAGGTCATTCGAAGGAGAAGGCCAAAGAGGAAAGAAACAGGCATAGTGGAGCTTGAGATGACCACAGCTAGCAGATTTGCCCAGGAACATCAAGGTGTTTGATGCTTTCTGAGGAAGATTCATCTAGTGATTGATTCTGATCTTTAGCCGAGGGTGATCACATACTAAGGTGATCATGATGGCAAAGTTTGAGATCAAATAGAGGAGTTTAGCTGGCACTTGCAGTACAATGGGCTCTACTGGACAGAAATGTAAGTCTTGATGTGGCACTCACATATAGTGTTGCCTTAAGCTGAAAATGGGCATATGATGATGATTTGGTCATATGAGAGTGCCATAAAAATTTCATGCCATTTGGGCAAGCCAAAATGGTACTTCCTTCATAATGGACCTCTCTGACCAGAATCTTAGGAAAAATCTAGGGAATTATTGGGTAGATGAAATGAGTCCAAATTTGGTGGAGAGGTGTTATATAGTTAGGAGAATATCCTGGTAAAATTTCAGAAATTATGGAGCAACATAAAATATAGTTGCTTCACAACCCAAAATAATGACCAGAGACAAAGATTTGATGTTGTGCTCACATAGTTGAAGGGATGATGCTCAAATTTTGTGGAGAGTGTTAATTTGAGCATATGAAGATGCTTGCCAAATTTCAACTCATTTGGATACACTTAGCTAGCACTTGCTTCACAAAGCTTTCGGTTGATCAAAAACTTTAGAAATTTGCCAGGGAAGATTTACTAGCCCAATGAGGTTTAATTTTGACATGTGGCAATTATATGAATAGGAAAGAGTGCACAAAAAGTTTGAGAGCAAGCAAGCAGATATAATGGGTACTTGCTTCTCAACTTGGCAGCTAGGGCAGAATCAGAAAAGGAATATTTGTGGAATATTTTTGAACATAACATGGAAGGATTTTGACATATCTGAGGAAGATATGACCCAAACAATTTATGAGAATTATTTGGGAATTTCTGGAATGATAGAAATGTGGGTTGCTTCACAACCCAAGGCAACAGGTTTATTCCTTTAATAGGAAAAAGGAATATTCCCAGGAAAAAGATTATTGGGATTGGTTCAAGATGGAAATGACAAGGTCTTGGGATGGTTTAGAGGTTGGCAAGCCACTAGGGAAGAGGAATCAAGGGTGATCCCTCCAGGTTCCAAGACTACCAAGCAACAGAAAAGCAAAACCAGACCAAAATCAAAAGAAAAAAGAAATGGGCAAAATCCAGGGTGTTACACATATCTACTGTTTATTTTATTTTGTTTATTTACAGATAATATACAGCACAAATATACACAAATATATCACAGATCCACATCATTATCACCACAACATACGTATTATCATCACAACATAAGTGGAATCAACAAAACATACGTCGAAACAACACAATATAAGTCGAACAACACAACATAAGTCGGAACAACACGACATAAGTCCATCCATAATATAGATGCATGAAAGATACAAGTCACGACCACCACCACCTAGAGGCTTAAGCGCCAGGACGTCAACCACCAAGTTCGTTACCGCCAAGACCGCCAAAGCCAAGGTAGTCACTGCTACCGGCACCGCTACCAGCAAGACCGGCACCGCCACCTCCTCGGTGGATCGGAGTGACCGGGCTCCGTGACTCGGGAGTGATGCCATAATTGGCACTACCACCAACGGATGATCCACCGGTTCCCTGCATGTTTGAAAAGAGATGTTAAAGAGATATATGATTGTGTTGAATACACGATAAGTAGTGGTTGAATAGTTTGGGGATGTACTAACCGGAGTCGGACAGTGTTGTGTCACAAATTCTTCAAACGTAGCCAGGATTGGTTGTTCTCCAGCAGGTGGTGGTGGTGGTTCCATTACAGGAACCGTGCCGGACGCCATGGAGTCAAAAACGAGATGCATGTTAGTTGACCAAGCACACACGAAGGTTAGAAGAAATGAAAATGCAAATGTGAAAGTCAAATGAAAGGGGCTAAACTAACCTTCATCATGCGACTCGCGTGGTCCGAGACTGCTGCAACTCTCGCGTTCCACGCCATGGTCTCCTGACGTTGGTACTCCATGTAGGCCTTCAATATGACATGATGAAACTCATAAAAACATCTCGATGTGGAAAATAAAATAAGAAAAAGGAAGATAAGAGGGAAAATTCTTACAGAGTGTTGCTGGGCTAGGAGGGACAGTGAGTGTACACTGGTCGTGCTCGGGTGCGGGCTCAGGCTCGGGTTGGTAACTCGGAGCTGTGTGTAGGAGATAGAAGGAGTGACCACAGCATCCAGAACTGCCTGCCGACCATGACTCTTCTGCCCTATGCCGACCACCGCCCTGTCGTCTGTAGCCTCTTTATGGGGTCAGGTGTGTCAGGATTGTACTCCAGATACAACTCCTTGTAGGTCTGAAGGTGCTTGCCGGACTTGCCGTAGTACTTGCCCTTGCCATCCTTGGGCTTAGTCCGCACATGGGCTATCTCCCACGCCTCCATGTCTGAGAGCGGCCGCTTCAATTTCTCCTCCTGCACCACCAAACACCACCAAACAGAGGTTAGTCATACATAGAAGAAGAAGAATGTTTCATGTACATAGATATACCTGAACTTTCTTGTGGCTCCAGTGGTTCCGGTTTCCCTGACAATGTGTTCCGTTAGTCCCTCGAGTAACCCGGTTTTGGATGCTTTTAGCAGCCCACTTTTCATCATCACCGAGCCACTTATCAACCAATGCCGCCCATGATTCCTTTTTTCCATAACACCAATCAGGACACGCCTACATAATGAAAGCATAATGGCATGTTGACACGAAACAATGAAATTTACCACAAACATCGGAATGAAAAGTCTGTTATACTTACCAACAGGTATTGCTCCCTAGTCAAGGTAAGCTGCTCCTCCCGCGCGAATTCCTTAGGCATCTTCATGTTACAATAGTTGTAATAATATTGCGAGATGGCCACCCAGCGCACCTCATATTGGATCTGGCGGGCCTGCTTCCTCGCAGCGCTCTGAAACAACTTGTCAGCAATGGGCTTGTTCTCCTCAAGAACTCGATAGTATTTCTATAGTTATTCATAAAAACAGAATGGAAGAAGCCATGAGTTAAACCATTCGATGATAAACTATGGACGAAACTCAAGACTCATGCTTCTGAAGAGAACTTACCCAAAAATTTGTTTTCACGGCCTTAGCATGTGTCTCATAGTCCGCATGGGGAGCCGCTTCGTTGTGGTCCCAAGTCATGGCCAAAACCAGGCGCTTCGGGTGCCTGACTGAGTCCGGAGCGAACAACCCCGGCCAATATTCCTTCAGCAAGATAGTGAGGATACCATTTGGAACACGGACTTTTGGAGCAACTTTCCAGCCCCTACAAAAGATAGAAAATATGAGCATGTTTACAAGCAAAAGAATTAAAATATGATTAAGGGGCAGTTACTCTTTCCCCGCTGGCGTAATGATCCACTTCTGCTCCTCGGTATCAGGTTCGGGGGGGAGTCTTGCACGACCACGCAGCCACCCCTTGTTGTTGCCAACCCCCTCCCTACCACCACCAACCTCCTCCCCCTCCCTTCCACCACCAACCTCCTTCCCCTCCCCAAACTCCTCCTCCTCCTCCTCCTCCTCAAACTCCCCGCGAACCTCCTCCTCCTCCTCCTCAACCTCCTCGCTAACCTCCTCCTCCTCCTCAACCTCCTCGCGAAACTCCTCCTCCTCAGTAGAGGATACCTCACTAGAGGAGGGTCTCTCACTAGAGGAGGGTACCTCACTACAGGAGGGCCTTGTAAATGACACCCCTAAGTCGGTGAGGGAGCATTGTTTCTGGCCCCGACCCCGCCCTAGGGGCTCTCCCCGCACCCCCTCCACCTCTAGGGGATCTCCCCGCACCCCCTCCACCTCTCCCTTGACCTCCCTGTGAGGAGTCATCCTCAAGTAGTCTGGACGGAACAGTACGGGGTCGACCACTCCGACTAGCAATCGAGGTGAGTTTGGTTAGTAAACCCGTACCATCGGCCTTGCCCTTGCCCATGCTTAGCAAACCTGCATTGAAAAGAGAATAAACAATTAGTATAATAATAATGAAGAAAAAAACCATAGAAAAAAGACATTAATAAATAAGCATATTAATAAACCATAGTAAAAAGACATCAAACATACATCTGCTAGGACCCATACGAATCATCACTGTCACTATCACTATCACACATATCATCTTCATTGTCGGACGGAGGTGGAGGCTCTTCCTCGTCGTCATCGTCTTCATTTAACAACTTTTCTAGCATAAGTATGTCTTTTTCATTAACAATGGTCTCACCATCATTCTGTGCATCGTCATCGTTTGGATCCACATCATCATCACCCAAGGAGTCAGCGTAATCGCTTCTGACCACATCATCATCATCATCAGGTTGCTCTTGAAAGAACACTCCCTCGTATGTCATGGGGTTAATGTTGTAATAATCGTCATCGTTCGGGTCCGGTAGCTTACTATGTGGCGACACCTTGAACACAACTTCCCAACCCTTTAGGTACTCTTTCTGGCATGGGTAAGGCAGATAATAAACTTGTGTGGCTTGGGTAGCCGCAATAAAGAGATCGGCTCCAGCATAGACGGTTGATGGTTTAACTTCAACCAAACCATAGGAAGGCGTATGTCTCAGCCCCTTTACTGGGTCGAACCATCGGCATTTGAACACAGGGAGACTTAGGGTTTCGCGGCCACGACTGAATGAAAGCTCGTATATTTTTCCTACCCTTCTGTAATACTAAACTCCATTTTGACCTGGGGTGTACACTCCAGTATTTATAGTTTTGGGATCAGGCCGGTTGTTCTGGTGCTCCTCAGTATGGAAGCGATACCCATTCACATCATACTTTTCACATGTCATGACCGAAGGGTTAAAACCCATGGAAACCCTGGAATGATCAACGACAAGAACATGGTGTTGCGTTGCATTAGGACACCGGGAGGGAGATTGAGCAGAATAACAAACACGGGCCAGCAGCTGTATGGATTGGACGACATACCATATGGATTGACCCCATCACCTGTTATTGCAACTCTGACATTCACATCCTCGGCTGCTTCCTCGGGGTATTCTTTATCGAATGACTTCCATGCTTCACCTCCCGATGGATGTACGATTTTATTTGTATGGTACCTTTTCCCTTGCTTGTGCCACTTCATCATTTTGGCAGACTCCTCCGTGATGAAAAGGCGCTGCAGTCTTTCTATGAAATGAAGATATCGAAGAACCATTGCAGGGATGCGTAGCTGCCTCTTTTGACCATCCTTACCGACCACCTCAAGGTACCGAGAGGAACCGCACTTCCTACAGTACTTGTCATCCGCATACTCGTGCCTAAACAAAAGGCAATTCTTCGGATAGACATGTATTTTCTCATAATCCATAGAGAGTGCCTTCATGATTTTCTTTGTGGCGTACATGCTTTCCGGCAGTTCATGACCATCGGGAAGGCTGTTAGCCCATACTCTTAGAAATGCTTTGATGCAAGCTTGGCTACAGCCGTACTCAGCCTTAACTGCCATCAATTGCGAGATGGCATCCAGCTGAGAGAGTTTGGCACCCGCATAAAGAGGATTCTTTGACGAAGCCAAGATCTCCAAGAAGGACATTGCGGTTGCCTCCGGCTCCTCCGGCTCCCCCGGCTCCTCCGGCTCCTCTGGTTCATTCTTTGAAGGTGTCGCATGTGTCGTCTCTGCAGCAATGACATCATCTAGCATGTCTCTGACCCCGTCGTCCACATAACCACCGATGCGTTGCCGCATCACCTCCTCTCTACCATGGTCCCGCTCGGCAAAGTTTATCGGCATGTCAAAGTTTTTCATATATCCGTGCGTGCGAAGGTGCAAGGTCATTTCGTCCTTGCCTTTACAGTGACGTCTGCCACATCTCGCACACGGGCAATGTGGGATCATTCTCATTGGACCACGGAATGTCTCCCTCAAAAACACATCGGTTTTGGCAACCCACTCTGATGTTACTCGATTCCCACGGATAAAACCATTGTACATCCACTGATTATCTGCCATCCTCTGCTTTACTGGGAGCCACACAACCAAAATAAGATTTCATTTAAATTAATCACATCAAATATTTATTTTCTACCGCGTTGATGGCACTGAATCCAACTACATCTCTAATAGGTAAAGATGGGTCCTAATCCCACCCAAGGATGTGTAGATTGAGTACGTTCTCCATGCTCTACCCCGTTCCGAGACAAAATTTCGGCAGCACCTCCCCGCTGTTCTCCAGATACACGTCTCGGCAGAAAGCCGAGAGAATGTGCATCCGGAGAACAACGGGGAGGCGCCGCCGAAATCTTGTCTCGGAACGGGGTAGATCATGGAAAACATACCCTATCTACACATCCTCGGGCTGTCCGTGGAAAATGCTGGACAATCCGAAACAGTTGTGGTGATAAATATGCAATTTAATGCATATTTATCCATGCAACCATTTCGGATGGGAGACGCCTAGGTTACGCGACTTGACGTGAAAAGAAAATCTAGTGACATGATTAAAAGAGCGTAAAAGGTGAAGGTGGATTCATAGCTCACCCTCGGTTGTAGAGGAAGTAGCCGGTCAGTGGAGGGACGATCGGGGACCAACAGCTCCGACATCGACAATCACTCCACAGAGACGCAACACCACAACTCTGTAAATTCCATCGAATGAAAAATTTAGACCATCACATCTCATATAGCTTTAAAAACATCTAACAACATACATTCATCTATTTTTGCATCATGTAGGCAAAAAAAACTAACAACGTTCACAATATATTCATCATCATCATATCATCGTCTATCTGTCGTCATCATCTAGACAAAAAAACATTAGATACCGTGAAGGGAATTAAAGAGCATAGAAGGAGGTGGTGGATTTGTTGCTTGTGGCAAACGGCGGCGGCCCTCAAGCTCAACACCCCCGTCCGGCCCCTTCCTGCTCAGCGCCCCAATCCCCTACGGTTCAATGTCCCAATCCTTCTGCTCCTTTTAAGTCCGGTGGCTCACTGCTCAACACGGCTAACCACCTCAAGCGTCAAGGTATATGCTTTTCTCTAAAAAAATTATACTAATCGATGCATAGCTTAGTAGTAAAAAATAGGGGGAGCTCAGACCATACAAGCAGCAACGGCAGCAGAAGCAGCAAGCGGCAGCGGCAGCACATACAGCAGCGGCAGCGGCCACACATCAGAGCAGTGGCGAGCAGCGGCGGCAGCACCTGCGGAAAGCAGCAGCGGCAGCAGCCCCGCCGTGCAGCTTGCCTCATGGACGGGCACAACCGAGACGAGGGGAGGAGGCCGGAGAGGAAGACGAGAAGCAAGGCTATACCTTGGGCGACGGCGGAGGCGAGCAGCGGAGCAGCTGACCCGGCGTACGGCGGGCCGGGGCGGGGTGGAGCTGCGTATGGCGGGCCGGGGCGGGGCGGGGCGGCGGGACGGAGCGGCGGAGTGGCGGATGGGGGAGGGGCGGTGGGGCGCGGTGGGGCAGACGGCGGCCGGGGCGCGAGCGGCGGACGACGGTCGGGGCAGGGCCGGGGAGGGGCGGGGCCGGGGCGGGGCGGAGCGGCGGACGGCGGGGCGGGGGCGACGGCCGGCGGTCGAGCCGGGGCGAGGCGACGGAGGGAGCGGGCGTGCTGTCGTGGTCGGGGGTGGGGGCACAGGATGCGAGAGAGAGATGAGTGATGGAGAGGAAAGGGTGAATGGGTAAGAGGATAAGGTTTC
Source organism: Elymus sibiricus (assembly GCA_039707655.1). Classification (NCBI taxonomy): domain Eukaryota; kingdom Viridiplantae; phylum Streptophyta; class Magnoliopsida; order Poales; family Poaceae; genus Elymus; species Elymus sibiricus. The sequence goes on along the minus strand of CM077663.1, from coordinate 333,867,008 downwards.
TATGCCGACGGTTAAACCGTAGGCATAGCTATTTTCCGTTTTTTTATTTATTTAATATGCATTACATTTTTTTAAATAACATCTCCTAACATCACAATTTTTATTTATGCACTTCATTTATTTAATATGCACTTTAATATGCCAACCTCCCAAGTACCCCGTGTCTCACCGGCGTGGCCGTTTCCACCTTCCGTGTGACGGCGGCAGCGACATCCGTGAGGAGGGTCACACTCTGAAGACGCGTGCGGGGTGCTTGGACCTGCCACCACACTTCCATACGTGTAAGAGGGCCCAGCGCAATACCTGGTGGCATTGCCAACCCCTCAAGTACCCCGTCCCGTCTAACCCTGGCACTGTTGACCGGACGGATCTACCCCTTTGACTTTCACCGGACGGGGTTTGACCGAGGGACATTTTCACCTAGCTGTGATAGGCCATCCCATAGCAACATATTAGAACAAGGTCTGGGCCCAACCCATCGCAAGATTCCCTCCGTGTCGACCCGACGCCACCGTTTCCCCCCTCCACGTGCTGGCGGCAGCGCCTTTCGTGAAGAGGGTCACACTCCGGAGACGCATGCGGGGTGTTTGCACCTGCCACCACACTTCCATATGTGTAAGAGGGCCCAGCGCAATACCTGGCGGCATTGCCAACCCCCCAAGTACCCCGTCCCGTCTAACCCTGGCACTGTTGACTGGACGGATCTACCCCTTTGACATTCACCGGACGGGGTTTGACCGGGGGACATTTTCACCTGGATTTGATAGGCCATCCCATAGCAACATCTTAGAACAAGGTCCGGGCCCAACCCACCGCAAGATTCCCTCCGTGTCGACCCGACGCCACCGTTTCCCCCTCCAGGTGCCGGCGGCAGCGCCGTCCGTGAAGAGGGTCACACTACGGAGCCGCGTGCCGGGTGCTTGCACCTGCCATCACACTTCCAGACATGTAAGAGGGCCCAGCGCAAGACCTGGCGGCATTGCCACCCCCCCAAGTACCCCGTCCCGTCTAACCCGGGCACAGTTGACCGGACGGATCTACCCCTTTGACTTTCACCGGATGGTGTTTGACCGAGGGACATTTTCACTTGGTTGTGATAGGTCAGCCCATAGGTATACTTCCGATCAAGGTTCGGGCCTAGCCCACCGGAAGATTCCCTCCGTGTCTCACCGGCGTGGCTGTTTCCACCCTCTGTGTGACGGCGGCAGCGACATCCATGCGGAGGGTCACACTCCCGAGACTCATGCGGGGTGCTTGCACCTGCCACCACACTTCCATACGTGTAAGAGGGCTCAGCGCAATACCTGGTGGCATTGCCAACCCCTCAAGTACCCTGTCCCGTCTAACCCTGGCACTGTTGACCGGACGGATCTACCCCTTTGACTTTCACCGGACGGGGTTTGACCGAGGGACATTTTCACCTGGCTGTGATAGGCCATCCCATAGCAACATATTAGAACAAGGTCCGGGCCCAACCCATCGCAAGATTCCCTCCGTGTCGACCCGACGCCACCGTTTCCCCCCTCCACGTGCCGGCAGCAGCGCCTTCCGTGAAGAGGGTCAAACTCCGGAGACGCATGCGGGGTGGTTGCACCTGCTACCACACTTCCATACGTGTAAGAGGGCCCAGCGCAATACCTGGCGGCATTGCCAACCCCCCAAGTACCCCGTCCCGTCTAACCCTGGCACTGTTGACCGGACGGATCTGCCCCTTTGACTTTCACGGGACGGGGTTTGACCGGGGGACATTTTCACCTGGATGTGATAGGCCATCCCATAGCAACACTTTAGAACAAGGTCCGGGCCCAACCCACCGCAAGATTCCCTCTGTGTCGACCCGACGCCACCGCTTCCCCCTCCAGGTGCCGGCGGCAGCGCCGTCCGTGAAGAGGGTCACTCTACGGAGCCGTATGCTGGGTGCTTGCACCTGCCATCACACTTCCAGACGTGTAAGAGGGCCCAGCGCAAGACCTGGCGGCATTGCCACCCCCCCCCAAGTACCCCGTCCCGTCTAACCCTGGCACAGTTGACCGGACGAATCTACCTCTTTGACTTTCACCGGACGGGGTTTGACCGAGGGACATTTTCACCTGGTTGTGATAGGTCAGCCCATAGGTACACTTTCGATCAAGGTCCGGGCCTAGCCCACCGCAAGATTCCCTCCGTGTCTCACTGGCGTGGCCGTTTCCACCCTCCGTGTGACGGCGGCATCGACGTCCGTGAGGGGGGTCACGCTACGGAGCCGCGTGCCGGGTGCTTGCACCAGCCACCACACTTCCATATGTGTAAGAGGGCCCACCGCAAGACCTGGTGGCATTGCCAACCCCCCAAGTACCCCGTTCCGTCTAACCCTCGCACTGTTGACCGGGCGGATCTTCCCCTTTGACTTTCACCGGACGGGGTTTGACCGAGGGACATTTTCACCTGGCTGTGATAGGCCATCCCATAGCAACATATTAGAACAAGGTCCAGGCCCAACCCATCGCAAGATTCCCTCCGTGTCGACCCGACGCCACGTTTTCCCCCTCCAAGTGTCGGCGGCAGCGCCTTCCGTGAAGAGGGTCACACTCCGGAGACGCATGCGGGGTGCTTGCACCTGCCACCACACTTCCATACGTGTAAGAGGGCCCAGCGCAATACCTGGTGGCATTGCCAACCCCTCAAGTACCCCGTCCCGTCTAACCCTGGCACTATTGACCGGACGGATCTACCCCTTTGACTTTCACCGGACGGGGTTTGACTGAGGGACATTTTCACCTGGCTGTGATAGGCCATCCCATAGCAACATATTAGAACAAGGTCCGGGCCCAACCCATCGCAAGATTCCCTCCGTGTCGACCCGACGCCACCGTTTCCCCCCTTCAAGTGCCGGCGGCAGCGCCTTCCGTGAAGAGGGTCACACCCCGGAGACGCATGCGGGGTGTTTGCACCTGCCACCACACTTCCATACGTGTAAGAGGGCCCAGCGCAATACCTGGCAGCATTGCCAACCCCCCAAGTACCCCGTCCCATCTAACCCTGGCACTGTTGACTGGACAGATCTACCCCTTTGGCTTTCACCGGACGGGGTTTGACCGGGGGACATTTTCACCTGGATTTGATAGGCCATCCCATAGCAACATCTTAGAACAAGGTCCGGGCCCAACCCACCGCAAGATTCCCTCCGTGTCGACCCGACGCCACCGTTTCCCCCCTCCAGGTGCCGGCGGTAGCGCCGTCCGTGAAGAGGGTCACACTCCGGAGACGCGTGCCGGGTGTTTGCACCCGCCACCACATTTCCAGATGTGTAAGAGGGCCCAGCGCAAGACCTGGCGGCATAGCTACCCCCCAAGTACCCCCTCCCGTCTAACCCTGACACTGTTGACCGGACGGATCTACCCCTTTGACTCCCACCGGACGAGGTTTGACCGAGGGACATTTTCACCTGGCTGTGATAGGCCAGCCCATAGGTACACTTTGGATCAAGGTCCGGGCCCAACCCACCGCAAGATTCCCTCCGTGTCTCCCCGACGTGGCCGTTTCCACCCTCCGTGTGACGGCGGCAGTGACGTCCGTGAGGGGGGTCACACTACGGAGCCGCGTGCCGGGGGCTTGCACCTGCCTTCACACTTCCATATGTGTAAGAGGGCCCAGCGCAAGACTGCTACTTCTTGAGCTTGCGTTGGTTTTCCGTTGAAGAGGAAAGGGTGATGCAGCACAGAGTAGATAAGTATTTCCCTTAGTTGTTGAGAACCAAGGTATCAATCCAGTAGGAGACACAAGCAAGTCACCAATAGATGCAACTACACAAATAATCAAACACTTGCACCCAACGCTATAAAGGGGTTGTCAATCCCTTCACGGTTACTTGCAAGGATGAGATCTGATAGAGATAGATGGAAAAGATTGCGAAAATTAAAAACACAAGTAAATAGATCTGAAAATATAAGATGGAAAATAGACCCGGGGGCCATAGGTTTCACTAGAGGCTTCTCTCATGAAGGCAAATAATACGGTGGGTGAACAAATTACTGTCGAGCAATTGATAGAAAAGCGCATAGTTATGACGATATCCAAGGCAATGATTATGCATATAGGCATCACGTCCGTGTCAAGTAGACCGAAACGATTCTGCATCTACTACTATTACTCCACACATCGACCGACTCCTGCCTGCATCTAGAGTATTAAGTTCATGAAGAACAGAGTAACGCATTACGTAAGATGCCATGATGTAGAGGGATAAACTCAAGCAATATGATGAAGACCCCATCTTTTTATCCTCGATGGCAACAATACAATACGTGCCTCGCTACCCCTACTATGTCACTGGGTGAGGACACCGCAAGATTGAACCCAAAACTAAGCACTTCTCCCATTGCAAGAATTACCAATCTAGTTGGCCAAACCAAACCAATAACTTGAAGAGACTTGCAAAGATATGAAATCATGCATATAAGAATTCAGAAAAGACTCAAATAATATTCATAGATAATCTGATCATAAACCCACAATTCATCGGATCTCGACAAACACACCGCAAAAGAGTATTACATCGGATAGATCTCCATGAAGATCATGAAGAACATGGTATTGAAGAACAAAGAGAGAGAAGAAGCCATCTAGCTACTAGCTATGGACCCGAAGGTCTGTGGTGGACTACTCACGCATCATCGGAAGGGCAATGGAGTTGATGTAGATGCCCTCCGTGATCGAATCCCCCTCCGGCAGATTACCGGAAAAGGCCCCAAGATGGGATCTCACGGGAACCGAGGCTCCTGGCGGCGGAAAAGTATTTTCGTGGCTCCTTTTAGTATCCAGGGAATATTTGGGAATTTATAAGCCGAAGAGTAGGGTTAGGAGGGCTGCCGTGGGCCCACAAGCTAGGAGGGCGCCCCCCCTAGGGCGCGCCCTGGTGGCTTGTGACGCCACGGTAGGTCTCCTGACTTCATCTCCAAGTCTGGCAGGTTTCTTCTGGTCCAAGAAAAATCATTCCGAAGATTTTATTCCGTTTGGACTCCGTTTAATATTCCTTATCTGCAATACTCAAAAACATGGAAAAAACAGAAACTGGCACTAGGCTCTAGATTAATAGGTTAGTCCCAAAAATAATATAAAATAGCATATTAATGCATCTAAAACATCCAAAATAGATAATATAATAGCATAGAACAATCAAAAATTATAGATACGTTGGAGACGTATCAAGCATCCCCAAGTTTAATTCACGCTCGTCCTCGAGTAGGTAAATGATAAAAACAGAATTTTTGATGTGGAATGCTACCTAACATATTTATCCATGTAATATTCTTTATTGTGGCATGAATATTCAGATCCATAAGACTCAATACAATAGCTTAATATTGACATAAAGACAATAATACTTAAAGCATACTAACAAGAAATCATATCTATTCAAAATACCATGGCTAAAGAAAGTTATCCCTACAATATCATATAGTCTGGCTATGCTCCATCTTCCCCACACAAAGTATCTAAATCATGCACACCCCCGATGACAAGCCAAGCAATTGTTTCATACTTTTTATGTTCTCAAACCTTTTCAACTCTCACGCAATTCATGAGCGTGAGCCATGGACATAGCACTATAGGTGGAATAGAATATGGTGGAGGTGCAAGGGAAAAAGGAGAAGATAGTCTCACATCAACTAGGCATATCAACGGGCTATGGAGATGCCCATCGATAGATATCAATGTGAGTGAGTAGGGATTGCCATGCAACGGATGCACTAGAGCTATAAGTGTATGAAAGCTCAAAAAGAAACTAAGTGGGTGTGCATCCAACTCGCTTGCTCACGAAGACCTAGGGCACTTTGAGGAAGCCCATCATTGGAATATACAAGCCAAGTTATATAATGAAAAATTCCCACTAGTATATGAAAGTGACAAAATAGGAGACTCTCTATCATGAAGATTATGGTGCTACTTGAAGCACAAGTATGGAAAAGGATAGTAGCATTGTCCCTTCTCTCTTTTCTCTCCTTTTTTTTGGTGGGCATCTTTGGCCTCTTTTTTTTTATTTGGGCTTCGCTGGCCTCTTTTATTTTTTTGTAAAGTCCGGAGACTCATCCCATCTAGTGAGGGAATCATAGCCTCCATCATCCTTTCCTCACATGGGACAATGCTCTAATAATGAAGATCATCACACTTTTATTTACTTACAACTCAAAAACTTAGAACAAAATATGACTATATGAATGCCTCCGGCGGAGTACCGGGATGTGCAATGATCTAGCATAGCAAATGACATAAAAAAACGGACAAGCCATAAAAACATCATGCTAGCTGTCTTACGATCATGCAAAGCAATATGACAATGATGGTGCAAGTCATAAAAACGGAACGGTGGAAGTTGCATGGAAATATATCTAGGAATGGCTATGGAAATGCCATAATAGGTAGGTATGGTGGCTGTTTTGAGGAAGGTATATGGTGGCTGTTTTGAGGAAGGTGGGTTTAATGCACCGGCGAAAGTTGCGCGGTACTAGAGAGGCTAGCAAAGGTGGAAGGGTGAGAGTGCGTATAATCCATGGACTCACATTAGTCATAAATAACTCACATACTTATTGCACAAGTCTATTAGTCATCGAAGCAAAGCATTAGACGCATGCCCCTAGGGGAGAGGTTGGTAGGAGTAAACCATCGCGTGCTCCCGACCCATCACACAAAGGGCGACAATCATTAAACAAATCATGCTCCGACTTCCTTACATAACGGTTCACCATACGTGGATGCTACGGGAATCACAAACCTTAACACAAGTATCTCTACTAATCCACAATTACTTACTAGCATAACTCTTAATATCACCATCTCTACATCTCAAAACTACATGCACGGAATCGAACTTCTCATAGTATCCAATGCACTTAATATGAAAGTTTTTATTATATCCCTCTTGGATGCCTATTATATTAGGACCAAATTCAAAACCTAAACAAATTACCATGCTGTTTAGAGACTCTCAAAATAATATAAGTGAGGTACGAGAGTTCAATTATTTCTATAAAACATAACACCACCGTGCTCTAAAAAGATATAAGTGAAGCACTAGAGCAAAATTGCCTAGCTCAAAAGATATAAGTGAAGCACATAGAGTATTCTAATAAATTCACGATTCAGCGTGTCCTTCTCAAAAGATGTGTGCAGCAAGGATGATTGTGGCAAACTAAAAAGCAAAGACTCAAATCATACAAGACGCTCCAAGCAAAACACATATCATGTGGTGAATAAAAATATATCCTCAAGTAAATTTACCAATGGATTGAAGACGAAAGAGGGGATGCCTTCCGGGGCATCCCCAAGCTTAGGCTCTTTGGTATCCTTGAATATGTCTTGGGGTGCCTTGGGCATCCCCAAGCTTAGGCTCTTGCCACTCTTTATTCCATAGTCCATCAAATCTTTACCCAAAACTTGAAAACTTCACAACACAAAACTCAATAGAAAACTCGTGAGATCCGTTAGTATAAGAAAAATAAATCACCACTTTAGGTACTGTTGTCAACTCATTCTTTATTTATATTGGTGTAATATCTACTGTATTCTAACTTCTCCATGGTTCATACCCCCCGATACAACCCATAGATTCATCAAAATAAGCAAACAACACAAAGAAAACAGAATCTGTCAAAAACAGAACAGTCTGTAGCAATCTGTAGACTTCGAATACTTCTGTAACTCCAAAATTTCTGAAACATTAGTACAACTAGGGAAATTTGCATATAAATCTTGTGTAAAAATTTCAGATCAAAATCACGTTCCAGTGAATTTATAAAATTCCTGGACTGAGCGCAAAAGTTTCTGTTTTTCAGCAAAATCAAATCAACAAACACCGTAGACCATCCCAAAGGTCTTACTTGGCTCAAACACTAATAAGAACATAAAAACACAATTACTACAGAAGTAATAATGTGCAAAACACACCAAAACAGAAAGCAAAAAATAAATTTGGGTTGCCTCCCAACAAGCGCTATTGTTTAACGCCCCTAGCTAGGCATAACGCAATAGATCTAGGTATTGTCATCTTTGGTATGCAATCCATAAGTAGCTCTCATAATAGATTCATAAGGTAATTTAATTTTCTTTATAGGAAAGTGTTTCATGCCTTTCCTTAATGGAAACTGGAATCTAATGTTTCATTCTTTCATATCAATAATTGCACCAATCGTTCTAAGGAAAAGTCTACCAAGAATAATAGGACATGTAGGATTGCAATCTATATCAAGAACAATGAAATCTACGGGCACATAATTCCTATTTGCAACAATAAGAACATCATTAATCCTTCCCATAGGTTTCTTAATAGTGGAATCCGCTAGATGCAAATTTAAAGAGCAATCATCAAGATCATGGAAACCTAGCACATCACATAGAGTTTTCGGAATCGTGGAAACGCTAGCACCCAAATCACACAAAGCATGGCACTCATAATTTTTAATTTTAATCTTAATAGTAGGTTCCCACTCATCATAAAGCTTTCTAGGTATAGAAACTTCCAACTCAAGTTTTTCTTCAAAAGATTTCATCATAGCATCAACGATATGCTTAGTAAAAGCTTTATTTTGATCATAAGCATGCGGAGAATTCAACATGGATTGCAACAAGGAAATACAATCAATCAAAGAGCAATTATCATAATTAAAGTCCTTGAAATCCAAAAGAGTGGGTTCATTGCTATTTAAAGTTTTGACCTCTTCCATCCCACTTTTATCAATTTTAGTATTAAGATCTATAAACTCCGAATCATTGGGACGCCTTTTAACTAAAGTTGACTTATCTCCAGCCCCATCTTTATTAAGATTTACATTAGAAAACAAAGATTCAATCGGAGTGACATCAATCACTTTAAGATCTTCATCATTATTATCACGAGAACACACTTTTCAAGCCATTCACGCTTAGCACGTATTCTAGCGGTTCCTTCCTTGCACTCATCAATAGAAATTCTCATAGCTTTTAAAGACTCATTAATATCATGCTTGGGTGGAATAGATCTAATTTTCAAAGAATCAATGTCAAGCGAAATTCTATCAACGTTCTAGCCAAATCATCAATCTTGAGCAATTTTTCTTCAATCGTAGCATTGAAAACCTTTTGCGAACTAATAAAATCTTTAATATTATTCTCAAGATCAGAGGGCATCTTATTATAATTTCCATAGGAATTGCTGTAGGAATTACCATAATTATTAGAGGAATTACTAGGAAACGGCCTAGGATTGAAATTACCTCTATAAGCGTTATTACCAAAATTGTTCCTACCAACAAAATTCACATCCATAGATTCATTATTATTTCCAATCAAAGAAGACAAAGGCATATCATTAGGATCAATAGGAGCACTCTTACTAGCAAACAATTTCATCAATTCATCCATCTTTTCTCTCAAAGTATTTATTTCTTCAATAGCATGCACCTTTTTACTTGTAGGAGATCTTTCGGTATGCCATTGAGAGTAATTTTCCATAATATTATCTAGGAGTTTAGTAGCTTCTCCTAATGTGATTTCCATAAAAGTACCACCCGCGGTAGAATCTAAAAGATTTCTAGATGCAAAGTTCAATCCCGCATAAAAAAATTGTATAATCATCCATAAACTCAAACCATGTGCGGGGCAATTTCTAATCATTAGTTTCATCCTCTCCAAAGATTGTGCAACATGCTCATGATCAAGTTGCTTAAAATTCATTATATCGTTCCTAAGGGAGATGATCTTAGCGGGCGGAAAATACATGGAAATAAAAGCATCTTTACACTTATTCCATGAATCAATACTATTTTTAGGCAAAGATGAAAACCAAGTTTTAGCACGATCTCGTAGTGAGAACGGAAATAGCTTCAATTTAACAATATCATTATCCACATCTTTCTTCTTTTGCATATCACACAACTCAATGAAAGTATTTAGATGGGATGCGGCATCTTCACTAGCAAGGCCAGAAAATTGTTCTTTCATAACAAGATTGAGCAAAGCAGCATTAATTTCATAAGATTCCGCACTAGTGGCGGGAGCAATCGGAGTACTAATAAAATCATTATTATTAGTAGTGGAAAAGTCACACAATTTGGTATTCTCTTGAGTCATCGTGACAAAGCAAGCAATCTAGCACACACGCAACCAAAAAGCAAACGAAAAGACGAACGGAAGAAGGGCGAATAAAAAGGCAAATCTTTTGGAAAATCATTTTAGAAGTGGGGGAGAGGAAAACGAGAGGCAAATGGCAAATAATGTAAATGCAAGAGATGAGTTTGTGATGGGTACTTGGTAGGCTTGATGTAGATCTCCTCGGCAACAGCGCCAGAAATCCTTCTTGCTACTTCTTGAGCTTGCGTTGGTTTTCCCTTGAAGAGGAAAGGGTGATGCAGCACAGAGTAGATAAGTATTTCCCTCAGTTGTTGAGAACCAAGGTATCAATCCAGTAGGAGACACAAGCAAGTCACCAATAGATGCACCTACACAAATAATCAAACACTTGCACCCAACGCTATAAAGGGGTTGTCAATCCCTTCACGGTTACTTGCAAGGATGAGATCTGATAGAGATAGATGGAAAAGATTGCGAAAAGTAAAAACACAAGTAAATAGATCTGAAAATATAAGATGGAAAATAGACCCGGGGGCCATAGGTTTCACTAGAGGCTTCTCTCATGAAGGCAAATAATACGGTGGGTGAACAAATTATTGTCGAGCAATTGATAGAAAAGCGCATAGTTATGACGATATCCAAGGCAATGATTATGCATATAGGCATCACGTCCGTGTCAAGTAGACCGAAACGATTCTGCATCTACTACTATTACTCCACACATCGACCGACTCCTGCCTGCATCTAGAGTATTAAGTTCATGAAGAACAGAGTAACGCATTAGGTAAGATGACATGATGTAGAGGGATAAACTAAAGCAATATGATGAAAAACCCATCTTTTTATCCTCGATGGCAACAATACAATACGTGCCTCGCTACCCCTACTATGTCACTAGGTGAGGACACCGCAAGATTGAACCCAAAACTAAGCACTTCTCCCATTGCAAGAATTACCAATCTAGTTGGCCAAACCAAACCAATAACTCGAAGAGACTTGCAAAGATATGAAATCATGCATATAAGAATTCAGAAAAGACTCAAATAATATTCATAGATAATCTGATCATAAACCCACAATTCATCGGATCTCGACAAACACACCGCAAAAGAGTATTACATCAGATAGATCTCCATGAAGATCATGAAGAACATGGTATTGAAGAACAAAGAGAGAGAAGAAGCCATCTAGCTACTAGCTATGGACCCGAAGGTCTGTGGTGGACTACTCACGCATCATCGGAAGGGCAATGGAGTTGATGTAGATGCCCTCCGTGATCGAATCCCCCTCCGGCAGATTATCAGAAAAGGCCCCAAGATGGGATCTCACGGGAACCGAGGCTCCTGGCGGCGGAAAAGTATTTTCGTGGCTCCTTTTAGTATCCAGGGAATATTTGGGAATTTATAGGCCGAAGAGTAGGGTTAGGAGGGCTGCCGTGGGCCCACAAGCTAGGAGGGCGTGCCCCCCCCTAGGGCGCGCCCTGGTGGCTTGTGACGCCACGGCAGGTCTCCTGACTTCATCTCCAAGTCTGGCAGGTTTCTTCTGGTCCAAGAAAAAACATTCCGAAGATTTTATTCCGTTTGGACTCCGTTTAATATTCCTTATCTGCAATACTCAAAAACAAGGAAAAAAACAGAAACTGGCACTAGGCTCTAGATTAATAGGTTAGTCCCAAAAATAATATAAAATAGCATATTAATGCATATAAAACATCCAAAACAGATAATATAATAGCATGGAACAATTAGAAATTATAGATACGTTGGAGACGTATCAAAGACCTGGCGGCATTGCCACCCCCCCAAGTACCCCGTCCCGTCTAACCCTGGCACCGTTGACCGGACGGATCTACCCCTTTGATTTTGACGGGACGGGGGTTGACCAAGGGACATTTTCACCTGGTTGTGATATGCCAGCCCATAGGTACACTTCCGATCAAGGTCTGGGCCCAGCTCACCATAAGATTTCCTTCGTGTCTCACCGGCGTGGCCGTTTCCACCCTCCGTGTGACGGCGGCAGCGACGTCCGTGAGGAGGGTCACACTACGGAGCCGGATGCCGGGTGCTTGCACCTGCCATCACACTTCCAGACGTGTAAGAGGGCCCAGCGCAAGACCTGGTGGCATTGCCACCCCCCCAAGTACCCCGTCCCGTCTAACCCTGGCACTGTTGACCGGACGGATCTACCCCTTTGACTTTCACCGGACGGGGTTTGACCGAGGGACATTTTCACCTGGCTGTGATAGGTCAACCCATAGCAATATCTTAGAACAAGGTCCGGGCCCAACCCACCGCAAGATTCCCTCCGTGTCGACCCGACGCCACCGTTTCCCCCCTCCAGGTGCCGGCGGCAGCGCCGTCCGTGAAGAGGGTCACACTCCGGAGACGCGTGACGGGTGTTTGCACCCGCCACCACATTTCCAGTCGCGTAAGACCTGGCGACTTAGCTACCCCCTGGATTGGTCTAACCACCCCATGATTTTAGCGCCTATACACACAGCTAAATAGACGATGCATTGTAAAAACTGTGTGTAGACTATATATAACATGGACATGGGCTATAGACTTCCTAAGTAAATCAAATTTTAATATAGGGAAAAGATTAAAAAAAATATAGCTATGCCGACGGTGTAGCCAAAAAAGATATGCCGAGGGCATAACCGTCGGCATAGCTATGCCACCGGATCGGCAGCTCCCTCGGATCGATGACGTGGCACCTGCCGCGGATCGATGACGTGGACCAAAGCAGCTATGCCGACGGTGTCCGTCAGGGCCGTCGGCATATCTTTGACGGCGTCAAACGGCCGTAAACCACCGAGTGTCCGGGCCCGCAGATATGCCGACGAGGCGGCTATGCCGACGGCCACCGTAGGCATAGATCACTCTATGCCGGCGGCCTTTGTACGCCGACGGTTGCCGTCGGCATAGATGGATCTACGCCGATGTTTTTTTGTACGCCGACGGTTAGCCGCAGGTCGTCGGCATAGGGTGATATATGCCGACGGGGGCCGTCGGCATAGTTTAAGCCGTCGGCAACGAGCCTGATTCCGGTAGTGGCTGTTTAGAGTTCTTTCCTGTAATTCTTATCAATGGCCAAAATTACTACTTTGTTAGGCTTTTGTGCAGCAGAAGAATTAACGGTTGGATGCACTATTTATTCTCGATGTCGGTTTCATCTATATATGTCACTCGTCCCTCTACTCAACTCTGCGCTTCCCAGGGAAAAGGGGTGCCACTTGGCCGGAGAAGTGGCTGGCAGCAGGTAGCACACCGTTGACATCGTCGAGATCCGCTTGAAGGCCGGCGCCATGGAAGACGCTCAGCGACCAGATCGTCGTCCTCTCCAAGAGGAGGGGCCAGCTGAAGCAGGTACAACTAGCTCACCATAGCTCGCTCCTCCTCCCTTCTTCTCTGTTTCTTGTTCGATTGTTCAGATACGTAACTTAGATTTATGTGGTACAAATATGTTCACAGAAGCTGCTAAGAGAATTGGCTGAATTAGCGTGTCAGATTTATTCTTTATGTAATAAGAACTGGATATTCAGAGAAGCTCATTGTTTTCTGAAAGGGAGAAACTGGAATTTTGTTGCTCTATTATTTACCCAGCAATTTCTTTTCTCTCTCTGAAATTTAGTTCCAACGAAGGATAGCAAGTTGAGTTGTAAGTCCTCACTCTAGATGTTTGATGTTGCACAGATTTGGCGCTAAACATGGGATGTGCTTGGCCGTGCCCTTTCATCGTCTACGCACCTTGGCGACTACTTGAGCAGCCGTGCAACACCATGCATCAGGGAGCTCCCTAATTTGGCTGGAACAAAGGACTACTGTTCTTACTCATTTACTGCCTGCTGATCTCTCTCTCTCTCTCTCTCACTCCCATTTCTTTCAATTTAATCCCCGAATCTCATTTTTTGTTTGTGCAAATTATCTATGCCTACATGGTGCTCCATGAAATCCAAGCGGGCTGAAATAAATATTACTCTATGTAAAATTTATGCTTCAATGCCTACTCTAAGACCATGTAATCCATTTTTCTGTGATTTTGCTACGCTCACTGGTGACTTATGTGTACATTATATTGTCTCTTAGTTATCTGACATGCACATGCAATATATCTCTCATCAATAAATATCTATGTGTGATTAGTGGGGAAATATATATGTGCTTGGTTGTTTGAAACTATTGGTGTCAAGATCTTGCTCCAAATTCACGTGATCTAATTAGTGTTCTATACAGAACAACACATTTGGGTTTTGGCTAATCTCTCAGTGGTTTCTAAATGGTAATCTTGCCTGACCATTGGTTTTTTGAGTTCTTTAAAAGAGTATCTCCGTGCAAATATATAACATGATGGTCTTGGATTTCTTATGGCTATGATAATTTACTTTATTTATGTGCGAGTGTGTGTGTGTGTGTGTGTGTGTGTGTGTGTGTGTGTGTGTGTGTGTGTGTGTGCGCGCGCGCGCGTGCGTGTGAGTGTGTGTCTGACCGCTGCTCTTTCCATCTTCTTGGCTCGCATGTCGCCACTGGAGCTGGACAATATCATGGCTTGCCTTACATGGTAAGGTACTGGCTAGGAAGAGCGCGAGCCGCCGTCCACACGGACCAGATGGTGCTGTCAAGGACGTCGTCGTACTGACTGCCGATGATCTACAGGTAGTCAGTTTTTCCGTAGCTTTTGTTATTAGTCTTTTTTTTTATTATGAATCGTTCGACTTGTGGTTGCTCCTACAAAATAGCTCATCTTTTTGCTTGAAATGTTATTATAAAACTCATGCCCTTTATTCACTTAAACAATTTATGATGGTGATTTGGGTACCAAGCTCAATTGTTTTTATAGAATGACTACATGGTACAATATTTCAGTTCTGTTACGTATATTCATTTTTCATGTTTTTCTGAACCTTTTACTTCCCTATATTTGTTTTTGTTTGGCTATGAACTTCCCTGTATCACGTATATTCGTTGTATCTGATCTTTCTATAGGTTCACAGACCCAGGCTTAGTCAGTGTTGTCTGCATGTGTTACACCGTATTAGATTATGTGTTCTACCTAGCAGGAATTATTTATCTGTGCTTCTTGGTGTATCCAAAGAGTGTGATTACAGAGAAGTCAGTTCCCATCTCAGTAGCCTTTGTTGTTTAATTTAGACAACATGTGCAGGTTCATATAGCAGTTCCCATCTCAGTAGCCTATGAGCGGATGTTCAACAGGGTGTCAACAACAGCGATTTCACCATCTCTGCACCATCCCGAGGTATATTTGGGCTCCCAACCCCATCCCTGATGTTGTCCCTAGATTTATTGTTTTGAATTTCACTAAAAATGTGACCAGGATGTGAGGTGTCGTTGATGAGCCCTTTTTTGTTCTTGCCCTATGCTGTTTGGATAGCTTTCTGAAATGCCAGGATCTGAAACTCGCCGTATGAATGTGTGATGCAGGTTGTTGAAGTCGAGGAAGTTCGACGCCGAAATGGCACTGCAGATGTGGGCAGACATGCTGCAATGGAGGAAAGAGTTTGGGGCCGACACAATCCTTGAGGTGATCACACTGACCTGCAACTAATATGCAGAGCAAGGAGTCTCTGCTTTATGCCTAACATTCGCCTCGTTCGTGTGGTCAGGATTTTGAGTTTGATGAACTGGATGAGGTGCTATGCTACTACCCTGAGGGCTACCATGGCGTCGACCGAGAAGGCCGGACCGTGTGCATTGAGAGGCTCGGCAAGGTCGACCCTAACAAGCTCATACAGATCACTTTTGTGGACAGGTACATCAAGTATCATGTGCAGAGAGTTTGAGAGGACCTTCAGAAAGAAGTTCCCTGCCTGCACATTGGCTGCCAGGAGGCACATTGACTCCACCACCACCATCTTGGATGTCCAGGGTGTGGTATGTGAATCATCCTTCTTGGCTTCTAATTATCAGATGTTTATGCTGCAGGTCTGGTCTATGCTAAATGAATGTTGGTGTGCTAGGGCTAGCTGTATCTGCAGTGCACCAGTGTGATGTTTATTTGCTAGCATAGTGCTAATGGGTGTGCAAATTAAGGTTAGTCTGCATCTGCGGCAGCGGCGGGGACCTCCGCCCGTGGGTCTCTGTCTTGCTGCTCATCCTCTTTTCTAGGTAAAGACAACATAGTCAGATTAGTTAGCAACCTGTCAACATAATACTGGTATTTTACTAATGATCCATCTTAATGGAATATTCTGTTGCAACTATTTTCGTTGCTTGTCCTTTTATTTTATTATAATCATGGCTGGATGGTGTCTTCCATTGTGCTTCTTCACTGAAAAGGTGTTTTGCATATCTGCACTTGCTTGAGAATGAAATAATCTCATGAATTCTGTTGAAAATAGAACTTAGTTATTTCAGTATGCCAGGAGCAATATCCCTTCCAAAGAATTTAGCGATTATGTAAGTTTATTGTTGAAATTGTACTCACAAGATGGATCAATTTAGATAAATGAAGTAACAAGAGCTTCATACTAATGTGGAACAATTGGTCAAAATATAAAACTTTGGTTCCTGTCAGTTTAGTTAGTGGCCTATATGAAGTCGATTTGGCCGACGGTATTTTTGCAGTTGTTGATTTGCTAGCATATATTCTAAACTTAATTTTGGTAGCTCTTATCTGGTGTTTTTTATAATATCTTTTTATATGACACAAGCTTACTCTGTTCGCGAGAGTTTCTCCATGTTTATGAAGAGTTCAGAGCACCTTCAGTTATAAAATTTTGGTTCCTAATTCTTGATGGTCAGTCACCAAGCATTAATTTTTGTATGCTTTACAATTTGTCAGGAGTAATAGCATGCTAATTGGCTGGTGGCGGCATGTTCAAGTATGTGAAATAATGTGCTTCTGCTTCTTTTATGCCAGCTCTATGTCGTATGTGAGCTACGACCTTCTTCCCAACATGTTCGATGGTGCTAATTAGCATGTTTGGATGGTCATTAGAAGTCATAGATAATCAGAGATGGATCAACATACCAGATAATTCCAATAGTCCCTAATCTTAAAAATCATGTTTTTTTGTTTAAGTTTGTTTTTCATATGAGGTAATCTGAAGAAATTTATGTTGTTTCCGGTGGAAATCTATGCTAAGTGGTATTATGATCTTGGTTCAGGGCCAACAATACCACCTGTAGTGCTGAAATAGCTTAATTATGCAAGCACAATTCCATCATTTGCTTTTTAAGTTTCCAATTCCCGTTGTTCTCAATAGTAGGCCCCTTGTTTGGATGTGGTATAATTATATGCCGACAGATATTGATAGGTGTACAATGTTGTACATGTTGCATTCGGTGTACTTCATTTATGCTTTCTATATTCATTGCCTCATTTATATGTTCTCTTCATTGGCATGCCATTTAGATTTCGGCCAGCTACATTTACCATAGCCCCAATTTACTTTGATATTAGTTGGTTTCTAATTGCCAATGCCTTGCTGCTCCCAGAAGAAGACAACATAAAAAAAGGCCATAGTCGAATCTTCCAACAAGAAGGTCTTGACCATCAACCTCTTTGTTATTCGTTTTCGGAGTTGTTAAATATTTTTGCTCTCATAATAGTTTTAGATGTTATGCCTTAGCATATTATATCAACGGGGAGTGGATGTGTTTTAGCTCATATCTTCAAAATTAGTGCTTCCCATCACATATCATAAATTAATGGTTCATTTCATTTTTGTGTTTTTATTATATCGTGTACTTCAAAATTTGTATCAAAAGTCTTTTCGAGTATGAGGACTATTATTTATTAACTGCAAGTATTTGGCAGCTTTAACAGAATTGGACGTCCCATTATTAACAGAAATACACCGATCCTATTCTACCACTGTGATTTAGTTCATGTATTTTCATGGTCCAGGCTCTTGCCTATTCGCAATTACTAAAGATATAGAATTCCCATACTAATGCTGCTAATGTATTTGCTCAAGATGTCTCAAAGGGAAAGCTAGGCAGACTCTTCATGATAAATCATGTTTTATAACCAGAACAAAAAAGTTTTATGTGTTTCATGATTAAGAGTTGAAGTCATGTTTGCCAATGTCACCCAAAAATACTCTAATTATTTTCTATCCTGATCTCATTTTCAGGCCTCATCCGGAAAAAAAATCCTACGGATAGGAGAGCCACAATAACAACAACAGACTTCGTCAAGGTGGCAGGGATCAAAGAATAACACATATGGGTCTTCGCCTTCCAAGATTAGAAGGGGCGAAGCCATCGCTCACTGTCCATACGTTTTAAAAGCAAATCACAAGTGCATTGTTTATACAAAAGTCATTATGTGGTCATCTATCTCACAAACTATTCACATCAGGTTCATATGGAATGGCACTCATGGAGGCAATTGAACCAAGCTATCTATTAGTATGCCTAACTATGGCTTTCACTCTCTTATTCTTACTTGCTCGTATTACCGAACTTAATGTTAGCTAATTAGCTTTTGTAATCATATGATCGTACTGAATTGGATGATGCCTTACTTCTGGGACGGGTTAGCTTTTATAATCTCATAACCGTGTTGAACTTAATGATGTTACTCTCCTGGTACAGAGTGAATGTTTCTTCTTACCCCCGACCCTGAAAATCGGTTGTCCTGTTACATGTGTTAACACTTGCCTCTCTACCAATGCATCATGCCGTTTGATCTTCCACCGCTTGACCATATCGTTGGGACCGGCACCCTCGCGCCAAGGCGTGTTGCCGATCTAGTTCAATATTCATGCTGGGCAGCTAGAAGGGCACGTCAATGATGAAGTCACGGATGATGGCGTCGCCACCTTTGCATCATGCATGAGCATACGGTTGCGTCGAAGAGGCCAAGCTTCCGAAGGAGAGCACCCACACAGGCGTCCTTGGAATTATTAAGTCAAGCCCATTAAAACTTGGACCCCAAATCCCCAATACTTACGGAATGTCAGATTTGGAGCGACTCCAGATCGGTCGGAACGAACGAACAATTTCGTTCAATTTGATCGACCCTCAGCGTGAAACCCTTGCAGGCCTTCCCGTCCAACAGCACGTGGTAAGTACAAAATGGGCAAATAATGGCCCAAGTTTAGAGGGAAAATGGACTTTAAAGACCTAAGAAAAATATGCATTCGGCTTAATTAACTTAAACATACAAAAAGTGCCATCCTTTTGAAGCCAAGTTTCCTGCTACATGGAGCAGTATTTGGACGTGAATTTGACTATTAAAAAAAACCCAAATTTTCATAAGATAAAAAATAACAGAACTGCAATTATTTTCAAATGGATTAGATATTAAAAATGCATTGAAAAAAGGAAAATTTCAACTGCCTTTGAAAATAAACAATCTGCTAGTGTGTATGTCTTTCTACAAAAAGTTTACTTAAAAATTTAACATGTCTAATAGACACAAAAATGTAGCCGACATGGTTGTATGTGAAAATTCCATACATAAAACGTTACAATTTCCATTCATGAGACAATTTAAACCATAACAACAATGTTTGAACCAAAAGTTGCCATTGTTTCAGCTGATGGCATTTTTTTTTAAGAACACCTGTGAAAAAGTCTAATGAAAAAGACATTTTCCATCGTATACAAAACTTACTGAGCATTATTATCACGTCGAGTGTTTTTTATGTTTTAGATTTGTTGGGAGAAGCGCTAAAATGTAGATCCAATGAGGTAAATAATGAATTGCTTCCTTGTATGTCTGCTTAACGTTGACGTGGTCAGTTCAGTCATTCTGGTAATGAGAAGTTGATGAAGTTGGCTGAGTTTTATCGTAATTGACTTAACAAGTTCGACTATCTTGGGAAAGATCTTTGCCTCTACATACATACACAATGATACAAGATTTGCTAGCTTGGAAATATCAATGATCTAGCTAAACTTATGGTGTCTACAAAGAAGCATGTTTTCTATCCTTTTGTCTACTGATTTTTAATGTTAGTACTGACTCTTCTTATTCCCACTGCAACTGTTGCTACTGTAACAAGATGGGGTGATGATTTTGTTTGAGCCATAGCGTTATTTGGTATGTAGGAAAGGAAACACTGGATAATATACCTAAAGCGGTGATAGGTAAATGCTTCCATGGAAAAAATCATAGTGGGATGAAACGGAGCAAGGTAATGTACTCAAGCTTATTTATTTATTTATCAACTTTTACATTCTTCCTCAATTTTAAGATGTTTGCTTCTTTACAACTTGATGGCTAGAAGTCTATTCAAGAAGATCAGGAGCGGCATAATATTTCTCAATTTATTGTGCCTTAAACGGTTAGTACTTTACTTTGGCGGTGAGCTTTTCGTAATTATGTGTGTGATGAAATTATCTTTCAAGGAAATATATGATTTTAGTTGTTACACACTATATGTATGCTTATGTGTTTTTTTAATCATCCAGCCATTAGCTCCTACACATCTCCGTACAAAAAAAACATAGTCCCTACACCATAATATCTTTTTGTCTAGCATCGTCTCTTAAACCATGAAAGCCTAAGACCTTTTTGCCTACCATCGTCTCTTAAACCAAGAAAGCCAAGAAAAATCCCAAACAATTAACAAAAACTATTCTCAAGCAACTTGAAAAAGTCACAGATAGTTAAAACAAGTTTTTTTTGGATGTGTGTACATATCGTCTAAATTCTGTAACATTAATTATTTATATCATACCATTTACATTTTACGTTAATACTTTCTTTTCGCATACCAATATAGCAAGATCTCATGGACTAAGCAAAAGTTAAATACCAATATTCAGACTCGTTCATTACTCCTATGAGACCATAAATAAATTAATACATAATGCATGATAAATAGAGTAACCAATATAAACACCATGTTTTTAAATATATTAATATCACAAAGATACCAATTACATGAGACCCCAGCAATGAAACACTCACAATAGCAGCACTCTAAACACCACCAAAGACAACACCCGACCACAGAATAGGTTCTCCATAAGTGCATGTGAGCGAACAAGTGCCCGTACATACACGTTATATGTGGGAAGAGAATAGTATAACATGGGAGCATTACATTACTCTTAGCAAAAATTAATGAAACTCTAGCCCAACCGAACTCTGTGCTTTTCATATGGATAGTAGTACTTGGCATGTCTACTAAATTAGTATAGTTTCCACAAAAAGTGAGAATTCTTTGGGGCTCAATGGCTTGCAAAATTAGAAGTTCTCTCTGTGGAACTCGAACTTTGTGCTGGAATTTCTTGAGAATTCCTTCGAGAGCTCGCGCAGCTCCTTTGTCAGCACCGGCTCGTCGGAGTAGAACACTCCTGTGACATCCAGGAATAACAGAATTAGTGTCAATTCAGAAAAGTAATGTCCCTGAATTGATTGAGGCAAGAAGATCATGCCTTGATTGATACTTGTGCGCGCTTTGCTGCGCTGTTGAATTTGTTGGGTTTCTTAAATTTCTTTACTCACTCTTTATAGGCCAGTTGCTGCTGATTGATTTGAAAAATCGTTGTCCCGATCAAAATCGTAAAGCAAATCCAAAATTGAGTACCTCGATCTAATGAAAAAGCTTTAAAATTTGGAAGCATAGAGAATTAAAATAATTAAATAGGAGAGCTCCTTGAGAAATTGTTAACCCGGTCAAAATCGGATGACCAAAGTCTAAATTAAAGCCTCAATTAATTCTGAAGATTTAAAAATTAGGAAGCATAGTGTATTGTATAAAAAGTTCAATGAAAGGGTTTGAGAAATTGTTGACCCGGTCAAAATCGGACGAATTGAAGACCTCAATTGATTGTGAGGCCTTCAATCCTAGAGAGATTAGTAATATAGTATATGACTCAGTTAGGCTAGGGAGATTATTTGAGCTCAACTAATTTATGGTGGAAAATTTGTGATATCTATTGCATGTATTGATAATTTGACCCTGCTCAAAATTTCTTAAGTGATCATGAGTTGATGATCATCAGCAAGTAACAAACTTTTCCAAGTGGTTATAACTCCAAGATTCAACTTCTCGAGCATGCCGGTTACGCTACCCATACAAAGCGCGTCGTGCGAGTGGTGATCCGGTGACTGAACATATATAGTATTGCGAAACAGAGGGAGTAGTTCTTAGCTTTGGTACTGACCGATACGTTTACCCGGGTAGTTGACGCTGAAACTGTCGTAGACTTCGCGCCAGTTTGGTCGGCCGAAGTGGGTCGCTACGCGGCTGCCGGAGAGGACGCCGACGCCGTTCTTGGCGTAATGGAGGGACTGGAGCATAGTGATGAGCGCTGATCGAGCGTCGCCCTTCTCGTAGACGCTGGTGCAGTGGTTGTGGAGCTCGATGATGCGCCTCTCGTCCGCCTCGGCCACCTCGTCCATGACCCCACGGAACCACTCCAGGGAGCCTTGCTCCCGGCTGACCCAGTAGAAGTGGGCGTGGCGCGTTGGGAGCGCACTCGCGGCGCAAGGCTTGCCGGACTCGACGTCCCGGCCTGCCCGCTTCGTGTGGCTGATGATGTCCTTGATGATGGAGATCATGGGCGTTGCACCGATGCCGAGTCCCACCAGTAGCAGGATTTTGTATTGCTTGTAGTCCTGCGCCGGCGCGCCGTACGGCCCGTCGATCAGCACCTTCGGGTACCTGCAGCACAGCAACCACATTTTGCCCATCACAGTTACTTCCAGTAATTAAGCTGGTAACTTTTTTTTTTTGCGAAAAAAGCTGGTAACTAATTGACCAAGATAAAGTCACATGGCCAACATGCCAAATCGCGTGAGGAAAACATATATACTTCTTCTATAATAGAATACAAGACGTTTTAGATCACTATTTAGTAAAACAATGTAATGATGTCAAAACATCTTATATTTGTTTAAATAGTGATTAAAACGTCTTACAGATAGTGGATTTCATTCGCAAGTATGCAAGTGCAACAGGAAGGGAGCATGTTCTTTTCGGTCCACAAAATTACTCTTATCCTATTGTTAACTGATGGCCATCCATCCTCGGGAAACAATGGAGTATCTTCTGTACGATCAGACGTGCCAGTCACTAATACGCCAGGTCACCATCCTTAGCCAACCCATCTGACAGGCGTGCCTTAGAGCATCTACAACCGGACCTTTCAAACCCGCCTCATACGCCCGGACAGGCCGCCCGGTCACTGCCCGGTCACTTTTTTTTGACCCAGACGGGCCTCTCAAACGGCCTTCAAAGGCCCGGACTGACCGGCACCCCCCATATCCAGCCCAAATATGGGGCCGATATGGGGGTGCCCAAGCGCGCCCGGGCACGCCCGCCACGTCGGACTAACGAACGGG
Organism: Elymus sibiricus; assembly: GCA_039707655.1. Classification (NCBI taxonomy): domain Eukaryota; kingdom Viridiplantae; phylum Streptophyta; class Magnoliopsida; order Poales; family Poaceae; genus Elymus; species Elymus sibiricus. The sequence goes on along the minus strand of CM077663.1, from coordinate 333,843,656 downwards.
GCCCAGCCGGAAACGCCCGCCAACCCGGCGGTCCGAAGGTCGTCTCCTCCGCCGGACCGGTCGCGCCGCGTGTCGCAGCTCCGGCGGGCCACGTAGTGCATTGCCCGGCTATTTAAGTGCACCGGTGGACCCCGAAACCCTACATCCACATCTTCCTCCTCATCCTGTCCGGCGCCGCCACCAGTTTCCACTCCACCCATCTGCAGCCATGCCCCCACGCCGCCGGGTGAGGAGCCAGGCGTTCCTGACGCCGGAGCGCCGGCTTGAGCTCCTTGAGCGGATCCTGAATAGGCACGAAGCCCGGATCGCCGCGGGGCTACCTCTGGATGTAGTGGATCCGGAGGAGGAGTCGGAGGAGGAGGAGGTGGAGGTGGAGGAGGAGGATGAAGAGGTGGAGGAGGATGCAAGACGCCGTCGCCGGCAGGAGATGGAGGCGCAAGAAGCCGCGGAACACGCGGAGTGCTTGGCCTACATCGATGAGATGGAGCAGGAGGAGGATGAACCGGAGCCCTCCTCCCCGCCCGTCCAGCCGGCGCCCGGCTCCGTCGTCGTGGACATCACCGACGACGAAGAGTAGCTAGGGTAGTATGTAGGATTTACTTTGCATGCTTTTGTATGGATGTAGGGGGTGAAATTTGAGAGATGCGGATGCAGATTGACGGATTTGAGGCATGCCCGGTCAGTGCCCGCGGACGTGTCACCGGGCGTTTGAGGGGCCGAATTTGTCATATCCGGCTGTAGATGCTCTTATCAATCATTCAATCAACCATCATAGTACATCGGCCGGTTGCTACGTGCAACTGACAAAGATCGTCAATCTTTGCAGAGGTCAACTTCTACACGCAGGCCTTGCCATGTGAAACGATCGACTGTACGTGGTCAACTGGTTATGTCTGATGTAAGAAATGACATCATACTGAGAGTCACCAAATGGCTTCCGAGCTCATCTGCCCCCGTCCGTGAACAGCCAAATCGAAACAAATATTAAAAGAAATCTGATTTTTTTTTTAAAGTAGAAGATGTTTGAGATCGTGATGTCCTTGTCCATTTTCAGCTCGTTCGGACATCTCAGTAGCAATCAGTAAAATAAAATTATGGTTTGTGAAAAAGTTTTCTGTTCATGTACTATTCGGACCGACTTTGTTTCTTGTGCTGAGAGATACTCAGATGTCCGAACGCGCTGAAAATTTGTAGGGACCTCACGCACTCAAACATCTTCCGTGCAACAAAAAGAAATCAGATTTCTTTTGTTTTTTTCTAGTATTTTTTGTATTTTACTGTTTCTCAAGACCAGATGAGCTCGAGTACATAATTGGATATTCACATCATACTCTTAATGTTGTTAGTCATACAAGCTAGTCCTTACACAGGAACAAAAGAGAAATTCTGGTAGTTCATGAGCAAAGAGATCAGAGAAAGTGTCCATGGGCTAGGGCTCTTATCGATGCATATCATATGCTCCCTCCATTCATTTCTAGTCTGGAAATAAGTTTTGTCTGAAAGCACAATATCTCTAATTCGATCAAACTTATAGAAAAAAGTATCAACATTCACGATACAAAATAAATATCATTAGATTCATTATAGAATGTTGTTTCATATTATATATAGTTGCTATTGTAGGTGTTGATATTTCTTGACATAAATTTGGTCAAACTTTGCAAAGTTTGATTTGATCCAAATGCTGAGTAAAAAGAAACAGGGGGAGTACTAGTACTACTATTTATGTATTTGACACGTGTGGAAATGTTTATAGTACCTGATCCTTTGGTTTTAAGTTAACTTTTTCTTCAATCAAATTTATCTATATGCAGCCATATATATAGAAAACTATACACTAATATCCAAAAAATTAAACATACCTAGTATAAAAAATTTCAGTGAAACTAAGTTTGTGTTGTAGATGTTAGTATGTTGATATGGGCCTATGCATTATTACCAATAGTAGGTTAATCCAGATGGGGTTAGTTGGTGGGGGGGGGGGGGGGGGGGCTCGAAATCAAACAAACTCATTACAATGGCCATGTCATGAATCGAAAGAGTCAAACCAAATTTGATTGGTTTGGGAAAACCTGTGGCAACATGGGCATGGATCTATTATACGTTGCCACCACACCTTTTCGGAGTTCTGGCACTGCCATACCTCCAGGGTATCAAGCCAAAGGAAATCTCAGCCGGCCTATTGCCTCAAAAGAAAAAGACCACGTGCATCTTCGGGATGGGATCGCCGATGATAGTGTTTAGAGGCTAACCGCAAGCGGAAGGTAATCAATAGCATCCACTTATAAGGCCTAGTTCCATGGGACTATTTCCACCATCATGAAGTGGGTGGCCCAAGTGCGGTGTTTGCCAATTTTGCAAGAGAGATCTAAAGTCGGGAGAGGGAGGGAGGGAGGGAGGGAGGGAGAGAGATAGATAGATAGATAGATAGATAGATAGATAGATAGATAGATAGAGAGAGAGAGAGAGAGAGAGAGAGAGAGAGAGAGAGAGAGAGAGAGAGAGAGAGAGATTTGAAGTCTGAGGCTCACATTTTCTACAAGTGTAGATTGTTCATCAAATATGGAATGCCATCAATAATTGGATTGATGCATCGGAGATTGACACCACTGTTGGAGGGGTTCCATTCGGTTCACTCTTCGTGAGAGGTCATGGTTCTTTGGAGGGGGCATAGGAGTAAAGCAATTGCTTTACTTATTATGTTGGTCATCCGGGAGCTATGAAACAAACATAATGCTAGGGTCTTCCACAACTAGTCTACATTGCCGACCATCATCATTGCAAACATCAAGAACTAGATGATATCCCGCGTGTTGTGGCGGAATATGTTGCAATGGATTTCAGTAATATTTGGTTGTATGAAACATTTGGATAAACAATATATGAAACATAAAAATACATATTATATCTTGTATTGGATTATTGTACATTTTAAAACATTTATTGAATATAGGTAGTATAATCACATGCATGTTGGATGGGCCTTTAATGATATGACATTGTGCATGTTGAAATAAATAAAATTAGTGGAAATGAACTAATAACGAAAAATAATTCGTATGCATGTCGTTGTGGGTCTTTGATGATGTGGCATATGTACATGTTAAGAGAATAGAAATAATGAGGATAAACTATTTAGCTATATAGGATGATGCGCAGCTTTGGGCCACTACTGGTGCGAAGCAGCTGAGTTCACTTAGGCCCTGTTTGGAACCACAATAGATTATGATAATCTGGATTATGAAGATAGATTATATAATCAGGTTTATAAAAATAATCTAGGTGAGCATGTTTGGAGGCCAGATTATATAAACTGTAATCCAGGTTTTTACATTGCATAATGACCTGTGCCCGCGCTGAGGAGAAAAAAGGAGGAGGGTGGCGGTGGCAGAAATTAGTAATTATCTCCAACTTTACAAGGATAATGGGTCATTAGCAATCCATAATCTGGTTTTATCTGGGGTAGAGTAGATTGTGAGTTTTTAATAATTTGTCCATCTAGTTTTTATAATTTACAACATAATCTGTCATGTTTGGAGACAGTATAGATTATAAAAACTGGATTATCATAATCTGAGTGGTTCCAAACAGGGCCTTATATGCCGCGATAGCAGGCTTTTGTTTATCCATTTGTTGAAATATAATGGGCCTCACATATAACTATATTTACTTTCTGAAAAATAAAAGCAAGACCGGGTTTTAGTTTTCAACAATGAAAAGGAAAACTATTTTGTGAGCACAGCGAATAGTCGCCTACGCACCTCGGGCTGGAGATGATGTCGTCATGGTCGTACTCCACTTGAATGATCTTGGACTTATCCTCCTCAGGCGTCGGGCCAACCTGTAATTCGTACACGATACAAATCAACGACCGTTGATTTCGAAGATCTAAGGGTTGTTGATGAGAATAATCGCAGTGGTACATACTCTTAAGAAGGTGTCCCTGAGCTTGCCAGTCCAGTCGCCGAGCACCTTGATGTGGACGCTGATGTAGTCGTCCTCTGGCGCCGACGTGATGGAGAACGGGTGCCTGCACGTTCATTCATCAGACAGACCGCTATCTAATTAAGCGAGCCGGCCGAGGATATTTGCTGGAGCATACCACTGGAATGGCGAAACGGCGGGGCATTTGACGAAGATGTACTGCCCGCTCTTGTAGCGGAACCCCTGTGGCTTGGACAAGTGCAGCGACAGCGAGGTCGCGGGGTGGGGGTGCACGGTCACCTTGATGTTCGTCACCGACCGCACGCTCGATCGCAGCGTCCGCGTTAGCCGCTCGCACGCGTACACGATCATTGGAACCACCAAGTACATCCACGTCTGCACGTAGTACCGAACACAGATCCAATTACTAGTACTTTAGTTGTCAGTGTCGGCCGGGGACGATGAGCAAAGTATTTTTCGACCATATGCGGTGTTCCGCCCATGTGTTAACGTACCGACTTCTTTTGCCATTTCTTGGTGAGGTAGAGAAAGTGTCCGTGGACGATGAGCAGCGCGTAGACGATGAGGAAAAGATGGTGTGTGTACCAGAAGGCATTGTACCCAGTGAAGCGTTTGAGCGAGGCGTTGACGAAACCAGTGAAGCGGCTGCGTGAGGTGTTGATGAACCCACTACAGCGGTTGAACGGCTTGGGGAGGCTTGGAAGCTCCTTGGGCTTGGGAAGGCGGAGCTTGCCCTTGCGGAGCCGCCCCGGGGCGAAGGTGAAGGCGATGGCCATGAGCAGCAGCATCACTAGCCCCGTCCACCCCTCCGTTCCCTTCACGAACCACCAGTAGTTGGGTGGCTTCACGTCACCGAAGAATGGCTTCATGGGCTCGTACTCGTCGTCGGTGGCGTGCAGCAGCCTCGGGAAATCACACGCCAGGTGAGAGATGATGTGAAGCCCGCCGCCGATGGAGATCCCCACGGCGATGACCTTGTGAAAGTTGAGGTTGCCGTTGAATGGCACGAACCGTCCGACGGTGGTGCGGCTCCGGAGCCACGTGATGGTGTTACGGCACACAGGAAGGAGAGTGAGCGCCATGTTGAACTTGAGCGTCTCGGCGCCGCCCTTGGCCACGCAAACGCAGTAGCCCATCACCTGGAACACAGCGCGGTGGCGGTACTGCTTGAACTTCCAGGCAAACAGACCCACACAGACGGAGAGCCACAGGAGCATCACCCAGCAGTGGCGCCAATTGTCCTTCAGGAAGTATCTGGCGCGGCTGTACCATCGCCGGAGCGGGTTGGGATCCGGCTGACGCTGGCGGCTCAGCAGCTTGCTCAGCTTATGGCTTGTGATCATTGTACTGCTCTGCATCCACTCGCTCGGCGGCCGCATCAGCAGCGTCTCAAGCTGGGCCACATGGAAATTTCCATTTATTCAAGTATGCATCATTATCTATATCAACAACACAGACTAACCTTGCATGGCAAATAACTCATCTCGAATACGCAGTAGCGGTTAACATCACCGTAGGTATAATTTGGTAGGTAAGGTTTTTTATGATGTGGCAATAAATAATAAAAATACAGTAAGATTGATGAGCATGAATCAATAACCCATGCATAATCTTAAAAGTGAAAGAGAGCAATTTTTCAAATTCTCTTACCTCCTATTACCAACCTAAGATGCATCCATTCGATGTGGAGTTTGTGAGCATGAGCTCACATGAGCTCGGGTGAACAGTAAAATCGTGAAAAATAGTAAGAAAATTTAATGAATGATGAATCTTTTTGGCAACAAACATGGATGTGTTTTACCTGCATGCAATTTTTTGTGATGGAATGGCATTCATAGAAGTCAGCATTTTGGGGCATCGTTTTTTTTTCACACTTTCACGAATGTCATTCCATCATGAAAATTTGCACACATGTGAAACACACATCGATGTTTGTTGCAATTTTTTGGCTTTTTTCAAACTATTTTTTCACGATGTTACTGTTCATCGAAGCTCATATGAGCTCGTGTTCACGAGAGCACTTTCGACATCTATTGGTGTATTTCAATGGTATATTATTAGTGGATAAAAGGAACAGGTCTATCGACAAATTAACCAACAAACTGTGAGAGATGCTATAAGAAAATTGCATCATTGTTAATTACCTCGATGTAGCCGCGGTTTTTAGGGTCCAACTCCTCCATGATGAGTCGTGCATACTCCTCCGACTTTTGTGCGACCATCATTAGGTTGTTAGCTGACGCGCTCAACATGATGATCTGAGAATAACAAAAAGGTCAATATTTTTTGGCAATTTTCTCATGCAAGATCTTAAACCATGAAATAATTAGGCGAGTTTATTCCAAAACACATGAAAGGATTAACGATTATGGTCTGGTTAGTACATGTGAATTGCAGGAAATGATCCTTTTTCAGTTTATTAGGCTCATCAAGAAAATTTAAAATTTTCTTTGAAAATAGAACTAAGACCACACTAGATTATGTTTAATATTGGTTGCCAGTCTACAAGCAACCAATGCAATGAAGGAATTAGAGGAGCGACCATTTATGCAGCATTATTGCATGGCCTCAGAATCATGTAGAGGAAGTATTATGCCTTGCCACCTAAGAAAAAATATACACTGAGTATCATGCATTGCCACCTAAGCAAACATACGATGTGGCACTACAATTAATACTGTGAGAGAGGGTTCTAGTGTCATATTGTGATACCGTATCATACCACATCTGTACCAAGAAAAGTTAATAAGAAATAAATCCTAGCCACTACTTTGTATTGAGATTCTAGAAATGAATAAATGAAGAGACAATATAATGCTAGTATACATGATAGTAGTCTATGATACTTTTCACTACAAGACGTCTTAGACTTGGTTGTATATTTTTTGGTTAAATGATTCTTAATTAGGACATAACTCTACAGGTCTTTATGATTTGTGTGATTTCTAAGAGAACGCAGGAATAGGAAAAATAATATATGATTGCAATGCCATGCCCATTTTAATCCTACATGATTTCAGTTTGTTTGATTGTCTCATAGGAAGAAAAAAACGATTATTTCCTAGATATTTTAGTGGATGCTAAAATTTCTATTGACTATAGCACAAAGGAAGGTTTTAAAAACTTTCTATAGGGTTCAATCATACGATTTAAGTAATTAATATAAAAAAATCCTAAGAATAACAATCTAGTCCTATGAAAATCCTCTAAATGAAAGAGGCCCAACAAACTGAAAAGAAGGGAGCGAAATGTTAGAGTAATCCAATCAGAGAACACCACCATTTAAGAATAAACAAGTGAAAGAGTAGTGGGACACAACATCTTTGTGTGGGCGCTACTTTGTGTGTGGCATATGGGGCACTGTTAGGGGTTGATTATTACTCAACACCAATCTGACTCTAGACTTCCTGCCCTTCGAGGAATGGTGGAACAAGCATACTGATAATCACCTTTTGCCAAATAGGAAGTTATTTAGCAAGGTCATCATCGATGTCTCATGGAATGTTTGAAAAAAAAGGAGTCATAGGATTTTCTAGAATGCATTGCTGTGAGTGGTTGATGTTGCTTTTTTCTTCTGAAACGCGGTCTCTTAGGAGCCGATTCATTAGAAAAATGTAGAAGCGAATTTGCTGATTAATTTACGGAAATCTAGGGATCCACCATTACAATACGCCCATAGGAGGGCACCCAGGCCAACCTGGTTACCCACAAGACCCACACACTGGCAAGGATTGGACACCGTCGAGGCTGCCTGCAATGTCACTTCACCGTGGAGGAGAAACCTATTGGCCTATGCCAAACAGCTGGCCATCGCAACGAGAACCAGGCAACTTCGACTTTAGAAACGATTCCCGCAGGAGATCAAGAAGCACAACTGGCATGAACATAGCTTGACCAGTACAACACATGTCATCCTTGCCGCTACATCACCCCGCAATGCAAACTTCGACTTCACACAAAGAACATGTTGAATGATCAACGATGAAAGACATACTGCGACCCCACCCCTCTTGCCACAATCAACGTTACCACACAAGTCGCAATGCAACCTCCAACACCACCGGTCAGGCACCTGGCGACCATGATGTCATGAGTGTCCACCACAAAGCACAGGCGAGATCAAGGTCTTCAAGGCAGTGCCCCAAAGAGGGATAAACGACCTTGGAGACAACGTCACCGCCCAACCCTTCGGCAAGGTCAAGACATCTATCCGAAGAGCTTGATTCGAAAGTAGAAGGTGCACACTAACGCAATAGTGCCTCCAACGAGGATAGTGATGCCCACGAGCACCGTCACTGTCGGATGACAAGTGTCGGCAAGACTTTCGCATGTAGCAGCACCAAGGCCGACAAGCACCTTCACTAGCACGCACACCTATGATGCAGCGGTTGCGCCACCACCACGCATGGCCACCTCTTCCCTCCTCGTACGCAAACGCAGGCGAGCAAGAACCCACAGATCTGGCACCCACCCTGTGCTGCACCACCACGCAGCAAGCCCTCATTTGAACACCTTAGTCGGGAGGGAGGGCTGCCAAGCTGTTGGAACATACCTGCACATCATGTCGTCCTTCCTCTCCACATCCGCCAAACAGAGCTCCAAGCTGGCACGACCACACAACTGATGTGGAAGAGTCGGATCCGGTGGTGGTCACTCAGATCTGGCGAGATACCGCTGGATGTTAGCCTGACGCTGAAGAAGAAGGGGGGCTCCACCCAGCCCCGGCCTGCCAGAGAGAAGCACCGACAGAAGGCCACCGAGCCCGCATGACACACGAGCCGCCTCGTGGTGCAACTAAGGCCCCCAAGCCTTCCCCATTGAGAGATGTCACCGCCAGGCAAGAAGAGCCCCACACCACTGTCCATATGTGTGGGCTTAGCCCGACGGCATCCTATGGCAATAGCGACGACGACAAGAAGAGGAGGGACGATGAAGGTGTCCGACAACGCGGCTTAGGTCTTTCGCCCGTGTCACCGGAGAGGCACGCAGGGGGAGGGGGATATTGCTTTCTACTTAAGGAGGACCTAGACTAGACGAGGTTGGCTATGACGTACTTTGGCTACAATTTTCCTAACACCGTAGTAATCTAAAACCTCAATATTCCAATGCATGGACAATTAATAATCCATTTACTAGAACCAACAACTTTTGCGCTTCAATTTAGAAAAAAGAGGTCAATACCTCTTTCTGAAATAGTAATAAAATGGTATTAAGGATAATATGGTTTATAAATTATGGCAATTGTTGAAGCCAAGCACCTCGAAGTTTTTAAAATAGTGGTTTCTAGAAAGAAAAAAAAGTATACTTCTCAAATACTCCAAAAAAAAACACTAACACAGACGCAGTCTTTTTATTTGTGTCTCTATTTTCCCCATGTCTTACTCCCTCCGTTCGCTTTTATAAGACGTTATTTTAGACAGTGTTTGAATGTCTAAAACATCTTATAAAAACGAACAGAGGTAGTATCTTAATGAGAATTGCCAGAGCGCCTTGTTATTTTAGGTAAAAGAAAGAGTTGTTGGAATTTACATTTTTGACCTCCTTCTCGTCGATCACCCCGTCAGCATCTTTGTCCACCCTGTTGAATTTGAATTACAAAAAGGCGTGACTAGTAACTTGCTGGTTCATTTATGGAGTATATAAGAGATTAGCGTAATGGATTGGCCGGGGTTTAATTAGCTTACATGTCGAAGAAGATCCCCAAGCGGCTGTCGAAGCTGGTGTCAGAAATTTCCTTCCAGAACACGCGCAGCTGCTCCATGTTGATGCTGTCTCTGGAGATGTTCCGCCGCCTTGCCAGCGCGTCGAACAGCGCTCCGGCGAACGCGACATCACCGGCGTGCTCTTTCATACCTTCAAAATTTGTTTAATTACAGTGAGCATGTATACGTAGATACACAATTAATTTAGGCATGAGCGAACATATTTTTTGTTTTGTTTTGATTGAGACAAGACGAAGCCAGGCATAGTGTTTTACCGATGCACTTGGCGAACTTGGAGCGGTGGAGGAGGATGCCATCTTTGGCTTCTTCCTTGACTTCCACCCGGCGGAGCCGTCAGTCTTGCTGATGAACTTGAGACCCTCGAGAGCGTGCGCGGGGGCGGACCTGTCGACGCTGCTCGAGCCGCCTATCCATCCCCGGCGGCTTAAGGACGCGATGCGCCGGAGCTCCTGTGTCACCTGCTTGATCCGCGCCGAGGCGTTCTGGAGCACGCCACGGCCGTGCGAATCCTCGCCGCCCACTATCGCCTTCACGCTGTGCACCGCCACTGTGTCGTCCCGCACGTCGAGGGTGATCTCCACGCCATCGCCATAGCCGTCGTCGTCGTCGTCGCCCCCAGCGCGTGCCGTGGACACGGGCTCCGAGAACCGCGCGGTATTCCGCGCCGAGGAACGATTCCCCGGAGGCACGACTGCATCGCGCACGCCGCCGCTAGCCTCCACGATCTCCCCCACTCCACCGCCGCCCCCGGCGTCGTCAGCGCCCACCCGGCTAGGCATGTCTGGCCACCGGTTCTAGCTCGTCCCCAAGAAGTCAGCCAGACAACCGAGGAAACGCACCCAGTCTCCAAGAAACGCAGCTAACGCGGAGGCGGCGTTTAAACGCGCACGCGCCGGAACTCCCGCCGAGGAGGAGAAGCAGTAGCTGGAAGAGGGATTGGACGCGAGTGATGAGAGCGGGAGGGAGGGGTGGGATGGGAGATGGCTATTTATAGGGGACGGGTGCGTGATCTGCTTGCCATGGTGCAGCCTTAGTGGTACGGTGTGAAATGTAGGTTGGAACTGAATGTTGACCTGTCATTGTGGTATGTTGCTTGTTGCTTCATGATTAGAACGGAATGTTGGACTTGCTTGAATAAAGTACCTGATCGAAGTGGACTAATCCATGTTTTAGTTCACATGTATTTTATATCCACGCTCATGAATTATGATGAGGCCATACTTGAGGCAAGTCTGCCTTCGTACGGAATTACTTCTCGATTAAATAGATGCTATATTATGGGCTGAGCCTTAATGAACGGAGCAGCTTGTTAAACCACCCCTATTATGTTATGTGACAGAAAGAGTACTAGAAACTACTTCCTCCATTTCAACTACTTGGAAGGTAGGATAGCAAACTATCCTATTAACATCTAAGCAGCTTCTTCATACGCTGGCATCTCCTCCAGTCTCAGCCCAAAGGGCAGAGGCAAATCCAAGAAACCCAGCCGATGACAAAATCCACCTAAAGACACATCAGAAGCAAACGCACAGACAGCCGGTGTCTCCACATCAAATGATCATTATGTGGGATGGTTTTCTCCAATGTTAATGGAACTAGATAAGTAGAGTGCATTAGTTGAGGATTCTGCCGTTCAGATGACAAGTGTCCCAGTACTCCCAGTGCGTTTACTCGTATGATTTTCTGCTACGACAGTTGCAACCTACCTGCACAAACATGCGTTCTATTATGCATTCATTCTAACCAGAGAAATTAGAACCTTTGATTAATTAATATGCATTTCTGTACAATCACTTCAAGAGTTTTGGGGTAACATTAGCTGCTAATACATAGGATTTTCTCTAAATCTTTGATATTTTTCTGTATGTCCTTCAAGCTAGAACTGATTGTTTAGTAATAACATAATGGTACTAGTACAATCCAAAGCTCTGAGCCTACCCATGTCCCCATTTTTTTTTTGTTACTTATGACAACGTGTCTTGAACTCTTGATATACAGCAACGTCAGAACATTTTGGCATGCGCACCTGCTTTGTAGCACTTCCCAATTAGATAAAGCCAGACGATAACTGAGTTTCTGAAAGATTTTGTTGTTCAGATGACAGCTAGCAGGCAGCTAGTATACTTGAAGACTTGAAGACTTTGAGTGTTATGCGAAGTCTTCCTATTCAATTTATAACGTTGCTTAGGACCCCATCCTATACTGGACATGGTTAAGCTATCATATTCAATCTGCAATGCAACAGCCAGGGGAAACCCGATGCATGCAAGTCTACCGGTTCGAAAGTTTGTTGAGCATCGGCATCAAGAGCGGTCGAGTCAACTGCACTTCTGTCAAAACAAGCATCTTATATGATCTTATCTGATAAGTAGCTAAGCTATTTTAATCCATCATCATGCCTGTTCATACGGCTGGGAGATTTGAATATTACCAGACGTCGTGTTCCCCGCGCGAAACTGCACCTTGCTATCTCGAGATTAATTTTTTTAGTTGATGACGCCATTGATCAGCCTTGTTCCTTTAGTCCTTTCTGTGAAACAAGTCTTGTTGTGTCTTACAATATCTTACAAAATCCTACAAAATCCTGTTCAGCAGGAGGAGGAAGCTACGTGATGCTCTCGGAAATAAAAGAAAGGTGGTACGCGGTTTCCATGCTCCATGGAGCACGCGGATATCATTGCCATTCATTGTGAAACCTTCTGTTAGAGCTGAGTTCATTGTTTATTGTTTTTGAGATAGCTCACCATCCATACCAAATGGTCTGTTAGAGCTGAGTTGATTAGTCCGAATTGGTGGTGCCTCATGTCTGGATCGATCTTATTGCCACGGAAGAAAATTTATGTGCATAAAGTTTGTATATTAAAAAAGAGCTCTTTTATACGGCACCCTTTAATTAATATGGACCGTCCATTTTCGGTAACTGTCACAAATCTTTCAAGACCCTAACATTGTATAGTTCTTCTTCACAGCTCCCATCAGAACCAACTGCGATGTCCTTGCCGCGGGTGGCTGAGTGTTTGGCATGATCTTTACTAGACGGTAGTGTGCGTTTCGCTGCGCCGTTTCTGTTGCCAAGATTTCATAATTATTTTATTTGGTTTGGCGGGTGAGGGAGAAGATGGTGTATGTTTTCTTTTTTATATATAATATGGTGTTTTGATGGGTCCTTTCTAGAGGTGTGATTATGTGTTATCTGCTATCAACTGACGTGTATCCATGTGGGGAAGTTTCTTGCGCTCGCGGTCACATGCACTATACGGGTGCTACAGTGTCGCATGTTGACAATTCTTTTTTGCCAGATGATGAGAGGGTGCATGGGAGTCATGCATTTTTATAGGTTGTTTGTTGCCGATTGATTTGAGAAATCATGAACCAAATTTAAAATTAGACATCTCAATCGAAATCGTTGATCCAATCAAAATTGTGAACCCTATCCAAAATTGAACGCCTCAATTGAATAGAAGCTACGAACCAAATTCAAAATAACGTCAATCAAAATCATTGACCAGTCAAATTCGGGAATCAAATATGAAATTCAACACCTCATAATGAGAGAGCTCGTAACTTAGGGAGCATAGTTATGATGATGATGTGGGTTCATACCCTTGTCTCACCCATTCACTGCTTTGCAAGTGGCTCAACTCTATGTGGATATCATATAAAAGTTACATGGGTTGCCTCAAGTACTGATAACTGGCCCGCAATTTTTTTAATGATAACTGGCAGCGATCCGATATTCTTAAGCACTTTATGCCGAGAATTATGCAGGCTGATTGATACCAAAATGAACATGAATTCAGCCATTCACCCAAAGACTTAGGACCAGACTGAAAAGTCAAATTAGTGCATTGCAAATTCATGTTAGTGAAGAATTTGGGCATTATGCATGGAGATGTCTGGTCCTAAGTTCTTCACTAACACCAATCATCATTCAACTCTAGGCAAAACCCCATTTCAAGTTCTATAGGGATGTTAGTGAAGAATTTGGGCATTGCAAATTTACGAAGCTCCATGTCCACAGAATTATCTAGCTAGCTTGCTGAACCGGACATGAGGCAAGGACTCACCAGTGAACATTTCTTGTTTGCTCAACAATGGATAAAAGCATAGGAAGATAACCAAAACTCTGATCAACCATTTGTTGCAAGTGATTGGACATTTCTAAAACTACAACATTGTGTGCAAGGATAAGTTGCCAGGCGATCTAGCCACAAACTAGGTCTTAAGTATTTCGGTCCTTTTCAAATCATCGCCCGCGACGGTGATGTGGCTTACGAACTAGCATTACCAGAATAAAGCAAAATCCATCCGTTGGTTCATGTTTATCTTCAAAAAACAATAGATACTCTTGCTCCAGACAATGACTCCAATGACTCACTGCATTTTATCGGCAACAAGGCAGCTATGCGCCCGACACAAGTCCTATAATCCAGATTGGTGCAAGTTGGTGGAGGTACGTGCACTCTACTAAAGATTGTTTGGAGCGCGGCTTGTCTTGTCCATGGCTACGTGGGGGACGGTCCAGTGTTTTGTATCCAACGACAACAACTTGATGATGAATAGATAAGGTTTTTCTGTTTTTCAAGGGGAGGGGCATGCAACAACTTAGGCACATGTGCCAGACCCATGTGCGTGTAGCGGTGAGTTGGCGGGTCCAACCCAGCCCACATGACTTGTAATGGTCAACTACTTAAGCTATCTTATGTGTGATGGCCTGCAAGTGCACAAGGTTTAGTTATAGCTTTTTCAAAGTAAGAATATCGATTAAGGAGGACATGAACTGTGTTTTTGCCTTTCGTAGTGACTTATGGAATTGTGCCTGCAAATAATTGTAGATTCAAAGCAAAGTGAGGGCGAAGGATAAATATTTGTTTTCGTGAAGCACAGACTGAAAGTAATGAACAAAAGCTGAAATTAAAACAGTAAAAAAAGCGACAAGTGAAATGATAGAGGAGTAAGGCCTTCTCAGAGAGTCCAGAATTCCCAATGGTATGTTTCTAATGCAGTCTGTGCAACGGCATAATACTATCTAGATACTCGAGCCATTCTTGAAGTTTACACTGTGCCGAGTCGGGTACATGACACATTCTACTCTAGGTAGACTTCATGCCACACACGCCACTACCGTATTCTCCCTTACATGTTACAAATACGGTAATTAAGGGTTGCCCTGTGGACGCGATCTCACTAAGAGTTCTCCATAATTTCCGTATCAATAAAACCTAGGGGTGAAGGATTTCGCTGTCACCTCGAATTACCTTCACTCCCTAACTCTTACAACGACGGACATACACTTCGTGATCTTTCGGCGATACTGTTGAGTGGGCCACCGTCAGAACATTCACAAAGTGTATTAAACTAGATCATTCAACATAGAATCTCACATCCTTATTAACGTTTCAGCTCCTATACATACCAAGATTCATCCATATCCCCGAGAACTAGGGTGGGGGGGGGGGGGGGTTACTCATACATAGGGGCGGCAAACATCATGAAAGCGATGGTAATAGACATGGATGAATCAAACGAATACACACACAAGATGGTCCACTAGGGCTCTGACGTTACAACGAGATGGAGATGGATGTGGAGGAGGATGATTATAGTGGTGATAATGCCGACGTACTGTTGCACATGGTGGTGAATATGGCGATCTCCACCTTACCAATTCCACCTACATATGAATTTGGGAGTCTGTTTTCCAATCCGAAACCACGGAGCAGAAGTAGTCCACTAGAGGGAGCCGCCAGCACGCCATACGGCCGCCCATACGAGCGCGCGCGTATTTAGATACATTAAAACTGTGCACTCTAGGAGGGCTCTCACAGCATCAACGACTTTGGCCGTCAGATCACGTGACACAATCCTTTCTGGCCGCCCGATGAGCCCCTTGCTGGCGCGTGGGTCACTCATGCTGGCGGTTGCTACTCCGGAAACAAAATCGGAGCTCTCCCGTTCGATCCCGAACGAAAGTTAGCGATAGGGCCACGTGTGCATCAACCAACTCGACTGCTGACTCCGTCCCGGACTGCACAGGGGCAGGGCACACCCCTCCCGATCTAGGCCAAGCGAGACTTTGGCCGTCAGATCACGTGACACAATCCTTTCTGGCCGCCCGATGAGCCCCTTGCTGGCGCGTGGGTCACTCATGCTGGCGGTTGCTACTCCGGAAACAAAATCGGAGCTCTCCCGTTCGATCCCAAACGAAAGTTAGCGATAGGGCCACGTGTGCATCAACCAACTCGACTGCTGACTCCGTCCCGGACTGCACAGGGGCAGGGCACACCCCTCCCGATCTAGGCCAAGCGAAAAACCTAGGTGCGCCGCCATTCTCACCGTGTGGTCGCCGCCTGAGAGATAGAGAGAACCGATTCGCCTGAGAAGTAACTCAGTTCCCATTGTTTGGCCTCACTCACGGGTGACGGCGACGGCGACGAGACGGAGATGTTGGGTGCGAGGGGAGCTCCAGATAACCATGGAGTTGTGCCCTGCTCGTCCCGTGGTCGACAGGGCGTGGCGCTCCTGATCGCGTTGGAGTTCGGCTATGGCGAGGGCCGTAGTGCATGAGGGAGAGGCTTGGGCGATGGGTTCGCGAGAAACTCACCCAAACGCCTTCTTCAGTAGCTACCGAGGCGGCCGGAGCCGGCGCGGCCTGCAATGAACTCCGGGTGCTCCTCGACGTCATGGGAGCACCACTTTTGCGCTTATGCATGTACGTGTCGCTGAGCCGCCCCTGCACCTCAGCATCAAGGACACTCTAATATGTCCAATCGTAAGTGCTTCTGAATTTTGTCAGTGTCTGTTCGACGAAATGTTGAGCCGAATTTATTCTGGGATTAACTTATTAATCGTGATTAGAGTATTGTAAATTGTTCATTATGCTTAGTATCTCTTCGCATGGAGAAGATGTCAAATTTCATCCATGGTTCTTGAGCTGAGTAGACGGAGCACTCGTGATGACAAGCGGGCAAAGGCGGTCAGGATGGTTGACTGCAGCTCCATTCATTTCTACAGGCAAGTCTCTCTCTTCCACGTTAAGTCTTATATCAATTTTCTTTAAGTTATTTCATCTCCATAGTTTCATTTTTCTGTGTCCATTGTGATTCGTGATGTTTGTGAATCCCCTAAGCTTGCACTAGCCCCATCTGCAGGAGACTGGAGTACTTTAGCGGGGACTGAAATTGACATTGTAAATCTTCAAATTTATGTATATTGCTGGTAAGAAGGAAATCAAATCACCAAAGGATCGTATTATTTACGGTACCTTCACAAGGTACCTTCACAATCATCTGAATATCGCATTTGTTGAATCCTGAGCTATTCCAAGCCATCTTGATTAGTGACGTGTTCTTTTTTTAAGGTTATGCCATGGCCAACCCCGCAAAAAAAATGTCATGGCCAGTTGGTTATCGAGCAAATTCAAATCATTTTACTTCCTGCAGTGTTGGATATATAGCAATGACTGCATGGGTTTTCTGCTGGTACTACAAAGCTTTCATGAAGATCCATGCTCATGGAGGTGACTGCTGGATTTTTGTTTATCCATGTTAATTTTATCGTACTTCGACCCCATTGCATACTGATGAACAACAAGCCAAGTAAAGTCGGTGCAAAAGATAACAAAATTAATGAGAATACACTTGGTAGAAGATTATGCGTTGTTCCTAATTTCTCACCACTATGAGGCTCCCTTGGTTAGAAATAACCTTACATAATAAGATTCCTTGATAATGTGAGGTTTGATCTGAAGATAATCAAGTTATGTGATTTATGTTCCAGAAATTCTTTGATCATCCGTTTAGCCTGATACATTATCTCGCTGAAGGTTCCTTCTATGCTTTCCAATGGAGTGACTGCCCAGAATTCAAATAGCTAATGTTTTGAGTGGTTGAATGCCACATTATCTGTGGAAGGCATACAAATAGAACAGTTCTATTTTTTTACTGAACTACAGCAATGTCAAAGATTATTTAGCCACTTTAATGGAAGAAAACCGTTGAATCCACTCAGTATTCAAAGTTACAGAAATCATAACGAACTTGTTATCTTTGAAATACATTTATATTTAAAATTTATTTATGTCCTGCAAGGCTGCAACAACCTTTATTGGCATCTGATCCTCCACCCTATCTTCTTGTCTTCTTGGTCAGACATACTTATCTTATGCAGGGATGGGGAGAGAGGAATTCAGTGGGGGCATTGGTCTCTGGGATAGTGGGGGATAAAGAGAGCAATGTTGTTGTTCTTCTTAAGTTACTTACAAGTTTGTATGTGAGCTCCATCTCTTTGCATAAGTTTATTCCATGTTCTCTAATAAGATCGGTCATATAAACTTATTTTCGTGTTTACCGCATAAATCTTCATTCATTAAACAACCCATTTTGAACAAACTCAAACATAATATCTTGCATAAATCTTGCACAAGACTTACAAATTCAATGCACCTTTAATTACAAATTGTCTTGCTGGTTCACGCCAGCACTACTGCCACTTTGATTAGTTCGGTTTAGTGTTACCCTTTGAATTCCACTCGTTCATTATGTGTACCAGTATTATTTACTGTCCAAAGTTAAGGCAATATCAGTGTACCCAAATTTTCGATTTCTTCCCAATATATGTATTGGAATCAATAGCCTATCATCGCCTATTATATCTTTCATCCATCTTTCATGCTTACAACTAACTACCATTTTACTGAAAAAGTAGATGGGCACGGCAACGCGAAGTACGAGCTCATGCTCAATTGCATCTGGGCATCACCCTATTTATTGTGACATGGCAATGCAAAATATGTTGTGACAATTATTCTTATTTACTTTTTTTCCCTGTTGGATTGTAGTCTCGATCGTGCTGGCTGGATTCCGCCCAATTTGTTCACGTTAGCCACCAGTATATGTTGGATCTGGGTGGACTGTAGTTTGAATTTCTTTTTTTGATAGGTTTTCTTTTCTAACTTATTATTAGGAACATATTAGTGTGTGCAACCACTGGATCCTATTTTCTGACGCAGAAGTCGTCACTATGTTGTCTTCCGATCTGATGTGTATTTGAGTTGGTGAATATGAGGCTATGAGTTTGGAACAACTGCTAACGTTACTACGAGTTTGGAACAAACTGCCTGGTTTATGGTGCTGAATCTATTGAATTGGAGACCATGATTGCTGAGTACGAAAAGGAATTAAAATTTTGATTTGATTTGTAATAACGTGTGGTCCTTATATTTTCTTGTAGCTTTAACGGATTTACTTTGGCTGTGTGGTGGCATCTACAATATAGGCAGTTCACTATTATACGGCCTTATATTTAAATTCTTATTCTGTTTGATGTATCTATATTTTAAAAACCATTACGAGATACTCCCAAACTCCAATTGTTGCTTTTCTTTCTATTACTTCGAAAGTAGCTGCTTCAGCCATTGCCACACGAATTCTTGATATTTATTTTTGTTTCTTCATCAAACTAATGGCATCTTCAAACATATCATTAAATTTCTAAATGATGTGAGAAAATATACATTAAATTGAACAAATGTATACAAGTTGCTTTCTCTCCCTAATGATTAACAAGTCAAAATAGACGGGCGCAGCAACGCGCGCCGTCAGTGATCTAGTTCTATTTATGGCAAGGTATAATCACATTGGTTTACGTGATTCCACCATAATTTCCCGTGATTCCTTCCATGTTATTCCATTTGTTCCAAAAGTCATGTTCTGAGGAAAACCCACAAAAAGCAATGCATGAACATAGTAAAATTCCACAAATCCTAATTTGTAGCCAAAAAATATCAATCAAATTTATCACACATTTTAGACTCATTAGTGTGTGTGTGTGTGTGTGTGTGTGTGTGTGTGTGTGTGTGTAACATCGAAAATGAACATTGTAAACATTTCCTCTCTCTCCCCCTCTCCATTCTTTCTTTGGTCAAGACCATTTCCCCGCATGATGCGAGAGATATCGAGGCGTTGTGATTTGTGCTATGGAAGGCCCACATTCAATGTATAGTTGTGTATTATGGCAGCGCATCTCGTGTATCCTTAATAATAGTCAAATGAGAGTCACATGAATGGACCTCATGTCAGCAATAAAGTAGTATTGGACACATGCATGATCCATTTTCTCTCCTCCTTCTCAATTAAATAAGGTGCATCAACATGGACAAATTAAATCATGTATTTTATTTTCTAACTGAAAATTTCATTCATCCATATATTTTAAAATTTCATTTAATTTCCATAACTTTGTATATATTTGAACTCTTGGCGCCAAGACCTATAGAACAACATCAATCTTGGATAAATTTCAAACATGTTTAAATTCAACGTTTCAATCCATTTATTTCACTTAATCTACATTAGTGTGTGAAATTGTTTGGTTTAAAATTTAACTTTTCAATTTGCACATGTTTTATGAAATTGAGTGGAATGATGTTTTTTGTTTTTTCTTAAATAGGTGAAACACATTTTTCTTAAATATGTCAAGCTAATTGTTCACAAAATGTGAAACTTATTTTTCCAACAAGTGAAACTTATTTCACTAAACCAATTTGAATTTTGGTTAAATCAGTTTTTTCGGAAATGAGTGAAATTTGCTTTTGAAAGTAATCGAAACATGTCTTTTAATTCAAATGAGTGATACAGCTTTTCTAACTGAGTGAAATCTTTTTTTCAAGTGAGTGAAATAGGTATTTTCAAATAAATGAAATTATTTTTTAATGAGTAAAATTAGTTTTTTTAATGAGTTAGATCTTTTTAAACGAATGAAATCGGTTTTTCCACACCTGAAATCAGTTTCTTGAAATGAGCCAAATCGCTTTTCATATATATGAGGCAAATTTTGGTGTGTTATATTATAAATGAGTGAAGTTATTTGTTGTGCGATGCAAGTAGTGAGGATAGGAATATGTTAAATTGATTGTTTCAGTGTATGAAATTGATTATTTCATATACATGAAATTTGTATTTTTCAAATGTGTAAAATTGAATGTTTTAATGACTGAAAGTGATTATTTCGAATATATGGAGCATATCTCAGTGTTATTTTAAATACTTAAATGTGTTATTTGAAATATGTTAAATTGATTATTTCAAATATATGAAACTGGTATTTACCAAATACATGAGATATATTTCAACGCATTTGCCAAGTTACTCATTCCAACGCGTGAAAATGACGTTTGTGAAAAAATAACTGGAGTTGAATGCAAAATATAAAATTTAAATTATTGAAAATATATCCAAGACCGGTCTTGTTTGAAAGGTCTTATCGCCCTGAATTCAAATATATAAAATATTTCAAAAATGGAGTTTTGATTCAAAACATATCTATCATCCGAAAGTTTTCAAAGAAATTAAATAGAGGTCTTGCGTGAGAGAGAGAGAGAGAGAGAGAGAGAGAGAGAGAGAGAGAGAGAGAGAGAGAGAGAGAGAGAGAGAGAGAGAGAGAGAGAGAGAATATTTGTGGCATGCATGCAACTGTCCTTTCCTCCCTTCTTTTTCTTTCCTGATGAAAGTTGTATTGGGTGACAAGGGACCATTCTTATTCTCATGTATTTCACAACTCTAATACTTGAAATTACCTCACCAATCTCAAAGAAATGAATGGACGATGGATCCTTCACCGATACATACTAGTTCCATTAGATTTGCTTATTTGACATGAGGGAGTGCTGCAAGTTCGTAGCATAGAGCACCCACACGAGCGCCGGGCGTTGGAATTATTGAGTCAAGCCCATTAAGTATTTACAATCATTAAATCTCGAACATAGGAGGTGAAACTTTAGTCTCACAGTAGTAGTGAGGTGTGCCTGAGGGGTAACTTAAGACCTTGTAAGAGCATAAAAAAGATGACAAATACATTGCACATTTCTCCTCCGCCGCTCCTTCCCGTCTCACGGTATTTCGTCTTCAACAACCCAAGGCAAGAAAAAATTTCCAAATACTCACTCATGGTGCCTTATTATTAAGGGCACTGCTGGGCGCCGGCGCGCCGGCCCAAACGTTTTGGCCGGACGCCAGGCAGCCACACGATTCACCTCCCCAGGACCGCACGATTCAGCGAGCCGCCCCACGCATGTTCCTTTCTTCTTCCTCGCCTCAGATCCATATCCCCCGCGTGGTTTGCTCGTTGCCCCCACCCCGCCCCTCGCTGGCTCGCCACGGCCGCCCGCCGGCTCACCGCCTCCGCTCGCCGGCTCACCGCGGTTGCCCGCCGGCTCGCAGGCACAACACGTTGTGGCCGCTCGCCGCGCTGGATAGTTGCAGCGAAAATCTCTACTTCGGCCGGTTCCATCAAAATCAATTGCCGTCGCAACAAATTCTACCATCGGTTGTAGCAAACGTCGTTGACGGTTGTAACAAAAATGATGCAAAAATCCGCCATGGATGGATGTAGCAAAAATTACCTACGGTTCCAGCAAAATCTTCATATGGTTGTAGCAAAAACGACAGGAAAAACAGAAGATATAGCTCGCATGTCGTGGAGATGGATGTAGCAAAAATTACCTACGGTTCCAGCAAAATCTTCATATGGTTGTAGCAAAAACGACAGGAAAAACAGAAGATATAGCTCGCATGTCGTGAAGATGGATGTAGCAAAAATTACCTACGGTTCCAGCAAAATCTTCATATGGTTGTAGCAAAAACGACAGGAAAAACAGAAGATATAGCTCGCATGTCGTGAAGATGGATGTAGCAAAAATTACCTACGGTTCTAGCAAAATCTTCATATGGTTGTAGCAAAAACGGACAGGAAAAACAGAAGATATAGCTCGCATGTCATGAAGATGGATGTAGCAAAAATTACCTACGGTTCCAGCTAAATTTCATATGGTTGTAGCAAAGAATGGTTCGTCGTTTCCAGCAAAAATCAGCATGGTAGCAGATTATGAGCGGCTGGGTGGTAGCAAAAACATGGGGCGGTTCCAGCAAAATCAAAACATGGTTGTAGCAAAAATACTCCGTCGACGTGGTCGACTGCAGCTCGGCCATGGCGGCGACCAGTGATTGCATCACGGTCGTGGTCGCCATGAATGGTCCCGCGCCACCGACGGTCACCAGCGTCGTGCACAGCCTCCTGCAGCTCTCCCCTCTGTGACTTCTCTGCCCCGTCGTCTTCTCCGCCCTCGCCATGGCTCGTCTAACCAGCAAAGGCATGTCATTGTCAGCGCGCTGCGTGTGACGGCGGAGATGGAAGAAAAGGAACAGTTACAGAGTTGTAAGGAAGAAGAAAGAAGACGTGAAAAAAAAACGATTCGAGGAACGCTCCCATAACGCACGATCGAAAGGGAGCGTAAGGCTCGCGCGCGACCGGCCGAGCGTTCGGCCGGCGCCCCCGCCACAAGCGTTTCCCTATTATTAATGTAGGCACTAAACTGGAAAATGATAGTCCTGTAATAATGTATCCGTCCAGTGGTGATTTTAGTTTGTTCAAAATGGTGCAGATGATGTTAAATGGAGGCCACAGTAAGGGAAGCCACAATATTATTAATCCAAATACTCGGCCCATATGGCGACTTATTATTAGTCCAGGCACTAAATTAACACTGTTTCCGCAAAAGGAGAAACCTCTTCTGGGTGGATGGCTTGCAAAACTAGAAATTCTCGCTGTGGAAGTCGAATTTTGTGCTTGATTTTCTTGAGAAATCCTTTGCGAGCTCGCGCAGCTTATTCGTGAGCACCGGCTCGCCACAATAGAACACTCCTGTGATATCCAAGAAACACAAAGTTAGTGTCAGTTCAGAAAAGCACTAAAAATGTTTGCTGGCCGATCGATTCTGCTATTCTTATTGAGTGGATTGAGGCGAGAAGATCATCATGCCTTGACTGATATGGCTCTGTTTGGTAAGGGAAAATATTCTAGGAGTCCTATATAGGTGCTTCTATCTACACTCGACTGCTCAAAAATTTCAGAGGCGGTCGCAACCATGAGCAAGTAACAAAATTTTCTGCAGTGGTTGGGAGAGAACTCAAAGGCGCAACTTCTTGTCTTCTCGAGCATGCT
Source organism: Elymus sibiricus (assembly GCA_039707655.1). Classification (NCBI taxonomy): domain Eukaryota; kingdom Viridiplantae; phylum Streptophyta; class Magnoliopsida; order Poales; family Poaceae; genus Elymus; species Elymus sibiricus. The sequence goes on along the minus strand of CM077663.1, from coordinate 333,819,990 downwards.
AGTCATGCTATCCACACAAAGCGTGTGGTGCTAAAGAAGTTACGGGCCTTACGGCGGCTGAATATGTATAGCACGATAGCAGTAGTATTGCAAAATGGAAGGAGTAGCGTAGATAGTTTCGGTATGGTACTGACCGACGCGTTGTTCCTTGTTCTCGTCGGCGATGCGTTGGTAGACTTGGGCCCAGTTTGGGCGGCCGAAGTGGGTCATGACGCGGCTGCCGGAGACGACGTCGACGCCGTTCTTGGCGTAGTGGAGGGACTGGAGCATGGCGATGAGCGCCGACCGGGCGTCGCCCTTCTCGTACACGCTGGTGCAGTGGTTGTGGAGCTCGATGATGCGCTTCTCGTCCGCCTCGGCCACCTCGTCCATGACCCCACGGAACCACTCCAGGGAGCCTTGCTCCCGGGTGACCCAGTAGAAGTGGGCGTGGCGCGTTGGGAGCGCACTCGCGGCGCAAGGCTTGCCGGACTCGACGTCCCGGCCTGCCCGCTTCGTGTGGCTGATGATGTCCTTGATGATGGAGATCATGGGCGTTGCACCGATGCCGAGTCCCACCAGTAGCAGGATTTTGTATTGCTTGTAGTCCTGCGCCGGCGCGCCGTACGGCCCGTCGATCAGCACCTTCAGGTACCTGCAGCACAGCAACCACATTTTGCCCATCACAGTTACTTCCAGTAATTAAGCTGGTAACTTTTTTTTTTTTTGCGAAAAAAGCTGGTAACTAATTGACCAAGATAAAGTCACATGGCCAACATGCCAAATCGCGTGAGGAAAACATATATACTTCTTCTATAATAGAATATAAGACGTTTTAGATCACTATTTAGTAAAACAATGTAATGATGTCAAAACATCTTATATTTGTTTAAATAGTGATTAAAACGTCTTACAGATAGTGGATTTCATTCGCAAGTATGCAAGTGCAACAGGAAGGGAGCATGTTCTTTTCGGTCCACAAAATTACTCTTATCCTATTGTTAACTGATGGCCATCCATCCTCCGGAAACAATGGAGTATCTTCTGTACGATCAGACGTGCCAGTCACTAATACGCCAGGTCACCATCCTTAGCCAACCCATCTGACAGGCGGACCAGCAGAAGATCTTTCGGAGTTGGGCCTGGGTCGTGATGGGTATGAGGCCCAGTGCGACTTGTAGGTGGTCGACCGGCCGGGTTTGGCCCAGGATGAGGCACATGGCATTGTATCGGATCGAGAGCTGATCCATGCACGTCCAGTTCCCTCGTCTATCGTGAGTTCGACTGCTAGGGTTCGCCGGGAGGCTCGTCCTGGGTTCCCTCGCATCTCGCTGGGGCGCGCCACCAGAATCCCGGTCGCGGCAGCCATGGCCGGACGTGGGAACGGGCAGCCGCCCAAGTCTGTGCCGCCACCGCCACCCAAGGTTGTGCAGCCGAAGCCGAGGGCTGCGCCGCCGCCGCAACAAACCGCTCTGCCGCCTAAGCAACCGCCGTTGCAGCAGCGGGCGGCGCCACCACCACACTTGGCCGCGTTGCCGCCGCACAAGGCCGCGCCTCCGCAGCAGCAGGCCGCACCGCCGCCTCCTCGGGGCGGGCAGGGCAGCGGTCCTGCGCGACCTAGCCCCGCTGCGCCTCGCGGGCGTGGCTTTGGGCATGGCAGCGAGCATGGTGGCCGGGCTATCCCCCGTGGACAGTGGGGAGATGACGGCTACAACGCCTACGGTGATGGTCAGCATCGGGGCTCATCGTCGGGGGGCGGTGGCCGTGGTTATGCTTGGCAGAGTGATGGAACAACCGAACGCCCTTTCTATGGTCCGCCGGGTGAGTTCGTAGAAGGGGCGTCGGGCCCGGATTTCCGGCAGCGTGGAGGCTATAAGGGCTTCCGTGGGGGCAGAGGTGGTGGTTGTCGGCCAACTCAACTCCGCCACCGTCCGCCGCCCCCACCGGTGGCGATGGATGCAGAGCCAACCATCGAGCCGGGGGCTTCTGCGGCCGCGGCCGTTGTTCCACCCTCTTCGACGTTGTCGGGTGTGGCCCTAGATGTGGTGACCGCACTTGCAGCGGCGAAGGTGCCGGAGGCCGAGCCGGTTGCGTCTAACAATGACAAAAACAAGTCAGACGGAGATAGAGCAGCTAAGTGGGCGCGCAAGAAGGAGAAAATGTTATGTTATCGTTGTGGTGAGCAGGGACACTTTATCGCAGAGTGTACTACTGAGCTTTGTGACACGTGCCTCAAACCGGTGCACGCTACGGGAGAGTGTCCGCTGTTGCGTGAGCCGTTGCCGGGAGTCACCATCTACGGAGTATGCTGCCCCGAGCTGATGTTCTTTGAGTCTCCTTGTGCGATGACGGTACCAGAGGTGCCGCAGAGTGCGACCACGGGGGTGGTCAAAGTGACTAAAGGTGACTTGTCGGAGGCACAGATCTTACAGAGGTTAAATGAGCTTGCTCCAGGGAACTTTCAGTGGGAGCTTATTAGACTCGATGCCAATGTGTACAAGGTAGACTTTCCTTCAACAGAGGACCTGAAGAAGCTCCTGAGCTTTGGTATGTGTAGGGTGCCTGGCACGGAGTGCATCCTTGAGTTTGATGAGTGGAAGAAGGTCGAGCCAAAGGGTACGACCCTTCCTCAGGTTTGGTTACGTTTCTCGGGGGCACCGTCCAAGCCTCTGAATGATGTTCGGGTTGCGGCAAGCTTGGGGACACTCGTTGGGAAGACTGAGCGGGTGGACATGCCGTTTACCCGAGCACACGGGGTGGCGAGGTTGCTCGTGAGTGTACTGGATATCGAGTTTTTACCGGATGTGGTTAGATGGACGCATGCGGGCATGATCTACAACCTAGAGATTGAGCATGAGGACCCTGATCTATTCGCGGAGGCCATGGCAGGAGATGATGTGGACATGACTGATAAGGATGACGGCTCGGGTAACAAGGAGCAGCGTGAGGAGGACAATGCTCGAGATAAGTCTCACACCCCGGGTGTAAAACGCACCTCGGCTGCGCCAGGGAAGGGTGCGCTTTTACCTTCCTCTACGCCCATGAACTCGTTGAGATTTGGCTCTTTTGAGGCTGCCTCCGCACCTCCTAGACTTTGGAGTGATCGCGTTGAGAGTGACGATCTTTTCGAAAACTTGTTACCTCCGCTTGATTCTGTTGGGCCTGAGATTTTTGCTTGTGGTCACTCGGATATGGTTGCTCGAGGGGAGACCTGGGTGGCGCATACACCTTGCCCAGTGGTACCTGCGGCGGTGATTGTTCAGGAGGCCGGGTTAGGCATCGAGGATGGAGAGAAGCGTGGGCAGGTGGCCCCCGTTTCCCCCATTGTGCACTCTCGGGGCCATGCCTCGCCACCTACGATGAGAGGGTCAGTTTCAGGCCCTGCTGGTGGCGGTCGGGACGCCAGGATGGGCGCTAGGTCTGAGGGGGGTGCGGGCAGGAGGCCCTCGCTTCAGCCTCCCCCGAGGCGCCCCTTCGGAGCTCGGTCGGTCTGATGGGGGGCGGGCCAGCGGAGCAGGAGGCTCTGCGCGCACGTCCTCCCATTGTGCATCCGCTGACGGCTGCCGCCTGCAGCCCACGGTCGACGCCTCCGGGTTCTATGACACCTGTGGAGGTGGAGGCGGGCACAGCTTCTCCGATCGGGCTGATGACTGATGGCCTTCCCTCGACTGGACCGGGAGAGGTTGGCCCACTTGGGGGTCGGGCAGGAGGCCTTACCCCATGCGGGCCGACGCGGGACGAGGTCGTCGCCTTCGGAGGGATCCCAGATCCCGTCTCTGAAGGTCGACGGATGAGCTGTCGTCTACAGGATCAGCCGGATGTTGATGACTTGCAGCTAGGGCGCGCCATGCGGGCGGCCAAGCTTCGTGACATTGAGGTCACCACCGGTATGTCTGTCAACACTTCCAATTCCATTTTGCATTTTTCCAATGATGAGATTATACATAATGCAAATCAATTGGGAGTTTCACTAGGCAGTAATGAACAAGAAATTGCTAAATCTGTTAATGATATTCTTGATCTTGAAGCGGAGCGAGCTTTAGAGATGATTCGAAATTTAGCGGATGTTAAACCTATGAACGATTTAGATATAGATGCTTTGGGTGTTAGGGTACTTGATAGCTTTTGTGCGGATCTTGCACCCTCACATCCCGAGACATAGGAGGATGAGTGTTCTATGTCTCCACGGGGTTCGAATCATGTAGATTCTCAGGCGGTTAGGCCCACTGAGCTCAGTTGTGTGGACCGGGTAGAGGACCAAAACAAGCCTAAGCGCAAGTGGAACCGGAAGATTTATCCGGCTTCGGCTGTGCGCAGAAGTGCTAGGATCCGAACCACTAAAAAATTTCATGATGAAATATGAAAGGAATCTTTTGGAATAGCAGAGGTCTAACGGACTTGGCTAAACGAAGGTTTCTGGCGGATGCTTCTATAGAACACAAGTTGAATTTTATCGCCCTCTCTGAAACTGGAAGGGACAATTTTACCCCTCAGTTTCTTAGCACCTTATCGGGAGGAGTTGATTTTGATTGGCCTTGCCTACCCCCAAGAGGAAGATCCGGTGGGATTTTACTAGGGGTTAAATGCGACACGTTGGAAGTCCGGAATGTTGTCATGGGAGATTTTGCGGTTAAGTTTCGTGTTAGATCGAAGGTTGATGGTTTCCAATGGGCACTGGTGGCAGTGTATGGAGCCGCACAGCCTGAGCTCAAACCAGATTTTTTGGCGGACTTAGTTCGTATTTGCGGTAGTGAACACCTCCCAATTTTGGTTGGGGGCGATTTTAACATTATTCGAAGACGGGAAGAAAAAAACAATGATAACTTTGACGGCAGATGGTCGTTTATGTTCAATACAATTATTGAAAGCATGGATCTTAGAGAGATCGAGCTTTCTGGTAGAAAATTTACTTGGGCCAACACGTTACCAAATCCAACGTATGAGAAGTTGGATCGTGTCCTCGCCAGCGTCGAATGGGAGCAGAAGTTTCCTCTGGTGACAGTCCAAGCGTTGTCGCGCGCGATCTCCGACCATACCCCATTGCTTGTTGACTCTGGGAAGGCAAATCATGTGGGAAATAAAAACATCTTCTCTTTTGAATTAGCATGGTTTGAAAGAGAAGGTTTCTTAGATCTGATAGCACGGGAGTGGGCTAAAGATTCAGGAGGGAGATCGAGAGTAGAAAGATGGCAGAATAAGATTAGGCACTTAAGACAGTTCTTACGTGGTTGGGCCAAACATTTGAGCGGGGTATATAAGGTTGAAAAGGAAAGGCTCCTTCACCTTATTAATTCCTTCGAATTAAAAGCCGAGTCCTCCATTCTAGATACCAGGGAGCTGGAAACTAAAATGGAGGCGGAGATAAGACTGAAAGAATTGCTTCGAGAGGAGGAATTGAAGTGGGCGCTAAGAGCTAAAGTACGAAAATTCATCCAAGGGGACGACAATACTCAATTCTTTCATATGATTGCGAATGGCAAGCATCGAAAGAAGAGAATCTTTCAGCTCGAGCAAGATGAGGGGACGATTTTAGGACAGGAGAACCTAAAACTATACATCACAAATTACTACAAGCAGCTTTTTGGGCCACCTGAGGATAATTTTGTGTCCTTAGACGAGTCGAGGGTTGAGGATATCCCTCAACTTGCAACGGATGAGAACGATATTTTGACCGCCCCATTTTCGGAGAAAGAGGTGTTTGAGGCAATTTCGCAAATGAAGAATAATAAAGCTCCTGGGCCGGATGGTTTTCCGGCTGAGTTTTATAAAAAGTGCTGGCACATCATTAAGGGTGATTTGCTTCCAATGTTCCATGATTTGTTTTCTGGACATTTGCAGCTATTTCACTTAAATTTCGGAACGATTACGTTACTTCCGAAGAAAACAGAGGCGGTGCGGATTGAGCAGTTCAGACCGATCTGTCTTCTTAATGTCAGCTTTAAAATCTTCACCAAGGTGGGAACTATCAGGCTTACGCAGATTGCACATTCCGTGGTCCAGCCATCTCAAACTGCTTTTATGCCGGACAGAAACATCCTAGAAGGGGTTGTGGTCCTACATGAAACGCTCCATGAAATCCACACGAAAAAACTAGATGGGGTGGTTTTTAAGGTGGATTTTGAGAAGGCGTACGATAAGATTAAATGGCCATTTCTACAGCAGGCCTTGAGGATGAAAGGATTCGATCAGTCCTGGAGAAACCAGGTAGATTCTTTCACGCAAAAAGGGAGTGTCGGAATCAAAGTGAATGATGACATAGGTCATTATTTCCAGACACACAAGGGTCTGAGGCAAGGAGACCCGATGTCACCTATTTTGTTCAACATAGTAGTAGACATGTTGACGATCCTTATAGGAAGAGCTAAGGACAATGGCCAGGTAGGCGGGCTCGTCCCGCATTTAGTGGACGGAGGAGTGTCCATTTTACAGTACGCTGATGATACTATCATCTTCATGGAGCATGATCTAGCAAAAGCAAGAAACATGAAGCTTGTGTTATGCTTATTCGAACAGTTGTCGGGGTTAAAGATTAAATTCCATAAAAGTGAATTGTTCTGCTTTGGAAGGGCTAAAGACGAACAAGAGGCTTACAAACAATTGTTCGGGTGTGAATTAGGTTCATTGCCCTTTACGTATTTGGGCATACCAATTCACCATCGTAAGCTTTCTAACAAAGAATGGAAGTGTATTGAGGATCGATTTGAAAAGAAACTAAGCTGCTGGAAGGGCAAGCTTATGTCATATGGAGGCCGACTAATTCTCATTAATTCGGTGCTCACGAGTATGCCAATGTTTCTCTTGTCTTTTTTCGAGGTACCAGTTGGAGTTCGGAAAAGACTGGACTTCTACCGATCGCGCTTCTTCTGGCAGAGCGATGAGTCGAAACGAAAGTACAGACTCGCTAAATGGGATATTATCTGTAGGCCAAAAGACCAAGGAGGTCTTGGTATTGAAAATTTAGAGGTGAAGAACAGATGTCTTCTCAGCAAGCGGTTGTATAAGCTATCTGTAGAGACCGAAGCCACATGGGCCCAGATTCTGCGTAATAAGTACCTACATTCTAAAACCTTATCCCAGGTGACGGTCCGACCGACTGATTCACCGTTTTGGAAAGGACTGATGAGAGTGAAATCAGCCTTCTTCCACAGGACAAAATTTATCGTTGGAAATGGTACTACCACGAGATTCTGAGAGGATACATGGCTAGGGGAGACGCCTCTAGCTATCCAATATCCTTCTCTCTATAATATTGTTCAGCGTAGAGATGCTTACGTTGCAACAGTATTACAGTCCAACCCTCTCAATATTCAATTCAGGAGAACTTTAGCGGGAAACCGTTGGGAAGCTTGGCTACATCTTGTGAGAAGATTGATGGATGTTCACCTTTCTCAACAGCCAGATCAGTTATACTAGAAACTAACCAAGAATGGAGTGTTTTCGGTTAAATCCATGTATTTGGATATTATCAATGTTGGAGCTATCCCTCGATCGATGCATATTTGGAAAGTCAAAGTGCCCTTAAAAATTAAAGTGTTTATGTGGTTTGTACATAAACAAGCCATTCTAACTAAGGACAATTTGGCTAAACGCAACTGGACGGATCTCGAAGATGTAGCTTCTGTGATCATGATGAATCTATCAAACACCTCTTTCTTGATTGCTCAATGGCAAAAAAATTATGGCGGTCTGTTCACATAGCGTTTAACATTACTCCTCCGACTACCATCCACACGTTATTTGGGACGTGGCTTGATGGAGTAGAGTCAGAAACGGCGAAACATATCCGTGTAGGAGTATGTGCTTTATTATGGGCAGTATGGAACTGCAGGAACGATTTGGTTTTTAACAGAACAACACATATTCATTTCTTGCAGGTTATCTTCCGGGCCACTACACTGATCCGTATGTGGTCGCTACTCACTCCGACGGATGCCAGGGAGCATATGGTTACTGGGTCTGTTCGGTGGGAGACGGTAGCACGGGCTATCTTCAACCGGTTTGGATGGCGGTCATGTAATAGGATAGGTGTTTAGTTTCCTATCTACTTTTATTCCGCCGGTTGTGGCTATCCTGTTTTATGTTCTTCTTGCTCTTTGTGAGCCTTTTTACACTTTTTTTGAGACCTGAAGACTTTGTTGAACCTTTTGCTTATTAATAAGATGGCCGCATGCATCGTTCTGATGCAGAGGCCGGGGGATAACCTCCTTTTCGAAGAAAAAAAATGTAGTCTACACTCTAATATGTTTCAATCATGTTCACGCAAGGAAAACATGGACAACAGAAACTTAGTGATTTCAATATAAACTACATACGAAGCAAAATGAGTAAATCTATTCTGTATTGAAATCTCTAAAAGGGCTTATATTTAGAAACGGGGAAGTATATAAGATGTTTAGGATATTTTAATATGAACCACATATGCAGACTACAGACTGAAATAGGTGAATAACAAACACACTAAAACACATCTACATACATCTGATTTAAAAAAAAGTAAAAACATCTTATATAAATGAATGGAGAGAGTAGTAGATTATATTATTCACGCAAGGATGCAACAGGGAGGGAGAATGTTCTTTCCGGTCCACAATTGAAGGGTAATTTTTTCTTATTCTATCCTCAGTCAAGGGCCATACATCCTATGGCAACACAAATTAAACAATGGACATAGCACAAATGGACAGCAAATATCCTACACTTACGAAATCAACCTACGGACTGTTTGACAGAGTACTTCCTATACCACTGGACATCCGAGTCACTAATACACCAGCTCTAGCCAACTCATGAGACCGATGTGTCCTATCAATGGATCGATCAAACCCCCTTTCTTTACAATTACAATCCTCAAGAGCAGTTTTAACATAGTCCCTCCTACCTTCTCTTTTTATATAAAAGGTAAGAGTATAAAATAGATTTGAACCGTGGATATCATTACTTAGCAGCCTGATTAACTCTTACCTTATTACCTTACATGGAAAATAGGAGGTAAGAGAGATCATGTTAAAATTTGCCACTCCTTAAAAGAACCCTTATAACTGAACTCCTCAAATTAAGGAGTTAAAACGGGTGCTCGACTAGCTTTTTCACTGAACTTAACTCCCTAATAAAATCTTTTGTTATTTGTGTCATTCTTTTGTGTAGAAACTCCATTCAACTTACACTTGACAACATATTAATTCGAAGTTGATATTTCCAATGCACACATCATACGATCCATGTGAATTAATAATTCAGTAAAACATGATAAGAGCAGAACAATCAATCGTGGCCGAGGAGAGGTGAGAGGTGCGGCGGAAGACGTTGGTGCATCGTCGACGATGAAGAAGACTACAGGCAGGGATGCCTAAACCCTGGGAGCAAACTGATTCTCAGCCTCACTGTCGACATACACGCCGCGGAGGAAGGCCACAACGACTCAGCTCAGACGTCCAGAAGATGGCCGGTGTGGGCATGTGTGTGGGCTCGCTTCGGCCTCCTGCTATTTCCTCTGGCGGTTCCATTCTTAGTGAATCAGGGTGCCGAAGACGGTAGAGAGAGACGTGTATTCTCGTTGCGGGGATGGCATGCAAGTGAGAAAAAGGTGAGTGGAGTGCGGTGGGGTTGAGGGGGTCGCCGGGGACGATGGGCGGGACAAGGGGTTGTCGGTGATGAGGTGTGCGACTGCAGTTGCAACAATTCAAGTCGGAAAACATTTTTATAGTAGAGAGAGAGAGAGAGAGAGCGAGTGGTAGAGGTCCCATTCTCATCCCTACTTCTCTCGCTCCCTAGGAGCCGCCTACTGTCCCTCGGCGTCGCCGGCCCCCGTGCCGACGGCCTGGCCGTGCCTCCGCCGCCCGGCTGAGGTTCCCACCGGCCCCAACAACCCACCCACAGCCATGTCCTCACCCCCCAGCTGCGCGTCTTCGGGGAGGGTTGCCCTCTCGGACACGGGGTCCGCGCTCGGCTCGCCGGCCCCGTCCTTCGCCGAGGTGGTCCGTTCGGCGCATTCATTGCCTGGTCCGCCTGCCCCGCCACAGCCCCGCCCTGCGTCCTCCTCCAGGCCTGCCCCGCCTGCCCCGCCGCGCCAGCGCCTTCAATCCATAGTGGTGGTGGGTGGTTGCAGCCGCAGCTCCTCTGGGCCGCGCGTGCCTGCGAGCTCGCAGGCGACTGGCCAGGCGGTTTCGCGGGAGTGGCAAGAGGTCAGGCGCAAGGGCAAGAAAGGTGGGCGGCGCCAGGCCGCGGGTGGATCCGACGCCTTTACTGCCCCGCGCCCAACTACCTTCGCTCCTAGCATTCATGGCGGCTCGACCTATAAGGCCGACCTCCATGGCCGATGCTTTCGGTGTCTAAGCTCCTCCCACAGAGTCGCATCCTGCCGAAGCAAAGTCCGGTGTCTCCACTGTCTCATCCTTGGCCACACCACCCACTGCTGCCCGTCTCGCCATCTTCCTCGAGTTCCCCTGTCAACCCTTGACGGGCCGCGACGACATCCACCACCGCCTCCCCCACTACAGCCGGTCCACTACCGCCTCGCGTTCCCCCCGGGCCACCCAAACCACGACCGCGCCCCTGCGCATTCGAGGCTGGTTTTCCCACCCCCGCCAGATCCCTCTCCACCAGCTGCTCCGTCCTCGTCGGCCGCCGCTAGCCCGCCTGCCATGGACGCCGCCCGGTTCACTTGCGGCCTGGCGAGGGGGAACCGCCGCTGCCGCAAGACGGTGTGCCTCATCGAGGAGACGCAGGAGGCATTGGACGAGGAGGCGCGTCTTCACAACTCGGCCCTCATGTTCACCGTGGCGGGCGCGCAGCCCTTGGTGCCCGCCGACATCGCGGCGGCCGTCCGCTCGGAGTTCCCTGATGTGCCATCCAACGGCCTTCAGGTCTCCCTGATGCAGCCAGGGTCGTTCTTCGTGCGCTTCGCTCATCGCCGGTGGTTCGACATGGTGCGTGGCCACGACATGCTGCACTCCCACGGTACGCCTCTGCTGGTGCGCCGGTGGAACCGGCTGACCTTTGCCACCCCCGTCAAGTGCCGGTACGGTGTTCGCCTCTTCATCCACGGCATCCCGCCACATGAGTTCTCCCTCAACACCGCGCAAGGCCTGCTGCCCGAATGCCTCATCTACCAGGTGGCCATCGAGTCCTTCGACAAACTCGATATGTCCTACTTCGTTGTCCGGGCCTGGGTTGGCGACCCCGACGAGGTCCCGACAGAGACGGTGCTCACCGTGCGGCCCCGCACCCACTGCACAGATCCGCTGGCGCATGTCTCTCTCCCTCCGGGCTTTGGGCTGGAGGGGGGAGATAGCGAGACTTGCGCCTGCACCGAGCACCTCCCCCGCAAGCTGCACTTCCCAGTGCTCGTGCATGTTGACACGGTCACCTACTACCCGCCCCGCCCCGAGTACGCGGTGCGGCGTGATGGGGGTGGCGAAGACGACGACGACGACGCGCCGCCACCAGAAGAGATGCCCCATCCCCTGGGAGCACGGGGCATCCGACGAGCTCACCAGGGCGCAGACGGGCTTCGGGCTCTCCCTGGCTGAACGGAGGGGGCGCCGCCGCAATGGTAGGCCCTACTCTGGCCAATACCGCCGGGTGCCCGGTGTGCTGCAACCGGAGGAGATCTTCTCGAAGGCTGCGCGCGTGCTTGCGTCCCCCGTCTTCGTGCCTGCGGACGCGGACGAGGTCCCCGCCGGCGGCGCTGTCTACAGTGACGGAGCGCCCGTGGAGGACGCAACGGCGGCGGGCGCGGTGGCCACGGAGGTCACGCCTGCTACACTGCATGGGGACGTCACGTCGCATGCTGCGCACATGGGGCCGCTGCCGTTGCTTGCCCAGGGGGCCCTGCCGCAGGCGCATGCGGACGAAGAAGGGGCCCCAGCGCTGGTGGGCCTGTGCAACCTGTCCCTGTCTCTGCAGGTGGCAGCCGACAGTGTGGTGCGGGCCACCACTTCCCCGCCAGTGCTAACTGCGCTGACCTGCACTCCTGTGGCCTCGGATCTGCCTGCCGCAGACCCCCCCTGTCTGCTTGGCGCGGTGATGCCGATGTCGGGTGGTCGGGCGGACCGCTCGTGGCCCACCATGGAGGGCGCTGCGGCCGCTGCTCTGCATGGCGTGCAGAGCACGGTGGACCAGACGAAGCCCATGACCCGACATGTCCCCACTGGCGGAGAGGGTCTCGGCGGCCCCACCACGATCTGCGTCACGACGCTGCACATCGGGGACACTGCCAGTGGGGCATGCGACCAGCCGATCACCCACGAGCAGGCCACAACGCGCTTCCTGGAACTGGTGGCTGCACCGATCGAGCCGGCCCTCCTGCCGGCCCCCAAGGCCAAGCGTGGCCGACCCCGCCGCCCGGCGAAGGCCCCGGCGACAGCTACACGGCGCAGCTACCGCCTCACCTGCAAAAGGAACCTGTTCCCAGAGGCCCAAGGGAACATCATGACGCAGGCAAGGCGTCTTGCCATGTCCAAGCGGGGACTTGCCATCCCGGAGCGTGGCGAGTCCGAAGAGCAGCGCCTCCTAGAGTACAGGAGGGCGTTCGACGAGCCTCTCTCGCCGATCCAGATCGATGCTCTTGCAGCGCTTGCTAGGGCGGGCAAGAGGACTGCGCTGCCGCCGGTGCCGGCCTCGGCTTAGGTCGGAGTGTTATCTGTTTGTCGACCATGTTTCCTAATGGAGGACAACTGGATAGTTTGGAACGTCAGGGGTTTGAATAACCCGGCTAGGAGGACTATGGTTAAGGAGTTGGTGTATCGTAACAATGTGTCCCTAGTGTGTTTGCAGGAGACAAAACTGCCGTTCATTGATAGGGCTGTGGTGAATCAATGTTGTGGCACTGAATTCTCTGAATTTGCATACCTACCGGCTGAGGGGTCCAGAGGAGGCGTGCTACTGGCATGGAAAGGTGATCATTACACCTTTTCCAATGTCACGGTGCAAGGGTTCTAGGTAACGGCAGTAGGAAACAATGCTAAGGGAGAGCCAGTGGGAATTATTGGAGTCTATGGGCCGCAGGGCTGGGAGGAGAAACTTGCATTCCTGCAAGAACCCAAGAATATTGTGCAGAACACAATCCCCAATGGCGCTGCTCTTGCGTTGGTCGGAGATTTCAATCTCATCGCCCGTGCAGAGGACAAGAACAATTCCAGGATCAACCGCCGCTGCATTACAGCCTTCAGAAACTTCATCAACGAATTGCAGCTCAAGGACCTTTACCTCCATGGTCGTAGGTATACATGGAGTAATGAGCAGGAACACGCCACGATGGTGAAGCTTGACCGTGTTCTCATCAATGGGGAATGGGAGGAGATAATGCCCAACTGCATGCTGCAAGCCCTGTCCTCGGATATTTCTGACCATTGCCCGCTCTTACTCAACTGTGAAATTACATTCAGACAGGCCAGAGTTTTTAGATTCCAAAACCATTGGGTTAAGCTGGATGGTTTCGACGAGGTGGTCAATGCCGCTTGGCACGGAGCGCCAACGTCAGGTGACCCTGTTGGCCAGTTTGCGGGGAGGCTCAAGGCCACTGCCAAAGCCCTACGGTGATGGCAAGCCCAATTCTGCAATGACATCAAGCTGAAGGCGGCCATTACAAGTGAGATCATTGGGCAATTTGACAGGGTCATGGATCATAGACCATTAACGGCAGCGGAGAGGCAGTTCAGAGCTAGTTTGAAGGTGCAACGTCTCGGTTACGCAGCGTTGGACAGGGCTATCTGGCATCAGAAATCGCGGGTGAAAGGAATAAAAGATGGCGATGCGGGCGCGAAATTTTTCCGAGCCAAAGCCTCGGCCCGACGCCGCAAGAACTTCATCATCAGACTTCAGGTGGACGGGCTGATTATTACTGATCAGGACGCAAAAGTGAAGGTGTTCCACTCTTTCTTCGATCAGATCTTTGGAACAAAGGAGCGCAGACCAAGACGGCTCAATCTGTCCGAGCTCGGGTACGAAAGGATCAATCTTGCTGATATGGACGAGCCTATCACGGAGGAGGAGATCCTTGCCAACATCAGGGAACTCGATGGAAGCAGGGCACCTGGGCCCGACGGCTTTACAGGGTTGTTTTATAAGCGATGTTGGCCCATAATCAAGACTGATCTGACCACGGCTATCAGGGCCGTGCAGGCCAACGCGACGACACATCTGCACTGTCTGAACCAGGCAACAATGATTCTGCTGCCAAAGAATGCAGAGGCCCTAACCGCGAAGGATTACAGGCCAATCAGCCTCGTCTGCAGTTTCGCCAAATTGATCACCAAGATCATGGCGTCCCGGTTGCAGAAGAGGATGAATGACCTTATTGGACCATGTCAAAACGCATTCATAAAGGGAAGAGCCATACAAGATAATTTCTGTTACGTCAACGGACTGGCCAAAGCTTTCCGCAGAACAAAAACGCCGGCATTGATGCTTAAGCTCGACATCCAACGTGCCTTTGATACGGTGTCCTGGGAGTTCTTGCTTGAGCTGTTGGCCACAAGGGGTTTTGGAAGGAGTTTCACCAACTGCCTGTCCGCGCTGCTCTGCACCTCGTCCACTCGAATTCTGGTTAATGGGGAACTCTCAGAGAAGATCAATCTGATGAAGGGGCTCAGGCAGGGAGACCCCCTCTCCCCACTTTTGTTCGTGCTAGTGATGGATTGCCTGGCCGTCATGGTCGACAAGGCGGTGAGCATGGGGATCCTAGGTCCAATTGGAAATCAAAAACTGTCGTTCGGAACTTCGTTGTACGCCGATGACGCAGTTCTCTTCATAAATCCTTGCCGAAGGGAGGTCCTTGCGGTGATTCAGCTACTCAAGTTGTTCGGAGATGCTACGGGCCTGCGCACAAACTTTGCAAAATCCTCCGTCTCCACTATCTGCTGCACCGGGATCGACCTTCAAGAGCTTTTACAAGACTTAGGCTGCCCCATCAAGGAATTACCATGCACTTATCTCGGCATGCCTCTGGTGGACACGAAACTGAAGAAGAATGACCTTCAACCGATCTGCGATAAGATCATTGGCAGGATGAAGGGCTGGAAGCTGGCCTTACTTACCCTCGATGGGAGACTGGATCTGGTCAGAACGGTGCTCTCGGCAATGCCGATCTTCCAGATGATCGCGCTGATCTTACCGGCATGGCTTGCTAAGCTTATTGACAAGGTACGACGTGGGTTCCTCTGGGAGGGCAGCGAGGTCGCGTCCGGAGGGAAATGTCTTGTCAGTTGGAGAACAGTCTGTAGGCCGAAGGATTTCGGCGGGCTCGGCATCATCAACCTGATGGCCCAAAGTCGGGCCCTACGGATGAGGTGGTTGTGGCAATCCTGGACTGACAACAACAAAGCTTGGCATGGACTGGATCTTCCAGCTGACCCTACGGTGAAAGCACTTTTCAACGCCTCTGTCGATTTCAAGCTGGGCAACGGCGAGCGTATCCTATTTTGGAAGGAGCCGTGGTACAAGGGCGTCAGTCTCCAACATGCCTTCCCAGCGCTGTTTGAGCAATGTACCAGGAAAAATCTTACGGTAGCTCAAGCCATGGGAGATAGACGATGGATCAGACACCTCAAAACAAACCTTCCAGCGCAGGCAACAAGGGAGTTCTTGGCTCTATGGGCAGGGATCAACAGCACTAATCTAACTGAAGAGCAAGACCAGGTACGTTGGAAATGGACAGCCAGTGGCATCTACACGGCCAAATCTGCATATCTCATTCAGTTTGAGGGCTGCTCACGGTATGGGTTCGCCGATTTCGTATGGAAGACCGACGCGCCGGGCAAATGCAAACTCTTTGCATGGTTGGCAATGCTTGGACGTTGCAACACTGCCGACGTGCTTGCTAGGAAGGGATGGCCACACAACCCGGCATGCTCTTTGTGTGCTGGGCCAATGGAGGACGTGGTTCACCTGCTGGCCTCCTGCCCCTTCACTGTCCAGATTTGGCAGGCCATCATTCGTCGATGCAACCTGCAACCGGACCTCTCCACAACAACAGGCACAACCTCGCTTACGCAATGGGTGGAGCAGACCACCGGCATGTTACCTGCTTCGGCGAAGAAACAATGGAGCGCCCTGGTCCAGTTAGTATGGTGGTCGACATGGAACGAGCGCAACGCCAGAATCTTCAGGAACCAACACTCGCCGGTGAGGACAGTGGTGGAGAGGATGATCGAGGAAGCGGGTGTTTGGCAAGCTGCGGGACGACGCAAGGCAAACTCGTTGCTGAACAGACCCAGGGAGCCTGACTAAGAAACCGCGATATAGTCGTTGTATTGTTGATGGCATGTCCAACAGTTTGTTGTTTGGACATGTAAATCCTCTGTAAACAAACCCTCTTACCCCCCCAATTATCAATGAAAGGCTGCGCTGTCAGCATTTTCGTTAAGAGAGAGAGGGAGAGAGAGAGAGAGAGAGAGAGAGAGAGAGAGAGAGAGAGAGAGAGAGAGAGAGAGAGAGAGAGGGGGGGGGGGCTATGAAACTTTGGTGCTGGCTGCTCAAATTTGAGCAGGTGGGTGGGTTTGAGGAGGTCTTTTTCATTTTTTTGGGTAGTAATAGGTTTTGAAGGGCTACAAGGGGCTTAACTTTTCAAACGTAATTTTCTTAATGAAGTTAAGGCATTCTCAAGAAAGGCTAGAGAAGCTCTTGGTACTGCACTGGAATGTTATGATTGTGTTTTTGCATTGAGAAAGCTGAGGAGGCTGCTTTGCATCTCTTCTGGGAATGCATCTTTGCTTTTTAACTGATGGTTAGCTATCCTTCCATTCAAGAAAAAGGGGTGTTTCCATTTATGATGAAATAATTGTTGTCTCGCAGGGGCTCCCTAATAATCAGATGTCATCATTCTAGGATGTTGAAATATCTGAAATCAAAGGAATGGAAATATCTTCCATAATGAAGTCCCATTAATTCCTACTAGGAACTCTTTTCAAGAAAGAACTCATCCTCCTGGGTCACAGAATCAAAAGAAAAACGGTGAATGCTTACAATAGTTGATTGACACCCATCTTTGATTCTTGTGCAGCTTTAGCCCATTCCATCTGATTATTATGTTACCCAGAACTGGCATTTATTCATTTTTGTCTTCTTTCTCTGTTTTTTTTTTGTTTCTTTCTTCTGTATGTACATATATCTTTTAAATAATACTTAGAAAATGCCATAGAAGAGTTGTTGTACGGTTCTTGGTTTCAAAAAATATCTTGAAGCTCACACACACACACACACACTGTGTGTGTGATGTAAGTAATATACAATATATGATAAATTTATTAAACTAATTAGTGTTATAGATGTTGATATATATCAATAATGGTATTTGCATGCATTTTTCAACACTAGCCTTGCTAGGTTGGACAACTCGACGGGATGGCAGATCGAATCGGTTTCATGCCGCACATGAACCGAAATGAAAACATCAGGACCAATTTTCACAAAGAAAAGGAGAACTATTTCGCGAGCACAAGGAATAGTCACATATGTACCTTGGGTTGGACATGACATCCTCGCGGTTGTACTCTGCTCGATGAATTTCGGTCTTCCCTTCCGCCGGTGTCGTGCAAACCTGAAATTCATATATGATACAACACACTCATGGTTTTATATTATTTCGCGTTGCGACCAATTGTGTTGGTACCTACGTACGGACTTTTTCACTGTTTTGACCCTTTCAGCAAACCTTAGCACAAAATGAACCAGTTTGAAAACTATTTCACGATCTGACTTTTTTCAGAAACGCCACATGCCGTGGCGTTTCTGCACCATACAGAAACGCCAACCCTACCTGCGTTGCTGACCTGGTCGAGACGTTACGTGGTAGGGTAGAAACGCCAAAGTGTTTCGTGTTGCTAGAAACGCCAAGGGTGCATGGCGTTGCTGCCCAAACATCAAACGCCATTGCTAGTGGCGTTGCAAGTAGCTTTTTCACATTTCCCACTTATTTATAAAGGGGAGCAACGCAGGTAAGGTTGGCGTTTCTAAATAGAGTAAAAACGCCACGGCTTGTGGCGTTACCAAAAGGGTCAGATCGTGAAATAGTTTTCGAATAAGTTCATTTTGTGCTAAGATTCGCTGAGAAGGTCAAAACAGTGAAAAAGGCCCCTATGTACTACCTCTGTCCAAATTTATTAGTCCCCTTTGTATTTTGTGTCATATTTTGATAATATAGTTGAAATCTACATCAACTACATTAAAATACGAACCTAACAATATAATTTTTAACGGAATGCATTAATGCATTGATCGAACATTGACCCAAAGTATGATGCGGACTAATAAAAATCCCGAGAAGATTATACCTTTAAGAAGGCGTTCCTGAGCTGGTTGGTCCAGTCGCCTAGTGTCTTGATGTGGACGCTGACGTAGTCGTCCTCTGGCGCCGACGTGATGGAGAACGGGTGCCTGAAACCTCATTCGTCAGACGGATTGGCGGATAGCTAATTAAACTTAGCGCGCCCGCCGGCTACAGCTTACTTACCACTGGAATGGCGAGACGTCGGGGCATTTGACGTAGATGTACTGCCCGCTCTTGTACCTGAACCCCTGCGACTTGGACATGTGCAACGACAGAAGGGTCGCGGGGTGGGGATGCACGGCCACCCTGACCTTCTTCACCGACCGCACGCTAGACCGCAGCGTCCTCGTCAGCCGCTCGCATGCGTACACGACCATCGGCACCGCCAGGTACATCCATGTCTGCACTTAGTACCAAGGCATAGACATATCATGTTAATAATTATTACTCTATATTTAGATGCATTTATTTGAGCGACAAGTAATATCGATCACTTACGCGACAAGTAATATCTATCGTACGGAGTAGGACTCATTCTAGTTGGATGCATAGGATATGTTGTGATTTTAGGTCATTGATTTAACCTTTTTTTTTATTTAACTAACTCACTAATAGTATATCATTAAATTTTCTTTATATATAATATTTTATTAGATAAATTATCGATCAAGAAGCACGGACACACTCTATGCACTGAGCAAAGGGAGTAATCGGTCGGTCAGAGGCTCCCAGAGCATATGCAGTCAACGACGGATCCAGGGCCAGGCAGCCCGGGCATGACCTGGGGCTTGAGGTCCAACCCCTTCATGCATTGTATCAATCACAATAGCTATGGTGATTGCTACATTGCATGAAGGAGGCCTAGGGCTTGGCCCATTCCTGGCACCACCACTGCATGCGGTGGTTAGTTGATGCAGTCCTATCCTGCTATCTCTATTAGGGTAACTATACTATCTAAGTCTGAACTATCTTAGACACATGATCTTAAGTAGGAACTAAATTCACACTATACTTTTGAGGTTGCTGCTCAACAGCCATGGATGACTTTCGGTTGCAGGGCTAGGGACGGACAAGCACTAGGAGATGTAAAGCCCGATCGGGCCGGGTTGTCAAACCGGGCGACCCATGCATAGGCTTAACCAACGGGTTTGCTCAAGGGAGGCATTCAGATGGGACAAACGAATAGCCGTGGCAGCACGCATGACTGTGGCAAGATGAGCGAGTGCAAAGGGAGTACATAGCGAATGGGTAGTACAGTATGGATGGGCGCCGCCGATGACCGACGAAAGCAACGACGAGGCCCGTCCAAGAGTGGTCACGGTGAGCAATTCTACAAATTAGCAAACAAAAAATAACAAAACTACCTAACTAATCAACGACCGAGATGATTCAATAATAGTTTGTCCTAGAAGTAATAAGATGCATAACAAAGACCCCCATACGTACCGACTTCTTTTGCCACTTCTTGGTGAGGTAGAGAAAGTGTCCATGGACGATGAGCAACGCGTAGACGACGAGGAAGAGGTGGTGCGTGTACCAGAAGGCGTTGTACCCAGTGAAGCGGTTGAGCAAGGCGTTGACCAACCAAGTGAGGCGGTTGCACGAGGCGTTGATGAGCCCGGCAAGGAGGGTGAGCTCCCTAGGCTCGGGGTTGCTGTCGAGGCTCTTGAGCTGCTTGAGCTTGGGAAGGCGGAGCTTTCCTTGGCGGAGCCGCCCCGTGGCGAACGTGAAGGCAATGGTCATGAGCGCCAGCATCACTAGCCCCGTCCACCCCTCTGTTCCCCTCACGAACCACCAGTAGTTGGGAGGCTTGGCATCGCCCAAGAATGGCTTCATGGGCTCGTACTCATCATCCATGGCGTGCAACAACCGCGGAAAGTCGCATGCCAGGTGGGAGATGGTGTGTAGCCCGGCGCCGACGGTGATCCCCACGGCGATTGCCTTGTGAAAGTTGAGGTTGTCGTTGAAGGGCACGAGCCGCCCCGCGGTGGTGCGGCTCCGGAGCCACGTGACAGTGTTGCGGCACACAGGGAGGAGGGTGAGTGCCATGTTGAACTTGAGTGTCTCGGCACCGCCCTTGGCCACACACACACAATAGCCCATCACCCCGAACACAGCGTGGTGGCGATACTGCACAAACTTCCAGGTGAAGAGGCTCACGCATATGAAGAGCCATAGGAGCATCACCCAGCAGCGCCGCCAGTTGTCCTCCAGAAAGTACCTGCCACGCTTGTACCACCGTCGAACCAGGTTAGGATCCATCGTTAGCTTGTTGAGCTTATGGTTGTTGGTTGTCGACTCGCTCGGGGCCTCCAACAGTAGCATCTTCAGATTGTACAACTGCGAATTGGTTATCACCATTAATTCCATGCATCACCATCAGTAACACAAACCAAACTTGCATGACAAATTGGGGAATATCGCGCCATTGTTCTACCTCGATGTAGCCGAGTCCATCGGGGTCCAACCCCTCCATGATGAGCCGGGCATACTCCTCACACTGTCGCGGGACCATTGTTAGCTTGTTCGCGGACACACTCAACGTGATGATCTGCAGACCACATAATAAGCTGTCAATATTCCGGTATTTTTTTCA
Source organism: Elymus sibiricus (assembly GCA_039707655.1). NCBI lineage: Eukaryota > Viridiplantae > Streptophyta > Magnoliopsida > Poales > Poaceae > Elymus > Elymus sibiricus. Next base: position 333,799,150 of record CM077663.1, on the reverse strand, counting down.
TGTTAAAAATCAAAAACAACAAAATAATTTCATGATTGTATTCTAAAAGATATAAACCAAATAACGATCGCCGGTTTGGCCAGTTCGTCGGAACTTGGACGAAAAGGACACGTCAAAATCGATCTGGAGAACATGCTTACAAGCATGCGGTGCTCTGGTACCTGGACGGCACCAATTTACAAATGTGCAATGGTAATCGTGCCGAGCAACTATATTGTTACTGCCTTTCATGTGAAAAAAGGTGGTAAGAGGGACCATGTTAAAATTTGTCATTGTTCAATGTTTCATCGTTGAAAAACAAAGAACACACACGACACACCCTCCTCCTGAATCAGAGTATTGTAGTTTTTGGAAAATGGAGACTCATGAATGAACCAGTGAAAAGAGTAGTGGGAATTGTTGATAGAAAAAATAGTAGTGGGAATTTACCTGTTTGACCTCCTCCTCGCTGATTCTCCCGTCGTCGTCCTTGTCCACCCTGTTTGGTTAGTCAAAGGCGTTATTCGTAACTTGCTGGTTCTTCTAGAGTGCTAAGTTAAGTGTTTTTTGTTAACAAATGTTGCTCCCTCCTTTCTGCATAGTCACTTAAGTACTCTTTCTTTCGAATTGTCACTTCGGTATACTTATAAGGTCCACGTTTGATCATCAAGTTGATGAACAAAATCTATGAGTTACTTAGATGTCACAAAAACATATAGTATATCATTTTATTACATTTGAACGATATTCCTAATGTTACAATCTTCATGTCACATAGTTCATAGATTATTAGTTAGTGAGGGCTCCTTCAGTATACGCCCCCCCTAAAAACAACTTGAAAAGGGTACTTTTGTGCTTGATTAATTATTAAAGAAACGCTGAAAAGATTAGATGGATATAATTAAGTCCAAATCTATGGGGAGGACCGTAGTCTAGACTAATTATAGAACGCTGAAAAAGTTTAATGTTATAAACTGGGAAGTAAACTGATGAAGAGGAAGTAATTAAGAGATTAACTAATGGGGGCGGGCCGAAGTTTAATTAGCTTTTACATGTCGAAGAAGGTCTGCAGGCGGCTGTCGAAGCTGGTGTCTGAAATTTGATCCCAGAACTCGCGCAGCTCCGCCTTGTTGATGCTGTCTCCGGCGATGTTCCGCCGCCTTGCCAGCGCGTCGAACAACTCGCCGGCGAACGCGACCTCTTTCATACCTGCAAAATTGTTAAACTACAGTGAACACGCAGTCGCAGACACACAATTCATCAGGTCTGATCGCATAACGTTTTTGACGGAGACAAGACGTATCGAGGCGAGGTGTTTTACCGATGCACTCGCCAAACTTGGAGCGGGGGAGGCGTCCATTCTTGGCTTTTCTGTCGAACAACCTCTCGGCGTCGGCGGCGGTCCATCCGGCGGCGCCGTCAGTCCCGCTGATGAACTTGAGACCCTCGAGCGCGTGCGTGGCGACGGGATTGAACTTGGACCTATCGATGCGGCTAGGGCCACCTCCCCGGCGGTTGAAGGACGCGATCCGCCGGAGCTCCCGAGACACTTGCTTGACCCGCGCGGAGGCGTTCCGGAGCACGCCATGGCCGTGCGAGGACGACCGCTTCTCCAACGTCGCCGCCGAGTCCCCGCCTCCGGCCACCGGCTTCACGCTTCGCACCACCACCGAGTCGCCCAGCACGTCGAGCGTGATCTCCACCTCGTCGCTGTCGTTGCCGCCCGCGCCCCCGCTCGGCGAAGACACGGGCCCCGCGAACCGCTCGCTCTTCCCCTGTGGCAGGACTTTCTCGTGCACGACGCCGCCGCTGGCCCCCACGGTCTCCCCCACTCCCCCGCCGCCCCCGGAGTCGGAGCCCACCCGGTTAGGCATGTCTGGCCACCGGTTCTAGCTCGTCAGCAAGAAGTCGGCCAGCCAACGGAAGCACGTACGCACCCAGCCACCGAAAAACGCAGCTGATGCGGAGGCAGAACATAGAACTTGCCACGCGCGCTCCGGAACTCACTGCCTGCCGGCCGGAGGTTTCGTCTCGGCACAGGCAGTAGTGCTGGACAGATGGTCGTTCTCGTTCGTCGACGAGGGGTTGGACGCGTGTGATGACTGTTGAGAGCGGAAGGGACGAATGGGAGCTGGCCATTTATAAGGGACGGGTGCTTGATCCATTGACTACCCACCGTGTAGGTTAGTGGTGCGGTGTGAACTGTAAGTTCTATTTCTTGGAAAAAAATTGTCTGTTCATCAATCATCATTGTATGATGATGGAATTGCACGATGTATTGATCAGGTGTAATCGCATGTATATATGATGTACAAGGTGGGCCACGACCTCAACTATATAAGGAACTAGGAGGTGGGCCTAGACACACTATATGCACATAATATATATACTCAACACCCCCCGCAGTCGAAGCGGCACCATCGCTGACGCAAAGACTGGATTGGAACTCCTCGAAGGACACCGTGGGTAAGCCTTTGGTCATGATATCTGCAAATTGTTGGGAAGTCGATCGGAACGTTTAAGACACGAACGTGGCCAAGGGCCACCTGATCCCGAACAAAATGAATATCAAGCTCAATGTGCTTGGTGCGGCGATGATGAACCGGGTTGGCGGAGAGGTAGACGGTCGAGACGTTGTCGCAGTAGACCATCGTTGCCTTGTCGACTGGGCACGAGAGCTCAAGGAGAAGCTGGCGAAGCCATGAACACTCGGCGACAACATTGGCCACGGCGCGATACTCAGCCTCAGCGCTGGGCCGGGAGACCGTAGGCTGCCGCTTGGAAGACCATGAAACAAGTGATGGTCCAAGGAAGACACAGTAACCCGAGGTGGATCGACGGGTGTCAGGGCAGCCGGCCCAGTCAGCGTCGGTGTAGGCGGTGAGCTCGGTGAAGGCAGAGGCGTGCAACGTGAGACCAAGGTCCACAGAGCCACGGATGTAGCGGAGGATCCGCTTGACGAAGGTCCAATGAGCATCTCGAGGGGCATGCATGTGGAGGCACGCCTGCTGCACAGCATACTGGAGCTCCGGTCGAGTGAGAGTTAGGTACTGAAGAGCACCCACAATAGACCGGTAGAAAGGAGCATCCGGAGCAGGAGAACCATCAGCAACAGAGAGCTTGGCCTTCGTGTCAACAGGTGTGGCCGTAGGTCTGCAATTAAGCATGCCAACACGGTCAAGGAGCTCAAGAGCGTACTTCCGCTGGTGGAGGAAGAAACCATCAGGACGGCGCACTACCTCGACACCGAGGAAGTAGTGTAACGGACCCAGATCCTTGATGGCAAACTCAGCGCGAATACGATCAGTGAGCTGACTGAGAAGCCCAGTAGTGCATGCTGTCAGAATAATGTCGTCGACGTAGAGGAGCAGATATGCAGTGGCGGCGCCCTGGTGATAAACAAACAGCGAAACATCGGAGCGTGTGGAGGGAAACCCGAGTTGATGCAGAAACGCCGCGATGCGCTGGTACCAGGCGCGAGGAGCCTGCTTGAGCCCATATAAGGAGCGCGAGAGCAGGCACACATGATCTGGATGCGTCGGATCAACAAACCCGGTAGGTTGCTGACAGAAGACCTGCTCCTGAAGATGACCATGAAGGAAGGCGTTGGAGACGTCCATCTAGTGTACTGGCCAGGCACGGGAGACTACAAGCTGTAAGACAGTGCGGATCGTGCCGGGCTTAACAACCGGAGCGAAAGTGTCGGTGAAGTCGACGCCGGCTCGTTGGCGAAAGCCACGAACGACTCAACGCGCCTTGTAGCGGTCGAGAGTACCATCAGGACAGACTTTGTGCTTGAAAACCCACTTCCCAGTAATCACGTTAGCGTGACGGGGACGAGGGACAAGCTGCCAAGTCCGGTTGCACTGCAACGCGTCAAACTCCTCCTGCATCGCCGCAACCCAGAGAGGATCGCGCAGGGCCGTGCGAACAGAGGACGGCAGGGGCGACAACGCGGAGGTGGAGGCGGTGCAGACGTACTCATCCGAAGCATACCGCGAGCTCGGACAGTGAATGCCCGCCCGAGCACGAGTGACGGGACCAGACGGCGGAGCAGCCGCAGGTGGCGTGGATGATGCGTCCGAAGGCGTCGAGGCCGCGGGCGAGGCCGGCTCGTCAGGCGACGATGGCGCCGCGGGCGAGGCCGATGCGGCGGGTGAAGCGGCGGAGGATGCCGCGGGCGAGGGCGGGCCAGAGGAGGTCGACGTCGATGAAGAGCTCGCGGCGGTGCTAGGGAGCCCAACGCCCGAGCCATGGGAGGCCGCGGCGGGAGGATCGTGGCGGGCCTCAAAGCCGGGTGGCGGGCCAATGGCCGCACGCGCACGCCCGGGGTGAGGACTCAGCGACCCGGCGCCAACAGAGGCCGGCGACAAAGGAGCGGCCGGAGGCACCTGCTGAAAGGGGAATACAAACTCGTCAAAGTAAACATGCCGGGAGGTGTACACTCGATGGGAGACTGGATCATAGCAACGGTATCCTTTGGAGTTGGGAGGGTAACCGATGAAGATGTAGGCAACAGAACGTGGTGCGAGTTTGTGAGGAGTGATGTCGACGATGCTGGGATAGTAGAGGCACCCAAAAATACGCAGGCCATCATAGGAAGGCGGCATACCGAGGAGAAGGTGGTGGGGCGCATAATTCCAGCGTGGCCGACAGGGCCGGAGATTAAGAAGAAGCGACGCGGTGGCGAGGGCATCCGGCCAGAAGCGAGGAGGCACGTTGGCATGAAATAGAAGGGTGCGAACGCAGTCATTGAGAGTGCGTAGGACACGTTCAGCGCGACCGTTTTGATGTGATGTATACGGGCATGTGAGACAAAAAACTGTGCCATGGTGTGCGAGAAAAGTACGGAAGGCAAGATTGTCGAACTCTTTTCCATTGTCAGTCTGGAGAGCGAGAATGGGACGCCCAAACTGCGTGCTGGCATAGGAGTAAAAAGCCGTCAAGGTAGAAAGTGCATCCGATTTCCGTCGTAAAGAAAAAGTCCACACATAATGGGAGTAATCATCAAGAATAACGAGATAATAGACATAGCCCGAATTACTAGGAACTGGAGAGGTCCACACATCACTATGGATCAACTGAAAAGGAAAAGACGCAATGGTGGCTGAATTATTAAACGGAAGGCGAACGTGTTTGCCGACACGACATGTATGACAAGTATGATCCTCTACTTTATTACAATGGAAACTGAAACTCCTAAGAATATTACGAAGAGTGGTGGGGTTGGGATGACCAAGACGGGCGTGCCAGAGGTCGACGCCAGCAGAGAGAGCAACTCGAGCAGCGGTGGTGGAGGACTTCGGGTGGGCCGAATAGAGATCGTCGTCGGGACTATCACATCGGTGGAGTACCATCCTGGTTCGAGCGTCCTTGACACAAAAACCAAATTTGTCAAACTCAACAGTTACAGGATTTTCACGAGCAAGATAACGAACGGAAATAAGATTCTTAATGAGGCCAGGAGAAACAAGAACGTTAGATAAAGTGATTGGCATGGAAGAAGAAGGAAACGAGGTGCGCCCGACATGTGTGATCGGAAGGGTGGAGCCATCACCGACAGTGATGCGGGTGGAAGTGTTGATGGGAGAGAAGGAGGTGAGGTTACCCGGATGAGCGAACATGTGGGCAGTGGCACCGGTGTCCATGTACCAGTCACCGCCACCAGGATAGTTGTTGGGCGAAGGAGCTGAGTGCAGCGCGGCGAGGAGCGCCGGGTCCCATGGCGGTGGGGGCAGGGCCGACGGGGGTGATGGAGACGCCAGGCCGTAGGCGCCGGTCATCTGCGGCGGTGGTGGAGGCGGGAACCCTCCGTAGGAGTGCGGCCCGGCGAGATAGGCCTGATGAGCCGGCGGGCGCGGCATGGGCATGGTCGGTGCTAGGGCCCGAGGAACCGGCATGGTGTATGCATGGACAACACCCGTCCATGGGTTGTAGCCGCCGGCCCAAGGCGAGGGTTGCTGCTGCACATGTTGCTGTTGCGGGGCGTCGCCCTGCTGCTGCTGGCGACCACCGCGCCGACCGCCCCGTTTGCGGCCAATGGGAGCGGGCGCTGGTGGCGCTGGATGCGCGCCGAACAGCACCGGCGGCGTCGGGAGCAGCGGAGGCTGCTGCGGCGCGGGTGCCCGCTGCTGTTGAGGAGCGGCGGGTGGTGGTGGGGGACCTCCGCGAGTGGTGCCGGCGACTAGGGCAACGTGCATGGCCCGGCTCTTCACCTGCTTCATCTGGCGCTCCTCCAACCGGAGATAGGCCACGAACTTGGCGAAGGAGGGCTCGGTGATGAGGGAGAGGTTCGCCGCGGCGTTGCCGAAATCCTCGTTGAGACCGGCGGTGAGTGTGCTGAGAAGGGTATCGTCATCAATCTTCGCGCCAATGTCGGGGAGCTCGTCAGCAAGGGTCTTGAGACGAAGGCAATATTCGTCGACGGAGGAGTTGTCTTGGTGGCACCCAAAAAACTCTTGCTGCAAGAAGACGCGGCGTTGGAGGCGATTGTCGGTGAAGAGCCCGTTCCGCTTGGTCCAAACCGCACATGCATCGTCACCGTCGTGCACGACCGTGTGAAACAGATCGGGCGAGATGGTGAGGAAGAACCAGCGGATGAGGGTGGCGTCGATGGTGGACCACTCATGGTGCGCAGGCACAAGGCTGGAATCGACGGAGCCATCCACATGATCGAGAAGATTGTACTCCCGGAACACAAGGGAGAAATAGGTCTTCCATGCGTAGTAGGAGGAGTCCATCTGGGTAAGACGAACCGGAACCCGCTCGTGGATCTTGAGGTTGCGGATGTCGGCGATGTCGGGAGGGTTGGCGTCGGCGAACGGGTTAGAGCCGGAGGAAGTGACGAAAGACATAGCAGCAGCGGCGGCACGGTGAAGTGCGGCGGCGGTGGGTAGGGAGAAAAGGCGACGGCGGCACTAGATGGCGCGGCGGCGGCGGCTAGGGTTTGTGGCGGCGGCGGCGCAAGAGGGCGCGGCGGTGGCGACTAGGGAGTGTGGCGGCGGCGGCGCTAGGAGGGCGCAGTACTAGGGAAAAGCTTATAGGTAGCCGCTTACTAGTAGCGCGGGTTTATACCCCTCGCTACTGTTATTTACTAGTAGCGCGGGTTTATAACCCCCGCTACTGCTAAGTTGATAGTAGTAGCGCGGGTTTTTAACCCTCGCTACTACTAAGTGGTCTCTACCGTTCCCCCCCCCCCCCGGGACAGGCCATAGTAGTAGCGCGGGGTATAAACCCGCGCTACTACTAAGTTGATAGTAGTAGCACGGGTTTATAACCCAATCTACTACTAAGTGGTCTCTACCGTGCCCCCCGGGACAGGCCATAGTAGTAGCGCGGGGTATAAACCCGCGCTACTACTAAGTTGATAGTAGTAGCGCGGTTTTATACCCCTCGCTACTACTAAGTACAAGGTAGGTGAAGTCCCCATATCCTCGGCCGAATTCCTCCTCTCTCCCTCACTCTCCCCCTCTCTCCATAGGCTCTCCTGCCCAAGAACACCTCCTCCTCCATGGCGCCCAACGAGGCGGCCTCTTCGCGTCGCTGGCGTCCAAGAGCTCGCCCGTCTTCCCCCTCGCCTCCATGCCACCACGATGGAGCACCTCACTACCGGCGACCAGACCCGATAGGCCCTCCATCTCCTTCCTCTCTCCCTTGATCTCCTTTTCCCTCTCTCTCCCTCTGGTTTTACTCACCTCCGTCTGCGCAGCCCCTTGTCGCCCCGCCGCCGCACCACCAGGTCCTCGCCGGAGCAACCCGCCTCCCCCGCGCCTCGTCTCCACCGCTCAACCTCGCCGGAGCGCGCCCCGCACCATCGCGCCATGGGAGCACGGATCTCCGCCCGCCGACGTATCCTCCTCGTCTGGCCAGATTCAGTCATGGGACGACCAGATCCGCCGCGCGCCGACCCTCCGGCCTCCTCCGCGACACCCCTCTGACCCTCCGGCCAACCCTATCATAGCTGGATCGAACCATTGACAGCACACACGGGATCGGGATTTTTTTTGGTTTTTGAAATTAATAGTAGTAGCGCGGGTCACAGACGCGCTACAGATAGTTAGTAGTAGCACGCGTGGAACCTGCGCTACTACTAACACACGTACTAGTAGCGCGGGATGCACCGCGCTACTACTACCAGTTAGTTGTAGCGCCGTAGTAGTAGCGCGGGCACCCGCGCTACTACTAGGTGTTTAACCCGCGCTACTACTAGGCTTTTTCCTAGTAGTGGCGCGGCGGCGGCGACAGGGTGGGGTGGCGGCGGCGCGAGAGGAGCGTGGCGGCGGGTGGGAGATGCGGCGGCGGCGCGGTGAGGGGTGTGCGCGGCGGCGGCGGTGGGCGGAAGCTAGGGTTTAGAACCCGGAAACTGATACCATGTATGATGATGGAATTGCATGATGTATTGATCAGGTGCAATCGCACGTATATATGATGTACAAGATGGGCCACGACCTCAACTATACAAGGAACTAGGAGGTGGGCCTAGACACACTATATGCACATAATATATATACTCAACAATCATGACAGTATAAAAAGGCAGAAGTGAAAGAAATTACATTCTTGTCCGTAGGCCACATAATGACGATTACAAGCACTCAAACGAGCCAAACTTGTTCGCACATGAACGTGAACGAACAAAGATTGGATCCAAGCATATCTATCAAAGATAAACATCGACCGAATTCCGGGAGATCCATCGGAGACACACCTTCACACGCTCTCCGACGATGCTAGATGCACCACCGGACGGACACTAGGCATATAATACTTTATTCCATCTTCAAGGACTCGTCGTCGCCTCACTTTTTCTAAGCAGGACACAAATACCGAACAAACGAAAACACCCTAAAAAGAGAGCAGGAGCCTTCCCGCCGGCGTGAGCCGGGATTCACCACGCCTACCTAGTCCTAAGAGCATCTACAGCCGGACCTTGCAAATCCGGCCCCCTATACGCCCGCGGACGCGACCGGACGGCCCCTCATATTTCGCTCCGTGCATCCACATGCCTCATATCCGGACTCTCATATCCATACAAAGCCATGCACGTCGATCATCCGATACAAATTGTCCGACTTCATCAATTTTATACAAAAGTAAATGATATCATAGCTAGTTCAACAAACCGGACATGCCAAAATGAAATCAATGTCCGACGGACAAGTGCTGTTGTCGGATCACTGGCCGGCCAAGTCCGTCCATGCGTCCTGCTCCGCCTGGGCATCCTTCTCCGCCTGCATCCGGGCAACGATCGTCGCCTGCATCCGGGATGCCTCCTCCTCCTGCATTATGTCCGCCCGCTTCGCTGTTGCAGCCGTAGCAGCACTGGCCACCTCCAACGCTCTACGTTCGTTGATATCCTTCTTCTTCTCCACAAGCCCGGGCGATGGGGGGTGCCCGTGCTCACCCGCTCCCGAACCAGCTGCGGCGACTCACACTCGTGGACCGACAGCTGCTGCGTGGCCGGAAAGCTCTCCGGAATGGTCCAGCCGGATGTCATATCCTCCTCGGTCTCGACGGTGCCGGACGACACAATACGCGCCGACGCTTGGATGGATGGGGTGCGGGGAGCCCGGCGTGCCGGGGGAGACATCTCGTCGACGATGCCCACACCTACCTGCGCCGCCGCCTCCGCCTCCCTCTCTCACTGCCGGCAACGGCGCATCTTACTGGCGATGTTCTCCGGCTTACAAAACGAAGCGGAGGAAGGGACGCCGACAGAAGAGGCGGACTGCGTCTCCATCGTGGCGGTCGGGACGGGCTGGAAGACATCACGGCGGTCGGGACGGGCTGGAAGACATCACGGCGGCAGATCGGGGCATGTGGTGAGGATGGAGAGCAAGGGTGCCGGAGGGGTCGGGCGCGGGAAATGGTGGAGGGCGGCGGGAGGAGGAGGAAGGGTTTGGAGAATTTGAGGCAATTTGAGGTGGCGTCGGGCTGTCGAGTTCGCCGTGGCGGGCGTGCCCGGGCGCGCCCAGGCTTCCCCATATTCGCCCCATATTTGGGCTGGAAACGAGGGATGCCGGTCAGCCCGGGCGTTTGAGACCGATTTGAAAGGCCCATCTGGTCGCATTTTCGTTACCGGTGGTGACCGGACGGCCTGCCTGGACGTTTGAGACGGGTTTGAGAGATCCGACTTTAAGGCCGCAGAAGCAATGGGGTTGGCGAAAAGCGAAGAAACCCTAGTCGACTGGAGCCGCTCGTGGGAGCACATTTCATGGTGTGAACTGTAGGTTGGAATGTTGAATGCTGACCAATCATTATGGTTTGTTGCTCCATGAATGGCATGTTCCACTTGCTTGAATAAAATACATAAAGTGGAATGACCCATGTTTTTGTTCACCGGTACTTTATTTGCACGGCCATGAGCTATGTGATGTCACGGCTTGGAACATTCTGCTACTGTAGCAAGTCGTTATCACACTCTTTCTAGGAAAGTCAGCAGGTAAAACAAGAGTGAAGCTACACCTTTTACGTGATTGAGGTGTGAAGAGCAGGATGAAATTTAAGGGGTGGGGCCTAGTGAAATTCAGAGGGGCCAAGGTTTCCACTTAGGAGGGGACAAGTCATTGATGTGGATATGATCATTGTTGCAGTTTACCGATAACAATTTTGATCGTTTTGGGCTTTTTTTTTCTCACGTACACGTAACTTTGACCATACGTCTTTGCCAGTTGTCGACGTGTTTTCGTGTGTCAGTGTTATAGTTGTGCGTATTCTAATTATGCAGAAGTCGTGTGTGTGCTCATCGCGTTTTGCATCCTCTTGATGCTTTATTTTAAGCTAATAAAATTCACCTTCGTATAAAAAGGCGGGGACAAATGGATCCATACAAGCCTTCGTGCTTTCACGCCCCAGGTCTAGCATTTTGGGTAAAATGATAAACTTCATTTTCATGTTGTACAAGGAAAACCAAAGAAATCATATTGAATGTGTTTCTACAGTGTCACACTGACATGTTGTAACCGGAGATGCTGATACCACATATCTTTTCTCGCATCACAGTTTTGACATTACACATAAACATCTCGACTTAAAACATCCACAAGTATTCAGGGCGAGAATCAAGACCCTGGAACATTTTTTTGTTGCTAAAAAGGAGGTTAAACCTCCGGTCTCTGCATCAATTGATGCATTCAACCATTTTATTAATTATTTCATAAAGGTCTGACAAGAACATACATCAATCCACCCGTAGCCACCACTCACACCTACAAATTCGATAATATTGAGTGCTCTCACTTCCCATATCTAAAACCTGTGTCGTCGCCAATCCATCCACATAACGTATCGGGGCCAACAGTCGGTGCAGCAGACCTAAAGCGCACACCACATGCATAATTAAAAGCCGCCATCATCATCGGACCACTGACCCATCTTCAGGAGAGAGATCCGCATAATCCTTGCCAGTCCGGACATCCGTCGACATGACCACGGCGCCCAACGGCGCCACCGCCCTGCGCTCATCCGTCTAGACGCGAAGACTCCGGAAGAACTTTCGTGCGTAGCACCTGCCAACCAGGCATGACTCAGCGTAGCACCTGTCGGCTAGGCATGACTTGACAGCTCCACCAAAGCTCCGTGCAAGACGCAGCCGCTCCTCCTCCTGCCTCTGTCATCCAGCGCTGCTCCACAAACGATGCTCCCAAGAGAGAAACGACACCGCAGTACCGCCATCCACTACTAGGGAAAACCTTATACACAGAATTTTAGCAGCAGCGCGGGACAGGATGGGGCGCTACTGCTAATTAGCAGTAGCGCGGTATGAAGACAGGCGCTACCGGTACTAACTTAGCAGTAGCGCGGCTCGGTAGAACCACGCTGCTACTAAAATTGACCGGCCGTTCCCGCCACGCTAGGTTTAGCAGTAGCGCGTCCACAATAACCGCGCTACTGCTAATGTGATAGTAGTAGCGCGCTTTTTGTTCAACTCGCTACCACTAAAATTGACTGACCGTTCCCGCCACGCTAGGTTTAGCAGTAGCGCGTGTTACAGAGGAGCGCTACTGCTATATTACTAGCAGCAGCGCGTTTTGTACCCAGCGCTACTGCTAAGCCGCAGCCATATACCACATTTTTCCTCCCCCCCCCTCCCCTCCTCTCTTCCTCACTTTCCCCTAGCTCCCACCTCCTCTCTCCCTCACTTTGCTTCTTCCTCACTACTTCTCCCCCCATTACTCTCCTTCTTCTACCTATCTTTCTCTCTCTTTATTACTCCTAGCTAACTACACCAACCTCCATTAATGCATCTCCTTTCTCTTTTTCCTTCCCCCTCCACTAGTTGAACTTGTCTCCTCCCAAACTAGCTAGCTAGGTAGATCTAGCTAGCATTTAGTGAAGTGACCTATGTACCTCCCTAACTAGATCTATAGCCTTATCAAGAAGAGCTTTGTCCACTTTTGATCATTCCATAGGTGTGTGTGGCGACACTACCTATCGACATCATCATCACATAGCTCGATCTCGAGATAGGTGATTAAAAATTTATGCTTTTGCAAGAATGGAAATATGTGTATGTGTGCGATATGACATAATCGGGCGATATGATGGTAATTGTGTGTGTGGCATGAGTTGCCGCCGAATTGTGCTTGTGAGTTGCCTATGTTTTGCCGAAATGTCGATTTATTTCCGTTTCGGCGAATTCCGGGCAAACTCTATATGTCCTATTTTTAGGGAAGGTCATGCCGAATTTTTGTATGACTTTGATGCATGCATGCATTTTTATAATCAATTTGTTTAATATTACCATGCAGGCATTCATGATGGTCAGTGGAACGGTGGTGGACAGGTGGTTGCGGTCGGCGGTGCAGGACATGAAAGAAAATAACCTGACAGAGGTTTTATGTCCGTGTCGAAGATGCAAAGGACGAGCTTGGCTCGACCCCTATGACGATGGTCGTGTGATGGCGCACCTGCTCATGACTGGTTTCATGGATGGCTATACTCGGTGGATAATTGAAGATGAGGATGATGATGTTGAGGACGCCGACGGGGCAGGCAATGACGACACGGGGCAAGACGAAGAGATGATCGATAATGGCGGCGGAGAAGGGGCTGGACATGGCGGCGGGGAAGAGGCCGGGCATGGCGGTGGAGAAGGGGCCGGACATGGCGGCGGAGAAGGGGCCGGACATGGCGGCGGAGAAGGGGCCGGACATGGAGGCGGAGAAAACGTGGACTCCACGCCACATAATTCGTCGGTACTAAGTTCAATCGTGCGGGACCCTCATGTTCAAGCACTGCTTCGCAAGGAGACGAGTACTGAGAGAGCTGCTTCTAGAGAGGAGGCCAAGCTGCAGCAACTGGTGGTAGACTCGAACACTCCATTGTATCATGGTTGCAATCCCGAGGTGACCCGCTTGAGTTTCACGCTCGAACTCCTGAAGACGAAGGCTAAAAACAAATGGACCGACACTAGCCTCGATGAGCTTCTCAAGTACCTAAAGGATGTTCTTCCCGCGGGGAATCTATGTCCTACTAGTGTGGATGAGGCCAAGAAGATCGTGTGCCCTCTTGATCTGCCGCACGTTAGATACCATGCATGCATCAACGATTGCATAATTTATCGGAAGGAGCACGCGGAAAAAACAAGCTGTCCGGTGTGCAATGCTTCTCGATACAAGAAGGCCGGGAAGAAATGTCCCCAGAAAGTTGTATGGTACTTACCTATCACTCCCCGTCTCCAGCGGTATTTCATAGATCCCAAGGAAGCAAAGCTCATGCGCTGGCACGCGGAGAGGAAGAAGCCCGACGATGGAGATCATCTGAAGCTGAGACACGTCGTGGATGGAAGCCAGTGGAGAGCGTTCAACGGCGAATATCGGTATTTCGCATGTGATGCAAGGAACATCGTGCTCGGCGCGTGTACCGATGGCATGAATCCGTTTGGCAACCAGAACACCAACCATAGTACATGGCCCATGTTTGTATGGATGTACAACCTCCCCCCCTGGTTGTGCATGAAGTCGAAGTACATACACATGAGCATGCTGATTCAAGGGCCGAAACAACCGGGAAATAATATTAATCTGTATCTGGGGCTACTTCAAGAGGAGTTAGACACGTTATGGAAAACACCGGCCAAGACATGGGACGCCAACAAAGGCGAGTATTTCTATATGAGAGCCGCGTTGATCACGACGGTGCACGACTATCTTGGTTACGGATATGTCGCAGGACAGGTGTGCCATGGATATTGCGGATGCACGCGGTGCATGGATGATACGACGTCTCAGCAGCTAACGTCAAGGAAAGATGGCTGGTCTAGGAAAATCGTGTACATGGGGCATCGAAGATGGCTCGAGAAGGACGACCCGTGGAGAAACCGTGGAGATCTATTCAATGGTGAGGCTGAGCATCGAGGACCTCCACGTAAGCGGAGCGGCGCCGAAATCGATGAGCTGTTGAAAAACTGGGAACAGTGCCCCGCGCCGGGAAAGACGATGAAAAAGGCGCCGGAGCCGCTGCTGAAGGTATGGAAGACGAGGTCTGTTTTCTGGGACTTGGAGTACTGGCACAAACTCGACACGCCTCATTGCCTTGATAAAATGCATATCTGTAAGAATGTCCTTGAGAGCTTGCTTGCGACACTGATGAACATGCCGGATAAGACCAAGGATGGGCCGAAGGCAAGAAAAGACTTGCAAGATTTGGAGATCAGGGCAGATCTGCACATGCCGCCCCGTAAAAAGTCAGAGGAGACAGAAACGGAGACAGAGGCGCGGGAGAAGAAGGGCAAAAAAGTAAAGGAAGAGGATTATTGCCCCCCTTCTTGCTTCACCTTAAGTCCGGCTGAGATCGATCAATTCTTCAAGTGTCTTACCGGAATCAAAGTTAGTTCCGGTTACTGTGGCAAGATAAGCAGATATCTAGACACGAAGAAGAAAAGGTTCAGCGAGATGAAGTCCCATGACTGTCATGTGATGATGACGCAGATACTACCTGTTGCCCTTAGAGGGATAATGGACAAGCACGTCCGTGACACGCTTATTGGTCTCTGCAACTTTTTCGACGTCATCTCTCGAAAGTCGATCAGTGTGAAGCAGCTCCGAAGGCTACAGGAAGAGATCGTTGTCATACTATGTGAGCTTGAGATGTACTTCCCGCCTGCGTTCTTTGACGTCATGGTGCATCTGTGTGTCCATATTGTGGACGACATAATAGACCTGGGGCCGTCATTCCTGCACAACATGATGCCGTTTGAGAGGATGAATGGAATCATCAAAGGATTCGTTCGTAACATGTCCCATCCGGATGGAAGCATCGTCCAGGGCTATCTGACACAAGAGTGCATCTCTTTCTGCGAGAATTTTCTATATGGCGCAGACCAGCCGCCTGGTGTTGGTTTGCCCGTTAACAAGCACGATGGGAGGCTCGAAGGAGAAGGTCACTCCAACGGTCGCAGGGAACTGCATGTGGCCTACTCAGATCGACGCAACGACTTTGACAGAGCAAACTTGGTAGTGCTACAACACCTACACCAGGTAGATCCTTTCGCGGCACTGCACAAAGAAACTATCGCAAAGAAGTATCGTGACCGGGGGGTATGCAGGACGGACGCCGAAGTTACTAGAGAGCACAACTCCACTTTCCTGCATTGGTTCAAAGAGCATATTATTGCTAATCCCCCGGAAGAGGGCTCTAAGGACCGATTGCTCATATACGCCTTAGCACATGGCCCCTCGCCCAACCTCGTCACCTATCAGGCATACGATATCAACGGATACACGTTCTACACGGAGGCCAAAGATATGGGTAGTGATGATCAGAACTCAGGGGTGACGATGGAATGCATGACCGACAGCGACAACGGCGCAACTGAGAGATTTTACGGAAGGGTCGAGGAGATCTGGGAGCTTGACTACTCTAGACTGCACAACGCGACGATGTTCCGTGTCAGATGGGCTAAGAATGTCGAAAGAGAAAACCGGTATTTCACTACCATGACTATACCCGACGCCAAGAGCGGTACCGTGAATGCTATCGCAAAAAACGAGCCATGGGTACACGCTAAGCACGTGACTCAATGCTTCTTCATAACCGACCCGTGCAATCCCAGCCGTGTTGTCGTGAGGAGAGGCAAAAGGAACATCATTGGAATGGATGGAGTCGCCAACGAGGAAGACTACGACCAGTACGGCAACCCAATGAGGGAAGATGACGATGACGATGAAGTATACGTCAAAAGAAGAATCAATACTACATTACCTAAGAAAGATCGTACTCCATGGAAAAGGAAAAGTCACAATGAGGGGCTCAATTATTCTTCAACGAACAAGAAGGGAAAGAAGCTCACTCAAAAATGAAAACGTCGACGCTGAGGAACCGTTATCGGTCAAATGATGTAATATATATGTTCCTATTTTGTGTACACACTTAACCGTTATGCATGGGTCAAATGATGTAATCTAGATGTTCCTATTTTGTATACATACTTAACCGTCAAATGATGCAATATATATCGCCTTAGTTATATACATTGTATCACCCTCCCTTCGTTCCTGCTCTTGGAAAAAAGGAAAAGAAAAAGTAGAAAAGAAAAGGAAGAGAAAATAAAGGAAAAGACAATAGAAGAAACAAACAGGAAAACTGCTATAGGTACTGGTTATAGCAGTAGCTCTTTTCCGAAAAAGAGCTATAGCTAGTCGAAATAGCAGTAGTGCCGTTTGGATAAATGCGCTATAGCTACCTGTGATAGTAGTAGCGCTTCTTGGAGAAACGCGCTATAGATAACTTATCTATAGCGCGTTTTTAGGAAACGCGCTACTGCTATGTTGACTTAACCCCCAAATCTGCTTCCCGCCTCTGCTTCTTCCCCCAAATCCCCACTCTCTCTTCTCCCCCCTCATCGCCGCCGGAGCCCGTCTCGCCCTCGACCTCGCCGCGCCCCTGCCTCAAGCGCCGGAGCCCTGCATGCCCTCGCCCTCGACCTCGCCGGAGTCCTGCCCTCGCCCCCGACCCCGGCGCTCGCCCCCGACCCCGGCACTCGCCCCCGACCCCCCGACCCCGGCGACCTCGCCCTCGCCCCCGACCCCGGCCCCGGCGCGTCACGCCTCCCTCCTCTGCTTCCTCCCCTCCCAACCTCGGCCGTCGTCGGGCCTGACTCCTCGCCCCTGCACCCTCTGTAAACCCCCCACCGCTCCTCCTCTCTCTGCTAGCTAGGGTTCTTCTGTTAATTTACTTAGGTTTTAGTTAGGGCAGTAGGTTAATTAGGTTATCTATTTAGTTATGAACCCTAGTTATCAAACTAGTTAGGGCAGTAGGTTAATTAGGTTACCTATTTAGTTATGAACCCTAGTTATCAAACTGCTGCTATTTTTTAGTTTCAAATTTAGGTAGGCTGAATTTAGTTTCAAATATTGTGAAGAAAAATGACTTCTTGCATTTTTCTTCAAGTTCTATATTTTTCTTCCTTTTATATGCAAATTTGAAGTGGACATGTGATATGTGGACATGTGATTTGGACATGTCATATTTGGAATTTGGACATGTCATATTTGGACATGTGATGTTTTGGACATGTTATATTTGGAAAATGATGATTATGTGCAGGGTAAATGATCCGAGTGGCCTATGTTTCGCCGGAATGTTGATTCATTTCCGTTCCGGTGAATTTCAGGCGCTCGATATGTCCACTTTTTAGCAAAGGTCATGCCAAAATTTTCCGTGAATTTTGGCATGACTTGTGCTAGAAAGTAGGCATATCGAGTGCCGGGATTTGCTGGGAAACGGTATTCCGGCAAACATAGATCTTTTTTTATGTCATTTCTCTTTTTTTTTATAGTTTTAGAATTAAACGAGGAGACTTAATCATAGGAAACATGTCGAACAACGAAGAAACCGGGCCTTCTGACCAAGATGCAGACGAGATGGATTATGAGGGTGAACAACAGTACCTCGACTTTTTGTCTGCTAAGCACAGTCAAGGTTTGCAGGTCGACCTAGATGATGATACTGACGCCGACATCGACACCGACGGCACCGGCACCGATGGCGGCGCCGAGACCAGCGGGGAAGGTACCGGCGGGGAAGGTACCGGCGCCGATGCCGCTACCGAAAAGAAGAAGCAGAAGAAGCAGAGGATACGAAAACCTAACAAACTCGGCATCGGACGACTGGTGATCACAAAGATGGCCCCTGGCAAGTTTGAGCCATTAGAGCCGGAAGAACCTCGCAAGTGCTATGGGAACCAAGTAGGATGCATTCTACGGGAATGCGCGAGCATCAACGACGATGACATAAGGGGTAAAGAACATTTGATGCAGTTGCTCCTGACGAAGCTGCACAAGAGATTCAAGTTCCCCGACCGGGATGACGCCATAGAACACCCGTGGGATGATAAGAAGATGAAAAAGATTAACAATCACGCCCTGGGCATGTTCAGCAATGATTTGGCCTCCTGGAAAGGGAGGGTGAAACGAGCTATTGAGGCTGAGGAACCCCTGTCCAAGATTCTGGAGGAAAATCCGACACTTACGGAAGAGGAGTTCGAAAAGTTCAAGGACACTTGCGCTACCGAGGCAGCCAAGGCTAAGGCTGCGAAATTCAAGAGCCTTCAGCAACGGAACACGGGGAAGCATCGCCTCGGAAGCCGTGGCTACCTTGGCAAAAGGCCCATATGGGATAAGGAGGACGCGGAACATGAAGCCGCGGGTCTCCTAGACCCCTTCGCGAAGTTCACCAACCCCTTGGAGCGTGACTTCATCAGGGCTCGCTACAAGTGGGACAAGGAAAAGAAGGTTTTTTACACGGACCAGATCACGAGGAAATTGATTAGAATACTGGTAATTATTCTTTTACCACCTTACATTTAGCTTCTGATCAAGTCGACTACACATTCGTAAACGGTTCACGTTCCTTCTGCAGGATAAGCAACACCAGCTTGCAAACGAAAGCCCTACTTCGCCGATGAGGCCCAAGTGGGACACCCCTCTCAACCGGGCCTTGAACGAACTTAAGGGACTCCCTTTGGGCCAGCGGACGCAATATGGACTGTGCACGGCGCCGGAGACGGCGCCACGTGGAAGGTGTTTTACAACGAGGGCCCGGAGGCCAAGAAGCAGAAAAAGAAGTTTAGTCAGACGGACATCGACGAGAAGGTGAAGCTTGCGTTCGAGAAAAAAGCAGCTGAGGACGCGGAAAAAGCAGCCGAGGAGAAAAATGAGTTGCTACAGCAGGCAGTCGATGCAGCTGTACATGCCTGCAGAAATGATTTCGCTACTAACTTGATCCCGGCTATCATCAACTGCACGAAGGAAAATCCAGACAAGACGGTACATGATTTCCCCATGCCCAGTTTCGTCGGGAGCAACTCGGTGAACAACACCACCGCACCATCACTTGCTCACGCAACCGGGCCTGCTCCCGCACCCGCACCCGCACCCGCTCATAGCAGCCCGTCCTCAGTCTCTGGCGCGCTAGGCGGGCCTTCGTCTTTGGCTGAGCTCGATGACCTCACGGCAATTACATGTCGCACCAACATATATCTAGAATATTCCATTTTCGTTGCCTTTCGGATGTTTTACGCCGCAGACATGTGTTTGCAGGCCGACGAAACCCCGTGCACCGTACTCTACTTGATCAAAGGCTAGAAGGTGGACGTGGGAAAGGGGGTGATAACGAAGCCCTTGGAACTCACGTTCCACGGCCAGCCGATGCCCGGTGGGCACTTCAGGGTTACCTTGTCGAGTGTGAAATCGGGGCACGAGGATTTGCCTCCTCCAGTACGGCTAGGGGGAGAGGACGACGAGACCCCATCGTGGATTGGAAGCTGCAAGGGTTGGGTGCTGCTATGGCCGAAGAATCTTCTTCGTCTGGAGCCGGCCAAGAGCACACCAATAACCACACATCAACAAGCAGGTATGGACACCACCACCCCGCCTACACAATTACCAGCGCCTGTAGTGCCGGGTGAGAGCGGCGGACGACGTGATGAAGGGGGTCCAATAGTGGCTGATGTAATCGCTCCCGTAGAACAAAGAATGGATGATGAGATGGAGGAGGACCCTCTTCGGTTCCTCAATACAGGCGCCTGTGACGGTGACTTAGATATGATGAGTCAGCCATATGACGACTCGGGCTATCAGCATGCTAATGAGGATATGGATGATCTGCCCGGGCAGGAACGTCCTAGCAGGGATTGCAAGAAGTCTCTCTTCATGCAATCCTCACAGGACACGCCTGAAGATGCAGGGGGTCGTACAGTAGTGCTTAGCCCGACAACACTGGGGCAGGGGTTAAGGAAGGGTCTGGAAGGTCAGCCCAAGAAAAAGGAGAGGAAGAGATCGGGGAAGATAGGCTCAGCTGCCTACAAACAAGCCAGAGCACATAGCAGCCAGACGGTGGCCATGTTCCATGTCACGGGCGAGCCGATGCTACCGCCGAAACCGCTGGAGGCAATATACGGGGATCTCAGGAGACTGCACGACCATGTGCTGTCGACTGAGAAAAACCTACTAGCCTCGAAGGATCCAGGATATCCGACATACGCGGCTCGTGTGCCTGAGGGGAAGTGCTACGTCGACACACGGCCCGCGGAGGTGGTCTTCCTGCGGTTTGATCATATCTTCGAGATGTTTCTGACAAGGCGGCTTGATTGTACAATCGTCCGCCTTTTTGCGCTACATATGAGCTCCGTCATGAAGAGAGAAGAAGTCTCGCAAATCTGTGTGGCGGATCCATACTACATGCACGAGTCCTTCTTGAGTCTCGGCGACTTTGAGCGTAAAACTGCTAGGGAGTACCTCGAAAACTTCATGGTACAGAACAAGGACCAGGAAATTGTCCTCCTGCCTTATCATCCAAAGTAAGTCAGTGCCGGACAACCCTTTCGTACATTTCAATCATTCCTTCTCGCTCATATGGAGAATAATTTGAGGTGTTTTTTTCCCCGCAGCAACGGTCGCGCCGTCCTTATCGTTCTTTACCCGCGAGTCTCCCACGCCGTGTATTTCAACCCTACCAGAAACAACGAGAAGAAGGACTACACCCACGTAATGAATATTCTAGATGATGCTCTCCAAGGCTTCAGCTTGAGGGGTGGCCACATGCAGATCAGGAGACAAAGGAACCGCAAGACGGGTTTCTCGCATAAAACCAACTTCTGCTGCATCCATGTCCCGAAATCAAGTACGAACGATGGATTCTACCTCCTCCATCTCATGATGGAGTTCAGAAGGGATCACCAAAAGCTTCGCATGACAACCAGAAACGATGATCATATCCGCAAGTGGGTAGAATCTCAAGGAGAAGCGGATTATAAACTTAAAGATGACTTCTTTCGCATCCAGAGGGACATTGCGACGATCATCATGAAAGAAATCGTCGAAGTGAAGGGGATGTTCCACCACGGCCCTATATCGCGAGCTGACGTCCGAACTTACATAGGCATGCAACGTCAGGACCTCACGTCGTTCAAGAAGCTAGGGTCCATCCTCGATGATCTGGAAGGATGGAAGTTCTAATGATTTACGATGCCGATGATGATGATATGTGTCGGTTGAACTTGTACATACTTTCTGTAGCGATGAAACTTTGTGATGTCCACGGTCCCTACCGAACTTGCGTAACGCTACTTTGTTAGTTTGGGTACGATGACCTGCGTACCTCTAGTTAATTAGTTTGCGTACGATGAAACTGCGTTGATTATTTATGTTTACTATATGTTGCATCTAGTTGCTAACCCTTTCTTTTTTGTGTTGCTCAAGTATATTTTGTTGCATATGATTGTACATTCTCTTGATGAAGATGCATCTCTAACAGGTACCTAGATTCTTGATGGCGAAGTACCGGTGCTATGTCGTGTACAAAGGAAAGGTTCCGGGAGTATACGACGACTGGTCCGAGTGTCAGGCGCAAGTGGAGGGGGTCTCGGGCGCGAGCCATAAAGGCTTCAAAAGCAGACAAGAAGCAGAAGCTAGTTACGTGAGGAGGCTCACGCTAGCGCGAGAGAGGGCTCATAACCGCCGCCTCATGTACTACATAGTTTCGCTCTCACTCATAGTGATAGCTCTTCTCGCGTATATCATTGTTTAGATGGATGACGATGTAGTTGCAAGTATTCGAGACTTGTATCGCTATTTTCGAGATGATGACGAGAGACCACTTTGTGTTGGATGATGATTATGATGATGACATGATTTGATGAGACTATTTGTATGTATATGCTATGATTACATTCGTGGTCTCGCAGCCATTTGTATGTGTATGATGATGACATTTGTATGTGCTAAAGATTCTTGTATAAAGCCTGTTCAAATACAAAACAAATATGCAGAAGAAAAAAAATTAGAAACTAATAAAGTTAGCAGTAGCGCGTGGAGTAAAGTTAGCAGCAGCGTGCCATTACCAGTAGCGCGGTCTAATACAAGGCGCTACAGATATTAGCAGCAGCGCGCTGTTTTGGAGCTCGCTGCTGCTACGCATGTATAGCAGTAGTGCGGGCCAACACGCGCTACTGCTAAAGGTTAGCTGTAGCGCCGTATCAGTAGCGCAGGTGCCCGCGCTACTGCTATACATAATACCCGCGCTACTGCTAGGCTTTTCCCTAGTAGTGATCGTCCGATATGGAAGACCAAATCCTAGGGTTTCCCCAAAAGCAGTGCCCACCACCAGCAACCGTCAAGGACCCACACAGTGCCACCACCACTCATCCCTCAAGGCGACGCCTTCAGGAAGGTCACGGCGTCAAGGACACCGCCGCCGCCCACCGGACTTAGGGTTTTCACCCGAGAGGCAGGTAGGGGGGAAGTGGAGGAGCAGACGTAGACCGACGTCTCCAAGAAGAAAAGCGGCGCCCTTGAGCGTCGTCGGCGGTGCGGCCGGCCGGGGTCAACCAAGGGGTTTCCCCCAATCTGGATCTCCTTCACCAGCTTCACCTGCGGCCACCGGCCAGGGTCCCGGCAAGCCATGCCAGCACCGCCAGGAACCCGCAGGAGAGAAGCGCACCGATCAGGCTGGAGGACAGCGGCCAGGTCAGGCGCCGCCGGCCGCCAGAGCAGCCACGCTTGGCCCTGGTCCACCGAAGATCTATCGGCTGTCCGACCAGACCACCGGCATAACACCAGCCCCGCCGCTCGCCGCAGCACGAAGTGGCCTCGCCGGAAGGGCCACTTCCAGTTTACTGATACATCAACAATACGACACCATGCCTAGATTGACGGTGCATGCCAGTGATAATTATATGCGTGGCAAAAGTACTCAGACAGATTTAGAGGAAGCAGAAAAAGCAATTGGCAACCCGAAAAAAAGCCAATGGAGGACGGGCTCCATGGAGCTAGGGATGACAATGGGTACCCATTACCCACGTACCATGTGGGTGAAAACCCTATTAGAATAAGGGTATGGGACAAAAATTTACCCATGGATATATAAATAGAAAATCTAAAACCCATCAGGTAGAGCGGGTACGGTATGGGCTCATATAAACCATACTCACATACCCATGTACCCATATAAAATCTATGTTAATTTTTTTATCTCTATAATCTACACCATGTTAAGAATTTGTGAACTAAAAATGTATAATTGTGTGTTGTTATTCTGACTATATGATGTTGTTTATAAGTATATGCTGCTGTTATAATCTATTTTTGTAAACTATGATTATATGTTGTTGTTTATGATAATTGATGCTTTGCAAATATGGGTAATTTTACCCGCAGGTCCCCATCTACTCTGTCGGGTAACATGTATGGAAAAAAAATGTACCCATTGATGGGTATGAGTAAGGATGATGGGTAATCTTAAGGGAGAAGGGTAAGGGTATGGGATGGCTCTACCCGTACCCATACCCTGTGGGTGCCGTCCCTACATGGAGCCCGTATTAAATAGCGTATATAAATTGCAAAATAGGAAAAAAAAATATCCATACTCATATACATATATGATACGACATATGTAACTTTCAAACGTTCGGATTTTGGAAACAGATCCGAACACATTCCACCTCGTCGTTTCTTTATCAAGAGCTGCATGCGGTCGTACCTTTCCTGTTAAACAAGCGCATGCATGTCCCTTTCCTTTCTCCTAATCACCCGCATGTGGCTTTCACCAAAACATCACCGGCATGCATGTTTCTTTCAGCCACTTACATGTATGCATGCAAAAAATGATGATGTCATCAAAGATTCTTGCCAACGCAAAAATTCAAAATGATATGTAGCCCAAACCGTAGGTCCGATCGAAAAACCGTCTTCACATAAAAGATTCGTCACGACGAGACCTTCAAAACAAGATATCATATTGATATGTTCCGACGACCTTTTTCGTTTAAAAAGTTACCACATGTGTGCTACGTAAGTTATCACACTTGTGGTACATAACTTACCATATAGTTTATATAGAAATTACTGTGGCATAAAAATGATCACCCAATCTTTTCCCGCGTGCAAATGAACTAGAGGACATAAAACACCATGATAACTTTTGACCTAGGAAAAAATTGTTGAAAAATATACCACTTCGAAACATTTGTGTAAATAACATGTTAATACACCCACATCACAGCTGATAACCCATGTTCAAACACGGCGATAACATTTGACTTGGGGGAAGTTGTTTAAAAACATATACTCCCTATGTTCCTAAATATAAGTCATTTTAGAGATTTCACTAGAGGACTACATACAGAACAAAATGAGTGAATCTACACTCTAAAGTATGTCTATATACATCCATATGTAGTCTTCTAGTGAAACATCTAAAAATACTTATATTTAGGAACAGAGGGAGTATTTGATAACCTCTATGTAAATAGCAAGGTAATACACACACACATAAGAGTTGAGAACTCACGTATAAACACCACGTATGTTTTGCCCCGGAGAAATCGTTACTGAAAAACTACCCAGGTAATTTCAGTGTAAATATCATGATAATATCACACCACAGAGCTGATAACTTATGTACAAAACACCACGGTAACTTTGCCCTGGGGTGTGTGTTGAAAACATATCCCGGTAACTTCTGTGTTTAATAACATGGTAATATACGCACCACCGACACGATAACTTAGGTACAAACACCTCGCTAACTTTACCTAGGGAAAAAGAAGTTATTCAAAATATACCCCCGGTAAGTTATGTATAAATAACATGATAATATACACACCACAAACATAATAACTAAGATACAAACACCACGGCAACTTAGCTCCTTGAATATTTTTTTCTGAAAATAAACCTTCGTAACTCCTGTGTAAATAACATGGTAATACACACTCATGGGTACAAACACCAGGATAACTTTGACCCATGAAAACAAATGTTGAAACCATACCACTGATAATTTCTCGTGTAAATAACATGATAATATACGCTCCCGGACATGATAACTTCAATACAAACATCACGATAACTTTGTCCCATGTAAAAAAGTTGTTTGCAAACATACTCCGGTAACATCTGTATAAATAACATGGTAATATAGGCTCCCCGGACCTGATAACTTAGATACAAACAACACGATAACTTTGATCCGTAAAAAAAGTTGTTGAAAACATACTCTGGTAACTTTGTGTAAATAGCATGATAATAAAGGCTCCCGGTCCTGATAACTTGGGTACGAACACCACGATAACTTTAACCCATGATTTTTTTTTGTTGAAAACATACTCCGGTAGGATGGATGTAAATAACATGGTAATGTATGCATACCAAAACTGATAACTTATTTAGCCCATAGCAAAAGTATTCGAAACATGCCAACATGGTATCTAGTTTCGAATGTCTCGTCGCGACATTTTTTTTTGTGAAAACGGATTTTGGATCAAAGAGACGTTTGAGCTACAAAACATTTTGAACTTTCAAAATAAAGAGAATCTACGATGACATTAGTTTTTCTGCACCTTTAGTGCATTTGCACGTGGGAGAAAGTTGGAATAAGTCATTTTTATGCCCAGAATTTGCATATATAAACATTGTGGTAACTTATATAGCACAGACGTGATAACTTGCGTATCCTAGGCGTGGTAACTTTTTACCTGGAAAAAAAAGTCGTCGAAACATATCAACATGGGATCTAGTTTCGTAGGTCTCGTCGAAACGATTTTTTTATGTGAAAACGGTTTTTCAATCCGAGCAACGGTTTGAGCTATAAAACATTTTGAATTTGTAGTTCTAATGGAATCTTTTGTGACGTCATCAATTATATTCTTATGTGCATGCATTGGGTTATGCTGAATTCATTTGATAATAAAAAAAGTATTTAACGCATTTTGCATGCGGTTTGTCACGGAGCTTGCATGCGATCGCTCTGTGGGATCGTTCGGATCTATACATATAATCCAAACATTTGGAAGATATAACAGTCCTATATGATATGCACCTGCAAATTTTTATAATTATATATTTTCATACGGACGGGGCATACAAGAAAAGACAAATTTATATATCAAAATGGGGCGGTTCATTTATGTTGTTGGGCTGAGATTTTTTTTTCTTGTTTGCCCAGCTTACAATCACCATATTTTGGAACACAATTTTACAGATCTGTAAATAGTACGTACAAGTTTTCATAGTTTTTTATTTATTTCCTTTTGAAACTTTAAAATACTGTTTTCATTTTTTTTCTCGTCCTTGAATCTCTCTCTGCATGTCCTTCAAGCAAGCAATGATTATTTAGTGATTGCATGATGCTATTAGTGCAAAATCCAAAGCTCTGAGCGTACCGGCGGCTACCCATGACTCTTGTTTTCTTTCTTTTTCTTTTCTGTGTTGTGCGCCTGCACTTTTGTTATGGGCAACACGACTTGATATACAACAAATTCGGAACCTTTTGACATGTCGACCTGCTTCGTAGCACTTTCCAGTTAGATAAGCTAGTGAGTAAACCAGAGGGTGTCCGAAAGTTTTTGTTGTTTAATTAGATGACAGCTACCAATTCTATACTTTAAGACTTGAGTGCCATATAGTCTTCCTATCTACTCTCTCTGTACCATAATACTTGTAGTTGGGGAGAACTAGACACTTGTAGTTGGGGAGAACTAGTTCTCCCCAACTACAAGTAGAACTAGTTCTCCCCAACTACAAGTATTTAGGTACAGAGGGAGTAATTCATTAATTACTTTGTTTCTGAGAACCCCATCCCATGTACTCGGGTACACCAACTGCAGGCCGGTTAAGCTATCGTGCATGTTCTATCCGCAATCACCATCGGACAAGTAACGCAGCAGGCAGGTGAACTGAAACCCGGTTGTTTGTTAATTTCCTTGTCAGGTTCGTTCTGCTTTTGGTCTTCAAGAAATTCAGAATATTTCTGAATTCCCGTTTTTGCGCTGGGTCAAGCGTGTCCCCCTCCAGAAAATCCGTTATCAGTTGATAGATGGAAGTCTGCCGGTTCGGAAGTTGCTGAGCATCGGCAGTTCAGCACCAAGGGCATGCAGCGGAGTCAACAGTCAGCTGCGCTTCTATAAGAATATAAGCATCCTTGCGATCTTATCTGATGTTTAACTAAACTACTCTCTCCATTTGTAAATACGAGTATAAGATGTTTTAATGTTTTATTAGTGTGCTTTTTCGCTCATTTCAGTCTGTAGTCCATATTGAAGGCGTATTTCAGTTCATCTTGCCTGTTCATCTGGCTGCAAGATTTGAATACCAGACGTCATATGTTCCCCGCGCTAAGCTGCACCTTGTTATTTTGAGATTAAATTTTTAACTGATGACACCATTTGGTAAATCTTGCTCCGTTGGTCCTTGGCTGTGAAACAAATCTTGTTGCGTCTTGCAATACTAGTGAGCAGTTGGAGGTGGAAGTTACGTTGTGCTTTCCGAAATACTACTATATAAGTAAATAAATGTACTATTTGGTTTCATGTTCCATAGGGCACGCGGATCTCATTGCCATTGATGGCAAAACCTTCATGTTATATATAGCAGCGGGGTTGATTAGTCCGAATTTGGTTGGTGGTGTTTGGATCGATCTTACAGCCACAGAAAAAAGTTGTGTGCAAGTGGTTGTCCAACTTTCTTTTATGGTACTTCCTAATCGTCCATTTGCTGAAATAACACAGTGGGGATTGTGCGGCAGAATTCGGATTTTTTAGGGGTAAAATCAAGTTTATTGATCAAAAACTACAGATTGTGGAATACATCTCGGATCATGGGGCTGACTAAGCCACAAGTGGCGCCCTTGACCTAAAGAATGTGCAAACTTGGCTAGACTATGAGCATCTCTATTCGACTCTCTACTTTCAAAATAAAATTACAATTAAACATAGTAGCTCTCTGAGTAATTTCCCTAATAGCAGTGCCATATTTCTCTTGATTGTCGTTGTGGATATCCCCAATCACCTATTTTGAATCAGACGCCACCACAAAGTTCTGTAAAAGCAAGTCTTCTGCCAATAACAATGTCTCCCTGCAAGCTATCGCCTCTAGAACTGTTGGGTCGTGGATGCCATGGATAACCAAAATAGAGCTTCCCAAGTAATTTCCTTGGTCATTGCAGCACACCGCCGCGGCTGTACCTCCCCTGGACGGTGATGAGACCCCTGCATCCACATGGACTTTGGCGAAGCCCACCGGAGGAGCCTTCTGCCGACGTGCAAGCCTTTGTCCAGGTCCCGGTCTTGTAGCGTGCACTGGCTTCGGCTCCTTCATGATTCCTAGTTCTTTTATATATCTGTCAATGAAGATTTGAGTAGCATGTGGGCTTTGCAAGATTTCCTCATGTATGGCTTTCCTCCTAGAAGACCAAATGGCCCATAACATGATAGCTACTTTAGTAAACTGCGAGTGTGACAATGAAAAAAGCCAATGACGAGCATTGGGCTCTGTCGTGGCAATAAGTTGATGTGCTACTTCATCATCCACTAGAGCGCACGTGCATCTAGTCATACATTCCAACAACGAGTGCCTCCATGAATCAGGTGCCCCACACAGTCCACAGGAGTTGGAGTTGATCACGTGTCGGTGGGCTCTCACGTCCTCGGTCAGGATAGAATGCTTTGATAGTCTCCATACAAACATCTATATCTTTGAATGAACTTCAGTCTTCCATAGTTTTCCATGATTTTTTCTTCCCTGATATTACTTGATGATCCAGCGGTGCCCTCTAGCCATGCTTCACGCCGTTTCTTAGTCATCACAAGCATTTTATATGCGGATTTCACAAAATAAAACATCGCTTCTCTCAAAATTCCACCCCCAGAAGTCCTCCGGGTTCCTCGTACACAAAGGAATTCCCATGATTACCAGGACATCCATCGGCATAAACACTTCTTCTACCCTTTGTCTATTCCAAACAGCAGAAGTGGAGTCGTTCAATTCAGACACCATGATCGGTGGATCTTGTACTAAGCACCCACACGGCCTCAACATCTCATCGCGTGGCAGAATCCGGGTGGAGTCGGGGGGTTTTGGTTGGGCGGGGAGATGTGGTGGCGGCGGGTGGCGCGGCCCTATACCACAACGTCCGCAAGCGCGGCCTCCCTGGACTGCCTCATGCCAGGGCGGTGGTTTTGGCACTGACCAAGGTGGATTTGTGGCTGGGCTACCGGGACAAGGTGAGCTCATTGCTTGGTAGTCGGGCTTCAGCGGATTCGTTGTTGGATAGCCTGTGGAAGGGAGCGCCGACTATGTCTCGCATTAAGATGAAAGGGTCGACATTAATTGGGCCGGTCCAATCAAGTGTAGTTAATAAAGGAAAAAGGAGAGGACAGATGAAGATGCGCAAGGGATTCGAACCCTGCCCTCGTGGTTGACTTGAAGTGTGACTAGCTACTAGGCTTGGCTCACGTTTGTGATGGACAAATAGGATAGTAGTTCATAAGTCGGAACAAGCCCGGCTTTCCACATTTTCTTCTCCGTTTTTTTAGATTTTCTTTGTTTTTTCTCTTTTGTCATTGGTTTTTTCCTTTCTTTCTACTTTCGTTGTTTTTATTTGGTTTTCTTTATTTCCTTTTGTTTCATTCTTTTTTACACTTGTTTCTTTGTTTTGTTTATTTATTTATTGTTTGGTTTTGGGTGAGGTTTTTTTGTGTTCTTTGTTTCTTTTTGTTTCATTCTACATTTTTTGTATATGTCAACAACATCTTTCTAATACATGTTTAACATACTTACAATACAAATCTAACATTCTTAGTACATAGTCAACATTTTTTCTATACACATTTAATATTTTCAATTGCCTGATTAACGTTTTTTTAAATACTTATTCAACAATTTTTAAATGCTTTGATTAGCATTTTTATATACATGATCAAAAAATATCATCATTTTTTAATACATGGTCAACCTTTTTTATACATATTTAACATTTCTAAACGCTTGATTAACATTTTTCAGATACTTGTTCAACATTTTTCAAATGTTTCACTAAAAACTTTATATACATGATAGAAAAAAACATGGTTTCTTTCATACATGATCAACATTCTTTCTATACACATAACATTTTTGAAATGCTTCATTAACGTTTTAAAATACTTATTCAAGTATTTTTCAAATGGAATTTTATACATGATAAAAAATAATCCTTTTTTAATACATGACCAAATTTTGTCTATACATATTTAACATTTCTAAATGCTTGACTAACATTTTTAAAATACTTGTTCAATATTTTTTCAAACGCTTCATTAACAATTTTATATACATGATAAAAAAATCATCATTTCTTTAGTATATGGTCAACATTCTTTCCAGACACATTTAAAAAAAATTAAATGCTTGACTAATATTTTAAAGTACTTGTTGAACATTTTTCGAATGGTTGACTGGCATTTTTATTACATGATAAAAAATTCATCATTTTTTAATACATGGTCATCATTTTTTCTATACACATTTAACATTTTCCAAATGCTTGATTGACAATTTTCAAATGCTTTATTAACATTTGTTTAGTTCTTTTTCAACATTTTTTTCAAATGCTTTATTAACATTTTTTGAATAGATGATCAATTTTTTTATAAATTTCTTGTATACGGGATAAACATTTTCTCTATACACATTTACCCTTTTTCGAATACTTGGTTAACATTTTTTAAATGTTTTTATAGTGTCTTTAACATATTTATTTATTTAGGATATCTGAAAGTATAAAAAGTAAACAAATAAAGCAAAAAAGGAAAACAGAAGAAGGCTAGAGCTTCCCGCACGGGTGGGCCGGCCCATGCTCCCCCGATGCAAGGGTGCCATCTGTCACGCTTACACCGAGACATAGGGGCTCCCGTGCAAAGGGAGGGGGCTTCATCCCCGGACAGCAAAATACCCATTACACTATTTCTTACTAACTAGTATCTTTTTTTAGGGTTTTTTGATTTCTTTGCAACAAAAATCGGCCAACCAACGCTAGCCACCTGCATTAATTTGGGACATGGGTCGGTACGCTTTCTGGGTGGATCTAGCAGTTCGGCATGAGATTTGGGGCAACCTTTTTGCACGGTTTTCGGATTGTGTGCTGGATGATTTTACCATGCGAGAGCTAGTTAGTTTGCAAGTTTTCATTGGCCAGGTTGCGATCTACATGCGCCTGACATCCTCGTGGTTGCGACTGCATGGTTCTGTCCTTCTTTGTACGTGTGAGCTGTTTTATAGGGTTTTTATATTTGCAAAAGGTCATGGTTTTTACGTAGTCTGTCGTTGAACTGACATCTTGTTTTTGATATGTGTTCGCTTATAGAAGTATTGACACGTCATAGATTGCTTGATTTTGCATCCAGGGAGTTTGACATGTGTGTGTTGTGTGATTTTCTTAGATGGTGTCGCTTTGATCGTTTTCTCTAGGCACTACCTATCGTGATGGTTCTGGACGTTACTCGTGGTTTTGATCGTTCTGGACTTCTGATGGTGTAGAGATCCTATAAATACGGGGAGCCTCGTTGTTTCTTTGTGCCACAAATCCCGGCTATGCCCATAGCCTCCTCACAACCAACTTCCCGACCTCGCCACTGGTATGTATCTCATCGGAGTCCCCATCGCCGGGCGCGGTTTCCATCCCTTTGGGGGGTGTATGGATTGTTATTCCAAGTAGTTTTTATAGGAGAGAAATCCTGAAGGATGGTGCTTTTAGAAAGAAAAGAAACCAGGAAAGTGTCACTCAAAGGTTAGCTCAAACTTTTCCATGGGCCAGGCCAAAATTTGGATGCTCAACAATTATCTTATATTTTGTCTAATAAAACATGTATCTTATATTTATATAAATCCATAATGAAAAACGTGTATCTTATATTTATGAATCTATAATGAAAATTTATATAATGGCTTATAATAAAGAGATTATTTCTTATTGTGATACGTCACGAAAATTGTCTCTAAAGTTGTAAAATATTACCCACAATGCCACCTATAAATAATAATAAAGCGTTTCGCATAGACGAATCCTACGCCTGGGCCGGCCCATGCAGTAGGGTCATCCTACACTGCAATCTGCGCGGTGGGAGAAGACGCGCGCTCATTTGGGCCAGCCCATGTCCGAGCGTCTATTTTTTTCAATTTCTTTTTTTCTTTTTTGTTTTCATTTTTCTCAACTTTAAATAATTTGGGAGTCAAAAACTTCAGAAAATAAAAATAAATGAGAATTTTGAAATAAAATGTTTAATAAATCATAAAAAATTTGTGGCTTCAAAAAATGCTTGTGAGTTTATAAAAAAAATCTTATTCAAAAAATGTTCGAAAATTTGAAAACAAATGTTCGAGAAATCACAAAATGTTCATGATTTTCAAAAAATCATGTATTAAAAAATGTTAAGGAAATTGAAAAAATTACGCCAATTGAAAACTGTTCGCGACTAACAAAATAATTTATTATTCATAAAAAATTGAGTCAAAAAATTATCATGTAATTCAAAATATTCGTTAATCATAAAAATGTTCTTGAATTTCGAAAATTATTCCACGAATTTCAAAATCAATTTTCCTCCATTCTAGAAATGTTTGCCGATTCAAGATAATTGTTAAAAACCATCTTCACAATTTTTCAAAAATGTTTGCAAAGAATATTAAATGTTCATGATATCAATAAACGTTTTTCATTTTAGAAAATGTTCGAAAAGTTGGAAAATGTTCACGATTTTAAATATGTTCACGAGTTGAAAACAATGTTTAGGATTTCCCGAAATTGTGAGTGATAGTGTATCTCGGTGATGTAGCAAAATGTGATCATGATCAATGGAAATTATGATTTTTTTCTCCCGTTGCGACGCACGGGCCCTTTTGCTAGTCTATATCTTATCTTACCTATTAATAAATGAAGGAGTGCTTCTGCCCGTACGTCATCGATATTGCCCTTAAAATTGTCAAATATTACCCACCAATGCCACCTATAAGTGATAAAAAACGTTTCACACGGAAAAATCTCGGACTGGGCCAGCCTATGTAGAAACCTCTTATACTGCGCTCTGCGCGCAAGAAAAAGACACAGCTCGTCAATTCGGGCCGGCCATTGTATCGGTGACCAGTTTAAAAATTTTGATTTTTATTTTGCGTAGTTGTTTTTTCTACTTTAAATAATTTGAGAATTTAAAAAGTTTCAATAATAAAAAATGAGAATTTTGAAATATTTTTTAATAATTCATAAATGATTGTGGCTTCAGAAAATATTTGCGATTGTTAAAAAATATTCGCAAATTTCAAAAACAATGTTCGAGAAATAAAAATACGTTCATGAGTTTTTTTAAAAAGTTCATGCATTAAAAAAAGTCTATGAAATTGCTCAAAATTTCCTCAATTAAACAATATTCATGTACTAAAAAGTATTTTAAAAATTGAAAAAATGTTCATAAATTAAAATATATGGTTTATTGATTCATAAGATATTTGATGATTCAAATAATATTATACAATTCGAAAAATGTTCATTAATTTCTAAAATTGTTCCATCATATCTCAAAAAAATATTGGTCGATTCTATAAATGTTTTCCTATTAAAGAAAACTGTTTTAAAAAATGTTCACATTTTGTATTATGTTTTTGCAAATAGTATAAAATTTTCGTGAATTCAAAAATTATTCTTGATTTTGGAAAATGTTCACGAATTTAAAAAATATTCATAATTTCAAATATGTTCACGAGTTTAAAAAAATGTTCATGATTTTTAAAAATTATTCACAATTTGACGATAATAAGTATATCTCGATGATGTAGTAAAATATGATCATTGTCATTCAAGATTATAATTTTTTCTTCTGTTGCAACGCACGACCCTTTTACTAGTAATAGCTTATAAATTATTGGGGCTTCGTCCGCCCGAGCTGTGGTGTCGTCTCCAAATTGGATGGACGGACGGGGAGTGGACAGGAGAGCTAGGCGAGGATGGCAGCCAAATTGGAGATGCGACGAGAAGCGAGGGCGTAGAGCAGAGGATTTGGTCGTGTGTACATGCTGACGGGTGGGCGGTCAACACCGACACGCACACGCATGCGGATCGAATCAGCAACGCATCGACTTCATACAGGCGTGTGCATGCATGATACACTCCACTACGTAACGCACGGTGGAATCAATAAACCACGGCACCACCAACGCCCACAAACTCACCCATACGTTACGTTCCCGGGCACGCGCATCCGCACGGGTCGCCATCGGCCAATCGATGCATCGATCAACGTAGCGCCGCGGCATGCAGACAGTCACACCCCCGGGAACCGGCTCCTCTACCGTGCTGTTAAGCACGACACCCGGCTCCTCTACAGTTTGTTTCTCCTGTTGCAACGCACGGCCAGATGATATGCTTGCTGTTTGGTCC
The DNA here is from genome assembly GCA_039707655.1 of Elymus sibiricus. Taxonomy (NCBI): domain Eukaryota; kingdom Viridiplantae; phylum Streptophyta; class Magnoliopsida; order Poales; family Poaceae; genus Elymus; species Elymus sibiricus. The sequence continues at coordinate 333,764,488 of CM077663.1, read as the reverse complement.
CCCTTAAGCCACGCCACCATGCTCCTTCCCCGTTGCTGTCAGATCGACCTCCACTTCCATTGTCAGTCACCGTGTCGTGCATCGGTCATCCACAGTCCACCACAACCGGCCCCGCGCGTTCGTGCGTGCGTCTATATATATGTCTATATACATGTTGTCCCGAGGCCTCACCGCCGCCATGGAGGTGCAGCTGGAGCTGAGGCTGGCACCGCCCAACCACGCTGGCTCCTGCAGTAAGAGGGAGAGGGGGTCGACGGAGGCATTCGCAATCAACAAGGCCACGCCGTCGCTCCTACTGCGCGACGGCGATGGCGACGCCCGCCCACGCGCATCGCCGGTGAAGAGCGCGCACCGTCCCGTGGGGCCGTCGTCGGTGAAGAGCGTGCACCGCCCGAAGGGGACGTCGCGGGTGAAGAGCACGCACCGCCAGGAGGGGCCACCGCCGGTGAAGTCTTCCTAAAATATTCTTCAGGAATTGAACAAAGGCTTTGGGGGGGGGGGGGGGGGCATCGCCCCCCTGGCCCCAACATAGCTCTGCCACTACATGTACATCGAGTAGTTAAACGATGCTAGGCTAACCACCCAGCCATCTTTCTCCATCCTCACATTTTTAATTTCTCACTAGTAAGCATGCACGTGAAATTCACGTGCATCAACAAGATGAGACATTGTCCCCAAAAATAAAAGACAAGACTCCAGCGTGCCTGGCTTAGACAATGATGATATACTTAGTGATGAGTTTGAGTATGTGCTTGTGTTGACTTACAAGAGTTTGATTCAGGTTGTTGTGTTGTGAGTTTGAGTCCGTGCTTGTGTTAGACGAGTACTGTAAGAGTAAATAAGATGGATGTGTTTCATAGCTAATTGTTGCCTCAGTTTCCTAGTGACCTTTCATTGCTCATTTGCAGACTACATTGTTTCCTATTGAAAATCTAGCATGAAAGATTTCTTTTGGCCGGAGAAAGCATAGGAGCACCCTGAACCTACATATTGCACCCTTTGTGTTAGCCAAGTTCAAAAAATAGCTAGGCATTGATAGTCACGATTGTACCTTTTTTTTTGAACAATACGATTGTACCTTGTAATCAAGTTCTTTGCTTCGTCAATGTCTGGGTTAAAGTGCTCTTTGAAAATCTGAACTATACTGAAAAAAATCAAAGCCTTTCTATGCCTGGATGATAGGAAACAATGTAGTCGTTGCTGAATTTCACAGGAAACAATGTAGTTGCTGAAATTCATAGGAAATAGTGTAGTTAATGATTCATGAAATTATCATGTTCCAAACAGGGTCTTGCAGTATAGGAAAAGACTTTTCGATATTCCACCTGGTGTTTTAGGACTTGTACGCAACAGTCAGTCGTTCAAATGTTGGTCAGCTAGCTTTAGGAGAAACATAATCAAACACTATCTGAGTTGACTGTTATTCATCTTGACAGTAAGGCATGATATTCATTATATTTTTATTATAATTCTTCGTGCCAACACTACAACATAGACAGTAAATCATATAACTATGTTTGAAACTTGACATCATACAATGTGGAAGAAGGAATTAAGCTGGCAAATATATACATACCTTAATCTTTAACAGTGTTTAGAAGTATTCTATCCACTGCTGGAATAAAAAATGATTCCTGATCCGTAACTTCAATCCAGTGTTGGGATAAAAATGAAATATCAAATATACTTCCCCAAATAACAAAATATAAGTTGACAAATGACCACCTACAATAGTGGGAACAAACACTACTCATCATTTTAGTTCAGTTTCTGTAAAAGTGCGCATCAAGCTTGCAAAAACTTGGGTAAATCCAATTTCGACCAAATACCTCGTTTTGGGTAGAAGAATAGAGACTATTTTCTTCTGTGAGATAAAAAAAATACATAACCAAATGGAAGATATTTAGGCCTGTGAATAAATATCCACCTAATTCCAAAGAAGGCCAGAAGCAAATCTTAAATATTCAAAGGGTCCTAAAGTCTAAAAGAACTAATGTACAAAAAAGAAAGATAAAATGATCTGTAGTCCTGTACTAACAGGGATACCGATATAGCATTAAGAAAATAAATATAATATTGAATTCACATTGGCTAGAAGTTTTATCTCCACATTGCATTGAAAAGGACAATGGTACTTCACGTTGGCACATCAACAATAGCCTCTCAGGAGAAGTGAGGAAATCAGGAACCTATGTCAAAATATGGCAATCGCCCAACATGATCAAGTAAAGAAAATTTAAACACACTATCATGCCAATTTAGGAACCTTGTATCATTCATTACTAATTAATCACACTATTATTTTCTCTATTCAGAAGAATCTGGTTAGCAGAAGAGGCCTATCACATCATATCTACCCACACTTGCTAATTAATATTTCTCCATAAGTGCAAGCTAAAAAGTTCATACAAGCTGATTCCCTCCTAGCTAGATGCTTGACATCATTTTCTAAATCGTAATCCCTTTACCTCAGCAACTACAGGATGAACTAACATAAATGAACCATACACTAACATTTGGCAAAGTCTATGGAGATTAGAAATATATGCATCATCTATAGAGGGGAAAAATGATAGATCGCACAAGGGTAAGCTTATCATCATGCACTCTATCTGGACCTTGCTTTTGTAACCAATTAGAAGCGCCCCAACTACTATAATATTTCCCTAATTGCAGTTGTTTTCTACTCAGCGGCACCCAATTTTGTGTGAAACTAATTCTTTTGCCTCCCAAAGGTAACCACCAAACACACACACACACACAGACACACACACACGCACAGCAGCAGCAGCCTGGAATCACCGGCAAGGCCCAACAAAGGAATGAGAAGATCCAGTGAAAATTATAGTGAATAGACTGTCGCATGAAGATTACATAATTAAACTGTGATGAAAAAAACTGATGGGGTACTTACCAGGCTACTCAGTTCGGATGGTTATACAAACCATTGAGCCCGCATACAAATTAAGATAACATAAACTGAAATTTTGAAATGGCTAGTAAATCAGGCTTCCAGCAAAACCAAAGGTCCAACACTAACATTGCATGCCTGCATAATATGCTGGACTTAACTGAACAATGAATGACTCATCAAAGTTGTACTTAATTAGTAACATCACCAATACTTAGTTGATCTAGTAGGTTCACAAAAAGTTTCAGTTGCACGACTTGCCTTGCCGCGCATGCACATACACTTCATGGAGCTTGCTTACAGACAAGGTTGGGAAGAAAGTGGACCTGCCCTCCTCTCCATGATCAGCCAAGAGAATGTTATCTACCACATGTATCCAATCCAGGGGGTCCGTGGTATGTGGTGGGGAGAAGGTCGATGGAAGAGCTCTTACTCTGCAGAAGATGAGGTGGAGGAGGACCTCGAGCGGGGATGCCACTGGGAGCCGAGTTTGGACGCCGACCCACCCGAGGACGTACGACTGGCGATGGGCTCCGACAGCGGTGGCTCCAGAGCTCAGCGGCGCATGGCAGCGGGGAGCCAGGGACAAACGACGTGTTAGAAGCGAAGTGGAGGAGCGCATTAGGGAAGCTTCAGATGCAGCATGCGCCCTGAGAATCAGCGGTGACGACGCCCCTCGTCCTCGCCGGATGAGGTGGCATCCGCGTCATCAAAAGCGGCAATCGGCGCGATACGCGGCGGCTCAAGCATTGCCGGTACACGCGGCCTACCCGGGCGGCGCGGTGGCTGCACTCCCCCAGCGTCCCCTAACGGTGCGGTGGCGGCACTCTTGTGGCGGCCCAATCAGGGATGGGGATGAAGGAGGGACGCGGGGAGGCGTGTGGCGGGCGACGGTGGAGAAGGCAGAGGAGAGGAGTTGTTGATCCTCAACTCCCCGTCGCCATGGCCGAGTTGAGGCCGGTGGGGAGATGGGATCGTGATTAGTGAGCGAGAAGGTTTGGGCGAGGGACGTGTGAACGTGGGGCACGATTGTTACCATTGTTTGTGATGGCGTTGGGAGAGCGTGCACATCACGTGCAGCGTGGGTAATTAATTAAGCGTGGCTAAAACATGGTTTGGTGCTAAACATTGGAGCAATCTGAAGCGTAGGATTCGATTCTCTAAACGGTGGAGATGTTTTGGATCTCCGCCTTTCGTCCTTTTTTAGGAGTAGTAGATTCATGTGTCACCATTTTTATTGGTAGGCTAAAGTTTGTCCGTGTGCTGTTGACGCTCTAGTTTTATCTCCACAAAGGATGGCCCACACCACTTTGCAAGCAACTGCTGTTGTCCAGTTCAAACTTCAGAGGTATGTTTTCTTGCTGAAGCATTGTTTGAATTTCTATGGCCAGGCTCCAAATGAGATTAATTCTTTGGTTTTGTTTGTGCAAATGCGAGTGATTTAATTCTCATAGAAAAAAAAATCTAATATGTACTGACAAATGTGTATGGCATACTGTATGTTTAGGCAAACCATTGTTTATCGAGTAGTTAAACGACGCTAGGCTACCCGCCCAGACGAGGGAGTTGCGAGCAGTAAATCAGCTGGGTCGTTAGATGGTTCTACCGCCATACAATTTATCTGTCTGGCAATTCCTACACCGTTCCTTTTTATTTCACCTTCGTATCTACCCACACTTGCTAACTAATATTTCTCCAGAAGTGCAAGCTAAAAAGTTCATACAAGCTAATTCCTGCTTGACAAAAGTGTCATTTTCTAAATCGTAATCCCTTTACCTCAGCAACTACAGGATGAACTAACATAAATGAACCATACACTAACATTCTATGGAGATTAGAAATATATGCATCATCTATAGAGGGAAAAAATGATAGATCGCACAAGGGTAAGCTTAGCATCATGCACTCTATCTGGACCTCGCTTTTGTAACCAATTAGAAGCGCCCCAACTACTATAATATTTTCCTAATTGCAGTTGTTTTCTACTCAGCGGCACCCAATTTTGTGTGAAACTAATTTTTTTGCCTCCCAAAGGTAACCACCAAACACACACACACGCACAGCAGCAGCAGCCTGGAATCACCGGCAAGGCCCAACAAAGGAATGAGAAGATCCAGTGAAAATTATAGTGAATAGACTGTGGCATGAAGATTACATAATTAAACTGTGATGAAAAAAACTGATGGGGTACTTACCAGGCTACTCAGTTCGGATGGTTATACAAACCATTGAGCCCGCATACAAATTAAGATAACATAAACTGAAATTTTGAAATGGCTAGTAAATCAGGCTTCCAGCAAAACCAAAGGTCCAACACTAACATTGCATGCCTGCATAATATGCTGGACTTAACTGAACAATGAATGACTCATCAAAGTTGTACTTAATTAGTAACATCACCAATACTTAGTTGATCTAGTAGGTTCACAAAAAGTTTCAGTTGCACGACTTGCCTTGCCGCGCATGCACATCCACTTCATGGAGCTTGCTTACAGACAAGGTTGGGAAGAAAGTGGACCTGCCCTCCTCTCCATGATCAGCCAAGAGAATGTTATCTACCACATGTATCCAATCCAGGGGGTGCATGGTATGTCGTGGGGAGAAGGTCGATGGAAGAGCTCTTACTCTGCAGAAGATGAGGTGGAGGAGGACCTCGAGCGGGGATGCCACTGGTAGCCGAGTTTGGACGCCGACCCACCCGAGGACGTACGACTGGCGATGGGCTCCGACAGCGGTGGCTCCAGAGCTCAGCGGCGCATGGCAGCGGGGAGCCAGGGACAAACAATGTGTTAGAAGCGAAGTGGAGGAGCGCATTAGGGAAGCTTCAGATGCAGCATGCGCCCTGAGAATCAGCGGTGACGACGCCCCTCGTCCTCGCCGGATGAGGCGGCTTCCGCGTCATCGAAAGCGGCGATCGGCGCGATACGCGGCGGCTCAAGCATTGCCGGTACACGCGGTGTTCCCGGGCGGCGCGGTGGCTGCACTCCCCCAGCGTCCCCTAACGGTGCGGTGGCGGCACTCTTGTGGCGGCCCAATCAGGGATGGGGATGAAGGAGGGACGTGGGGAGGCGTGTGGCGGGCGACGGTGGAGAAGGCAGAGGAGAGGAGTTGTTGATCCTCAACTCCCCGTCGCCATGGCCGAGTTGAGGCCGGTGGGGGGATGGGATCGTGATTAGTGAGCGAGAAGGTTTGGGCGAGGGACGTGTGAACGTGGGGCACGATTGTTACCATTTTTTGTGATGGCGTTGGGAGAGCGTGCACATCGCGTGCAGCGTGGGTAATTAATTAAGCGTGGCTAAAACATGGTTTGGTGCTAAACATTGGAGCAATCTGAAGCGTAGGATTCGATTCTCTAAACGGTGGAGATGTTTTGGATCTCCGCCTTTCGTCCTTTTTTAGGGGTAGTAGATTCATGTGTCACCATTTTTATTGGTAGGCTAAAGTTTGTCCGTGTGCTGTTGACGCTCTAGTTTTATCTTCACAAAGGATGGCCCACACCACTTTGCAAGCAACTGCTGTTGTCCAGTTCAAACTTCAGAGGTATGTTTTCTTGCTGAAGCATTGTTTGAATTTCTATGGCCAGGCTCCAAATGAGATTAATTCTTTGGTTTTGTTTGTGCAAATGCGAGTGATTTAATTCTCATAGAAAAAAAATCTAATATGTACTGACAAATGTGTATGGCATACTGTATGTTTAGGCAATCCATTGTTTATCGAGTAGTTAAACGACGCTAGGCTACCCGCCCAGACGAGGGAGTTGCGAGCGGTAAATCAGCTGGGTCGTTAGATGGTTCTACCGCCATACAATTTATCTGTCTCGCAATTCCTACACCGTTCCTTTTTATTTCACCTTCGTATCTACCCACACTTGCTAACTAATATTTCTCCAGAAGTGCAAGCTAAAAAGTTCATACAAGCTGATTCCTGCTTGACAAAAGTGTCATTTTCTAAATCGTAATCCCTTTACCTCAGCAACTACAGGATGAACTAACATAAATGAACCATACACTAACATTTGGCAAAGTCTTGTTGGGGAACGTTGCATGGGAAACAAAAAATTTCCTACGCACACACAAGATCTATCCATGGTGATGAGCATCTACGAGAGGGAGAGTGAATCTACATACCCTTGTAGATCGCTAAGCGGAAGCGTTAAGAAACGCGGTTGATGTAGTCGAACGTCTCCGCGATCCAAATCGCAAGTCGTCCCTCGAACCGATCACGAACTAGTGCCGAACGGACGGCACCTCCGCGTTCAACACACGTACGGCTTGATGACGCCTTCACCTCCTCGATCCAGCGAGCGATGGTGAAGTAGTAGATGAGTTCCGGCAGCACGACGGCGTGGTGATGGTGGTGAGGAACAATCTCTGCAGGGCTTCGCCAAGCGCTACGGAGATTATGACGGAGGAACTAGAGGGTTAGGGTTGCCGCACACGGCTTGGGAAAATCTTGATGTATTCCGGGTGCTAGCCCTGCCCCTCTATTTATATGTTGAGCCCTGGGGTCGAAACTTGGAGAAAGAGCCTCCTCAAAGTCGGTTTGGCCCGCAAGGCAAGAGTCCTGCTCGGACTCCAGGACCAGACGCCAGGGTCCTCGGCGTCTGGCCCCAGACGCCAGGGTCCCTGGCGTCTGGCCCCTGGCTTCCGCAAAACTTCCTTTTGCACCTTCCTAAAGCCTCGTGGGCTTTACCCCTTGGCCCAAATAAAGTGTTCTCGTACCCGAACATTTCGGGAAACATCCGAAACTCCTTCCGGTGAATTCCGGAACCCTTCCGGAGACCAAACACTATTATCCCATATATCAATCTTTACCTCCGGACTATTCCAGAGCTCCTCGTCATGTCCGGGATCTCATCCGGGACTCCGAACAACTTTCGGTCACCAACATAACAACTCAACTATACTTATATCGTCACCAAACGTTAAGTGTGTAGACCCTGCGGGTTCGAGAACTATGTAGACATGACCGAGACACCTCTACGGTCAATAACCAATAGCGGGACCTGGATTCCCATATTGGCTCCTACATATTCTACGAAGATCTTTATCGGTTGAACCTCTATGTCAAGGATTCAGTTAATCCCGTATGATGTTCCCTTTGTTTATCGGTATGTTACTTGCCCGAGATTCGATCGTCGGTATCTCTATACCTAGTTCAATCTCGTTACCGGCAAGTCTCTTTACTCGTTCCGTAATACAAGATCCCGTGGCTAACACTTTAGTCACATTGCTTGCAAGGCTTATAGTGATGTTGTATTACCGAGTGGGCCCTGAGATACCTCTCCGTCACACGAAGTAACAAATCCCAGTCTTGATCCATGCCAATTCAACAGACACCCTCGGAGATACCTGTAGAGCATCTTTATAGTCACCCAGTTACGTTGCGACGTTTGATACACACAAGGTATTCCTCCGGTGTCAGTGAGTTGCATGATCTCATGGTCAAAGGAACAGATACTTGACATGCAGAAAACAATAGCAATAAACTGACATGATCATATGCTACGTTTACAGTTTGGGTCTTGTCCATCACATCATTCTCCTAATGATGTGATCCCGTTATCAAATGACATCTCATGTCCATGGCTAGGAAACCTTCACCATCTTTTGATCAACGAGCTAGTCAACTAGAGGCTTACTAGGGACACAGTGTTGTCTATGTACCCACACATGTATTTGAGTTTCCAATCAATACAATTATAGCATGGATAATAAACGATTATCATGAACAAGGAAATATAATAATAACCAATTTATTATTGCCTCTAGGGCATATTTCCAACAGTCTCCCACTTGCACTAGAGTCAATAATCTAGTTCACATCACTATGTGATTTACATTGTAATGAATCGAACACCCATACAGTTCTGGTGTTGTTAATGTTTAGCCTTTGGAAGAGGTTTAGTCATCGGATCTGCAACATTCAGATCCGTGTGTACTTTGCAAATATTTATGTTGTCCTCCTTGATGTAATCGCGGATGGAATTGAAGCGTCGCTTTATGTGTCTGGTCCTCTTGTGAAATCTTAGTTCCTTGGCTAGAGCAATGGCACCAGTGTTATCACAAAACAGAGTCATTGGGTTAAGCGCACTAGGCACTACTCCAAGATCTGTCATGAACTCCTTCATCCAGACACCTTCCTTCGCCGCCTCCGAGGCAGCGATGTACTCCGCTTCGCATGTAGAATCAGCTACCACGCTCTGCTTGGAACTGCACCAGCTAACCACACCCCCATTAAGAATAAATACGTATCCGGTTTGTGACTTAGAGTCATCCGGATCAGTGTCAAAGCTTGCATCGACGTAACCCTTTACGACGAGCTCTTGATCACCTCCATAAACGAGAAACATGTCCTTAGTCCTTTTCAGGTACTTCAGGATATTCTTGACCGCCGTCCAGTGTTCCATTCCTGGATCACTTTGAAACCTTCCGACCATACTTATGGCAAGGCTGACATCGGGTCTTGTGCACAGCATTGCATACATGATAGAGCCTATGGCTGAAGCATAGGGGATGACACTCATCTTTTCTCTATCTTCTGCAGTCACTGGGCATTGAGTCTTACTCAACTTCACACCTTGCAATACAGGCAAGAACCCCTTCTTGGACTGATCCATTTTGAACTTCTTCAAAACTTTGTCAAGGTATGTGCTTTGTGAAAGTCCTATCAAGCGTCGTGATCTATCTCTATAGATCTTGATGCCTAATATGAAAGCAGCTTCTCCTAGGTCCTTCATTGAAAAACTCTTGTTCAAATATTCCTTCACGCTTTCCAACATTTCTATATTGTTTCCAATCAGTAATATGTCATCCACATATAATATTAGAAACGCTATAGAGCTCCCACTCACTTTCTTGTAAATACAAGCTTCTCCGTAAACTTGTATAAACTCGAACGCTTTGATCACCTCATCAAAGCGAAGATTCCAACTCCGAGATGCTTGCACCAGTCCATAAATGGATCGCTGGAGTTTGCAAACTTTGTAAGCATTCTCTGGATCGACAAAACCTTCTGGTTGCATCATATACAACTCTTCCTTAAGGAAACCGTTAAGGAACGCTGTTTTGACATCCATCTGCCAAATTTCATAATCGAAAAAGGCAGCTATTGCTAACATGATTCTGACGGACTTAAGCATCGCTACGGGTGAGAAGGTCTCATCGTAGTCAACTCCTTGAACTTGTGAAAAACCCTTTGCCACAAGTCGAGCTTTATAGACGGTGACATTACCATCCGCGTCCGTCTTCCTCTTAAAGATCCATTTGTTCTGAATGGCCTTACGCCCTTCAGGTAATACTTCCAAAGTCCACACTTTGTTTTCATACATGGATCCCATCTCGGATTTCATGGCCTCTAACCACTTCTCGGAATCCGGGCCCATCATCGCTTCTCCATAGCTCGTAGGTTCATCGTTGTCCAACAACATGACTTCTAAGACAGGGTTGCCGTACCACTCAGGAGCAGTACGCGTCCTTGTCGACCTACGAGGTTCGATAGCAACTTGATCCAAAGCTTCATGATCATCATCATTAACTTCCTCTTCAGCTGATGTAGGCTCTACAGAAACATCTTTCTGTGCTGCGCTACTCTCAGGTTGAAGTAAAGGTTCAACAACCTCATCAAGTTCTATCTTCCTCCCACTCAATTCTTTCGAGAGAAACTCTTTCTCAAGAAACGTTCCGTTTTTAGCGACAAACACTTTGCCTTCGGATCTGAGGTAGAAGGTATACCCAACTATCTCTTTTAGGTATCCTATGAAGACGCATTTCTCCGCTTTGGGTTCCAGCTTTTCAGGCTGAAGTTTTTTGACATAAGCATCACATCCCCAAACTTTAAGAAACGACAGCTTTGGCTTCTTGCCAAACCCAAGTTCATATGGCGTCGTCTCAACGGATTTCGATGGTGCCCTATTTAAAGTGAATGCAGCTGTCTCTAATGCATAACCCCAAAACGATAGTGGCAAATCGGCAAGAGACATCATAGATCGCACCATATCCAATAAGGTTCGATTACGACGTTCGGACACACCATTACGCTGTGGTGTTCCAGGCGGTGTTAGTTGTGAAACAATTCCACATTGTCTTAAGTGACTGCCAAACTCATAACTCAGATATTCTCCTCCTCGATCAGATCGTAGGAATTTAATCTTCTTGCTACGATGATTCTCAACTTCACTCTGAAATTGTTTGAACTTTTCAAACGTTTCAGACTTGTGTTTCATTAAGTAAATATACCCATATCTACTTAAGTCATCAGTGAAGGTGAGAAAGTAACGATAACCACCGCGCGCCTCAATGCTCATCGGACCGCACACATCAGTATGTATGATTTCCAATAAGTCACTTGCCCGTTCCATTGTTCTAGAGAACGGCGTTTTAGTCATCTTGCCCATGAGGCATGGCTCACATGTGTCAAGTGATTCAAAATCAAGTGACTCCAAAAGTCCATCAGCATGGAGCTTCCTCATGCGTTTTACGCCAATATGACCTAAACGGCAGTGCCACAAGAAAGTGGTATTATCATTATCAATCCTACATCTTTTGGCATCAATGTTATGAACATGTGTATCATTACTATCGAGATTCAATAAGAATAAACCCCTTACATTGGGTGCATGACCATAAAAGATATTACTAATATAAATAGAACAACCATTATTCTCTGATTTAAATGAGTAACCGTCTCGCAATAAACAAGATCCAGATATAATGTTCATGCTTAACGCAGGCACTAAATAACAATTATTCAGGTTCATCACTAATCCCGATGGTAATCGAAGAGCGAGCGTGCCGACGGCGATCACATCAACCTTGGAACCATTTCCCACGCGCATCGTCACTTCGTCCTTTGCCAGCCTCCGTCTATTCCGCAGTTCCTGTTTTGAGTTGCAAATATGAGCAACCGCACCGGTATCAAATACCCAGGCACTACAACGAGAGTTGGTAAGGTACACATCAATAACATGTATATCATATATACCTTGTTTGTTGTTGGCCGCCTTCTTGTAAGCCAAATACTTGGGGCAGTTCCGCTTCCAGTGTCCAGTTCCCTTGCAATGAAAACACACAGTTTCTGGTTTGGGTCCAGCCTTGGGTTTCTTCACGAGAGGAGCAACTGCTTTGCCACTCTTCTTGGAGTTACCCTTCTTACCCTTGCCATTTTTCTTGAAACTAGTGGTTTTATTGACTATCAACACTTGATGCTCCTTCTGAATTTCAGACTCAGCGGCTTTCAGCATCGCAAACAGCTCGGCGACTGACTTGTTCATCCCGTGCATGTTATAGTTCAACACGAAGCTCTTGTAGCTAGGTGGCAATGATTGAAGAACTCTGTCAGTGATAGCCTCTGGCGGAAGGGGCATCCCCAATTCAGCCAGACGGGTGGAGTACCCAGACATTCTGAGTACGTGATCACTGATAGACCCGTTCTCCTCCATCTTGCAAGCATAGAACTTATCGGAGATCTCATATCTCTCGATCCGGGCATTCTTCTGAAAGATAAACTTCAACTCCTGAAACATCTCATATGCTCCATGACGTTCAAAACGTCTTTGAAGTCCCGGTTCTAAGCCATACAATATTGCACATTGAACTATTGAGTAATCTTCAGAACGAGCCTGCCAGGCGTTCACAACGTCTAGAGACTCAACTGGAGCGGGTGGATCACCAAGCGGTGCATCAAGGACATAAGCCTTCTGGGAAGCCGTAAGGATAATCCTTAGATTACGGGCCCAGTCCACAAAGTTACTTCCATCATCTTTCAATTTAGCTTTCTCTAGGAACGCATTAAAATTCAGGGGTGCTACTGCGCGAGCCATGATCTACAACATAAATATAGCAAAGACAACTTAGACTATTGTTCTAGATAATGAGTTTAGTTAATCATATTACTTAAAAACTCCCACTCAAATTGACATCTCTCCGGTCATTCGAGCGTAACATGATCCAAATCCACCAACTCAAGTCCGATCATCACGTGAGTTGAGGTGGTTTCAATGGTGAACATCTTCATGTTGATCATATCTACTATATGACTCATGTTCGACCTTTCGGTCTCTTGTGTTCCGAGGCCATGTATGTACATGCTAGGCTCGTCAAGTTTAACCCGAGTGTTCCGCACGTGCAACATGGCTTACACCCGTTGTATGTGAACGTAGAGTCTATCACACCCGATCATCACGGTGTGTCTCGAAACGACGAACTTTCGCAACGGTGCACACTCGGGGAGAACACAATTTATCTTGAAATTTAAGTGAGGGATCACCTTATAATGCTACCGTCGTCCTAAGCAAAATAAGATGCATAAAAGGATTAACATCACATGCAAATCATAAGTGACATGATATGGCCATGAACTCGTGCTTTTGATCTCCATCTCCAAAGCACCGGCATGATCTCCATCGTCACCGGCATGACACCATGATCTCCATCATCTTGATCTCCATCAACGTGTCGCCATGAGGTTGTCGCGCCGACTGTTGCTTCCACGACTATTGCTAACGTTTAGCGATAAAGTAAAGCATTACATAGCGCTTAATGATTGACACGCAGGTCATACAATAATTAAAGACAACTCTATGGCTCCTGCCAGTTGCCGTACTCATCGACATGCAAGTCGTGATATTCTATACAACACATGATCATCTCATACATCACATATATCTCATCATGTAATTGGCCATATCACATCACAACATACCCTGCAAAAACAAGTTAGACGTCCTCTAATTGTTGTTGCAAATTTTACGTGGCTGCTACGGGTTTGCAAGAACCGTTCTTACCTACGCAAAACCACAACGTGGTGTAGTGATTGCTTTTTGATCTTCTAAAAGAACCCTCTTCATTGAAATTGATTCAACTAAAGTGAGAGAGACAGACACCCGCTAGCCATCTTTATGCAACGAAGTTACATGTCAGTTGAAGGAACTTGTCTCACGTAAGCGTACGCGTAATGTCGGTCCGGGCCGCTTCATCTCACAATACCGCCGAATCAAGTATCAACTAGTAACGGCAAGCAATATGTATACACCCACGCCCACAACTCGTTTGTGTTCTACTCGAGATCTCATCTACGCATAGACCTAGCTCGGATGCCACTGTTGGGGAACGTTGCATGGGAAACAAAAATTTTCCTACGCACACACAAGATCTATCCATGGTGATGAGCATCTACGAGAGGGAGAGTGAATCTACATACCCTTGTAGATCGCTAAGCGGAAGCGTTAAGAAACGCGGTTGATGTAGTCGAACGTCTCCGCGATCCAAATCGCAAGTCGTCCCTCGAACCGATCACGAACTAGTGCCGAACGGACGGCACCTCCGCGTTCAACACACGTACGGCTTGATGACGCCTTCACCTCCTCGATCCAGCGAGCGATGGTGAAGTAGTAGATGAGTTCCGGCAGCACGACGGCGTGGTGATGGTGGTGAGGAACAATCTCTGCAGGGCTTCGCCAAGCGCTACGGAGATTATGACGGAGGAACTAGAGGGTTAGGGTTGCCGCACACGGCTTGGGAAAATCTTGATGTATTCCGGGTGCTAGCCCTGCCCCTCTATTTATATGTTGAGCCCTGGGGTCGAAACTTGGAGAAAGAGCCTCCTCAAAGTCGGTTTGGCCCGCAAGGCAAGAGTCCTGCTCGGACTCCAGGACCAGACGCCAGGGTCCTCGGCGTCTGGCCCCAGACGCCAGGGTCCCTGGCGTCTGGCCCCTGGCCTCCGCAAAACTTCCTTTTGCACCTTCCTAAAGCCTCGTGGACTTTACCCCTTGGCCCAAATAAAGTGTTCTCGTACCCGAACATTTCGGGAAACATCCGAAACTCCTTCCGGTGAATTCCGGAACCCTTCCGGAGACCAAACACTATTATCCCATATATCAATCTTTACCTCCGGACTATTCCAGAGCTCCTCGTCATGTCCGGGATCTCATCCGGGACTCCGAACAACTTTCGGTCACCAACATAACAACTCAACTATACTTATATCGTCACCAAACGTTAAGTGTGTAGACCCTGCGGGTTCGAGAACTATGTAGACATGACCGAGACACCTCTACGGTCAATAACCAATAGCGGGACCTGGATGCCCATATTGGCTCCTACATATTCTACGAAGATCTTTATCGGTTGAACCTCTATGTCAAGGATTCAGTTAATCCCGTATGTTGTTCCCTTTGTTTATCAGTATGTTACTTGCCCGAGATTCGATCGTCGGTATCTCTATACCTAGTTCAATCTCGTTACCGGCAAGTCTCTTTACTCGTTCCGTAATACAAGATCCCGTGGCTAACACTTTAGTCACATTGCTTGCAAGGCTTATAGTGATGTTGTATTACCGAGTGGGCCCTGAGATACCTCTCCGTCACACGGAGTAACAAATCCCAGTCTTGATCCATGCCAATTCAACAGACACCCTCGGAGATACCTGTAGAGCATCTTTATAGTCACCCAGTTACGTTGCAACGTTTGATACACACAAGGTATTCCTCCGGTGTCAGTGAGTTGCATGATCTCATGGTCAAAGGAACAGATACTTGACATGCAGAAAACAATAGCAATAAACTGACACGATCATATGCTACGTTTACAGTTTGGGTCTTGTCCATCACATCATTCTCCTAATGATGTGATCCCGTTATCAAATGACATCTCATGTCCATGGCTAGGAAACCTTCACCATCTTTTGATCAACGAGCTAGTCAACTAGAGGCATACTAGGGACACAGTGTTGTCTATGTACCCACACATGTATTTGAGTTTCCAATCAATACAATTATAGCATGGATAATAAACGATTATCATGAACAAGGAAATATAATAATAACCAATTTATTATTGCCTCTAGGGCATATTTCCAACAAGTCTATGGAGATTAGAAATATACGCATCATCTATAGAGGGAAAAAATGATAGATCGCACAAGGGTAAGCTTAGCATCATGCACTCTATCTGGACCTCGCTTTTGTAACCAATTAGAAGCGCCCTAACTACTATAATATTTCCCTAATTGCAGTTGTTTTCTACTCAGCGGCACCCAATTTTGTGTGAAACTAATTTTTTTGCCTCCCAAAGGTAACCACCAAACACACACACACACGCACAGCAGCAGCAGCCTGGAATCACCGGCAAGGCCCAACAAAGGAATGAGAAGATCCAGTGAAAATTATAGTGAATAGACTGTGGCATGAAGATTACATAATAAAACTGTGATGAAAAAAACTGATGGGGTACTTACCAGGCTACTCAGTTCGGATGGTTATACAAACCATTGAGCCCGCATACAAATTAAGATAACATAAACTGAAATTTTGAAATGGCTAGTAAATCAGGCTTCCTGCAAAACCAAAGGTCCAACACTAACATTGCATGCCTGCATAATATGCTGGACTTAACTGAACAATGAATGACTCATCAAAGTTGTACTTAATTAGTAACATCACCAATACTTAGTTGATCTAGTAAGTTCACAAAAAGTTTCAGTTGCACGACTTGCCTTGCCGCGCATGCACATCCACTTCATGGAGCTTGCTTACAGACAAGGTTCGGAAGAAAGTGGACCTGCCCTCCTCTCCATGATCAGCCAAGAGAATGTTATCTACCACATGTATCCAATCCAGGGGGTGCGTGGTATGTCGTGGGGAGAAGGTCGATGGAAGAGCTCTTACTCTGCAGAAGATGAGGTGGAGGAGGACCTCGAGCGGGGATGCCACTGGGAGCCGAGTTTGGACGCCGACCCACCCGAGGACGTACGACTGGCGATGGGCTCCGACAGCGGTGGCTCCAGAGCTCAGCGGCGCATGGCAGTGGGGAGCCAGGGACAAACGACGTGTTAGAAGCGAAGTGGCGGAGCGCATTAGGGAAGCTTCAGATGCAGCATGCGCCCTGAGAATCAGCGGTGACGACGCCCCTCGTCCTCGCCGGATGAGGCGGCTTCCGCGTCATCGAAAGAGGCGAACGGCGCGATACGCGGCGGCTCAAGCATTGCTGGTACACGCGGCGTACCCGGGCGGCGCGGTGGCTGCACTCCCCCAGCGTCCCCTAACGGTGCGGTGGCGGCACTCTTGTGGCGGCCCAATAAGGGATGGGGATGAAGGAGGGACGCGGGGAGGCGTGTGGCGGGCGACGGTGGAGAAGGCAGAGGAGATGAGTTGTTGATCCTCAACTCCCCGTCGCCATGGCCGAGTTGAGGCCGGTGGGGAGATGGGATCGTGATTAGTGAGCGAGAAGGTTTGGGCGAGGGACGTGTGAACGTGGGGCACGATTGTTACCATTTTTTGTGATGGCGTTGGGAGAGCGTGCACATCGCGTGCAGCGTGGGTAATTAATTAAGCGTGGCTAAAACATGGTTTGGTGCTAAACATTGGAGCAATCTGAAGCGTAGGATTCGATTCTCTAAATGGTGGAGATGTTTTGGATCTCCGCCTTTCGTCCTTTTTTAGGGGTAGTAGATTCATGTGTCACCATTTTTATTGGTAGGCTAAAGTTTGTCCGTGTGCTGTTGACGCTCTAGTTTTATCTCCACAAAGGATGGCCCACACCACTTTGCAAGCAACTGCTGTTGTCCAGTTCAAACTTCAGAGGTATGTTTTCTTGCTGAAGCATTGTTTGAATTTCTATGGCCAGGCTCCAAATGAGATTAATTCTTTGGTTTTGTTTGTGCAAATGCGAGTGATTTAATTCTCATAGAAAAAAAAATCTAATATGTACTGACAAATGTGTATGGCATACTGTATGTTTAGGCAAACCATTGTTTATCGAGTAGTTAAACGACGCTAGGCTACCCGCCCAGACGAGGGAGTTGCGAGCAGTAAATCAGCTGGGTCGTTAGATGGTTCTACCGCCATACAATTTATCTGTCTGGCAATTCCTACACCGTTCCTTTTTATTTCACCTTCGTATCTACCCACACTTGCTAACTAATATTTCTCCAGAAGTGCAAGCTAAAAAGTTCATACAAGCTGATTCCTGCTTGACAAAAGTGTCATTTTCTAAATCGTAATCCCTTTACCTCAGCAACTACAGGATGAACTAACATAAATGAACCATACACTAACATTTGGCAAAGTCTATGGAGATTAGAAATATATGCATCATCTATAGAGGGAAAAAAATGATAGATCGCACAAGGGTAAGCTTAGCATCATGCACTCTATCTGGACCTCGCTTTTGTAACCAATTAGAAGCGCCCCAACTACTATAATATTTCCCTAATTGCAGTTGTTTTCTACTCAGCGGCACCCAATTTTGTGTGAAACTAATTTTTTTGCCTCCCAAAGGTAACCACCAAACACACACACACGCACAGCAGCAGCAGCCTGGAATCAACGGCAAGGCCCAACAAAGGAATGAGAAGATCCAGTGAAAATTATAGTGAATAGACTGTGGCATGAAGATTACATAATAAAACTGTGATGAAAAAAACTGATGGGGTACTTACCAGGCTACTCAGTTCGGATGGTTATACAAACCATTGAGCCCGCATACAAATTAAGATAACATAAACTGAAATTTTGAAATGGCTAGTTAATCAGGCTTCCTGCAAAACCAAAGGTCCAACACTAACATTGCATGCCTGCATTATATGCTGGACTTAACTGAACAATGAATGACTCATCAAAGTTGTACTTAATTAGTAACATCACCAATACTTAGTTGATCTAGTAGGTTCACAAAAAGTTTCAGTTGCACGACTTGCCTTGCCGCGCATGCACATCCACTTCATGGAGCTTGCTTACAGACAAGGTTCGGAAGAAAGTGGACCTGCCCTCCTCTCCATGATCAGCCAAGAGAATGTTATCTACCACATGTATCCAATCTAGGGTGTGCGTGGTATGTCGTGGGGAGAAGGTCGATGGAAGAGCTCTTACTCTGCAGAAGATGAGGTGGAGGAGGACCTCGAGCGGGGATGCCACTGGGAGCCGAGTTTGGACGCCGACCCACCCGAGGACGTACGACTGGCGATGGGCTCCGACAGCGGTGGCTCCAGAGCTCAGCGGCGCATGGCAGCGGGGAGCCAGGGACAAACGACGTGTTAGAAGCGAAGTGGAGGAGCGCATTAGGGAAGCTTCAGATGCAGCATGCGCCCTGAGAATCAGCGGTGATGACGCCCCTCGTCCTCGCCGGATGAGGCGGCTTCCGCGTCATCGAAAGCGGCGATCGGCGCGATACGCGGCGGCTCACGCATTGCCGGTACACGCGGCGTACCCGGGCGGCGCGGTGGCTGCACTCCCCCAGCGTCCCCTAACGCTGCGGTGGCGGCACTCTTGTGGCGGCCCAATCAGGGATGGGGATGAAGGAGGGACGTGGGGAGGCGTGTGGCGGGCGACGGTGGAGAAGGCAGAGGAGAGGAGTTGTTGATCCTCAACTCCCCGTCGCCATGGCCGAGTTAAGACCGGTGGGGAGATGGGATCGTGATTAGTGAGCGATTAGGTTTGGGCGAGGGACGTGTGAACGTGGGGCACGATTGTTACCATTGTTTGTGATGGCGTTGGGAGAGCGTGCACATCGCGTGCAGCGTGGGTAATTAATTAAGCGTGGCTAAAACATGGTTTGGTGCTAAACATTGGAGCAATCTGAAGCGTAGGATTCGATTCTCTAAACGGTGGAGATGTTTTGGATCTCCGCCTTTCGTCCTTTTTTAGGGGTAGTAGATTCATGTGTCACCATTTTTATCGGTAGGCTAAAGTTTGTCCGTGTGCTGTTGACGCTCTAGTTTTATCTCCACAAAGGATGGCCCACACCACTTTGCAAGCAACTGCTGTTGTCCAGTTCAAACTTCAGAGGTATGTTTTCTTGCTGAAGCATTGTTTGAATTTCTATGGCCAGGCTCCAAATGAGATTAATTCTTTGGTTTTGTTTGTGCAAATGCGAGTGATTTAATTCTCATAGAAAAAAAAAATCTAATATGTACTGACAAATGTGTATGGCATACTGTATGTTTAGGCAAACCATTGTTTATCGAGTAGTTAAACGACGCTAGGCTACCCGCCCAGACGAGGGACTTGCGAGCGGTAAATCAGCTGGGTCGTTAGATGGTTCTACCGCCATACAATTTATCTGTCTGGCAATTCCTACACCGTTCCTTTTTATTTCACCTTTGTATCTACCCACACTTGCTAACTAATATTTCTCCAGAAGTGCAAGCTAAAAAGTTCATACAAGCTGATTCCTGCTTGACAAAAGTGTCATTTTCTAAATCGTAATCCCTTTACCTCAGCAACTACAGGATGAACTAACATAAATGAACCATACACTAACATTTGGCAAAGTCTATGGAGATTAGAAATATATGCATCATCTATAGAGGGAAAAAAATGATAGATCGCACAAGGGTAAGCTTAGCATCATGCACTCTATCTGGACCTCGCTTTTGTAACCAATTAGAAGCGCCCCAACTACTATAATATTTCCCTAATTGCAGTTGTTTTCTACTCAGCGGCACCCAATTTTGTGTGAAACTAATTTTTTTTGCCTCCCAAAGGTAACCACCAAACACACACACACGCACAGCAGCAGCAGCCTGGAATCACCGGCAAGGCCCAACAAAGGAATGAGAAGATCCAGTGAAAATTATAGTGAATAGACTGTGGCATGAAGATTACATAATTAAACTGCGATGAAAAAAACTGATGGGGTACTTACCAGGCTACTCAGTTCGGATGGTTATACAAACCATTGAGCCCGCATACAAATTAAGATAACATAAACTGAAATTTTGAAATGGCTAGTAAATCAGGCTTCCTGCAAAACCAAAGGTCCAACACTAACATTGCATGCCTGCATAATATGCTGGACTTAACTGAACAATGAATGACTCATCAAAGTTGTACTTAATTAGTAACATCACCAATACTTAGTTGATCTAGTAGGTTCACAAAAAGTTTCAGTTGCACGACTTGCCTTGCCGCGCATGCACATCCACTTCATGGAGCTTGCTTACAGACAAGGTTGGGAAGAAAGTGGACCTGCCCTCCTCTCCATGATCAGCCAAGAGAATGTTATCTACCACATGTATCCAATCCAGGGGGTGCGTGGTATGTCGTGGGGAGAAGGTCGATGGAAGAGCTCTTACTCTGCAGAAGATGAGGTGGCGGAGGACCTCGAGCGGGGATACCACAGGGAGCCGAGTTTGGACGCCGACCCACCCGAGGACGTACGACTGGCGATGGGCTCCGACAGCGGTGGCTCCAGAGCTCAGCGGCGCATGGCAGCGGGGAGCCAGGGACAAACGACGTGTTAGAAGCGAAGTGGAGGAGCGCATTAGGGAAGCTTTAGATGCAGCATGCGCCCTGAGAATCAGCGGTGACGACGCCCCTCGTCCTCGCCGGATGAGGCGGCTTCCGCGTCATCGAAAGCGGCGATCGGCGCGATACGCGGCGGCTCACGCATTGCCGGTACACGCGGCGTACCCGGGCGGCGCGGTGGCTGCACTCCCCCAGCGTCCCCTAACGCTGCGGTGGCGGCACTCTTGTGGCGGCCCAATCAGGGATGGGGATGAAGGAGGCACGCGGGGAGGCGTGTGGCGGGCGACGGTGGAGAAGGTAGAGCAGAGGAGTTGTTGATCCTCAACTCCCCGTCGCCATGGCCGAGTTGAGACCGGTGGGGAGATGGGATCGTGATTAGTGAGCGAGAAGGTTTGGGCGAGGGACGTGTGAACGTGGGGCACGATTGTTACCATTGTTTGTGATGGCGTTGGGAGAGATTGCACATCGCGTGCAGCGTGGGTAATTAATTAAGCGTGGCTAAAACATGCTTTGGTGCTAAACATTGGAGCAATCTGAAGCGTAGGATTCGATTCTCTAAACGGTGGAGATGTTTTGGATCTCCGCCTTTCGTCCTTTTTTAGGGGTAGTAGATTCATGTGTCACCATTTTTATTGGTAGGCTAAAGTTTGTCCGTGTGCTGTTGACGCTCTAGTTTTATCTCCACAAAGGATGGCCCACACCACTTTGCAAGCAACTGCTGTTGTCCAGTTCAAACTTCAGAGGTATGTTTTCTTGCTGAAGCATTGTTTGAATTTCTATGGCCAGGCTCCAAATGAGATTAATTCTTTGGTTTTGTTTGTGCAAATGCGAGTGATTTAATTCTCATAGAAAAAAAAATCTAATATGTACTGACAAATGTGTATGGCATACTGTATGTTTAGGCAAACCATTGTTTATCGAGTAGTTAAACGACGCTAGGCTACCCGCCCAGACGAGGGACTTGCGAGCGGTAAATCAGCTGGGTCGTTAGATGGTTCTACCGCCATACAATTTATCTGTCTGGCAATTCCTACACCGTTCCTTTTTATTTCACCTTTGTATCTACCCACACTTGCTAACTAATATTTCTCCAGAAGTGCAAGCTAAAAAGTTCATACAAGCTGATTCCTGCTTGACAAAAGTGTCATTTTCTAAATCGTAATCCCTTTACCTCAGCAACTACAGGATGAACTAACATAAATGAACCATACACTAACATTTGGCAAAGTCTATGGAGATTAGAAATATATGCATCATCTATAGAGGGAAAAAAATGATAGATCGCACAAGGGTAAGCTTAGCATCATGCACTCTATCTGGACCTCGCTTTTGTAACCAATTAGAAGCGCCCCAACTACTATAATATTTCCCTAATTGCAGTTGTTTTCTACTCAGCGGCACCCAATTTTGTGTGAAACTAATTTTTTTGCCTCCCAAAGGTAACCACCAAACACACACACACACACAGCAGCAGCAGCCTGGAATCACCGGCAAGGCCCAACAAAGGAATGAGAAGATCCAGTGAAAATTATAGTGAATAGACTGTGGCATGAAGATTACATAATAAAACTGTGATGAAAAAAACTGATGGGGTACTTACCAGGCTACTCAGTTCGGATGGTTATACAAACCATTGAGCCCGCATACAAATTAAGATAACATAAACTGAAATTTTGAAATTGCTAGTAAATCAGGCTTCCTGCAAAACCAAAGGTCCAACACTAACATTGCATGCCTGCATAATATGCTGGACTTAACTGAACAATGAATGACTCATCAAAGTTGTACTTAATTAGTAACATCACCAATACTTAGTTGATCTAGTAGGTTCACAAAAAGTTTCAGTTGCACGACTTGCCTTGCCGCGCATGCACATCCACTTCATGGAGCTTGCTTACAGACAAGGTTGGGAAGAAAGTGGACCTGCCCTCCTCTCCATGATCAGCCAAGAGAATGTTATCTACCACATGTATCCAATCCAGGGGGTGCGTGGTATGTCGTGGGGAGAAGGTCGATGGAAGAGCACTTACTCTGCAGAAGATGAGGTGGCAGAGGACCTCGAGCGGGGATGCCACTGGGAGCCGAGTTTGGACGCCGACCCACCCGAGGACGTACGACTGGCGATGGGCTCCGACAGCGGTGGCTCCAGAGCTCAGCGGCGCATGGCAGCGGGGAGCCAGGGACAAACGACGTGTTAGAAGCGAAGTGGAGGAGCGCATTAGGGAAGCTTCAGATGCAGCATGCGCCCTGAGAATCAGCGGTGACGACGCCCCTCGTCCTCGCCGGATGAGGCGGCTTCCGCGTCATCGAAAGCGGCGATCGGCGCGATACGCGGCGGCTCACGCATTGCCGGTACACGCGGCGTACCCGGGCGGCGCGGTGGCTGCACTCCCCCAGCGTCCCCTAACGCTGCGGTGGCGGCACTCTTGTGGCGGCCCAATCAGGGATAGGGATGAAGGAGGGACGCGGGGAGGCGTGTGGCGGGCGACGGTGGAGAAGGCAGAGGAGAGGAGTTGTTGATCCTCAACTCCCCGTCGCCATGGCCGAGTTGAGACCGGTGGGGAGATGGGATCGTGATTAGAAGAAGGTTTGGGCGAGGGACGTGTGAACGTGGGGCACGATTGTTACCATTGTTTGTGATGGCGTTGGGAGAGCGTGCACATCGCGTGCAGCGTGGGTAATTAATTAAGCGTGGCTAAAACATGGTTTGGTGCTAAACATTGGAGCAATCTGAAGCGTAGGATTCGATTCTCTAAACGGTGGAGATGTTTTGGATCTCCGCCTTTCGTCCTTTTTTAGGGATAGTAGATTCATGTGTCACCATTTTTATTGGTAGGCTAAAGTTTGTCCGTGTGCTGTTGACGCTCTAGTTTTATCTCCACAAAGGATGGCCCACACCACTTTGCAAGCAACTGCTGTTGTCCAGTTCAAACTTCAGAGGTATGTTTTCTTGCTGAAGCATTGTTTGAATTTCTATGGCCAGGCTCCAAATGAGATTAATTCTTTGGTTTTGTTTGTGCAAATGCGAGTGATTTAATTCTCATAGAAAAAAAATCTAATATGTACTGACAAATGTGTATGGCATACTGTATGTTTAGGCAAACCATTGTTTATCGAGTAGTTAAACGTCGCTAGGCTACCCGCCCAGACGAGGGACTTGCGAGCGGTAAATCAGCTGGGTCGTTAGATGGTTCTACCGCCATACAATTTATCTGTCTGGCAATTCCTACACCGTTCCTTTTTATTTCACCTTCGTATCTACCCACACTTGGTAACTAATATTTCTCCAGAAGTGCAAGCTAAAAAGTTCATACAAGCTGATTCCTGCTTGACAAAAGTGTCATTTTCTAAATCGTAATCCCTTTACCTCAACAACTACAGGATGAACTAACATAATTGAACCATACACTAACATTTGGCAAAGTCTATGGAGATTAGAAATATATGCATCATCTATAGAGGGAAAAATGATAGATCGCACCAGGGTAAGCTTAGCATCATGCACTCTATCTGGACCTCGCTTTTGTAACCAATTAGAAGCGCCCCAACTCCTATAATATTTTCTTAATTGCAGTTGTTTTCTACTCAGCGGCACCCAATTTTGTGTGAAACTAATTTTTTTGCCTCCCAAAGGTAACCACCAAACACACACACACACACACACGCACAGCAGCAGCAGCCTGGAATCACCGGCAAGGCCCAACAAAGGAATGAGAAGATCCAGTGAAAATTATAGTGAATAGACTGTGGCATGAAGATTACATAATTAAACTGTGATGAAAAAAACTGATGGGGTACTTACCAGGCTACTCAGTTCGGATGGTTATGCAAACCATTGAGCCCGCATACAAATTAAGATAACATAAACTGAAATTTTGAAATGGCTAGTAAATCAGCCTTCCAGCAAAACCAAAGGTCCAACACTAACATTGCATGCCTGCATAATATGCTGGACTTAACTGAACAATGAATGACTCATCAAAGTTGTACTTAATTAGTAACATCACCAATACTTAGTTGATCTAGTAGGTTCACAAAAAGTTTCAGTTGCACGACTTGCCTTGCCGCGCATGCACATCCACTTCATGGAGCTTGCTTACAGACAAGGTTGGGAAGAAAGTGGACCTGCCCTCCTCTCCATGATCAGCCAAGAGAATGTTATCTACCACATGTATCCAATCCAGGGGGTGCGTGGTATGTCGTGGGGAGAAGGTCGATGGAAGAGCTCTTACTCTGCAGAAGATGAGGTGGAGGAGGACCTCGAGCGGGGATGCCACTGGGAGCCGAGTTTGGACGCCGACCCACCCGAGGACGTACGACTGGCGATGGGCTCCGACAGCGGTGGCTCCAGAGCTCAGCGGCGCATGGCAGCGGGGAGCCAGTGACAAACGACGTGTTAGAAGCGAAGTGGAGCAGCGCATTAGGGAAGCTTCAGATGCAGCATGCGCCCTAAGAATCAGCGGTGACGACGCCCCTCGTCCTCGCCGGATGAGGCGGCTTCCGCGTCATCGAAAGCGGCGATCGGCGCGATACGCGGCGGCTCACGCATTGCCGGTACACGCGGCGTACCCGGGCGGCGCGGTGGCTGCACTCCCCCAGCGTCCCCTAACGGTGCGGTGGCGGCACTCTTGTGGCTGCCCAATCAGGGATGCGGATGAAGGAGGGACGCGGGGAGGTGTGTGGCGGGCGACGGTGGAGAAGGCAGAGGAGAGGAGTTGTTGATCCTCAACTCCCCGTCGCCATGGCCGAGTTGAGGCCGTTGGGGAGATGGGATCGTGATTAGTGAGCGAGAAGGTTTGGGCGAGGGACGTGTGAACGTGGGGCACGATTGTTACCATTTTTTGTGATGGCGTTGGGAGAGCATGCACATCGCATGGCAGCGTGGGTAATTAATTAAGCGTGGCTAAAACATGGTCTGGTGCTAAACATTAGAGCAATCTGAAGCGTAGGATTCGATTCTCTAAACGGTGGAGATGTTTTGGATCTCCGCCTTTCGTCCTTTTTTAGGGGTAGTAGATTCATGTGTCACCATTTTTATTGGTAGGCTAAAGTTTGTCCGTGTGCTGTTGACGCTCTAGTTTTATCTCCACAAAAGATGGCCCATACTACTTTGCAAGCAATTGCTGTTGTCCAGTTCAAACTTCAGAGGTATGTTTTCTTGCTGAAGCATTGTTTGAATTTCTATGGCCAGGCTCCAAATGAGATTAATTCTTTGGTTTCTTTTGTGCAAATGCGAGTGATTGAATTATCGTAGAAAAAAAATCTAATATGTACTGACAAATGTGTATGGCATACTGTATGTTTAGGCAAACCATTGTTTATCGAGTAGTTAAACGACGCTAGGCTACCCGCCCAAACGAGGGACTTGCGAGCGGTAAATCAGCTGGGTCGTTAGATGGTTCTACCGCCATACAATTTATCTGTCTGGCAATTCCTACACCGTTCCTTTTTATTTCACCTTCGTGTGGTCTTGAAAGGTGCATGACCAGTGGACCTTCGTTACCTGTGGGGTCAGAAAATAATATGGATTTTGCTTCCGTTTCGGTGCGGATGAATTTCGTGGAGCGGTGAAAACCTAGCCCACACCCACGCAATGAAAAAAATATCCCCAATCAGCTTCACCGATGCCTCTCCTCGTTTCCTCTTCACTCTCAGTTCCCCGGTCTGGAGCTGGAGGGATCGATGCAACCACCCAGCGGCGCCGCCGACGGGGATGATAGCGAAGGAAAGGGTGAGGTGGGTGGTAGATAGGGGAGGAATAGAGGCGGCGAGGTGGATTGCTCGTCTTTGCTTCCTCCATCCCTCACCGATGCCATGCCCTGGCCTGGCTGCACCCTCACCTCGCCTCCCTCCCTCCTCACCCTAAGGTATTCCTCTCCTCTCACCCAGCGCCCTCTTCCGGTATCCACCAAGCCTTCCATGTCAGCCTCCACCACGAGCTTACTGGCAGTTCTTGTCCGCGTAAGACATTGAGTGGGCGTGGTGCCTGTCCTACTAACTTGGCAAGGTCGCTTCTCTGCCACGGTTCCCTCCTCTCCCTTTAGCTCTCGAGACGTGGACCTGCAATGTGCAGGTGCTTGTGTCCCAACCATCTTTCTCCATCCTCACATTTTTAATTTCTGATTCATGTGTCACCATTTTTATTGTTAGGCTAAAGTTTGTTCGTGTGCTGTTGACGCTCTGGTTCTATCCATCTCAGCACCAACTAAACAATGGACTTGTGAAGAAATCAATATCCATCTATGTCGACAGAAAACTGGAGGAGACTGAACATCGGCTGGCAAACGAAGCTCTTAAATACATGAAAGCCTCTTACAACAAAGTTTCTGCAAGACTTCAACTATGATAAGCTGCAGTTCGTTCAACAAAAAAAAAATCTCTCGAACATGAGGTGAAAGAAAAGGAAGGAATAATGGACTATCAAAGCAGCAGCCGGAGTAATGATCTGTGTGCAAATCATACAACAATGAAGGAACTCTAGTGCCTAATAAATACCAACTTCACAGCAAGATCAATGCCTCAAGCCAACAATTCGAAGCATATTCTCTCGCATATAAGATATGTTACAAATCACATCGGTGATACAATTTTACAAATCAGAGGTCATTCTAAAAAAAAGAAACAAGTATTATTGGAGATTGGATGATGATATGGAAGGAATTTCTACTTTTGCCAATGACAGCCCACCAAACACGCCAACCATGAAGAGCTGCTTAGACGATGAGGTCATTTTCGATACCGATGGCACATGCAGCGATGATTCTGCCCGATCTAAATGACTGCATGTCTTACCATCAGCTTGGCAACCAAACCTATCTATATGATGCATCTCTACCTATGTAGCTTTGCTTATCATGAACTGATCTCAAGCCTTTCTTTTGCCCTATGAAACCACCTTGAATTTAACATATAACACTATGTATGAACATCATACACAAATATCTATTTCCTTATGCTTCAATTATTTAATGATCGGTCTTTGAATATTCTAATCAGCATGGTTTGAAAACCTGGTTCACTCTCGCCCTTTGCGCGATCGGCGCAACGGGTCATCTAGTACATGTAAAAGAGGTTGAAGCTCATTGTAAAAAGGGTTTGAAGCTCACTGTTTCCTACTAACCTAAGAACCAGGCTAGTAAACTGGTGGTATTACAGAATATGACAACTGCTATAGTTAAAGTGGAAACTGGCAAAACATAGGCTAGAATTACAGTAGAGAAATTTGTGAATATTAGTTAACAACTCAGAGAAAGCTATACACAAATCGTTGTAAATTATACAGGAAATTGCCATGTTGGATAAGTGCTTTTACCCAACATACAAATACAAAACAATAAATTACCATGGTGAAAGAGTGGACATTTTTGTTGTTGGTGAAAGAGTGTATTTGTTTTCTCTCTTTTCATTGGTTTTTTCTTTTCTCTCTTTTTTAGTTTTTTATATGGTTTTTATTTCTTTTTTTCTTCACCATTTTTTTCATTCCTTTTTGCATTTGTTTCTTTTTTTTCTTTTTTTATGTTTTTCTTTGGTTTCTTCTTTTTCTTTTTGGGTGTTATTTTTGTGTGTTTTTGTTCTTTTTTTTATTCTACATTTTTTTATATATGTCAACAACATTTTTATAATATATGTTTAACATTTTTACAATACAAATTTAACATTTTCAATACATGGTCATTATTTTTTATATACATTTGTTGTATTTTTCAATTGCTTGATTAACATTTTTTAAATACTTGTTCAACATATTTTAAATGCTTGATTAACAATTTTAAATACATGGTCAACATTTTTTCTATACACATTTAACATTTCGAAATGCTTGATTAACATTTTTCAATTACTTGTTCAACATTTTTCAAATGCTTCACTAACAATTTTATATACATGGTGAACATTCTGGTTGACACATTTAACATTTTTTCTATAGACTTTTAACATTTCCAAATGCTTGATTAACATTTTTCAGATGCTTGTTCAATATTTTTTCAAATGCTTCATTAACCATTTTATATACAAGATAAAACATCATCATTTCTTTAATACATGGTCAACATTCCTTATATACATATTTAAAAAAAATTAAATTCTTTATTAACATTTTAAAATACTTGTTCAACATTTTTCAAATGGTTGATTAAAAAATTTATATACATGATAAAAAAATCATCATTATTTTAATACATGGTCGTCATTTTATCTCTACACATTAAACATTTTTCAAATTCTTGATTAACATTTTTCAAATACTTGTTCAACATGTTTTTCTAATGCTTGATTAACATTTTTTGAATAGATGATTATTTTTTTTGTATACATGGTAAACATTTTCTCTATACACATTTAACATTTCAAAAAAATGTTCAATTTTTTTATAAAGTGATTTTTAATATATATATATATATATATATATATATATAATATTTTAAAGTATAAACAAAAGTAAACAAATAAAGCAGAAAAGGAAAACAGGAAAAAACAGAAAAAGGAGGCTAGAGCTTCCCGCACGGCTGGGCCGGCCCATGAGGAGCTCCCCCAACGCAAGGCTGCCCTCTGACTCAGATGGAATTATAGTTTTTTGCTTTTCTGTTGGTCATGTTTTCTTAGGATGATTCATTGATAGCTGATTTTGTTGTCTACAGATTTTCTTAGAAATGTACCAACATTGTTCATGCTACTACTTGTGGGCTTGTCCTCCCGATTTTGTTAGGAAGCTTTGCTTATAGTTGCCTGCAAATTGCTCTCGGATGTGTGTGATCATTTAATTTCGGATCCATGCTTGAGCGGTTTGCTCGTGCAGGGCTGCAGGCCATCCCTTTCGGCAAACTGTGTGCAGTCCATGTTACCTTCTTTTTCTTCTTCTTTGCTTTGTCATTACTAGCACAAATGCCCGTGCGTTGCAGCGGGAGAAAAAAAGTTGACGTGCTTTGCTGCGAAGGAAACTTCAATTGTCATGATTAGGTTGGCCAGGTAGAGGATAAGTTTGATGATGACAAAAATGATGGATCAATTAACAATAGGAATCTTTGGGGTGCTAGCTCGAAACATGGGACATGAATTAGTCATCTAATCGGATGAACAACCCTATCATTAGATTATTATTCTGTTGCGACCTTGAAATCCTTGTCATATAGATGTTTTAAGTTCATGTTGTTGCGACATGGGATTCTCCATCGCAATTTAATCTTCGCTTAGTCTCTTGCACCTCAATTTATTGTTAGATCTAATTTTCTCTATTCTAGCTTTCGTTTGTTGTGGTTGCATATTTGCATATTTTAGGCTTTCTCGTGCGCATTTTTTATCTTTTTGTGCTAGCTTCATATTTGCATATTCCTTCCTCCCTCGTTTTTTTTTGCAATTGGGTTGAATCTTCAATTCTTTTGTTTGCTGATAGGCTTCATGACGCTTTTTCTGTTTTTTTGTTTCTCTTCATTGGTCATCCGAGCACCACCTTTGCTACAACCTCCAATCGCAGCAGCAGGAGTTACTGCGGCCGACTCGCCGTCAGCCACCACTACCGGTCACCGCTCCTACATCCCATGTCTTAGCAGCTGGCTCGCCATCGACCACCTTTGTTGCAACCTCCCATCACAACAGCCGATGTTGATGCAGTCGTCTTATCTTGCCTGCCGTTGGCCTTGCAAAATCCCCCATTGTAGCTTTTTTTGACACCATTGCAGCATCGTAGGCACGCGGGGTGGTGCTCCTCTCAACATTTACATCGTCCGTGTTCTAGAGTTTCAGTGTAAGATTGGTGGTGGAGGACCTGATTGCTTTTCCCACTTTTATGTTAAGAGTCCTTCTAGTAAAATCTGAGAGCTGTGCTGTAAAAAAATTAGAACCTCTACGATAACTTGTATCAACAGATCACCACTGTCATATTCTAAGAGACACTTCTAACCCAGCGACCCTTTTTGTCCGTTTGGGTCATCCGGACAGAAAACTGGGTCCAACAGGGCGACCCGAACGGAGAAAGTGTCTGCCTGCCGTCCGTTTATTGTTCGTCCCAACCCAAACTGGACTCAAATATGGGCCACAAATGAGTCTGTGCTAGACAAAATCAGACGCTCCCGTCGTCCGCTCTTGTCCGTTCGTGTCCGCCCTAGTCCCACCAATCAGTGACTGCGCGGGGATGAGCATCGCACGGTCTGTATGCCGCCGCACCGTGCCTGTCCTCCTCACCTTCGCCACGTCGTCGTCCCTGCATGCGCCTGCACCCGCCGCCGTGTCCTCCACCAGCCGTAGATGCATTCGCAAGCGGTCGCGGCTCCCTCGCCACCGGCCGCAGCCGCATGCGCAAGCAGTCGTCGCCGCTGCGCTCAGGGTCGTCGTTCCGCGAAGGGGCACGGCAACACGGGGGGGGGGGGGGGGGGGGAGAGGCCGTTGCTGGCAGCAGCCTCAGAGTTCTGGAGGAGCTCGGTGAGTTCGTGCCGGTTGATTCCAGCAGCGGCGGAGGAAAGCGACGGCGGCACGGGAGGAATGCGGCGGCGACGGAGGAGCACGACGGCGGCTGTGGCGGGTATGACCGTGGCAGCAGCGCGAGAGGAAAGCCGCATGTCGTCAACACAAGCAGATTTGCTTGTCCGCTCTACGTCTTGCGTTGGGTACATCC
Source organism: Elymus sibiricus (assembly GCA_039707655.1). Classification (NCBI taxonomy): domain Eukaryota; kingdom Viridiplantae; phylum Streptophyta; class Magnoliopsida; order Poales; family Poaceae; genus Elymus; species Elymus sibiricus. Next base: position 333,732,727 of record CM077663.1, on the reverse strand, counting down.
ACGGACCATTCGTGTCTGTTGTATGTCCGCTAAGCGAACGGGTGATCTAAATAGACAAAAAACGGACAAAATTCGTGTCCATTTGGTCACTGCGTTGGAATTGCTCTAAAGCTTCCATGGTCGTTTTCATGTTCAAAAGAAAACTCGTATGTGTCACTTTTGGTGTGTGTGGCGGTGAGATAAGGTCGCATGTGGAAAGAAAAATCTGGACGTGGTAGCGGTGCGTGGGACCCAACAGTAGTGGACGATGTGCTCATTCCTCGTATATCACATAGTGAAGCCCACATCTCCTCCTGATCCCACCGCTCCATTCTCCAGCTCGAACTCCCCCTGCCTCCTCCAACCGCACAAGCAGGACAAGCCAACCCTCCGCCGGATCCACGCCGGACTCCCCCTGCCTCATCCAACCACACAAGCAGGCCAAGCCGACGCCCGCACCCGTCTCTCATCCTCTCTTCCCCTTTTGTCTCCTATTTCTCTCACATGTTTTCTCTGGTGTCCTCTAGGGAGCCCGCCGGGGAGCACGCCATGGAGGTCGCCGCCTCTCCATCTCGATCCGTCCGCCGCCAGATCCACGGTGGAGCGGGGGGGAGTTTGGAGGCCGTCGGCGCCCCGCCAAGCCTCCGGCCACCTGCGGCGTCCTCCTACGCCTCCTCGATCCCGTCTCCTCGCGCCCGCACGCCACCCTCTTAGCCTCGCGTCGCCGGCGTCAAGGCTCAGCCGGAGCTTCCCGAGCTCTCTCGCCTCCTCGACGGAAGCCGGCGGCCGGCATGCTCCTGCGCCCGCGCGCCGCCCTCCTCGACCCCGCCTCCTCGTCCTCCTGCGCCCGCGTGCCGCCCTCCTCGACCCCGCCTCCTCGTCCTCCTGTACGCGCGCGCCGCCCCTCCTCGACCCCGCCTCCTCGGCCTCGCGTCGCCGGCGAGAAGGCCCCGCCCCGAGCTCCATCGCCTCCTCGCCCGTCAGCCCGACGGTGGAGGACGGGAATGGATAAGCCAGGGGGTGTTATGTAAAAACGAAACATTTTTTTAACTTAAAAAGGACTGCGGGTTAATTACCAGAAATCACAGGGGCCTTTATGCAAAAATGCCGCGACGACGGACGACCAGCAGTTATCGCTGCTTTATTATTAGGTAGAGATTTATATAGGTCAACTCAGACGGTGTTGCTTTCATATAATAAACATATGCTTGAATTGCAAAGAACAAAGCTATCACACCAAAACCCACCGAACACCTTGCTTCTCCCGTGGCGCTCCCGCGGGCGCCCGGGGAGGCAACCCTAGCCGTCGCGTTGAGCCTCCCTCCTCTCCCTTCCTCCCTTCGCTGCCGTCGGTGGCGCGTTGGCGGGCGAAGCCCCCCCAACGTCGGCGGCGGTGGGCCTCTCTTCTTCCCCCTCCCGGTGGTGTGCGGCGCGGGCCGTGGCCGTCAGGTGGTGGCGCGGCGCTGAACACGGGGCGCGGCGGCGCGGCTGCGGGAGCTGTCGGCCTGGCGGCGGCCCTCGGGTGGCGGTGCGAACGGCTGTGGGCGGCGGCGTCGTGCGCCGTGGCTGGGCCCGATGGATCGGGCGGCAGCGGATCCCTCCTCTCATCGTCTCTGGCGCCGTCACCCTCGACGTCCGCTCCGATCCGGCCGGCTGGGCGCCAGATCCAGCCTCCCCGGTGGCTGGCAGGGCCATCCGTGGCCCACGTCGGGCTGGTCCATGGGCGGTCGGGGATCTCCGTGCGCAAGGTGGGGCCTTTTTGTCCTTTCATGGAGGGCGTGATGTTCGGGGGTTGGTGCTGGGTGGCGACTGGATGCGCGGGTGTGTGCCCGGCGGCTTCGGCGCCTAGAGCTCACCGGGCGGCGCGGGGTGAGCAGTATCCGGGGGTGGCTGCTGCTCCGGCCGTGGATGGCTCCACGGCGGCTTGGCAAGTCGGCTACGGCGGCGGCTGGCATGTCCCGACGTCGGCGCGTGCGTAGGCGGCTTGTGTCGGCCTTCGATTTGTCTCCTCATCGTCCGGGCGCTATTTCCGCTGAAGGGATGGCCCTCTCCCTGCTGCGACCCATCGATCGTCTCGCGCTCGGGCTGCAGGACTGAGCTCGTCTCGCGCCAGGCTGCAGGACCGAGCTCGTCTCACGCCCGGCTGCAGGACCGAGCTCGTCTCGCACCCGATGCGGCAGGACGTGTCGATGGAGGCTTGTTTGCCCCGGGGTCCGCTCGTCTCTTCAGTTGGCGTAGCGGCGGTTTGCGGATGAGGTGGTGTCAAGGTCTTGGATGCCGGGGCGGCGGCCTTGGTGGTGGTAGCGCGGTGCTCATGGGCGGAGCCCGTCGCTTGGTGCTGCCCGGTGGCCATGGTCGTGTGGGCGCGGTGGTTGCCGGGGTGTGGCGTTCGTGGCAGCGAGTGTTGGCCGGGGTGAAAACTTGCTCTATCTTCGAACGGACCGGCGGCGGCGAAGCTCGTTCCCTTCTTGAAGGCGTCGTCGCGGCCCTCATTGCCCGTCGAGCGGCTCCAGAGGAAACTCTGATCCTCGGATCGGGCGATGGCGGCACTCTGGTGTCGTAAGCTTCCTGAAGGCATCGTCTTGGATCCCAAGGCACGTCGTTTGTGGCTTCATTTCTTCGCGGTGGCGGATCATTGTGGGAGCCCTTGGTGGCTCTTTTAGTGCTAGGGTCGTGTTGCTGCGCTCAGCGCCTTGTATCCTGCCTTGGGTGTGTGCGTGTGTTGTGGTGGTGTGCGTTTGTACTGGGTTATCAAGGTTCGGTGCTTTATATATAAAGCGGGGCGAAAGCCTTTTTCGATAATAAACATATGCTTGCTCATCCGGCAGGCCGTCTCCTACTTTAGTATGTGTGCTTGACAACTACTGTTGTTGCCTTGGTGCATTTTCTTTCAGATCCAACGGACGACCACTTCCTCTTGACACATGAAAAAAATGCTTCTTCTTTCTCACTAATGCATGCTATTATTAGCCTTTTGTTTTTATCACTAGTGCATGCTATTATCAGTCTTTTATTTTTCTCACTAACGCATGCAAGTTAATTCACTATGCTATTATTAGCCTTTTGTTTTTCTCACAAGTGCATGCTATTATCAGCCTTTTGTTTTTCTCACTAACGCATGCAAGTTAATTAACTATCTAATAGAACAAAACTCTGCTTCTAGGGTTCAATAGGTGTTCTGCTTGCTGTTTACTAATGCTCTGATCTATTTGTTGTTGCATCTGCAAATAGTGATCCTTGTTGCTCACTGATACATGCAGGTTTATTAACTTTTTCTGTTTCTCGCTAATGCATACCACCTAATTCATTGTGCTTTCCGGTTCCGTGGGTCTTTTTGCTTATGTTGTCTTTTATTTGTTGGTCTAAATAGGTATGTCCTCATTCCAATGTATGCTTGTAGATTGTTCATGCGCTTGGAGATCCCCCCCCCCCCGCGGGGGGGGGGGGGGGGGGGGGGGGTTGGCTCTTCCGATCGTCTTATCGTCTACTGCTTTGCCTGCTTAGGTTTTCGAGAAAACACAAGAAAAATTACATTTCATTTCATTGAACAGGAAGACATCGGGGATACAACTTTCAGAAAGGAAGGGCGCGCGCGCACACACACACGACCGTCCTCACCAAGCGACTAGGAGGTGCCTGCTCAGGTTTGTACATACTCTTTGGACCTGTCTCTCTCCTCGAAACAGGCTTTCGCACCGCTTTATAGATAAAGCAACATAACAGAGTACACGACCGAACGATACAATGTGGCGAGGAGGCCTTCTTACAAAGCAGATCAAAAGATAAACAAGAACCTAGAACAAGCTACCACCTCGCAGAGGTCCGACCGAGAACACCTGAGCTCCACGACAACGCCCCAAGAAGGTGACGGCGCGAAGCGTCGCCGTTGCCGAGTCCAAACAGACAGAGGTTTTCACCCGGAGCCCTGGCATAACGAGACCCATGACGACGACTCCAAGAAGCAAGTGGCACCCACAGGCGCCACCGACGCCGGCGCCACATAGCGCTAAGCTTTCGCTCGGACACTCACCAACGCCACTAGGAGGAGTTCCGATCAGCAACTCCACGAGGGCTGCTCATCCACACCAGATCTGGGCACTGCCAAAGCAGACCAGAGCCTCCCACCACTCCACCCCTTGTCGTCCACACGACCAAGATGTAGAGTCACCACCGCCACCACGGAGCCTGCCGGAAAGCCAACCGTGAGGCCCACCAACCGAGGCCGCCGCCCGGGCGTCCATGGCCCCGAACACCACCGGCCATCGACATCACGACCCCCGCCATGGTAGTAGGATTGAAAGGGACCATCTTTCAATCCTAGCACGACATTAGTCACCTGGTCTGGGTTAGCGCCTCCACAGTAGGAGGCGCCGACACCTGCCTCCCCTGTCAGTCCCGGTGGACCGTGAGGATGCAACCTAGTGACTGCCGACGGCCGCCGCTGAGCAACTCGAATGACGCCAAACCCATGGCCACCGGAGCCAATCCGTCCGACGACATGGCAACACCCGAAGAGCCCAACTCAGATCGACACCATGAGCAAGCCGCAGAAACGAAGAGCACGACGCGAAGGATACCCACGCGGACCAACTCAACCCTCGTACCTACGCGCCCGGTGCCGTCGACCACCACAAACCAGATCCACGCCGCACGCCGAAGCCGTCCACGACCCGGATCGCACCGCCGCCAACCGCAGCAGCCATGCCGGCCCATCGCCACCCGGAGAACCCGAGGAACGCCACCACCGACCACCACCCGAACCATGCCCGTCCTCACCTACCCGGAGTGGATGCTCCGATCCGCCTCGGGCCCAGATCTGGCCCGCCCGAGCACGAACCCTAGGACCCAACCATCCACCGACGTGAGAGCACCTCACGTGCCGCCGACTCGGACCTAGGAGAGGGGAGGATGCCGCCACCGCCCGCACCCCACCAACAAACAACGGGCCTCCACTGCACGAGCCGCCGAGGCCGTGCCGTTGACCGGTGCAACCACCAGGACCTGGAAGAGCCTGACCAGGGCAATGCCACCACGAGCACCACCCTGCCCAGCTCGACCCCGGAAGGGCCAACACCACGCAGAGGCCATGGCCGGCGCAGCGCCTGCCGCTGATCCGCCCAGGACCCGCAGCCACGCCGCCCCGCCGAGGCCAGATGCGCCGCCTGCACCCCGCCGCAGCCGGCCCCGCGGCCACCACGGCGACCACGCCCGCCCGCGCTGCTGCCCGGCCGTGCGCCTCGCCGCCGCCACGCCCAGCCGGCCCACTCGCCTCGACCACCAGGTCCGAGCTCCACGACGAGCCGCCGCCACCGCGGGAGACGAGCACCACCACGCAGCCCTCCCACGTGCCCGCACCGAGCTGTCAGCACCGCCGCCAGCCCACGCCGACTCGCCGCCGCATCCTGCGCCTGTGCAGCACCGCCGCCTGGATCCAGCATCCCGTGCCGCCGCGCCCAGGCAGGAAGGAGAGAAGGCCTCGCCGCCACCCAGGCTGGCCGAGCTTTGCCCGCCAGCCCGCACAGGCGGCGGCGAGGAGGAGGAAAGGATGGAGGGAGGCTGGCTGGCGGCGGAGCTAGGGTTCGCCCCAGACACCCACGGGGGCGACGCGGGGCGGGGAGGGGAAAAGGGGAGGAGTTTTTCATTGGACCTGTCTCTTAGACACTGCATTATAATTAATGTTTCTCATGTAAGTCCCTCCTTTTCAATTTTTTTTAATGTTTCTCATGTAAGTCCCTGGTTCATTTTGTTTTGCAGGTGTTGTTCTTCCTACCTACAATTGCTTTGTCATCTACAACTTTGTTAGCTTGCCAGTTCCACGTCTTGCTGTCAAGGTTTGTTTATGCGCCTCCGTTTTTATTTTTGATTCCTTTTGTTTCTTTGCATTACCTAATGTTTTATTCTGGTAACTGACCAGGTATTGCCCGTGTTCTTCTTTTGTATTTCAGTTTCTTATGTTGCATGTGCTATTTATACCGTTTCCTATGCTCAGGATGTGCCCTGCCATTACCTAATTAGACTTGTGATTGTTCGTGTGGGTAAACACATGAATGGTTCTCTCCAAGGAGTTGTTGTGTTAGTACTATTGATTCTTTTGTTAGTCCTGCTGGATTGGCCGCCGTAGGGGGGGGGGAGGTTGATCCCCGTCTCCTCTTCCTCCGACTAGGGCTTCGACTCATACTTCGACAACTATCTTAAGTGCAAGGAAACGGCCCCCGTGTCGTTCGCCCACGCGACACGGGCGGTGATACGTCTCTGTTGTATCTATTTTTTCTAACGCTTTCGCTCTTGTTTTGAACTCTAATTTGCATGATTTGAATTAAACTAACCCGAACTGACGTTGTTTTCAGCACAACTACCATGGTGTTGTTTTTGTGCAGAAATAAAAGTTCTCGGAATCGGACGAAACTTTTTGGAGAATTATTTTACAATAAATAAAAAATACTGGAGCCAAGAACCACCGGAGGGGGTGCCCTGGTTGGACACGATACACCAGGGCGCGCCAGAGGCCCCCGGCACGCCCTGGTGGGTTGTGCTCACCTTGTGGCCCCCCTGACCCTAATTCCAGCGCTATAAATTCCTATTTTTGGAGAGAAAAATAGGAGAGAAAGTTTCATCACGTTTTACGATACAGAGCCGCCTCCACCTCCTGTTCTTCATTGGGAGGCCAGATCTGGAGCCCGTTCGGGGCTCCGGAGAGGGGAATCTTCGGTCTTCGTCATCACCAACCCTTCTCCATCGCCAATTCCATGATGCTCCCCACCGGGAGTGAGTAATTCCTTCGTAGGCTTGCTGGTCGGTGAGGAGTTGGATGAGATTCATCATGTAATCGAGTTAGTTTTGTTAGGGCTTGATCCCTAGTATCCACTATGTTCTGAGATTAATGTTGCTATGACTTTGCCATGCTTAATGCTTGTCACTAGGGCCCGAGTGCCATGATTTCAGATCTGAACCATTTATGTTATCACCATTATATCTATGTTCTTGATCCGATCTTGCTAGTCATATGCACCTGCTATGTGTTATGATCCGTAAACCCCGGAGTGACAATAGTCGGGATACTTTCCGGTGATGACCGTAGTTTGAGGAGTTCATGTATTCACTATGTTTTAATGCTTGGTTCCGGTTCTCTATTAAAAGGAGGCCTTAATATCCCTTAGTTTCCTTATGGACCCCGCTGTCACGGGAGGGTAGGACAAAAGATGTCATGCAAGTTGTTTGCCATAAGCATGTATGACTATTTACGGAATACATGCCTACATTACATTTATGAACTGGAGCTAGTTCTGTGTCGCCCTAGGTTATGACTGTTATATGATGAATATCATCCAATGAGTTCACCGATCCAGTGCCTATGAGTTTTCCACATATTGTTCTTGCTAAGTTACTATTGCTACTGCTACTGTTCCAATTGCTACAAAACTATTGTTATCACTGTTACCATTACTACAACTGTTACCACTGCTATCAAACTATCATATTACTGTGCTACTGATCACTTTGCTGCAGATATTTAATCTCCAGGTGTGGTTGAATTGACAACTCAATCGCTAATATTTGCAAAATATTCTTTGGCTCCCCTTGTGTCGAATCTATAAATTTGGGTTGAATACTCTACCCTCGAAAACTGTTGCGATCCCCTATACTTGTCGATTATCAAGACCTTTTTCTGGCGCCGTTGCCGGGGAGCATAGCTATATTTGTTGAGTCACTTGGGATTTATATCAATTGATCACTATGAAGAATCTGAAGGATCCAAGAACCAAAAAATTTCCCTCTAAGATGATGGGAGGTAAGGAATTGCCATCTAGCTCTGTACTTGATTCACCTTCGGTTATGAGTAAACTTGCAACACCACCACATGCTATTAATCCTGATATGTCGCAAGTTATTGATGGTACTACTTATGCTATGAATGATGCTTATGATGATGCTAGTACCATGCTTGATGATAATGTGCCACTAGGTGAATTTCTTGATGAACAAATTGCTAGAGCTAAAGAGAATGAAATTATTGAAACTGATGAAGTCCTTGAAACTGAGAACTATGAAACACCTATTAGACCTAGCTCTCCTAGATTTGAAATGCCTAAGATACCCGAGGGTTACGTTATGGATGAGTAGATAGCTAGAGAAATCCTTTCTTGTAAGGATAGAGATGATCTTAAGAAATTATTATGCAAGTATAAAGAAAAGACTTTGAATGCTAGAATGAAATGTGATCCTAAGTTTGCAACTTCACCTATCTTTGTTACTGATGTCTACTACGCAACCTTCTTCTTGTAGACTCGTGTTGGGCCTCCAAGCGCAGAGTTTTGTAGGACAGTAGCAAATTTCCCTCAAGTGGATGACCTAAGATTTATCAATCCGTGGGAGGCATAGGATGAAGATGGTCTCTCTCAAACAACCCTGCAACCAAATAACAAAGAGTCTCTTGTGTCCCCAACACACCCAATACAATGGTAAATTGTATAGGTGCACTAGTTCGGCGAAGAGATGGTGATACAAGTGTAATATGGATGGTAGATATAGGTTTTTGTAATCTGAAAATATAAAAACAGCAAGGTAACTAATGATAAAAGTGAGCACAAACGGTATTGCAATGCTTGGAAACAAGGCCTAGGGTTCATACTTTCACTAGTGCAAGTTCTCTCAACAATACTAACATAGTTGAATCATATGTAAATCCCTCACGTGCGACAAAGAGTTCACTCCAAAGTCACAAATAGCGGAGAACAAACGAAGAAATTATTGTAGGGTACGAAACCACCTCAAAGTTATCTTTTCCGATCAATCTTATGAGCTATCCCTATAAGTGTCACGAACAGCACTAGAGTTCGTACTAAAATAACACCTTAAGATACACATCAACCAAAACCCTAATGTCACCTAGATACTCCACTGTCACCACGAGTACCCATGGGCTTGATTATACGACATGCATCACACAATTTCAGATTCATCATGTTCAATCCAACACAAAGAACTTCAAAGAGTGCCCCAAAGTTTCTACCGGAGAGTCAAGACGAAAATGTGTGCCAACCCCTATGCATAGATTCCCAAGGTCACGGAACCCGCAAGTTGATCACCAAAACATACATCAAGTGGATCAATAGAACACCCCATTGTCACCACAGATATCCCATCGCAAGACATACATCAAGTGTTCTCAAATCCTTTAAAGACTCAATCCGATAAGAAAACTTCGAAGGGAAAACTCAATTCATCACAAGAAGATAGAGAGGGGAAAACTCCATATGATTCATCTATATTAATAAAGCTCGCGGTACATCAAGATCGTGTCATCTCAAGAACACGAGAGAGAGTGATCAAACACATAGCTACTGGTACATACCCTCAGCCCCGAGGGTGACCTACTCCCTCCTCGTCATGGAGACCGCCGGGATGATGAAGATGGCCTCCGGTGATGGTTTCCCCCTCGGCAGGGTGCCGGAACGGGCTCCCGATTGGTTTTTCGTGGCTACAGAGGCTTGCGGCGGCGGAACTCCCGATCTAGGTTTCTTTCTGGGGGTTTTGGTATTTATAGGAATACTTGGCATTGGAATCAAGTCAGGGGGACTCCCGAGGGGCCCACAAGCCAGGGGGGCGCGCCCCCTAGGCTTGTGGCTGCTTCGGGACTCCTCTCCGGTATCTTTTTGCTCCAGTATTTTTTATATTTTCCAAAAATATTCTCCGTAAATTTTCAGCCCATTCCGAGAACTTTTATTTCTGCACAAAAAACGACACCATGGTAGTTCTGCGGAAAACAGCGTCAGTCCGGGTTAGTTCTAATAAAATCATACCAAAATCATATAAAATTATTGTAAACATGGCATGAATACTTCATAAATTATAGATATGTTGGAGACGTATCAGCATCCCCAAGCTTAATTCCTGCTCGTCCTCGAGTAGGTAAATGATAAAAGAAATAATTTATGAAGTGTGAATGCTAGCAAGTGCACAAGTTTGATCAATGATAATTCCAATCACTTTTTCTAGCATCAATATAAACCATAAACAGTAGCTCATCTCATAAAACTTCTCATGATCAAGTAACAAGCTATTCACATGTTAAAGTATAGACCAGAAAGTTTCTTGAAAACTATCAAACCATATTCCTAGTCATCGAACAATTGCAATTCATCTTATTTTCAGGAAGGGTCTATGTAAGAGCTTTGATTTAGCAAATTCCACATACTCAACTATCATATAGTCTTCCATGATTATTGACACTCAAAGCATATTTTTAGGACAAATAGCATCCATCGAACACAGAGAAAGATAGGGGCTTAATGTTTCGCCTCCCAACTTATTTATCATATAGATAATTGTCAACAATAATAATTCATGATCAAATATATTTGTGTGGATATATATGTCTAGATCATTCCCCAACACATGACGCTTGCCAAGAGAAAAAGGCGAAATATAGGAAGTGGTGAAGATCACCATGACTCTTGCATAAAGGTAAGTACTAGAAAGTAAAAGATAGGCCCTTCGCAGAGGGAAGCATTGATTTACAGAGGTGCCAGAGCTCGAGCTTTTTAAAACAGGGATGAATAATAATTTTGAGCGGTATGCTTTCATTGTCAACATAACAACCGAGAGATCTCGGTATCTTCCATGCTAGATACATTATAGGCGGTTCCCAAACAGAATGGTAAAGTTTTTACTCCCCCTCCACCAAGCAATCACACTCCACGGTGAGCCAAATCCACGGGTACCGTCCATACAAACAACAATTCTTGGGGAGTTTTGTTTCATTATATTTTGATTTGATTTTTGAGCATGGAACTGGGCATCCCGAATACCAGCCTCTTTCTCATGAATGATAGTGAATCAACACATATCGTGAGAATAACCCACCTAGCATGGAAGATACTGACAGCCCCTAGTCACTATATGAGCGATTCGGGCATACAAAACAGAATATTATTTGAAGGTTTAGAGTTTGGCACATGCAAATTTACTTGGAACGGCAGGTAAATACCGCATATAGGTAGGTATGGTGGACTCTCATGGCAAAACTGGTTTTAAGGGTGTTTGGATGCACAAGTAGTATTTCTACTTGGTGCGGAAGTTTTGGCTAGTATGAGGTGGAAGCAAGCACCACATGTTGGAGAATCCATAACAATATAACTTCTATACGAATATACCCAAACATAACTCATTACGTTGTCTTCCTTGTCCAATTTCAGCTAATTTGCTCAAGTTTGAAAATAATTAATGTCCAAGATAGTATATTTATATGTGGAATCTCTCTTCCTTCAATATTCTTTCATGAATTGTTCAAGTGACCAATGCGGTGTTTGCTAACTTTCAATAAATTTTACCACCTATACTTATTATGTGTGAAGTCATTACTCCCCATGGGATAAGTATATGAATCATATTTAATTTCAGATTTATGATATTCAATTCATTCAACCATTTACTCATAGGATATAAGTGAAGCACGAGAGTGAATGACAAACTACTCCAAAAAGATATAAGTGAAGATCAATGCGTAGCCAACAATTAAATAACTATGTGAGGACTCTCTCATCTAAGAATTTCAGATCTTAAGTATTTTATTCAACAGCAAGCAAAAGAAAAATAGCACTCCAAGAATAGCACGCATCATGTGAACGAATAAAAATTTAGGCTCAACATAGGCTAACCGATAATTGTTGATGAAGAGAGGTGGGATGCGTAGCATCCCCAAGCTTAGATGCTTGAGAATTCTTGAAATATTTACTTGGGGTGCCTTGGGCATCCCCAAGCTTGAGCTTTTGTATCTCGTTCAATCCTCTCATATCATGGTTTCACCTATTCTCAAAAACATCTTCCACACAAAACTTGAAAAGAACTCGTGAGATAGGTTAGTACACATAATAATAAATCAACTCTTTATGTACTGCCAAGACAAGTTGCATAATAATTTTCAAACATTAGGTACTGTATACTATCATTTCCAAAATTTATATCTACCAATATAGGCTATGGAAACTATAGGATAAGTAGATAACAAAACTATGACATTAATCTGTCTAAACAGAACAGTCTGTAGCAATCTATTAAACCAGCGTATTTATGTAACTCAAAAAATTATGAAAATTTAGGCCATGCTAAATAATTTATATGACATCACTGTGTAAAAGTTTTAGAAATTTTCCACCTTCCAGTAAAATATGAAAATTCAAACACTACAGCAAAAGTTTCTGTTCTTACACAGCACACATCAAGACATGCAATGCAAGTATCCTAAGACAATTCTTGGAACTTTTTATTGAAAAACAAGATTATAAATAACACCTAACAGAGAACAAGAAAATAAAATGACGCTCCAAGCAAAACTCATATTATGTGACGAATAAAAATATACCTCCAAGTAAGATATACCGATAATGTTGAAGACGAAAGAGGGGATGCCTTCCGGGGCATCCCCAAGCTTAGGCGCTTGAGTCTTCCTTGGATATTACCTTGGGGGTGCCTTGGGCATCCCCAAGCTTAGGTTCTTGTCACTCCTTATTCTCCTCATATCGGTGTCTCACCCAAAACTTGAAAACTTCAATCACACAAAACTTAACGGAACTTCGTGAGATGGGTTAGTATAATAAATAAAGATAATTCACTTAGGTACTGTCAAGACAAGATTCATAATTGTTCCCACATGATACCTACTTTATTCTATTATTCCCATAATTTATACCACTAAATATAAGCTATGAAAACACTAAAACAAGCAAACTATGCATGCAAAACAGAATCTGTCAAAAACAGAACAGTCTGTGAAGATCTGTAGTGTAGCCATACTTCCCTGTCTATGAAAATTCTGAAAAATTAGGAAAACCTGAAGAATTTGTATATGAAAACTGTGTAAAAATTTCAGATCATTATAACGCTCCAGTAAAAAATTAAAATTCCTGTACTGGAGTCAAAAGTTTCTGTTTTGGTTCAGCATCAATTCTACTCATCTTGTGAGTCATCCCAAAGGCTTTACTTGGCACTTTATTGAAATAAAAGGCACAAAACATGATTACTACAGTAGCTTAATCATGTGAACACACAAAAACAGAAAGTAAAAGTGTTGGGTTGTCTCCCAACAAGCACTTTTCTTTAATGCCTTTTAGCTAGGCATGATGATTTCAATGATGCTCATATAAGAATAGTAGTTGAAACATGCAAAAGAGCATCATGAATCTCATGGAAAGCACATTTAAGTCTAACCCACTTCATATGCATAGGGATTTTGTGAGCAAACAATTTATGGGAGCAAGAATCAACTAGCATAGGAAGGCAAAACAAGCATGACTTCAAAACTTTCAACACATAGAGAGGAAACTTGATATTATTGCAATATGTAGAAGCATAAGATCCTCTCTCATAATAATTTTCAGTAGCATCATGAAGGAATTTCACAATATAACCAGCACATAAAGCATTCTTTTCATGATCTACAAGCATAGAAATTATGTCACTCTCCACATAAGCAATTTTCTTCTCATTCATAATAGTGGGAGCAAACTCAACAAAATAACTATCATGAGATACTTGATTGACATAACCACATTCAATATTAAAATCATGATGACAAGTTTCATGGTTACTATCACTCTTTATAGCATACATGTCATCATAATCATCATATATAGGAGGCATGCCATCATCATAATAAATTTGCTCATCAAAACTTAAGGGACAAAAAATATCATCTTCATCAAACATAGCATCCCCAAGCTTGTGGCTTTGCATATCATTAGCATCATGAATATTCAGAGAATTCATACTAACAATATTTCTATCATGCTCATCATTCAAGGAATTCTCATCAAGTATTTTCATAAATTCTTCCTCTACCAATTGAGCACAATTTTCCAAACCATCATTTTCACGAAAGACTTTATAAAGACGAGACAATTGAGGCAAACTAAACTCCATTTTTTTGTAGTTTTCTTTTATAAAACCAAACTAGTGATAAATCAAGAAACTAAAAGATTCAATTGCAAGATCTAAAGATATACCTTCAAGCACTCACCACCCTGGCAACGGCGCCAGAAAAGAGCTTGATGTCTACTACGCAACCTTCTTATTGTAGACTCGTGTTGGGCCTCCAAGCACAGAGTTTTGTAGGACAGTAGCAAATTTCCCTCAAGTGGATGACCTAAGTTTATCAATCCGTGGGAGGTGTAGGATGAAGATGGTCTCTCTCAAACAACCCTGCAACCAAAAAACAAAGAGTCTCTTGTGTCCCCAACACACCCAAACAATGGTAAATTGTATAGGTGCACTAGTTCGGCGAAGAGATGGTGATACAAGTGTAATATGGATGGTAGATATACATTTTTGTAATCTGAAAATATAAAAACAGCAAGGTAACTAATGATAAAAGTGAGCACAAATGGTATTGCAATGCTTGGAAACAAGGCCTAGGGTTCATACTTTCACTAGTGCAAGTTCTCTCAACAATACTAACATAGTTGAATCATATGTAAATCCCTCACGTGCGACAAAGAGTTCACTCCAAAGTCACAAATAGCGGAGAACAAACGAAGAAATTATTGTAGGGTACGAAACCACCTCAAAGTTATCTTTTCCGATCAATCTTATGAGCTATCCCTATAAGTGTCACGAACAGCCCTAGAGTTCGTACTAAAATAACACCTTAAGATACACATCAACCAAAACCCTAATGTCACCTAGATACTCCACTGTCACCACGAGTACCCATGGGCTTGATTATACGACATGCATCAAACAATTTCAGATTCATCATGTTCAATCCAACACAAAGAACTTCAAAGAGTTCCCCAAAGTTTCTACCGGAGAGTCAAGACGAAAACGTGTGCCAACCCCTATGCATAGATTCCCAAGGTCATGGAACCCCCAAGTTGATCACCAAAACATACATCAAGTGGATCAATAGAACACCCCATTGTCACCACAGATATCCCATCGCAGGACATACATCAAATGTTCTCAAATCCTTTAAAGACTCAATCCGATAAGAAAACTTTGAAGGGAAAACTCAATTCATCACAAGAAGATAGAGAGGGGAAAACTCCATATGATTCATCTATATTAATAAAGCTCGTGGTACATCAAGATCGTGTCATCTCAAGAACACGAGAGAGAGAGATCAAACACATAGCTACTGGTACATACCCTCAGCACCGAGGGTGAACTACTCCCTCCTCGTCATGGAGACCGCCGGGATGATGAAGATGGCCTCCGGTGATGGTTTCCCCCTCCGGCAGGGTGCCAAAACGGGCTCCCGATTGGTTTTTCATGGCTACAGAGGCTTGCGGCGGTGGAACTCCCGATCTAGGTTTCTTTCTAGGGGTTTTGGTATTTATAGGAATACTTGGCGTTGGAATCAAGTCAAGGGGACTCCCGAGGGGCCCACAAGCCAGGGGGCGCGCCCCCTAGGCTTTTGGCTGCCTCGGGACTCCTCTTCGATATCTTTTTGCTCCAGTATTTTTTATATTTTCCAAAAATATTCTCCGTAAATTTTCAGCCCATTCCGAGAACTTTTATTTCTGCACAAAAAACGACACCATGGTAGTTCTGCTGAAAACATCGTCAGTCCGGGTTAGTTCTAATAAAATCATACCAAAATCATATAAAATTATTGTAAACATGGCATGAATACTTCATAAATTATAGATATGTTGGAGATGTATCAGTTACCGATAAGGATTATGAATTCTCTGTCGACCCAGAGTTAATTACTTTGGTTGAATCTGATCCTTTCCATGGCTATGAAACTGAAACTGTAGTGGCACATCTTACTAAGTTGAATGATATAGCCACCCTTTTTGCTCATGATGAGAATATTCGCTATTACTATATTCTCAAATTATTTCCGTTCTCATTAAAGGGTGATGCTAAGATATGGTACAATACTCTTGCTCCTGGTTGTGTGGGTAGTCCCCAGGATATGATTTACTACTTCTCTGAAAAATATTTTCCTGCTCATAAGAAACAAGCTGCATTACAGGAAATATTTAACTTTATGCAAATTGAAGAAGAGAGTCTCCCACAAGCTTGGGGGAGGCTTCTCCAATTGCTTAATGCTTTGCCTGATCACCCTCTTAAGAAAAATGAAATACTTGATATCTTCTATAATGGATTAACTGATGCTTCTAGGGACTTCCTAGATAGTTGTGCTGGTTGTGTTTTCAGGGAACGAACTGTTGAACAAGCCGAGGAACTATTGAATAATATATTGAAGAATTAGGATGATTGGACTCTCCCTGAACCACCACATAAACCCACTCCGAAGAAGAGGGGTATCTTATTTCTCAGTCATGAAGATATGCAAGAGGCAAAGAAATGTATGAAGGAAAAAGGTATTAAAGCTGAGGATGTTAAGAATTTACCACCTATTGAAGAAATACATGGCCTTGACACACCACCGCCTCCGCAGGTGTAGAGGTAAATTCTTTATTAAAGTTTGATGAAGGTGATATCCCTTACAATAAACATCCTAGTCAATGCTTATATGAGTTTGACAACTACATTAGGAAACAAGATCACTTCAATGCAAATGTTCTAAAACAATTGAAATATAATTCTGATATGATTGCTCACTTGAGTGACTTGTTATTTAGAATCAGTAATGATGTTAGAGGTGTAGGAAAACATGCCTCTATGGTTCAAACCCAGTTAGAACAAGTTGCTAAATCTCAAAGAGAATTGCTTAATGAAATGAGTAATAATATGAATGATCATGCTATTAGAGTAGTGACTAGAGGAGGTAGAATGGCCCAAGAACCTCTTTATCCGGAAGGTCATCCTAAAAGAATTGAACAAGACTCTCAAAGAATTAATGTTGATGCACCTAGTCCTTCTAAAAATAAAAAATAAAAATAAAAATGATAGGACTTTGCATACCTCTAGTGAACCTGAGATAGAAAAACCTCCTAAAGATAACGATGTCTCTATTTCCGATGCTGAAACTCAGTCTGGTAATGAACATTCACCTAGTGATAATTAAAATGATAATGATGATGTTCATGAAGATACTAAGCCGAACAATGATAAAGAACCAGGTAATGATGTTGAAATAGAACCTTCTGTTAATCTTGATAACCCACAACCTAAAAATAAACGATATGATAAGAGAGACTTTGTGGCTATAAAACATGGTAAAGAAAGAGAGCCATGGGTTCAGAAACCCATGCCTTTTCCACCTAAACCATCTAAGAAAAAGGATGATTAAGAATTTGAACACTTTGCAGAAATGATTAGGCCAGTCTTTTTGCGTACCTGCTTAACTGATATTTGAAAGATGGGCCCTTATGCAAAATACATGAAAGACATCATCACTAATAAAAGAAAGATACCTAAAGCGGAAATCTCCACCATGCTTGCTAATTATTCTTTTAAGGATGGAGTACCTAAAAAACTTGGAGATCTTGGAATACCAACTATACCTTGCTCCATTAAAAGAAATTATGTCAAAACTGCTTTGTGTGATTTAGGAGCTGGTGTTAGTGTTATGCCTTTCTCCTTATATAAAAGACTTGATTTGAATAAACTCACACCCATTGAAATAGCATTGCAAATGGCTGACAAATCAACTGCCATACCTATCGGTATTTGTGAGGATGTTCTCGTTGTTGTTGCAAATATTACTATCTTAACAGGCTTTGTTATTCTTGAGATGCCCGAGGACGACAACATGTCGATTATCCTTGGTAGACCCTTTTTGAATACTGCAGGGGCTGTTATTGATTGCAATAAAATCAAAGTCGCTTTTCATATCAATGGTAATGAGCATACGGTGCACTTTCTGAAGAAACAATTCCAAGTGAATGGTATAAATGTTATTGAAAAATCTCCGACACTCACTATTGAAAGTTTTTAGCTACCTCTACCTACTGCCAAAAAGAAATATGACATACTTATTGTTGGGGATATGTATATCCCTGTTGAGGTAACTTAGTGTTTTATGAAAGTTCTTCGGTTTCATGCTAATCGAAAGTGGTTGTTAATAAGACTTGATCAACCTTATTAATGGATCATTTTTGAGAGGTATGAAGTTGATGAATCTAGTAGGCACAACCTTCTGCCCCCACTTTTTGTTTTCTGTTTTTCTTAGTTAAATAAAATAAAATGCCATGTTTATCCTATTTTCTGATTTCTCCGTGCAATAAAAATGACCCAAAAATAAAAGTTCTCAGAATGTCCTGAAAATTTAACACGTTTTTTTCTGAATATTTCTAAATTTCTGGTGCAAATAACATCATAGGGGGGTGCACCTGGTGTCCACAAGACACCAGGGCGCGCCAGCAACCCCAGGCGCGCCCTGGTGGGTTGTGGTCCCCACGTGGGTCCTCTCACTTATCCCTTCAGCCCATTCCATCTCCTACCCCCAGAAAAAAAAATCACCATAGCTCTCTCTCTCTCTCTCTCTCGTGTTCTTGCTCTCAAACCCGCGGATTTTGATCTCTTTGCTCGAAGCTCCGTTTTCGAAACTGTTTTGGGGGATTGTTACTTGGTATGTGACTCCTCCACTGCTCCAATTAGTTTTTGACTTAGTGGTTTATTTTCAGAATAATTAGCTACTCTTGGTGCTGCTGTAGATGGGCTTGCATGTTGAATTCTTAGAGTTCTAAGTAGTTTGAATGCTTAATATGGACTCTAGGCATCCTTGGGAGTAGTTGCTATTAATCTTACGAAGTTTTGTTAATAAAAATTTCGGGACCCAAAAAATTTCAGAAATTTGTACGCGAATAAAATGAATTTCTTCGGAAGGAGTTCTTCGAGGAGAAAGTCCTCGGAGGCATCATTGAGTAGTGGCTCAATACGACGATCTTATGTTGAGCCAAGTGCAAGCTCGATGCGGGATGCCGCTACCAAATCATGTTTATGGCCACGTAACGAATTCATGAGTCTAGAGTTTCATTTAACCTGTATGACCACCCCTTTACCATGCCTTTAGATGTGTTCTGTGAAGCGTGCAAAATTCCATATTGGGGTTCGCTAGACGAGCCACCAACATCCAAGTATGAGTCGTTTTTTACTAGTCTTTGCTACGGTGAAGATAGAGGAGTGAGACAAGGTAGAATAAAAAGCATCCATTTTCCATCCATACACTACTTTGCACTCTTTAATGGCAAATGCATCGTAGGTAAGCAAGATTGCAGCACACTGTGTGCCCCTGATTTGAGTCTTATACAAACTGCTATAACAGGAATTAAACGTTATAATCTTGGAGCAATCGTTGCCCGGAGATTGCAACATAACGCTAATAGTGGTCACTTTTATGGTGGAATCTATGCCTCCCGTGTAGCTAAGAAGCTAAATGTATCACCTTGGCCTAACGATCCTATTTTACCTACTCAGTACTTAGACTTTGAGGCCATGAAACGTCATAAGTTCCCTAAGGGCACAATCACTAATTATACTTACAACTTGAGGTTAAATAAAGATCCCATTGTACCTATTGTGTTGCCTGCTCCTGCTCTCTTTGATTATCACAGTAAGAGAAGATACTACGTTCTTGAGAGTGAGGCCCACGCGTACAATGCGGAGGTCGAAGCTGCTAGACGGGTTGAGGAGGCTGCGCCAAGAGCCTCGGTGGGCTATCACTCACACTATTATCCAGGCGACGGATGGTGATTACCAAGATAGGCCAAAACCCTAAGCTTGGGGGAGTACATATTTCCACCGACATTATATTCATGTTTACAAATTTCATTCCAGTTGTCGGTGCAAGTGAAAGGCAATAATGACGATATTTTATGAAATGGCTGTGGCAGAGAGAAGCGGGTATGAACTCAACTTGTTTTTGTTTTTGTAAATATGTTAACCTAGTATCCATGATTCTGCATATTATGATCAAACATGTTTGCAATGACAATTAGAGATTATAGTTTCTCATGCCATGCTTAAGAAGCTAGGAGTGGATAATGATTTATCTTGGATGTCAACATGCATTAAAATGGTTGTGATGTAGTATGATGGCATGGTATCCTCCTATGAATGTTTCAAGTGGCTTGACTTGGCACATGTTCACGCATGTAGTTGAATCAAAACCAACATAGCCTCTACGATATTTATGTTCATGGTGTCCATATCCTACTGATGCTAGTATTCAATGTCTATTATTCATAATGCATGTTCATGACCGTTTTCGCTCTCTAGCTGGACGCTTCTCAACCTATTTGTTAGCCTTCGCCTGTATTAAGCGGGAGTACTACTTGTGCGTCAAAATCCTTAAACCAAAGTTATTCCAGATGAGTCCACTATAGCTACCTATATGCGGTATTACCCTGCCGTTCCAAGTAAATTTGCATGTGCCACTTCTAAAATTCCAAATGAACATCTGTTTTGTGTGCCTGGACCGCTCATGGAGCGACACGGGGCGGTTAGTATCTTACATGCTAAGCGGGTTATTCTCATGATGAGTGTTTATTCACTCGTCCTTACACGAGAGGGACGGTAATAGGGATTCCCAGTCCCGAAATCAAAAATTGCAAGTAATTAAACAAAACTCCCCCGGGAATGTTGTTGGTATGGACGGTACCCGTGGATTCGGCTAGCCATGGAGTGTGTTTGTTGGTGTAGGGGGAGTAAACCTTTACTTTTACCGCTTGGCAACTGCCGCTAACGTGTTTAGCATGGAAGATATTGATAACCCTTGGTCGTAACGTTGACAGGAAGGGTGTACCTCCCAAAATTATATTTATCTCTGATTTAAGCTTTGAGCTCTGGCACCTCTGCAAATCCCTGCTTCCCTCTGTGAAGGGACTATCTATTTACTTTTATGTTGAGTCATCACCTTCTCAAATAAGCGCCAGACCTAAGAGCACTATTGTCATCCTCATGCATTGTGTATAGTTAATGTTGGGTGCAGCATGATTGGATCTTTTCTACCATGAATTACAATGTTTAGTCGCTGCTTGAACTTTGGAGGTGCTCTGCATTTATGTTTTGCGGTCTCAGAAAGGGCTAGCGAGATACCACTGTTGTCATATTATATCATGATTTTTTTGACAAAATGTTTGCATTTGAGATATTTAATTATTGTTCGCTAGTTGCTTATGACATTGATATGAGTTAATATAATTTCTACGAGTTATTGTTGACATGGTTAGTCATGATCTTTGCTGAAAACCTGGGTGCTACTTAAGTATATTTATGTAAACAAGAACAAAAGAGTTCATAAAAGTTTTTCTTTCTCACTTTCAGTTTGTCAACTGAATTGCTTGAGGACAAGCAAAGGTTTAAGCTTGGGGGAGTTGATACGTCTCCGTCGTATCTACTTTTCCTAACGCTTTTGCTCTTGTTTTGAACTCTAATTTGCATGATTTGAATGAAACTAACCCGAACTGACGCTGTTTTCAGCAGAACTACCATGGTGTTATTTTTATGCAGAATCAAAAGTTCTCGGAATCAGACGAAACTTTTTGGAGAATTATTTTACAATAAATAAATACTGGAGCAAAGAACCACTGGAGGGGGTGCCTTGGTTAGGCACGATACACCAGGGCACGCCAGAGGCCCCCGGCGCGCCCTGGTGGGTTGTGCTCACCTCGTGGGCCCCCTGATCCTAATTCCAACGCTATAAATTCATATATTCGGAGAGAAAAATAGGAGAGAAAGTTTCATCGCGTTTTATGATACGGAGCCACCACCACCTCCTGTTCTTCATCGGGAGGCCAGATCTGGAGCCCGTTCGGGGCTCCGGAGAGGGGAATCTTCGGTCTTCGTCATCACCAACCCTTCTCCATCGCCAATTCCATGATGCTCCCCACCGGGAGTGAGTAATTCCTTCGTAGGCTTGTTGGTCGGTGATGTAACAGCCCGAGACCGACGCTCCAGAAGATTCCCATTGTTTTCCATTCTCGTTGTGCATTCTTTTGTTTGTCGCATTCATCATCGCATCATTCGCATCATCTGCACAGCATTGCCACTCGTTTTTGAAAATTTGCATCCGTTCGTAGTTGCCGGTTCTCTCCGTTCTCGTCGGTGACCGTTTTGAGACCAACCACACACACACGCGCCCGCGACATCGTTTAAAAAAATGTTTTTAAAGTGCGCAAAAAATATTCTTTGAATGGGTCGAAAGTTGGCGTGCGGTCTTAATATAGTGTAGCTAGACCGCCTGTCAAATTTCGTCGCGATCGGAGTCCGTTGGATACCCAAACGGTCGACCGTAGCGGCACCGTCATCGGTTTATTTGTCGGACGTTTTCGGTATTTTAAAACCTGTCACGGGCCACAATTCTTCCTCTCTTCTTGGCCCAAACCCCTCTAGCACAGCCCAACCAGCCCATCTAAGCCAACCCTAACCCCCTCCGCGTCCGGAGCCGTCCGATCGCGATCGTACGATCCGAATTCGGGCAAATCCCCTAACCCTAGCATCCGCTGCTATAAATAGTCATGCCCTTGCCAAATATGGCCTTCCTTCTCCCTCCTCCTCAAATTCCGCGCCAGACCCGTCTCCCACCTTGGGATCCGTGCCCCCAAACCCTGAGCGCCGCTAGCCAGCCGCCGCCTCGCCCAATTGGGGCGCGCCATGTCGATCCCCGACTTCTCCCAGCGCTGCAGCCCGCCCGAGCCCGGTCGGGGCCCGAGCAGGCCCGCGCGCCCCAATCGCCCGTCCCGTGCGCGAGATCGGGAGGAGCCCCGATCCAGCGCTAGCGTACGCCTCCAGAGCCTCGCTCCGCCACCGCCGGCGAGAAGCTCTGCCAGAGCCCTGCGGCTCCCCTCGTAGTCGGCTCTTCTGCCGCCCCGCGCCTCCCACGCGCGCCTGCACATCGCTGGAGCACCGCTGTCCAGCCCGCCATGGCCGCCCCCGAGCTTCGCCCGTCGTCGTTCCTCGTCTTCCGTCGCCGGATCCGGCCTGAATGGATCGGGACCGACCGGATCTACCGATTCCCGCTGTGCCTCGCCCGTTTCTGCGTCGCCGGAGTGCGCCAACCGCCGGAGTTGAGCCGCCGCCGCTGCTCTGTTCGTGGGAGACGAACCGCGTTAACCAAGCGCACGAGCGCTCGTTCCGCCGGGCAGGCCTCTCCTCGCCAGATCGCCCAAGGCCCAGCTCGCCCACTGCTCAAACCGGCCCAACTTCGAATGGGCCCAGCCGGCTATGGTGAGCACCCCCCTCGCAGCCATCCCTCGCCCGCGCGTCATATAACTGTTGTGCGCCCTCTGGCTTGGCCCAGTTTGTGTCCTGCTGCTATGTGCCGCCCTATGCGCAATATCACTACGTGATGACCAGTGCCATGTTTAGCCACTGTAGTTTCGGCCCGCGTAGTTTTTTTTAGGTTATGTGATTTATCCAATTTACCAGGATTGCATAATTTCAGCAAAATGCATGATTTTGAAATGCCTATATATAATTAACCGTGCATCGTATCAAATATTTTATATATGTAAAACGTGTAGAATTTCGTGTAGATTCGTAATATCCCAATTTCATCCATGTTTAAAATGTTTAACATGTTGTTTCTTTATTTTGCATAAATATCATGTTTGTTGCATTGCGCATAATTATTGAACCGTGCATCCGAATTAATCAAACCTTGCATGTAAAAATGTGTTGTATTTTTGTAGGCCTTTTTCATGCATGCTAAAAATATTTGATGTGTTGGTTGCATTTATTTTGCATACATAACTTTGCAAATAGGTTTATGCCATAAACTTGCCTAATTAATTGTGAATTATTTTCCTACATGAACCTATGCATATTATATATGATTTTGGGGTAGAAAAATCCATGTAATTTATCTGTGCATTTAGTTTTATCATTTGTGCAAAATTTGTGTGCGTGTCATTTTTGCCATGATGCCCTTTTGTTTATTTCGTGTGAATTAATCCATGCATATTTTGGAATAGTTGCGAACATGAGAAATGCCCTTGGACATGTGTGTTAGACCCTGGTATTTTTGGTTGCTATAGAAATGCATGTTTAGGTGTTATTTTCTTGTTGCCAACTTGCCTTAAAAATATTGCTGTTTTGAGCGTCTAAAATATTTCTAAGTCTGAAACTATTATTTTGTTGCCATGTTGTCATGTGATTCGCTATTGATCTAGGAGTCTTTTATGGTTGCTCCCAAGGAGTCTTTTGTTAAGCATATTGTTGTCTACTAGGTTGTGTCTTTTGATGCCATGTATATGATTTGCATCATAGTTATATTCATCGTCCAACATGTCAATCTGTTAAAAACTGCAGCTCATGTCTAGTCTAATTTTCACTAAGTCTGAGAATCTGTTTTCTTCATAATGCCATATTGTGTTGAGGCTAGCCATGATTCTATGCATAATTAGACCTTGCCACCATGGAATGAATTGTAGTGCATCATGTCTACTACCATGCTGTTAAGTTTCATGCCAATATATGACCTGCAGCATATAGTTTTACTGCTGCCAATATGCCTCCATGAAAACTGCTCTGCTAAAAACTGTTATTTTCACTAAGTCCTAATCTGCTATATTTTGTTGCCATGTTGTGAGCTTTCTACCATGTGATCCATGACTCTTTTGAGTATGATATGTGAAGTTGAAATGAAGTGTGTATTATATGCTGCTGCCCCATGCTTAGTTTGTGCATTTTAGAATGTTGTAACTTATTGTTTTCATGTGTGCAATATGCCATGTTGCTGTTTTGGACAGATTTGAACTAAAACTCGCATTGGTGTTTGAGGTTGAACCGTAGCTCCGTTTTGAACATGTTGCATATGTAACTTGACTAGAATTTCATGTAGTTTCATAATATCTTGTTGCATACATGATTTAACATGTTTGTGGTGGTTGTTTGCATGCATTTTACATTCATGACATATGCATCTTGTGTTGATCATATCTTTTAGGCCGTAGCTCCGTTTCATATGATCTATATATGTAAATCGACTAGAATGATGAGTAGAATTGCATTGTGCACTTTATTTCCCTGTTTAATAAATATAAAACATGATTAGTTCAGATCTGGACCAAATTCATAGTTTGCATATGAGGTCTCTTCGGAAATTCTATAAGTGGTTTCCGACCTCATTTAAGATGCCTAGATAGTGTAGTTCCATTATGCTTCACCTCTTGCCATGTTTAACAACATTTAATATTGTCGTGTACCTAAACGGGAATGAACTAAGTAATTCAAGCGTGGAGTTTCGTCAATATCTAACTCGTTGCATATTGAGCTTCACTTAATGTGTAGAAGTTGATTGTTGTGCTTTGCCATGTCATGCATAACATGCATCATATTTGATGTGCATCATATCTCGAATATGTTTTGGTGTATCGTGTGTTGATTGTTTGTTCCGGATTGCTTCTTCTCGATAGAGTTCCAAGAGTGTTCGGAGTGTGAGGATTCGTTCCTCTACTTCACGGATCGTCTTCTTCACGGACTCGTTCTTCTTCCAAGCGGGATCTCAGGCAAGATGACCATTTCCCTGGATACCATTACTATCATTGCCAAGCTAGTTGTCTCGTTTCTATCGCTTCTCTCGCTACCTACCACTTGTTTGTCAAGCCTCCCAAAATGCCATGAAAAGCCTCTAACCCCCTCCACATCCCAGCAAACCACTGTTTGGCTATGTTACCGCTTGCTCAGCCCTTCTTATAGCGTTGCTAGTTGCAGGTGCAAATTGTTTTCCATGTGCCAACATGGATATCCTTTTGTATATCACAATATTATTGCTATTTAATTTAATGCACATATATTCTTGGTAAAAGGTGGAAGGCTTGGCCTTTTGCTCGGTGTTTTGTTCCACTTTTGCCGCACTAGTTCCGAGTACCGGTGTTATGTTCCATATTTTGCGCTCCTATCATGCTCGGGGTTGTTATGGGGACCCCCTTGATTATAGTTTTAGGATAAAACTTGTCTGGCAAGGCCCAACATTGGTTTCACCATTTGCCTAATAACAACTAAAATTGCATAGGGACCCGCCGGCACCCACGGATAATTAATCAACAACCCGGGCCAGTGCTCCTCATGAGTGTTGGTCCAAAGTAGAGTCGTGTGCGGGGCCAACCCGGGGCAACTCGGGAGATGTCTATCAGGCCACCGTACGCTGCGCTCATCTGGTCGTGTCCTGAGAACGAGATACGCGGCTCCTATCGGGTTCGTCGACACGCCGGGCGGCCTTGCTGGATTTGTTTTACCTTTCTCGAACGTCTTGTGTGAGGAATTCCGAGAATACTTCGGGCTATCTCGAGGTTGCGGTTTTCCAATGGAATTTCCTAGGAAATCACGGGATTCGTGGTCGAGGTTATTCCCGCGGCGTGTGGTTAGTTTGTGATGGATGAGTTGGAGCACCCCTGCAGGGTTAAATCTTTCGGAAAGCCGTGCCCGCGGTTACGTGGCAACTTGGAAACTTTGTTGAACACCCGGTCATAGCAAACTTAAAGTAAACTCCAATAAAATACACCAATCGTGTGCGTAACCGTGACTGTCTCTTCTCGTGAGTCCTTATCCGAGAGAGAACACGGTGGGGTTATGTTTGATGTAAGTAGGTGTTTAGGATCTCTTAGAGATCATTACTAGATCATGTCCGTTTATGCGACAATCACCGCCCTTTATTCTTGTACTCGTAAGTTAGCCACTCAAGTAAATGCTTAGTGCTTGCTACAGCCTCACCACTTAACCATACCTCACCCTTTAAGCTTTAATAGTCTTGATACACTTGGAAATGACATTGCTGAGTCCATGTGGCTCACAGATTACTACAACAACAGTTGCAAGCACAGGTAATGCGATGCTTTGATGTGAGCGTGTTGCTTGTTTGATTTGGAGTTCTTCTTCTTCTTCGATCATAGGATGGGTTCCAGGACGGCAGCCTGGGATAGCAAGGATGGATGTCATTTTATCGTTTGATTTCGTCCGTAGTCGGACCCTGCTCTTCTGTATGATGTTTGTATATGTTGTTGTACTGATGTGTAATTGATTTAGCTTGTGGCGAGTGTAAGCCAATTCCATATACTCATCTCTTCTTTACATGTACTTGTAATGATATCCATTCTTGTGAAACGACGAGATGCGCTTCTATCCCTGTCGAGGCCCTCGTGCCAAAATAAGGATAGGATCGCATCTTGGGCGTGACAAGTTGGTATCAGAGCCTGTACCGACCTAGGAGCCCCCTTGATTGATCGAACTTGGCCGAGTCGAGTCTAGTGAAAAACTATTTTGAGTCTAGTTATATATCGGAGAGTAGGTTTCTTTTACTCCTCTTCTATGCTCTGGTGAGGTATTCGACTTAGGAATTTTGATTCTACTCCTCTTCTTGCTCAAAAAAGTTTTTAGGATCACGCGGGTATTTTGGAAACTATATGATGCCGGTGTGAAGGAATTCTGTCTTGGTGCCTCCTATTATCGAGGAGTAGAGCTCCGAGTGATTTTTGCACATCATTATCATTCAGTTTCCTTAGTATCTCAGGACGGAGGATGTTCGAAATTGCTTCAATACTAGTAGTGGCGAGAGGAGTCCGGCATCCCCAGTACTGGTGGAGAGAGTTCGGATGTACTGCCATATTTAGTATCGTTGTGATTACGAGTGTCTGAGGTAGACGAGTTTGCGGAGTTTCTTGGATTATGGTGTGGAAGGTTGCGGGTGCAGTTGTAGCTGATTACCTTGGGTACGTTCCTGGGTCCACAACCCGAATCGCATAAACAAGAAAGACTTCGGAAATTCTTAGGTGGGAATTCAAGTAGTTACCTAGGATCATCCTTCCAACAAATGCAAATGGGTTATGTATTTGTTTCCGGCTTAATCCTCAAGCCTCATCTTGTGGTTTTATTGGAGTTTGGTAATTCGAGTTGCTTCGATGTCAAGTGGTGATTTCATATCGTATCCCTAACCGGTGTGTTTCTCTTCAAGATGATTCAATCCTCTCCAATATCTGCAAGATCATTCCTCATATTTCTTCCGGAGTTCATCTCATCGGTCTCAAGTTGTCTTTGTTTTTCCCACCCTCCCGCCCTTTTTCTTCAACGAGTAAATTCTCATCCAAATGCCTTTTCTATTCATGTGATTCTTCCGTTATCTTTCTTCCGTATCGTATCCGGTGATTCATTGTGAAGATCCTCAAGTTCTAAGTTCATCATTTCTTCATCTCGTTTTCTTTCCCGGTGGATTCAATTCAACCCCATCAGTGCTCATCATATCCTTTTCACTCTCTAAATGCTCTCCCATGTTGGAAATTCTTAGGCAAGACTCTCTTGTTTATTCATCTCTCCCTTTTCTACCTGAAGTAGCAAGATATCTCAGAAGACTTTCATTTCCATTCAGATCCTCTTAAATTATTTTGAGGTTCTCACCTCATGAAGTTTTCATTTGTACCGGTGCAATCTCTCTTTCTAAGCAATTGTTTCAACGGGGACCTCTTTGAGTGGGCTCATAACCCACAGGTTTTTCCCCAGGATCTTACCTGGCTCTTCTAATCTTGTCGGAGATGTCCTCAAGTTCATTTCAATATGGCATAAGAATGAATTTCATCAGTCATATTCCTTCCCGAAGATCGCTTCTAAATCATTTTCATCGTTGGCTCAACCTTTCTTTATTCATTATCCCGGAGTGTCTCAGTAATTCTTGGTGGTGTTTCTCGCCATCATTCTTTGCCTTGAAGACCAAGAAGAGTTTCTCTTAAATCTTTCTCCGTTCTTTCTAAGATTTGTGATCTCAGCTTCGTGCTATCCTCTCAAATTGTTTTCGATCATGAGTAATTCCATCCATATCTATCCGGAGATTTTTAGAGTAGTGTCATTTCTCGATCTTCCGAAGGCCATCAGTTCAGAAGATTTCTTCGTTCTTAGCTTTCAGCTTTCGTTCTCAAATTCTCCTCAATTGTTATCTCTTCGTTCATATCTCAGTTATTCCGGTGCCTTGTTGAAGTTTCTATTAGGCGGATCATGGTTTCTTCGTTCTCATGTATCTCCATTCATTCTTGGTATCCTCATTCGTTCAAAAATTTTTACCGGTGTTTCGTTGAAGACTTCTTCAAGTGTGCTATATCTCTATTCAATCCTTTTCAAGAGGAATAAGTAGTGTGCCAATTCTGTTGCTTGTCATCAATTTAACTTGATGAAGGATAAGCAGACATAATTCTTATTCTTGTTTCATCAAGTGATTTCAATCCTTCTTCCGGAGTTGTTCATGATATCAAATTCTTGGATCTAAGTGCTTCATCTATTCTTTTCCGGAGTTCCATGTTTTCTCAAGTATCTCATCGTGAAGATTCATCTAGATCCTTGCAAGGCCTCAATCTTATCCTTTTTCAACCTTCATTTCTTTTGATCATTCTTTCGTATACGGAGGTCCTCATGGTGGTTCTTCAAGTATTTAATTCCTTCTCAAAGTGTTCTTCAATATTCTTGTTGGAGTAGCTCAAGTATTCTTTCTCTTGCATTTCAAAGTGCAATTCTTTCTCCCTTATCTTTTGAGATGGTATTAGTGCATTCTTGATTCATGAGGAGTCTTGAAGAGAAGATGAGCTATGTAAACCCATCATCTTCCTCATTGGAGCTATCTTGGATTGGATTTCACCTAAAGCATTTCCTAAGGATTGTTGCTATCATGGTGGTTAACATTGATCCAAGTTCTCTATGTATCATCTTGATGAAAGAAGTTTTGCAGATTTTGTTGCTCCCAATCAATTAATGGTTTTGTTTAGTGGCTGGTTTTCAACTCATAATTTTGAGATGTTCTCCATAAGTCCACAACAAGCTTATTCTTATCGTTGTTGATTCCCAAAAACTCCGTTCAACCCTTCTTTGTTAAGGTGCTTGTCAAATTCAATTGGTGTAGAAGTTGTCATTTCCTTCTCCGCTCTTTTCTTTTCAATGATCTAGCTTCTATTTTTTTTCCGGAGGCATTGCGATGTTGCTCTCTTCGATCCATCATCTCATTTTATCAAGATCATATTCTTATCTTGCTCATCCATCTAACCGGAGTGTTGTGCCATGTTCTCAAGTTCTTTCTTCTTATCAAGTTTTGCCCCTCTTGTCTACCGAAGTGCTGCCCAAATTTCTTTTGATTTCTTGCTTGTTTCTGATGTCATTCTTCATCTCTTTCCAACCTTCATGTTTCTATGGTTTCACTCGTTTGTCAAAGAAGCAACTAAGTTTTACCTCTTCCTTTCTTTTCCTCTTCCAATTCTCATTCTAAAATCTCGGGTCGAGATCTCTTGTAAGTGGAGGAGAGTTGTAACAGCCAGAGACCGATGCTCCAGAAGATTCCCATTGTTTTCCATTCTCGTCGTGCATTCTTTTGTTTGTCGCATTCATCATCGCATCATTCGCATCATCTGCACAACCTCATTTTTGAAAATTTTCATCCGTTCGTAGTTGCCGGTTCTCTCTGTTCTCGTCGGTGATCGTTTTGAGACCAACCACACACACACGCGCCCGCGACATCGTTTAAAAAATGTTTTTAAAGAGTGTGAAAAATATTCTCTGAATGGGTCGAAAGTTGGCGTGCGGTCTTAATATAGTGTAGCTAGACCGCCTGTCAAATTTAGTCGCGATCGGAGTCTGTTGGATACCCGAACGGTCGACCGTAGCGGCACCGTCATAGGTTTATTTGTCGGACGTTTTCGGTATTTTAAAATCTGTCACGGGCCACAATTCTTCCTCTCTTCTTGGCCCAACCCCCTCTAGCACAGCCCAACCAGCCCACCTAAGCCAACTCTAACCCCCTCCGCATCCGGAGCCGTCCGATCGCGATCCTACGATCCGAATTCGGGCAAATCACCTAACCCTAGCATCCCCTGCTATAAATAGTCATGCCCCCTGCCAAATATGGCCTTCCTTCTCCCTCCTCAAATTCCGCGCCAGACCCGTCTCCCACCTCGGGATCCGTGCCCCCAAACCCTGAGCGCCGCCAGCCAGCCGCCGCCTCGCCCAATTGGGGCGCGCCACGTCGATCCCCGACTTCTCCCAGCGCCGCAGCCCGCCCGAGCCCGGTCGGGGCCCGAGCAGGCCCGCGCGCCCCAACTGCCCGTCCCGTGCGCGAGATCGAGAGGAGCCCCGATCCAGCACCAGCGTCCGCCTCCAGAGCCTCGCCCCGCCGCCGCATCCTGTCGCCGCCGGCGCGCTACGCCACTGCCGACGAGCAGCTCTGCCAGAGCCCCGCGGCTCCCCTCGCAGTCGGCTCTTCTGCCGCCCTGCGCCTCCCGCGCGCGCGTGCACATCGCCGGAGCACCGCTGTCCAGCCCGCCATGGCCGCCCCCGAGCTTCGCCCGTCGTCGTTCCTCGTCTTCCGTTGCCGGATCCGGCCTGAATGGATCAGGACCGACTGGATCTACCGATTCCAACTGTGCGTCGCCCGTTTCTGCGTCGCCGGAGTGCGCTAACCGCCGGAGTTGAGCCGCCGCCACTGCTCTGTTCGTGGGAGACGAACCGCGTTGACCAAGCGCACCAGCGCTCGTTCCACCGGGCAGGCCTCTCCTCGCCAGATCGCCCAAGGCCCAGCTCGCCCGCTTCTCAGACCGGCCCAACTTCGAATGGGCCCAGCCCGCTATGGTGAGCACCCCCCTCGCAGCCATCCCTCGCCCGCGCGTCATATAACTGTTGTGCGCCCTCTGGCTTGGCCCAGTTTGTATCTTGCTGCTATGTGCCGCCCTATGCGCAATATCACTACGTGACGACCAGTGCCATGTTTAGCCACTATAGTTTCGGCCCGCGTAGTTTTTTTAGGTTATGTGATTTATCCAATTTACCAGGATTGCATAATTTCAGCAAAATGCATGATTTTAAAATGCCTATATATAATTAACCGTGCATCGTATCAAATATTTTATATATGTAAAACGTGTAGAATTTCGTGTAGATTCGTAATATCCCAATTTCATCCATGTTTAAAATGTTTAACATGTTGTTTCTTTATTTTGCATAAATATCATGTTTGTTGCATTGCACATAATTATTGAACCGTGCATCCGAATTAATCAAACCTTGCATGTAAAAATGTGTATTATTTTTATAGGCCTTTTTCATGCATGCTAAAAATATTTGATGTGTTGGTTGCATTTATTTTGCATACATAACTTTGCTAATAGGTTTATGCCATAAACTTGCCTAATTAATTGTGACATATTTTCCTACATGAACCTATGCATATTATATATGATTTTGGGGTAGAAAAATCCATAGAATTTATCTGTGCATTTAGTTTTATCATTTGAGCAAAATTTGTGTGCGTGTCATTTTTGCCATGATGCCCTTTTGTTTATTTCGTGTGAATTAATCCATGCATATTTTGGAATAGTTGCGAACATGAGAAATGCCCTTGGACATGTGTGTTAGACCCTGGTATTTTTGGTTGCTATAGAAATGCATGTTTAGGTGTTATTTTCTTGTTGCCAACTTGCCTTAAAAATATTGCTGTTTTGAGCGTCTAAAATATTTCTAAGTCTGAAACTGTTATTTTGTTGCCATGTTGTCATGTGATTCGCTATTGATCTAGGAGTCTTTTATGGTTGCTCCCAAGGAGTCTTTTGTTAAGCATGTTGTTGTCTACTAGGTTGTGTCTTTTGATGCCATGTATAGGATTTGCATCATAGTTATATTCATCGTCCAACATGTCAATCTGTTAAAAACTGCAGCTCATGTCTAGTCTAATTTTCACTAAGTCTGAGAATATGTTTTCTTCAGAATGCCATATTGTGTTGAGGCTAGCCATGATTCTATGCATAATTAGACCTTGCCACCATGGAATGAATTGTAGTGCATCATGTCTACTACCATGCTGTTAAGTTTCATGCCAATATATGACCTGTAGCATATAGTTTTACTGCTGCCAATATGCCTCCATGAAAACTGCTCTGCTAAAAACTGTTATTTTCACTAAGTCCTAATCTGCTATATTTTGTTGCCATGTTGTGAGCTTTCTACCATGTGATCCATGACTCTTTTGAGTATGATATGTGATGTTGAAATGAAGTGTGTATTATATGCTACTGCCCCATGCTTAGTTTGTGCATTTTAGAATGTTGTAACTTGTTGTTTTCATGTGTGCAATATGCCATGTTGCTGTTTTGGACAGATTTGACCTAAAACTCGCATTGGTGTTTGAGGTTGAACCGTAGCTACGTTTTGAACATGTTGCATATGTAACTTGACTAGAATTTCATGTAGTTTCATAATATCTTGTTGCATACATGATTTAACATGTTTGTGGTGGTTGTTTGCATGCATTTTGCATTCATGACATATGCATCTTGTGTTGATCATATCTTTTAGGCCGTAGCTCCGTTTCATACGATCTATATATGTAAATCGACTAGAATGACGAGTAGAATCGCATTGTGCACTTTATTTCCCTGTTTAATAAATATAAAACATGATTAGTTCAGATCTGGACCAAATTCATAATTTGCATATGAGGTCTCTTCGGAAATTCTATAAGTGGTTTCCGACCTCATTTAAGATGCCTAGACAGTGTAGTTTCATTATGCTTCACCTCTTGCCATGTTTAACAACATTTAATATTGTCGTGTACCTAAACGGGAATGAACTAAGTAATTCAAGCATGGAGTTTCGTCAATATGCAACTCGTTGCATATTGAGGTTCACTTAATGTGTAGAAATTGATTGTTGTGCTTTGCCATGTCATGCATAACATGCATCATATTTGATGTGCATCATATCTCGAATATGTTGTGGTGTATCGTGTGTAGATTGTTTGTTCCGGATTGCTTCTTCTCGATAGAGTTCCGAGAGCGTTCGGAGTGTGAGGATTCGTTCCTCTACTTCACGGATCGTCTTCTTCACGGACTCGTTCTTCTTCCAAGCGGGATCTCAGGCGAGATGACCATTTCCCTGGATACCATTACTATCATTGCCATGCTAGTTGTATCGTTTCTATCGCTTGTCTCGCTACCTACCACTTGTTTGTCAAGCCTCCCAAAATGCCATGAAAAGCCTCTAACCCCCTCCACATCCCAGCAAACCACTGTTTGGCTATGTTACCACTTGCTCAGCCCTTCTTATAGCGTTGCTAGTTGCAGGTGCAAATTGTTTTCCATGTGCCAACATGGATATCCTTTTGTATATCACAATATTATTGCTATTTAATTTAATGCACATATATACTTGGTAAAAGGTGGAAGGCTTGGCATTTTGCTCGGTGTTTTGTTCCACTTTTGCCGCACTAGTTCCCAGTACCGGTGTTATGTTCCATATTTTGCGCTCCTAACATGCTCGGGGTTGTTTTGGGGACCCCCTTGATTTTCGTTTTAGGATAAAACTTGTCTGGCAAGGCCCAACATTGGTTTTACCATTTGCCTAATAACAACTAAAATTGCATAGGGACCCGCCGGCACCCGCGGATAATTAATCAACAACCCGGGCCAGTGCTCCTCATGAGTGTTTGTCCAAACTAGAGTCGTGTGCGGGGCCAACCCGGGGCAACTCGGGAGATGTCTATCAGGCCACCGTACGCTGCGCTCATCTAGTCGTGTCCTGAGAACGAGATACGCGAGTCCTATCGGGTTCGTCGATACGCCGGGCGGCCTTGCTGGATTTGTTTTACCTTTCTCGAATGAATTGTGTGAGGAATTCCGAGAATACTTTGGGCTATCTCGAGGTTGCGGTTTTCCAATGGAATTTCCTAGGAAATCACGGGATTCGTGGTCGAGGTTATTCCCGCGGCGTGTGGTTAGTTTGTGATGGATGAGTTGGAGCACCCCTGCAGGGTTAAATCTTTCGGAAAGCCGTGCCCATGGTTACATGGCAACTTGCAAACTTTGTTGAACACCCGGTCATAGCAAACTTAAAGTAAACTCCAATAAAATACACCAATCGTGTGCGTAACCGTGACTGTCTCTTATCGTGAGTCCTTATCCGAGAGAGAAAACGGTGGGGTTATGTTTGACGTAAGTAGGTGTTCAGGATCTCTTAGAGATCACTACTAGATCACGTCCGTTTATGCGACAATCATCCCCCTTTATTCTTGTACTCGTAAGTTAGCCACTCAAGTAAATGCTTAGTGCTTGCTGCAGCCTCACCACTTAACCATACCTCACCCTTTAAGCTTTAATAGTCTTGATACACTTGGAAATGAGATTGCTGAGTCCCTGTGGCTCACAGATTACTACAACAACAGTTGCAAGCATAGGTAATGCGATGCTTTGACGTGAGCGCGTTGCTTGTTTGATTTGGAGTTCTTCTTCTTCTTCTTCGATCATAGGATGGGTTCCAGGACGGCAGCCTGGGATAGCAAGGATGGATGTCATTTTATCGTTTGATTTCATCCGTAGTCGGACCCTGCTCTTCTGTATGATGTCTGTATATGTTGTTGTATTGATGTGTAATTGATTTAGCTTGTGGTGAGTGTAAGCCAATTCCATATACTCATCTCTTCTTTACATGTACTTGTAATGATATCCATTCTTGTGAAACGACGAGATGCGCTTCTATCCCTGTCGAGGCGCTCCTGCCAAAATAAGGATAGGATCGCATCTTGGGCGTGACAAGTTGGTATCAGAGCCTGTACCGACCTAGGAGCCCCCTTGATTGATCGAACTTGGCCGAGTCGAGTCTAGTGAAAAACTATTTTGAGTCTAGTTATATATCGGAGAGTAGGTTTCTTTTACTCCTCTTCTATGCTCTGGTGAGGTATTCGACTTAGGAATTTTGATTCTACTCCTCTTCTGGCTCAAATTTTTTTTTAGGATCACGCGGGTATTTTGGAAACTATATGATGCCGATGTGAAGGAATTCTGTTTTGGTGCCTCCTGTTATTGAGGAGTAGAGCTCCGAGGGATTTTTGCACATCGTTATCATTCAGTTTCCTTAGTATCTCAGGACAGAGGATGTTCGAAATTGCTTCAATACTAGTAGTGGCGAGAGGAGTCCGGCATCCCCAGTACTGGTGGACAGAGTTCGGATGTACTGCCATACTTAGTATCGTTGTGATTACGAGTGTCTGAGGTAGACGAGTTTGCAGAGTTTCTTGGATTATGGTGTGGAAGGTTGCGGGTGCAGTTGTAGCTGATTACCTTGGGTACGTTCCTGGGTCCGCAACCCGAATCGCATAAACAAGAAAGACTTCGGAAATTCTTAGGTGGGAATTCAAGTAGTTACCTAGGATCATCCTTCCAACAAATGCAAATGGGTTATGTATTTGTTTCCGGCTTAATCCTCAAGCCTCATCTTGTGGTTTTGTTGGAGTTTGGTAATTCGAGTTCCTTCGATGTCAAGTGGTGATTTCATATCGTATCCCTAATCGGTGTGTTTCTCTTCAAGATGATTCAATCCTCTCCAATATCTGCAAGATCATTCCTCATATTTCTTCCGGAGTTCATCTCATCGGTCTCAAGTTGTCTTTGTTTTTCCCACCCTCCCGCCCTTTTTCTTCAATGAGTAAATTCTCATCCAAGTGCCTTTTCTATTCATGTGATTTTTCCGTTATCTTTCTTCCGTATCGTATCCGGTGATTCATTGTGAATATCCTCAAGTTCTAAGTTCATCATTTCTTCGTCTCGTTTTCTTTCCCAGTGGATTCAATTCAACCCCCTCAGTGCTCATCATATCCTTTTCACTCTCTAAATGCTCTCCCATGTTGGAAATTCTTAGGCAAGACTCTCTTGTTTATTCATCTCTCTCTTTTCTACCTGAAGTAGCAAGATATCTCAGAAGACTTTCATTTCCATTCAGATCCTCTTAAATTATTTCGTGGTTCTCACCTCATGAAGTTTTCATTTGTACCGGTGCAATCTCTCTTTCTAAGCAATTGTTTCAACGGGGACCTCTTTGAGTGGGCTCATAACCCACAGGTTTTTCCCCAGGATCTTACCTGGCTCTTCTAATCTTGTCGGAGATGTCCTCAAGTTCTTTTCAATATGGCGTAAGAATGAATTTCATCAGTCTTATTCCTTCCCAAAGATCGCTTCTAAATCATTTTCATCGTTGGCTCAACCTTTCTTTATTCATTATCCCGGAGTGTCTCAGTAATTCTTGGTGGTGTTTCTCGCCATCATTCTTTGCCTTGAAGACCAAGAAGAGTTTCTCTTAAATCGTTCTCCGTTCTTTCTAAGATTTGTCATCTCAGCTTCGTGCTATCCTCTCAAATTGTTTTCGATCATGAGTAATTCCATCCATATCTATCCGGAGGTTTTTAGAGTTATCGTGGTTTTGTCACGGCAGATGTCCCCATGAAAGGACTTAGGTTCGAGGCCATCGCTAAGGTGAGCTCGAAGGGGTTGATTGGAATCGAGAGACAAGAGTTACCCAGGTTCGGCCCCTCGGAAAGAGGTAAAAGCCTACGTCCTGCTTTGTGTTGTATTGATTGGGTATCGATTACAAGGGAGCGAGTTCGCTTGACCTAGCTATCGATGAGTTGTTTCGTGCCCTAAGCCGCCCAGGTAACCCGCCCTTATATACACGGGTCAAGGCCCTGGGCTTACAAGAGTCCGGGCCGGGTTACACTTGATCACCGACCTCGCCTCTAACTATACATGCCTTATCTAACAAGTCGCCCCCGGCGGCTCAAGCCCGCCGGGTTACGTCTTGTCTTCTGGCTCTGGGCCTTCTCGCCCACTGAGTAAGTTCACTCCTGAAGTTATCGTAAGTCGCTAACCGCATGACCCGACTCCACCTGGGCGGGTCTCACCACGGGGTTATATCCCCAACATTAGGCCCCAGATTGATTTGAACCAGTTCATGTCAATCTTCAAGTCTTCTGGTTGGCGAGTCTTGCCTTCTCTGATAATCTTCATGACCCGCCAAAAATGGGCGATCGTTGCGTCTGACAATCCTTCATGACCCGCCATGACGTCATCAGAAAAATCAAAAAAGATTCCTCTGACGTGAGAGCGGATCTTTCGTCATTAATATGACCAGCCCGAAAATCGAGGTGTCTTCTTAGTTTAATCATCATCGTGCTCCCTCGATTCCCGCACCGGACCGTTTGAAAGATCATTATGTCCTTATAAATAGGCATGAGGGGTTATCACTTTCATTTTTTTCCCGCCACCGTCTTCTTCTTCTTCCTCCGAACGCCCGCGCCGCCGAAGCTAGCCACGCCGCTCGGTCCTCACCGTCTTCAACAACACCGCTGCATCAACCTGAAACGATCCAGAGCTCCCGCGCATTCGCCGCACTTTCTAGGTTCTAACTTTGCCCCCTGTCAGATCTGCATTAGGGTTTCTTCAAATCCATGGAGTTCTTCGGTGTTCATCACCATTCGCGGGAGCGCTCTTCACCAATTGGATGAAAGCACCTTCTTTAAAGCCTCGCAATGCTGCCGAAATCATGCGGCCGCTCACTCCATACTTAGCCGCACTCATTATAGATCTGCAGCTTGTTGTAATTTGAATAATGGCCATCTGTTGTCCCGCTAGTCTTTTTAGGGCTAGAAAATTTTTCTTTTTCCCTTGCCCGTAGATCTTGAATCCAGGGCTGTAGTTGCGGAATCGGTTTCTCAACACTTAGCAATTTTTTCAACCTGCATTGATAAACTTGACCCGCCAAAAATGCTGCCGGCTCACTTTGTCTTGCTGCAAGTAGCTTTGGCGGCTCATAATTTTTATTGACCCGCCCAACGCTATCACTATTTATAGCTGTAGCAACCTTGGTAAAAATGTATTTTTAAGCCGCCAAATATTCATGCCTTCCCGTAGCTTCCTAAGCCGCCGCCATGTCGAAAACTCCATCCACCTGCAACTAGGTAAACTCTGGAGTGACCGAAGAGTCTCTCAAGGAATTCGTCACCATGGGGGTTCTGCCGGCTCAGGACGTTATCCACTGGCGGGTTCCAGGAAATGAAACCACCCCTAAACCCAAAGATGGGGAGGTCATTATCTTTACAGATCACCTTCTTCGGGGCTTTTCCCCGCCCGGGTCAAAGTTTTTCCGGGACGTCTTACACGCGTTCAATCTGCACCCCCAAGACATCGGCCCAAATTCTGTGACCAACATGTGCCAATTTCAAACCTTCTGCGAAGCCTACCTTCAGGAGGAGCCGTCTATTGACCTTTTCAAGGAATACTTCTACATCAACCGCCAGACGGAGATGGCCGACGGGTTAAGCCTTGAGCTCGGGGGCGTTACTCTTCAGAGGCGGAGGGACGTACTTTTCCAAGCGGCGACTCTGCCAAGTCACCCTAAGGAGTGGAACAAGACTTGGTTCTATTGCCAAGACACTTCACCAGCGGGGGAGAATCCACTGCCGGGTTACTGTTCTTATCGGCTTAGCACAGATACAGAACTTCCAGATCGGATGTCAGCCGCCGGACGGGCTCAATATGCTTCCACTTTTTCAAAAGTCAGGGCTTTGTTAGCTAACGGACTGACGGCTATTGATCTGACCCGCTGCTGGGTCTCGTGGAGGATTCTGCCGCTAAGCCGCCGTGGCGCTTTAATGTGCCAGTACAGCGGTAGACTGGATGACCCTCAACGCTTCACCCGGACCCCTCTGAAGGACCAGGATCTTAATACCATCGTCAAGTCTCTGCTGGGGGAAACATTAGCCGCCTGCAGCAAGACTAGCTTAAATCCCTTCTCGGCACTTAACCCGGCTCCGGATGTAAGTTGTTTCATCCTAGCCCTCATCAATTTTTCCAATGTTGTACCTTACATACTTATTAACCCTTTTTCTGCCAATATGCTTTGTCATGCATAGGCCGGCTCTTCCTTCTGGAAAAAGCTGTTGCCTCCGACTCTCAAGAAGAAGAGCAAGGTCCCAAAGGCATCAAAGCCTAAGGCGCCGACCCGCAAGAGGAAACAGTCAACAGAAGAGCTAATTGACTTAGATGATTCAGAGGTAGAACTTGACTCCCTTGGCCTTCTCTTTATGCAACTTATTGACGGCAATCACTCACAGGAAGAAGCTGAAATAAGTCATGCCGACGTTGCCGAGGTAACCATTGTCTCCTCTGACTCGGATCTTTCACCAATAAAGAGAATACGGCGAGCCGTTCGGAAGGTAAAGAGTTCCCGTCCTTTTGCTTACTTGAGTCATAACTTTCTTTTGAAGAAACAGCAAGACGATAGCAGACGTCAGACCCGGAGCGTCGGCTCTGGAGACCTTCTAACTGGCTTACCAAATGATCCAGCCCCTCGGAAACAGCGCACCGAGGTACTTCCTTGTCTTAAACTCATCTTGTCTGTACATTATCCTTGCAGCTTATTGACTGTTTTAACAATGCTAAATTTTTCCAGGACTCGCCTCCTTCTTCTGGCGATTCAACCACCTCGAAGCTGCCTCCTCTTATTATTAACCCGGGGTGAGCATTTGTATATCCCGAAATGTGTTTAATATCTCATACCTTATCATGATATATCCAACTTTGCCTTTGCTCACAGGGCTCAAGCCAAACGAAGGAAAGGGGCCGGGCCATCTGGGACTCCTGATGTCCAAGACCCGGAGATCCCGACACCCAATATTCCGGACTCTCATATTGAGCCTTCTGAGGCTGCTAAAGACGCCCCTGAAGAAGCTCCTCCACAGGCTGAGCCGGCTGCTATGAACATTGAAACTCCTGAATTTCATCCGGAATCTGCTCCTAAGCCGCCCAGTCCCCGGCTGTTGGGGATATAACCCCGCGGTTAACCCTGTTGGTGACTCATAGTGCAAGAGCCGAAGCCGGCCCAGGAAGGCAAGACGTGAAGACGACGACTTACAGGTGGGCCAGTTGAAGGACCAAAGTCTGGTGGCGACTCAAGGCCCGAAAGGGTAAGCCGCCACGTGAAGACTTACCTTGTAAGACTAGGAAAGTAGAACCGGGGTCGGTTACGTTGTGTAACCCGACCCGGACTCTTGTAAGCCCAGGGTTTCTACCTATGTATATAAAGGTGAGCCCCTGCGGCGGGTTGGACAAGTTAGGAGAGACAGACAAGCCTTACGGCGAGAGAGACCAAGCAATCGGGAGCTAGGGCAAGCAAGCCGCCCCTTTGTAATCGATACTACAGTCAATACAATACAAGCAGGACGTAGGCTTTTACCTCCACCGTGAGGGGCCGAACCTGGGTAAACTCGTGTCCCTTGTCCCGTTTAAGCCCTTTGAGTCCACCTCTTTAGCGATGGCCTCGAACCTAAGCCTTCGGGCATCTGCCGTGACAAAACCACGACAGTTGGCGCCCACCGTGGGGCTAGCGCTTGATGGTGTTGAGTTCTCAAAGGGTTCTCTCTCTGGGAGCGAGGGGTACGTTGTTGGTGAGATGACTAAGAGTCGACATGGAAAGCTTTACCTCGACGACGCCGGCCGGGTCCCCGAGGCCGACTCAATCAAGTATGGTTCCCGGGTCCCCTTCGGCGAAGACCAAGTCTTCATCGGAAAGATTGGCGGATCTGAATCCGGGCCAGACATCTGCAACAACATCGACGAGCCTGCCCGACGCAAGCAACACACCCGGCGAGATCAAACCGCCCGGCGCGTGCAAACTGTCTGTGCTAACCCAGACAAGAAGCATACCTTCGTCGACTTAACCCGAGGCACGGAGCTTGGAGATTCTGTGTCGCGGAAGGAAACTCCCATCTGCTCAGAGGATGGATCCTCGAATGAAGAGACGGAGTCGACCTACCGGCTTCAGAACGGCGGGCTTGGGGGCTACGTCGAGCCTTACTCTAAGCCAGAGAGTCATGAAAGTCAGGGGATGGAATTCCATTCAAATGAGCAAGGATATCAGGTCCCAGAGCGTAAGCTCGCCCTTCTCAATGGCGGGTCAAGGTCTAAGCCGGGTGGTTACACCGCTCTTTTTCACCCGCCTTGTGAGGCGAAGTTTGGGGACTGTTCTGATGGAGACATTGATCCGGAGCCTTACGACCCGGAAAACCCGGCTTTTGTTACAACGGACGGATCACGAGTCATCACTGGCAATCCGGAAGCTAAGAGAAAGGTGGAACGCAATGCAGAGTTAATAGAGCTACACGCAAGAATAGCTAGTATTCAGCAACAGATGAAGGAAGCACAAGCTTGGGTGTATAAGGAATTAAGTG
The DNA here is from genome assembly GCA_039707655.1 of Elymus sibiricus. NCBI lineage: Eukaryota > Viridiplantae > Streptophyta > Magnoliopsida > Poales > Poaceae > Elymus > Elymus sibiricus. Next base: position 333,690,888 of record CM077663.1, on the reverse strand, counting down.
GGTTGAAAGCCAAAATTGGGTAACTGGAGACTCGCCCAAGCGTCACGCCGGTTCATCTGAGGCATGATGAGAGCCCAGGAGATCGACACAGCAACCGGAAGCGTAAGCCGGCGAATGGCGGGTTAGACAGCGCTGACAATGATAGCAAGAGATTCAAGAGTCAGTACCGGAATAAACGCCCAGAAGAAGCTCACGTTGGAAATTTTAGGCAGCCTTTAAACAAGGGTAAAACTCCTTTTAATCTAGAAGAGATGCTCAATAAACCTTGTCCAGAGCACAGCCGGCCCGATAAGCCAGCACGCCATGCATGGAGGGATTGCAGGATTATGCGACAGTTCCGGGATTACAGCCTTCAACAGTATCGTAATAACGGCAATGGTTCATCAGGCGGCTCAGGAGCCGGCTTTGGCACTGGCAGCTCAGGGTCCGGTTACCAAAGACAAGACAACCATGGAGGTCATAATTAACAGTCTGGCGGCGGAGGCCAGCAGCAGAGTAACCCGAAACAGCTCAACGGGGGTCAGTACCATGTTTTTACAACCAGCCTCGACAAGCGAGACCGGGGAGTTTGCACAAGTCAAGATCAACGACAAGGTCATTTGGGGTGCAGCGAGTTGTATACTTACCCCCTCTTGATCGGCGTTTCAGCCACTGTAAGCCGGGTTGTGAAACAAAAAAAAAGTCAACAAGGTTAAATTGGGGTGCAGCGAGTTAAATACTTACCCCCTCTTTGATGACTTTCTCCAAGTTTGGGGTGCAGCGAGTTGAACACTCACCCCCTCTTTTGATGACCCTTTGCAAAATTGGGGTGCAGCAAGTCGAAAACTTACCCCCTCTTTTGATGACCTTTTCCAAAATTGGGGTGCAGCAAGTTGAGAACTTACCCCCTCTTTTGATAATTTTTTTCAAATTGGGGTGCAGCGAGTTGAATACTTACCCCCTCTTTGATGACCTTTTTTCAAAATTGGGGTGCAGCGAGTTAGCCACTCACCCCCTCTTTTGATAACCTCTCCAACATTGGGGTGCAGCGAGTTGGCCACTTACCCCCTTTTTGGATGACTTGTAAGAGCAGAGAACATCATACATCATGCATTGCATCATGCATCATGCATTGCATCATACGTCATGCATTGCATCATACATCACACTTACATATCATTCCGGTTTTGACAAGACGGGTCAAGGAAAGATTATGAAACAAGACGCAAGACCATGAAAGATATCTCCGGGTTGTGCTGTTATAAGCCGCCCTTACAACAATACAGAAGTTTTCTGTCTTGTTTATTTTGCAGGTTTTATCTTTTCTGATAAGCCGCCATGGACCTTGAAAGCATGGTTGAGAGTAAGAGCATATGAAAGATATCATTGCAGCAAGACTATTTAAAAAGGGTTATACGTGCACGAAGGCACGACTCAGGCATTTCAGATGTCTCTACAGCTATTACAAAAGCTCCCCATGGAGTACAAGACAAGGCAAGATTAAAGTTTTTTACAAAAGACAGCCTTGGCGGCTCAGACAGGCCGAGTTGTCAGTTTCAGCTGAAAGTACAGCTCGCTGGCTAGTCGTCCTTCGCCGGGTCTTCGACCTCTTCGATCTGAAGATTGTCGGCATCCCAGTTGCAGCGTGTTAAGGCCTCAAATTGGGTCTGGTCGAAGAAGGGAGATGCATCAAGGTCAGGAGCGAAGAGCTGCTTACGACGTGCGGGAGTCAGGCTCCTCGATTCAAAGGTTGGGCCGCGCACGTGTTTGTTTTTCGTGTCATAAGCCGCCTGGTATGTGGAAAGATCTAACTCATTGGCAAGACTTGAGGCCAGCACCCGGGAATCTTTCATACATTTGACGTAGTCGGCTTCTGTGAAGTCTGAGCTGTCGACCTTTTTGGCTAGGAACCCGTCCGTCATTTCCGCTGTAGTTAACTCCGGGGCAAAAGCAAGACACCGGCTTAAAGCAGCCATGGCTCCCTGCCTGGCGGCTGACCGTTTGAGTTCTCCAACCTGTTTGGGCAGGGTGGATAGAAGTTCTATCACCCCCTTCATATGCTTTGGGATGCATTTCTCGGTCAGCATCGCCTTCATGGTGCAGAGGGTCCCGCAATATAACTGTTCGGTTAAGGAGTAGATGGCTTTCAGCTTAATCACGCTGTCAGAAGCGAGTTGGCGGCTCCGTTCACCTGCAAGATAGTCAAGTATTATAAGCCGCCTGTATGAGTTATTCAACAAGACAAGGTAATTTTCAAGTACTTGGCACTTACCGAAGATCGCAGAGGTCATTCTGGAGATATGGTCTTTGAGAGTTTGTAGCTCATCGGACACAACCTTAAGCCGGCTTTCAGTGTCGTTGGCTCGTTGGGTTATAGCAGTTTTTTCTGCCTCAGCCGTCTTCTGATAAGCAGCGAGTTCAGCCCGGGTTTTCTCCAGCTCTATCATGGCAACTCGCCATTTATTGTCCGCCTCAGCCCTGGCGGCTTGTTGCACAGTGAAATTCGACTCAGCAGTTGCTAAAGCTTCCTGCGTTACGCAAAAGACAGTTTCAAAGGTTTTCAGTCAGGATATGATTCGCACATTGGTGAAACTATTGTGTTATAAGTCTCAAGCAGATTGCAAGCAATATACTTGACACTTGGGGGCTAATGCCTGTGTTTTTCTCTAAGTCTACATGGCAGTCCCGGCTCATCTTTGTTAAAGTTAAGCTGGCACTTGGGGGCTACACAGAGCTCTCCAAAGTTTACAATGGAGTTCTGGCTCATCGTCATGACCCGAACTCGGGGGCTACACTTGGATCAACCCTTTCAACTAAGTACCGGCTCAATATCAGTATTAACCCGATACTTGGGGGCTACATGTATTATAATTTGAAGTATGACAAGAAGTATAAGACCCGGTCTACTATTTTGCAAGACTAAACCGGATCTTGGGGGCTACATAAGGGTATAAGGAAAGCAAGAAAGGAGCAGTACCTCAAATTTGGACTTCATATGGCTAACAAGTTTTCGCTCCATGTTGTGGCTTGCGCTGAGGCGATTTAAATAGCCGGCATGAAGATCATCTGTATAGATCTTTTCCAACGAGGGCAATGCAAAGTCGAATCTTTCTGGCGAGTTCTCTTTAGCCTCGCCGGTGTGTCTTGTCAGCACATGAGAGGTCGATTGATAACCCGCCCCAGTAAGAGCGACGTTTTTGGTAGCTGGAGAGCTTGGCGTTTGGAAGTCAGTTCGTGGAGGGCTCGTAGGAGCGACCGTATCATGAACAGCCGGCTCGTGGGGCTGAGGATCATCGGCAGGTGTTTCTTTTATAGCTTCTGTAGGCTCAGCATGAGGTACAGGGGAAGCCGGCTTGGATTTCTCCAGCTCTTGGACAGTGGGGGCGGCTTCAGACCCGCCGGTTTTCTTCCGCTTCGCTTGAGCCCTAGAGAGCAAAAACAATTGTCAAATAAAAGACAAGATTGAAGAAAAATATAGTGCAAAGGAAAAATGCATACTCTGGGTTGATTCTCAATGGAGGCAGCTTAGTGGCCGTTGAGTCGCCAGACGAAGGGGGCGAGTCCTGGAAAAGTTACAATTCTTCAGGTAAAGTAAGGTTGCAAGACAAGACTGTTAAGATGATCAGACTTGGGTAAAAAGTACCTCTGCAGGACGCTTCCGGGAAGCCGGGGAGTTGGGTAAGCCGCCCATCAGCTCCTCAGAGCCGGCACTCCGGGTCTGACGCCTGGAGGTGTGCTGTTGCTTTTTCAAATGAAAATGGCAGTCCAAGTAAGCAAGAGGATGAGAGAATGGGACTTTTCGGATAACCCGCCGTTTCTTCTTTGGGGGAGAATTTTCTAAATCGGAGGAAATATTGATTACCTCAGGAGCGTCCACACGGCTGGTCTCTGGTTCAACCTGTGAAATAAATATCATCAGTAAGCTGTATAAAGAGACGGTCAGAAGAAGTCAAGCTTTACCTCTGAATCGTTAGACTCAGGAACGGAGGAGGCGGTGGTTCTCCTTTTATGAGCAAGGGTTTTACCCGCCCTGGGCTTCCTCACGGGCGGGTTGAGTTTTTTCTTCCAGAAATCTGAGACGGCCTGCGCACAAGCCGCCAGAGAGGTTAAAAGATGCAAATTAAAACGAGCAAGACGAAGATTGTAAGGTTTCCAGAAGTTTTTCTTACAGGCGGAGCCGGGTTCTGGGCATAAAAGGGTCTCAGCCCAATTTTATCACAAATTTCCTGTTTTTTGCCGAGAAGATTTTTAACGCTATTGCTGATTTCCTGTTGTGACAATTGGGCGTTTGAGAAGCAGAGGGGGTCATTGGGTTCACCCGTGTATTCAAACATAAGCCGGTCACGCCGGCTCAGGGGCGATATTTGTCAACTGACCCAGCAGCGGGTCAGGTCGACACCAGTTAATCCGTTTGCAATCAAAGCTTTGATCTTGGCAATGGAAGTGGCATACTTCGCTCTTTCAGTAGTGGATAGCCTGTCGGGAAGTTCTCCGGAGCTGGGAAGCCGGGTAGGGCGGTAACCCGGCAGCGGATTTTCACCCTCCGGAGAAGTGTCTTTGCAATAAAACCAGGTCCTGTTCCAGTTCTTAGGATGACTTGGCAGGGTAGCAGATGGGTAAGGCACATCTCTCCGCCTCTGGATAGTCACGCCGCCGAGTTCCAGACTTGAGCCGCCTGCTTTCTCAGTTTGGCGGTTGATATAATGGTAATCACGAAAAATGTCCACAGAAGGTTCTTCTTGCAGATACACCTCACTCAAGACTTGGAATCGGCAGATATTGGTGACTGAATTGGGGCCTATGTCCTGAGGGTGAAGCTTAAAAAAGTGCAGAACATCTCGGAAGAATTTAGACCCGGGCGGGCTGAAGCCGCGGACGAGGTGGTCAGCGAAAACAACGACTTCTCCGTCTTGAGGTCTGGGTCTTTTCTCTAACCCGGGAGCCCGCCACTGAATGACGTCCCGAGCCGGTAACACGCCTATCTTCACATAGTCTAACAGTAGATCTTCGGTAACTCCGGATTGGACCCAGTCACAAGACGATGTTGCGCTTGACATATTAGCGGGTTAAGTGCTGAAATTTAAAAGCCAGAGGTATGTTGGCAGGTTAAGTGAAAGAAGCAATAGTCAAACTTTATGGTGAGTTACAAACATATGTGCTAAGCCGCCCGAAAGATCAATGGCGGGTCAGTCGTCAGTACCCCTAAGATGGCCCAAGATTTCACTAAGTATGGGACAAACAGATTTCACAATCTGCGGCAACATTTTTTGATCTACGAGCGGTTCGGAAAGGGGGAAAAACACTAACCCTAGCAGACAGTGGAAGAACAGATAGATCAGGGACTCGTTAATGCTGAAGCAGAATCAATCCGTACAAGATACAAAGGGGGAGCTGATCACTACCGCAATGTATTTTGACTCGATTTGAATTAAAATACCGTTCCTAGCCCTAAGAACGCGAAGAACAGGGATGAACTCCGGCGAGCTCCATGAACAGTACAGATCTAATGCGAGTCCAGGGAGAGGCAAAAGCTTTACCTTGATGATTCAAGGGAAGAGCGGAGGAGCACCGCGGTTCTCTGGTCCCGATTGGGTCGTTGCAGTGACCCGTTTCGAGTTCGCTGGAGAGGAGCGACGGCGGCGGGGCTGTTTGCTACAGTAGTCGCGACGGTGTCGGGAGGAGGAAGAAGAAGTGACAGGGTAAAGGAGCGACCCTGTGCCCATTTATAAGGGTAGGTGGGGTAGTGAAACGGTAGGCCCGGAGATCGAGGAGGCGATATAGTTATCATGGCTGAGATGGCGCCTCGTTTCTCGGATGGCGGGTAAATGAAAGATTCATTGTGACGTCACTGTTGGATATGGCGGGTTAGGGAAGACCAGTCAAAGTTGCAGTTCCAGAAGATCCGCAGAAGACTCGCCAACTGAAGAATTTAAATTGACATGAACAGGTTCAAATCAATTTGGGGCCTAATATTGGGGATATAACCCCGCGGTTAACCCTGTTGGCGACTCATAGTGCAAGAGCCTAAGCCAGCCCAGGATGGCAAGATGTGAAGACGACGACTTACAGGTGGGCCAGTTGAAGGCCCAAAGTCTGGTGGCGACTCAAGGCCCGAAAGGGTAAGCCGCCACGTGAAGACTTACCTTGTAAGACTAGGAAAGTAGAACCGGGGTCGGTTACATTGTGTAACCCGACCCGGACTCTTGTAAGCCCAGGGTTTCTACCTATGTATATAAAGGTGAGCCCCTGCGGCGGGTTGGACAAGTTAGGAGAGACAGACAAGCCTTACGGCGAGAGAGACCAAGCAATCGGGAGCTAGGGCAAGCAAGCCGCCCCTTTGTAATCGATACTACAGTCAATACAATACAAGCAGGACGTAGGCTTTTACCTCCACCGTGAGGGGCCGAACCTGGGTAAACTCGTGTCCCTTGTCCCGTTTAACCCCTTTGATTCCACCTCTTTAGCGATGGCCTCGAACCTAAGCCTTCCGGCATCTGCCGTGACAAAACCACGACACCGGCCATCAACTGAACCCATGGCTTCTCATGAAGAGGTCATTGTTACCGGGGCGGCTTACAAACCTCCAGCTCCTTCACATGCGCTATCAAAACATGTCAAGGAAGACGAAGCGGCTCCCTCCAAGGAAGAGAATACTCCTTCTGATCTTTCAAACTTGGATAAACTCACTGCTTATGAATTACACTCCGGCTATCTGAGCCGTCTGTTTGCCAGCTAAGACATGGAGGCCGGCCTAGTTGCCAAGATGAAGGCAAAATATGAGGTACTTCACCTCCCTTGCCTCTTCATATATATATACTTATGTAGCCCCCAAGGGCCGGGTCATTACCTAAGTAATGAGCCGGCACTCAACAATAGAGTACGAGCCAACTGTAGCCCCCAAGGGCCGGGTCATTACCCAAGTAATGAGCCGGCACTCAATAATAGAGTAGGAGCCAACTGTAGCCCCCAAGGGCTGGGTCATTACCCAAGTAATGAGCCGGCACTCAATAATAGAGTAGGAGCCAACTGTAGCCCCCAAGGGCCGAGTCATTACCTAAGTAATGAGCCGGCTCTATAAGAAAGAGCTGTGATAAAATAAGAGCCAATCGTAGCCCCCAAGGGCCGGGTCATTACCTAAGTAATGAGCCGGCACTCAATCATAAAGTAAGTGCCGATCGTAGCCCCCAAGGGCCGGGTCATTACCTAAGTAATGAGCCGGCACTCAATCATAGAACAAGCGCATACCGTAGCCCCCAAGGACCGGGTCATTACCTAAGTAATGAGCCGGTTCTATAAAAAAGAACTGAGGCACATTAGCCCCCAAGTGTCAAGTAAATTGCCTGCAATATGCTTGGGACTTGTAATCATTACACCAAATTTTGATATAAACTATGTGAGCCGGGCTGGCGACTTAAAACTGACAACCTTGCTCTGTCATGACTTGTCTTATGCAGGAATCTGTGAACGCCACTGATCTGATCGTGACAGACCTGAAGAAGAGCCTTGCACAACAACAGAAAGGCCGTGCAGAGACGGAAGAAAAGTGGCGGCTCTGCTCCATAGAGCTTGAGAAGATCAAGACAAAATTTGAGACTTTCAAGCAGAATGCTGAATCAAGCCAAACCGCCCTGGCCAAGCGTGCTGAAGACGCAAAAGGCCGACTCAAAGTGGTGAGTGATGAGTTGAACACTCTGAAGGGCCAAATAATCCGTATGATTGGAGCTGTATTTGGTAAGCACCTTTAACTGTTAACTGTATACAAATATTGCTCAATGTTCTTCCCCGGCGACTTTCAAAACTGTTTGACCTGCCTGTAGGTGAACGGAGCCGCCAATTGTCTAGCAACATCCTGTTGAAGCTGAAGGCTTTGTACTCATTAACTGAACAATTGTATGCCGGGTCTCTTATCACCATCAAAGCCGTCATGTCTGAGAGGGGCATCCCAAAGTTCATGAAGGGTGTGCTGGAGACCATGTCAACTATCCCAATGCAGCTTCAGGAATTAAAGAGACCAGCCGCCCGTAAGGGCGCAATTGCTGCTTTGAGCCGGTCACTGGCTTACGCCCCGGAGCTTAACCCGGATGAGATGATGGACGGCTTCCCTCAACTGAAGGACGACGGCTCAGAATTTACGCAAGAAGACTACACTCGCTGTCATAAGGCGTCTCGGATCCTGGCAAGCCGGCTGGCTGCAGAAGCTGATCTATCAGTATACCAGGCGGCTTACTCCGAAGATAACAAGCGGATTCGAGGGCCCACTTTTGAAGCAAAGAGCCTGGTTCCTCAACGCCGTAAGCATCTCTTCGCTCCTGATGTTGACCCGTCTTCAATCATGCACGATGAAGCTATGTTTGAAGCTTTGACCAATTGCAATTGGGATGTGGACAACCTCCAGATCGAAGAAACCAAAGACCCGGCGCAGGATGACCCGGCGGCGAGTTAAAGAAAAACTTTGCATCATGTAACCCGGCCTTGCTTAATTCGCCGGATTAAGATTTGTTGAAAAACTTGAAGTCTGCAATGCTTGGGGCTTTCGAATAGCCTTGTAATAGTCGTAGAAAACTCTTAACTGCATGTCCTTGCACCTTTGATGCCATGCTTGAAAGCTCTGCTGGCAACTCAGCAAACTCATCTTTTGATATGTGATCACTTTGGCTGTTTTGACTCGCCGGGCGGGTTATACTCCATGGACCAAGACGGAAAATTTCCAAAACTTAGAATCTTATCATGAGAGCACCTGCAAGAACAAGCAATTGTATGTCTCATCCTATAAGCCGGCTTTAAAGGCATGACAGGACAAGATAACTCTTGTTTTTTATGAAAATATTTTGTTTCCGAAGAAACTAGGCGGAAAGCCTGAAAACTTGTAATCCGGGCCTCACGTGACATAAATCCGTCGTTTAAACCTTAGCAAGTTCAGGGTCTTTAAAAGATTGACATTGCTAAGAGTACAAACATGCCACATAGCGGAGGGGTTACGGTAGACAAGACGAGTTTGTCCTCGCTCACTGTAAGCCGGCTCTCTCGTGACGAAAGCTGCCATTTAAACCTTGACAAGTTCAGTGTCTTCGTGCGAGAATAACTTAGAAAAGTTCAGGGTCTCTTATCAAGAATAACTGTCAAGAGTTCGGCGGGTCACATGGCGGAGTAGCAAGTTGCAAACAGGCAGGTTTAACTCGGACATGGCGGAAAGCCGGATCAAGAGGGTAAATAAGCTAAACCCATAGGGTTGGAAGCCCCCAAGTGATCAATTTAAGGATCAACTCCTTTGTAATATAAACCTGGCCAAGAGGGTATGTAAGCCCCCAAGTGACTGGATTAAGGATCAACTCCTTTGTATGTAATTCATGGCATATAAAGCCTGGCCAAGAGGGTTTAAAAGCCCCCAAGTGACCTGACGAAATGGATCAACTCCTTTGTATGACTCTCAGTGTGGAGAAAAACGGCAGAGGCCCCTAATCATGGGGATGCCAACTTTATTATATCATAAAAGATGGTTTATACAATGACATGGATATGTACATTGATGAAAGCCGGCTGGCGGCTTAAGTATAGTATGGCCGAAGGTGAGCAATATTCCATGGCCTCTTGGTCTCTTCACCAGAAGTGCGAGACTTGTCACTCTCCCGTATATCCATGAGATAATAAGAGCCATTGTTGAGATTTCTACTGATCACAAACGGTCCTTCCCAGGGATGTGACAACTTATGCATATCTGACTGGTCTTGAATCAGCCGGAGTACTAAGTCGCCTTCTTGGAACATCCGGGTCTTGACCCTGCGGCTATGATAGCGACACAGGTCTTGTTGATAAATCGCCGACCGAGCAGCTGCAAGATCATGCTCTTCGTCCAAGGCATCCAAAGCATCCTGACGCGCCGCCCCATTATCAGTCTCCACGTAAGCCGCCACTCTGGGCGAGTCATGACGAATATCACTGGGGAGAACAGCTTCTGCGCCATAAACCATGAAGAAAGGCGTATAACCTGTAGATCTGTTGGGGTGGTTCTTATGCTCCAAAGAACAGATGGCAACTCCTCCACCCAACAACCCGGCGTGCGCTCCAAAGGGACCATAAGCCGGGGTTTTATACCTCTCAAAATTTCCTGGCTAGCACGCTCAGCTTGACCATTAGACTGTGGGTGAGCTACCGAAGATACATCAAGACGGATATGCTCCTCATCACAGAACTCTTTCATAGCCCCCTTGGATAGATTTGTACCATTATCAGGATGATACTATGTGGATAGCCAAAATGAAAGATCAGTTTTTTGACAAACTGAACCGCTGTCGCTGCATCACACTTGCTGACCGGCTCAGCCTCAACTTACTTAGTAAACTTGTCAACCGCCACCAAGAGGTGGGTCTTCTTATCCTTAGACCTCTTAAAAGGTCCCACCATATCAAGCCCCCAGACCGCAAACGGCCAGGTGATTGGAATCATCCGTAGTTCTTGAGCCGACACATGAGCACGTCGCCCAAATTTTTGACTCCCGCCGCATTTAGTGACCAAATCCTCCGCATCTTTATGAGCTGTGAACCAGTAAAACCCATGTCGAAAGGCCTTGGCCACCAATGATTTTGACCCGACGTGATGACCACAATCGCCAGCATGAATTTCTTGCAAGATCTCACGGCCCTCATCAGGAGAAACACAGCGCTGGAAAACACCAGTCACACTGCGTCGATGTAACTCGCCGTTGACAATAGTCATAGACTTAGACCACCTTGTGATCTGCCGCGCCAGAGTCTCGTCTTGAGGTAACTCGCCGCGAGTCAGGTACGTCAGATAAGGCAACGTCCAGTCAGGTATCGCGCGAAGAGCCGCCACCAACTGCTCCTCCGGGTCAGGTATAGCCAAGTCCTCCTCCAACGGTAACTTGACTGACGGGTGATGCAACACGTCCAAGAACACATTAGGCGGCACCGGCTTACGCTGGGACCCCAGCCTTGATAAAGCATCAGCCGCCTCATTCTTCCGGCGGTCAATATGATACACCTGATAACCTTTAAAGTGGCCAGCAATGACATCAACCGCCTGACGATAAGCCGCCATACGAGGGTCCTTAGAATCCCACGTGACAGAGACTTGTTGAGCCACCAGGTCTGAGTCGCCAAGACATCTGACCCAGCTCAAGTTCATCTCCTTGGCCACCCGGAGCCCATGAAGCAAAGCCTCGTATTCCGCTGCATTGTTAGTACAAGGAAACATTAGCCTCAAAACGTAACAGAACTTGTCACCTCGCGGGGAAGTTAAAACAACTCCAGCCCCCGAGCCTTCCAATTGCCTGGATCCATCAAAGTTAATCGTCCAATAAGTATTATCCGGCTTCTCTTCAGGGATTTGACATTCTGTCCAATCATTGATAAAATCCACCAGGGCTTGAGACTTGATAGCCGTCCGGGGCACATATTTCAGATTGAGAGGCCCAAGCTCAATTGCCCACTTAGCAATCCTTCCAGTGGCTTCTTTGTTTTGAATTATATCTCCCAAAGGAGCAGAACTAACCACTGTGATCGGATGACCAAGGAAATAATGTTTCAACTTGCGATTGGCCATGAACACACCAAGCACCAGTTTTTGCCAATGAGGGTATCTTTGCTTAGACTCCGTCAGGACCTCACTGACATAACAAACCGGCCGCTGAACTGGATACTCCTTACCCGCCTCCTTGCGCTCCACCACAACTGCAGCACTGTCAGCCTTGTTATTAGCCGCCACATATAAGAGCAGATGTTCTTTTTCCATGGGAGCGGCTAGAACAGGCGGCTCAGCCAACTGCGTTTTGAGCGCCTCAAACGCCTCCTTAGCTGCATCACTCCAGACGAAATCGTCTGTTTTCTTCATCATCTGGTACAGAGGAATAGCCTTCTCACCCAGGTGGCTTATGAACCGGCTTAATGCAGCGATACGACCCGCCAGGCGCTGAACATCATTGATGCACGCCGGCTCAGACAAGGAAGTAATAGCTTTTATCTTGTCCGGGTTAGCTTCAATGCCACGCTCAGAGACCAAAAATCCCAAGAGCTTGCCTGCAGGTACACCAAAGACACATTTTGCCGGGTTAAGCATCATCTTGTAAACCCACAAATTGTCAAAAGTTTCCTTCAAATCAGCCAGCAGGGTCTCCTTCTTCCTTGACTTGACCACAATATCATCCACATAAGCATGAACATTGCGCCCAATTTGACCATGAAGACAGTTCTGCACACACCGCTGGTAAGTCGCCTGGGCACTTTTAAGCCCAAAAGGCATAGACACATAGTAGAAAGCACCAAAAGGCGTAATAAAAGCCGTCTTCTCTTGGTCTTTAACTGCCATCTTGATCTGATGATAACCTGAATAAGCATCCAGGAAACACAGACTCTCACAACCCGCCGTCGAATCAATGATCTGATCAATACGGGGGAGAGCGAACGGGTCAATCGGACACGCCTTGTTAAGATCCGTTTAATCCACGCACATACGCCACGTGTCGTTCTTCTTGAGTACCAACATCGGGTTAGCAAGCCACTCCGGATGAAAAACTTCAACGATGAACCCTGCTGCTAAGAGCCAGGCCACCTCTTCTCCAATAGCCTTCCGCCTCTCCTCATTAAATCGACGGAGGAACTGCTTGACCGGCTTAAATTTAGGATCCACATTAAGGTGGTGCTCAGCGAATTCTCTCGGTACACCCGACATGTCAGAAGGCTTCCATGCAAAGATGTCCCGATTCTCACGGATGAATTCGATGAGCGCGCTTTCCTATTTGGGATCCATATTGGCCCCAATAGTGAACTGTTGTGATGAGTCGCCAGGCATAAAGTGCACTAGCTTGGTATCTTCTGCCACAAACTTAAGGGGCGGCTCAGATTCCGTGTTAGGCTTCCTCAGTGGAGTCATATCTGCCGGGTCAACATTTTCTTTATAAAACTTGAGCTTCGCCTCAGCGCAACTCGACTCTGCGTATGCTGCATCACCTTCCTCACACTCAAGAGCCGTCTTCCGATCACCATGCACAGTAATCGTCCCATTTAACCCGGGCATCTTGAGCTGTAAGTAAACATAGCAAGGCCTAGCCATGAACTTAGCGTAAGCCGGTCGTCCAAACAGAGCGTGGTATGGGCTCTTGATCTTGACCACTTCAAACCACAAAGATTCCACCCTGTAATTGAATTCATCGCCAAAAGCTACCTCCAAGGAAATCTTTCCCACTGGATAAGCCGACTTTCCGGGCACCACACCATGAAAAGCTGTTGAAGAGGGCTTAAGATCCTTGTCAAGCAAATTCATCCGGCGGAAAGTGTCATAGTACAGGATGTTGATGCTGCTGCCACCATCCATAAGTACTTTAGTGAACACGTATCCTCCCACTTGGGGGGCGACTACCAAAGCCAACTGCCCCGGGTTATCAACACGCGGTGGGTGATCCTCCCTGCTCCAAGTTATGTCATACTCAGACCACTTCAAATATTGCGGGAGAGCCGACATGATTGCATTAACCGCCCGCTTGCGCACCTTCCGGTCTCGCTTGTCGAGGCTGGTTGTAAAAACATGGTACTGCCCTCCATTAAGCTACTTGGGGTTACTCTGATACCCGGACTGGTTATTTTGCTGCTGACCTCCACCGCTAGACTGTTGATTATTTCCGTCATGGTTTCCTTGGCCCTGATGGCCTGAGCCTGAGCTGCCCGGACCAAAGCCAGACCCGGAAGGACCGGATCCTGACCCGCCGGATGGTCCACCGCCGCCTCCTTGATGTTGGTTAGTGTTGTAATTTCTATACTCACGCATGATCCAACAATCTCTCCAAGCATGAGTAGACGGCTGATCCGGAAGGCTGTGTTTCGAGCAAGGAGCATTCAGTATCGCCTCCATGTCAGTAGGCTTGCATTTAAAAGGCGGCTTGCCGTTCCCCTTGCCACGGTTATTCCCAGTATTGGTGTTGGCCACTAGATCTGACCCGCCGTCCTGGTGTTTCCGCTTTCTGCCGTGGCCATTATTGTTGTTTCCTCCCCCGTTCTGCGATTGACCCTTGCCATTGTTATTCTTCTTACCCTTGGCCGATTTCTCATCATCGGAGCCAGGGTCCTTCGTGTTATCAGAGTCTGCATACTTGGTGAGAGCCGCCATGAGTTCCCCCATGTCTTGGCATGAGCGTTTGAGCCGGCCAAGCTTCTGCTTCAAGGGCGTAAAGTGGCAATTTTTCTCCAGAATCAAGACCGCTTGAGCCGCCGTAATGTTATCAGAAGAGTGGATGATAGTAGAGACCCGCCGGACCAGTGATGAGCCGACTCGTCCTCACGCTGCACACAATGATCCAAATCCACAATCGTCATAGGCTGCTTGCACGTTCCCTGGAAATTCTTGATGAACTTCACTTTTAACTCGGCCCAGGAATTAATGGTGTTGGGTGCTAAACCCTTCAACCACGTGCGAGCCGGCCCTTCCCGCATCATGATGAAATACTTGGCACATGCTGCCACCATGTTCTCTGCCGGGTTAGAATAATGACCCGGCGGCGTCGGAAAAGACTGTGGTGGGGTCTGGTACCGGCTCCCAGGTACTTCCGCCGTCCGGGTTACGGTCAAAGGCACATTCCGACCCGTCCCGGGTGTGTTAAAAAGATTTCTGGCTTCATATTGATCCGGCAAACGAGATTGATGCCTCATCCGGTGAACCGCCGTTGCGGTCTGCTGCTCTAACTCAAGGCGAAAAGCATCTTCCCTAAGGCGCTCCGCCTCAGCATCCATCTGAGCCTTCAGTGCATTGATTTCCTGTTGGACTCCGGCCATCTGACTCTTCAACCTCGTGTTCTCTGTGTTACGGGCCGATTGGTTCTCAGCAGTGACCTTGGTTTCCATCAGAGTTGTAAGCTCATTCATCAGATCTAGAAGAACTTGAGCCGGCGGCCTGCCAGCTCCAGACCCGGACGCACCGGCGGCCGTGCTACTAGGGGACGGCGCTGACCCCGCCATGAAGACAGCAGCGCGATTCGGCGGCTCATAGTCCCCCGGCTCATGGTACTCCGGCTCAGGGTAATCCTCGACGTAGCCCCCAAGCCCGCCGTTGTGAAGCTGGTAGATCGATTCCGTCTCTCCGCTCGAGGATCCATCCTCTGAGCAGATGAGGGTTTCCTCCCGCGACATGGAACCTTCAATCTACGCGCCTTGGGTAAAGCCGATGAAGACACGCTTCCTGCCCGGGTTAACACGGGCGGGTTGCGCGCGCCGGGCCGGCTCGACGAGGTCGGCGCCGGTGTCCGGCCCGGGTTTAGATCCGCCAATCTTGCCGATGAAAACGTGAATTCCGCCGAAGGGGACCCGATGCCCGTACTCGATTGAGTCGGCCTCGGGGCCCCAGCCTGCGCCGTCGATGTAGAGCTTGCCATGGCGACTCTTGGTCATCCTGCCCACGGCATATCCCTCGATCCCTGGGAGAGAGCCCTTCGAGAACTCCACACCACCAAGCGCTAGCCCCACGGTGGGCGCCAACTGTCGTGGTTTTGTCACGGCAGATGTCCCCGTGAAAGGACTTAGGTTCGAGGCCATCGCTAAGGTGAGCTCGAAGGGGTTGATCGGAATCGAGAGACAAGAGTTACCCAAGTTCGGCCCCTCGGAAAGATGTAAAAGCCTACGTCCTGCTTTGTGTTGTATTGATTGGGTATCGATTACAAGGGAGCGAGTTCGCTTGACCTAGCTATCGATGAGTTGTTTCGTGCCCTAAGCCGCCCATGTAACCCGCCCTTATATACACGGGTCAAGGCCCTGGGCTTACAAGAGTCCGGGCCGGGTTACACTTGATCACCGACCTCGCCTCTAACTATACATGCCTTATCTAACAAGTCGCCCCCGATGGCTCAAGCCCGCCGGGTTACCTCCTGTCTTCTGGCTCTGGGCCTTCTGGCCCACTGAGTAAGTTCACTCCTGAAGTTATCGTAAGTCGCCAACCGCATGACCCGGCTCCACCTGGGCGGGTCGCACCATGGGGTTATATCCCCAACAAGAGTAGTGTCATTTCTCGATCTTCCGAAGGCCAGCAGTTCAGAAGATTTCTTCATTCTTAGCTCTCAGCTTTCGTTCTCAAATTCTTCTCAATTGTTGTCTCTTCATTCATATCTCGGTTATTCCGGTGCCTTGTTGAAGTTTCTATTAGGCGGATCATGGTCTCTTCATTCTCATGTATCTCCATTCATTCTTGGTATCCTCATTCGTTCAAATTTTTTTAACCGGTGTTTCGTTGAAGACTTCTTCAAGTGTGCTATATCTCTATTCAATCCTTTTCAAGAAGAATAAGTAGTGTGCCAATTCTGTTGCTTGTCATCAATTTAACTTGATGAAGGATAAGCAGACATAATTCTTATTCTTGTTTCATCAAGTGATTTCAATCCTTCTTCCGGAGTTGTTCATGATATCAAATTCTTGGATCTAAGTGCTTCATCTATTATTTTCCGGAGTTCCATGTTTTCTCAAGTATCTCATCGTGAAGATTCATCTAGATCCTTGCAAGGCCTCAATCTTATCCTTTTTCAATCTTCATTTCTTTTGATCATTCTTTCGTATACGGAGGTCCTCATGGTGGTTCTTCAAGTATTTAATTCCTTCTCAAAGTGTTCTTCAATATTCTTGTTGGAGTAGCTCAAGTATTCTTTCTCTTGCATTTCAAAGTGCAATTCTTTCTCGCTTATCTGTTGAGATGGTATTAGTGCATTCTTGATTCATGAGGAGTCTTGAAGAGAAGATGAGCTATGTAAACCCATCATCTTCCTCATTGGAGCTATCTTGGATTGGATTTCACCTAAAGCATTTACTAAGGATTGTTGCTATCATGGTGCTTAACATTGATCCAAGTTCTCTATGTATCCTCTTGGTGAAAGAAGTTTTGCAGATTTTGTTGCTCCCAATCAATTAATGGTTTGGTTTAGTGGCTGGTTTTCAACTCATAATTTTGAGATGTTCTCCATAAGCCCACAACAAGCTTATTCTTGTCATTGTTGATTCCCAAAAACTCCGTTCAACCCTTCTTTGTTAAGGTGCTTGTCAAATTCAATTGGTGTAGAAGTTGTCATTTCCTTCTCCGTTCTTTTCTTTTCAATGATCTAGCTTGTATTTTTTTCTGGAGGCATTGCGATGTTGCTCTCTTCGATCCATCATCTCATTTTATCAAGATCATATTCTTATCTTGCTCATCCATCTAACCGGAGTGTTGTGCCATGTTCTCAAGTTCTTTCTTCTTATCAAGTTTTGCCTCTCTTGTCTACCGAAGTGCTGCCCAAATTTATTTTGATTTCTTGCTTGTTACTCATGTCATTCTTCATCTCTTTCCAACCTTCATGTTTCTATGGTTTCACTCGTTTGTCAAAGAAGCAACTAAGTTTTACCTCTTCCTTTCTTTTCCTCTTCCCCTTCTCATTCTAAGATCTCGGGTCGATATCTCTTGTAAGTGGAGGAGAGTTGTAACCACCAGAGACCGACGCTCCAGAAGATTCCCATTGTTTTCCATTCTCGTCGTGCATTCTTTTGTTTGTCGCATTCATCATCGCATCATTCGCATCATCTGCACAACATCATCACTCGTTTTTGAAAATTTGCATCCATTCGTAGTTGCCGGTTCTCTCTGTTCTCGTCGGTGACCGTTTTGAGACCAACCACACACACACACGCCCGCGACATCGTTTCAAAAAATGTTTTTAAAGAGCGCAAAAAATATTCTCTGAATGGGTCGAAAGTTGGCGTGCGGTCTTAATATAGTGTAGCTAGACCGCCTGTCAAATTTCGTCGCGATCGGAGTCCGTTGGATACCCGAACGGTCGACCGTAGCGGCACCGTGATCGGCTTATTTGTCGGACGTTTTCGGTATTTTAAAACCTGTCACGGGCCACAATTATTCCTCTCTTCTTGGCCCAACCCCCTCTAGCACAGCCCAACCAGCCCACCTAAGCCAACCCTAACCCCCTCCGCGTCCGGAGCCGTCCGATCGCGATCCTACGATCCGAATTCGGGAAAATCCCCTAACCCTAGCATCCCCTGCTATAAATAGTGATGCCCCTGCCAAATATGGCCTTCCTTCTCCCTCCTCAAATTCCGTGCCAGACCCATCTCCCACCTTGGGATCTGTTCCCCCAAACCCTGAGCGCCGCCAGCCAGCCGCCGCCTCGCCCAATTGGGGCGCGCCACGTCGATCCCCGACTTCTCCCAGCGCCGCAGCCCGCCCGAGCCCGGTCGGGGCCCGAGCAGGCCCGCGCGCCCCAACCGCCCGTCCCGTGCGCGAGATCGGGAGGAGCCCCGATCCAGCGCCAGCGTCCGCCTCCAGCGCCTCGCCCCGCCGCCGCATCCGGTCGCCGCCGGCGCGCTCCGCCACCGCCGGCGAGCAGCTCTGCCAGAGCCCCGCGGCTCCCCTCGCAGTCGGCTCTTCTGCCGCCCTGCGCCTCCCGCGCGCGCCTGCACATCGCCGGAGCACCGCTGTCCAGCCCGCCATGGCCGCACCCAAGCTTCGCCTGTCGTCGTTCCTCGTCTTCCGTCGCCGGATCTGGCCTGAATGGATCATCTACCGATTCCCACTGTGCGTCGCCCGTTTCTGCGTCGCCGGAGTGCGCCAACCGCCGGAGTTGAGCCGCCGCCGCTGCTCTGTTCGTGGGAGACGAACCGCGTTGACCAAGCGCACGAGCGCTGGTTCCGCCGGGCAGGCCTCTCCTCGCCAGATCGCCCAAGGCCCAGCTCGCCCACTGCTCAAACCGGCCCAACTTTGAATGGGCCCAGCCCGCTATGGTGAGCACCCCCCTCGCAGCCATCCCTCGCCCGCGCGTCATATAACTGTTGTGCGCCCTCTGGCTTGGCCCAGTTTGTGTCCTGCTGCTATGTGCCGCCTTATGCGCAATATCACTACGTGACGACCAGTGCCATGTTTAGCCACTGTAGTTTCGGCCCGCGTAGTTTTTTTTAGGTCATGTGATTTATCCAATTTACCAGGATTGCATAATTTCAGCAAAATGCATGATTTTAAAATGCCTATATATAATTAACCGTGCCTCGTATCAAATATTTTATATATGTAAAACGTGTAGAATTTCGTGTAGATTCGTAATATCCCAATTTCATCCATGTTTAAAATGTTTAACATGTTGTTTCTTTATTTTGCATAAATATCTTGTTTGTTGCATTGCGCATAATTATTGAACCGTGCATCAGAATTAATCAAACCTTGCATGTAAAAATGTGTAGTATTTTTATAGGCCTTTTTCATGCATGCTAAAAATATTTGATGTATTGGTTGCATTTATTTTGCATACATAACTTTGCTAATAGGTTTATGCCATAAACTTGCCTAATTAATTGTGACATATTTTCCTACATGAACATATGCATATTATATATGATTTTGGGGTAGAAAAATCCATAGAATTTATCTGTGCATTTAGTTTTATCATTTGAGAAAAAATTGTGTGCATGTCATTTTTGCCATGATGCCCTTTTGTTTATTTCGTGTGAATTAATCCATGCATATTTTGGAATAGTTGCGAACATGAGAAATGCCCTTGGACATGTGTGTTAGACCCTGGTATTTTTGGTTGCTATAGAAATGCATGTTTAGGTGTTATTTTCTTGTTGCCAACTTGCCTTAAAAATATTGCTGTTTTGAGCGTCTAAAATATTTCTAAGTCTGAAACTGTTATTTTGTTGCCATGTTGTCATGTGATTCGCTATTGATCTAGGAGTCTTTTATGGTTGCTCCCAAGGAGTCTTTTGTTAAGCATGTTGTTGTCTACTAGGTTGTGTCTTTTGATGCCATGTATAGGATTTGCATCATAGTTATATTCATCGTCCAACATGTCAATCTTTTAAAAACTGCAGCTCATGTCTAGTCTAATTTTCACTAAGTCTGAGAATATGTTTTCTTCAGAATGCCATATTGTGTTGAGGCTAGCCATGATTCTATGCATAATTAGACCTTGCCACCATGGAATGAATTGTAGTGCATCATGTCTACTACCATGCTGTTAAGTTTCATGCCAATATATGACCTGCAGCATATAGTTTTACTGCTGCCAATATGCCTCCATGAAAACTGCTCTGCTAAAAACTATTATTTTCACTAAGTCCTAATCTGCTATATTTTGTTGCCATGTTGTGAGCTTCCTACCATGTGATCCATGACTCTTTTGAGTATGATATGTGAAGTTGAAATGAAGTGTGTATTATATGCTACTGCCCCATGCTTAGTTTGTGCATTTTAGAATGTTGTAACTTATTGTTTTCATGTGTGCAATATGCCATGTTGCTGTTTTGGACAGATTTGAACTAAAACTCGCATTGGTGTTTGAGGTTGAACCGTAGCTCCGTTTTGAACATGTTGCATATGTAACTTGACTAGAATTTCATGTAGTTTCATAATATCTTATTGCATACATGATTTAACATGTTTGTGGTGGTTGTTTGCATGCATTTTCCATTCATGACATATGCATCTTGTGTTGATCATACCTTTTAGGCCGTAGCTCCGTTTCATATGATCTATATTTGTAAATCGACTAGAATGATGAGTAGAATTGCATTGTGCACTTTATTTCCCTGTTTAATAAATATAAAACATGATTAGTTCAGATCTGGACCAAATTCATAATTTGCATATGAGGTCTCTTCGGAAATTCTATAAGTGGTTTCCGACCTCATTTAAGATGCCTAGACAGTGTAGTTTCATTATGCTTCACCTCTTGCCATGTTTAACAACATTTAATATTGTCGTGTACCTAAACGGGAATGAACTAAGTAATTCAAGCGTGGAGTTTCGTCAATATGCAACTCGTTGCATATTGAGCTTCACTTAATGTGTAGAAGTTGATTGTTGTGCTTTGCCATGTCATGCACAACATGCATCATATTTGATGTGCATCATATCTCGAATATGTTGTGGTGTATCGTGTGTTGACTGTTTGTTCCGGATTGCTTCTTCTCGATAGAGTTCCGAGAGCGTTCGGAGTGTGAGGATTCGTTCGTCTACTTCACGGATCGTCTTCTTCACGGACTCGTTCTTCTTCCAAGCGGGATCTCAGGCAAGATGACCATTTCCTTGGATACCATTACTATCATTGCCATGCTAGTTGTCTCGTTTCTATCGCTTGTCTCGCTACCTACCACTTGTTTGTCAAGCCTCCCAAAATGCCATGAAAACCCTCTAACCCCTCCACATCCCAGTAAACCACTGTTTGGCTATGTTACCGCTTGCTCAGCCCTTCTTATAGCGTTGCTAGCTGCAGGTGCAAATTGTTTTCCATGTGCCAACATGGATATCCTTTTGTATATCACAATATTATTGCTATTTAATTTAATGCACATATATACTTGGTAAAAGGTGGAAGGCTTGGCCTTTTGCTTGGTGTTTTGTTCCACTTTTGCCGCACTAGTTCCGAGTACCGGTGTTATGTTCCATATTTTGCGCTCCTAACATGCTCGGGGTTATTATGGGGACCCCCTTGATTTTCGTTTTAGGATAAAACTTGTCTAGCAAGACCCAACATTGGTTTTACCATTTGCCTAATAACAACTAAAATGGCATAGGGACCCGCCGGCACCCACGGATAATTAATCAACAACCCGGGCCAGTGCTCCTCATGAGTGTTGGTCCAAACTAGAGTCGTGTGCGGGGCCAACCCGGGGCAACTCGGGAGATGTCTATCAGGCCACCGTATGCTGCGCTCATCTGGTCGTGTCCTGAGAACGAGATACGCGGCTCCTATCGGGTTCGTCGACACGCCGGGCGGCCTTGCTGGATTTGTTTTACCTTTCTCGAACATCTTGTGTGAGGAATTCCGAGAATACTTTGGGCTATCTCGAGGTTGCGGTTTTCCAATGGAATTTCCTAGGAAATCACGGGATTCGTGGTCGAGGTTATTCCCGCGACGTGTGGTTAGTTTGTGATGGATGAGTTGGAGCACCCCTGCAGGGTTAAATCTTTCGGAAAGCCGTGCCTGCGGTTACATGGCAACTTGGAAACTTTGTTTAACACCCGGTCATAGAAAACTTAAAGTAAACTCCAATAAAATACACCAACCGTGTGCGTAACCGTGACTGTCTCTTCTCGTGAGTCCTTATCCGAGAGAGAACACGGTGGGGTTATGTTTGACGTAAGTAGGTGTTCATGATCTCTTAGAGATCATTACTAGATCATGTCCGTTTATGCGACAATCATCCCCCTTTATTCTTGTACTCGTAAGTGAGCCACTCAAGTAAATGCTTAGTGCTTGTTGCAGCCTCACCACTTAACCATACCTCACCCATTAAGCTTTAATAGTCTTGATACCCTTGGAAATGAGATTGTTGAGTCCCTGTGGTTCCTAGATTACTACAACAACAGTTGCAGGCATAGGTAATGCGATGCTTTGACGTGAGCGTGTTGCTTGTTTGATTTGGAGTTCTTCTTCTTCTTCGATCATAGGATGGGTTCCAGGACGGCAGCCTGGGATAGCAAGGGTGGATGTCATTTTATCGTTTGATTTCGTCCGTAGTCGGACCCTGCTCTTCTGTATGATGTCTGTATATGTTGTTGTATTGATGTGTAATTGATTTAGCTTGTGCCGAGTGTAAGCCAATTCCATATACGCATCTCTTCTTTACATGTACTTGTAATGATATCAATTCTTGCGAAACGACGAGATGCGCTTCTATCCCTGTCGAGGCCCTCGTGCCAAAATAAGGATAGGATCGCATCTTGGGCGTGACAGGTGAGGAGTTGGATTAGATTCATCATGTAATCGAGTTAGTTTTGTTAGGGCTTGATCCCTAGTATCCACTATGTTCTGAGATTGATGTTGCTATGACTTTGCCATGCTTAATGCTTGTCACTAGGGCCCGAGTGCCATGATTTCAGATCTGAACCATTTATGTTATCACCATTATATCTATGTTCTTGATCCGATCTTGCTAGTCATATGCACCTGCTATGTGTTATGATCCGTAAATCCCGGAGTGACAATAGGCGGGATACTTTCCGGTGATGACCGTAGTTTGAGGAGTTCATGTATTCACTATGTGTTAATGCTTTGTTCCGGTTCTCTATTAAAAGGAGGCCTTAATATCCCTTAGTTTCCTTATGGACCCCGCTGTCACGGGAGGGTAGGACAAAAGATGTCATGCAAGTTCTTTTCCATAAGCACGTATGACTATTTACGGAATACATGCCTACATTACATTTATGATTTGGAGCTAGTTCTGTGTCGCCCTAGGTTATGACTGTTATATGATGAATACCATCCAACGAGTTCACCGATCCAGTGCCTATGAGTTTTCCACATATTGTTCTTGCTAAGTTACTATTGCTACTGCTACTGTTCCAATTGCTACAAAGATATTGCTATCACTGTTACCGTTACTACCACTGTTACCACTGCTATCAAACTATCATATTACTGTGCTACTGATCACTTTGCTGCAGATATTTAATATCCAGGTGTGGTTGAATTGACAACTCAACTGCTAATGCTTGCAAATATTCTTTGGCTCCCCTTGTGTTGAATCTATAAATTTGGGTTGAATACTCTACCCTCGAAAACTGTTGTGAGCCCCTATACTTGTGGGTTAGCAGGCGGCGATTGGATCTTGCCTAGCCTAGCGCCTCCTATCACCGATCCCTCCCCTCAGCGCCATTAGGGGTCACCACCGGGCGAAGCCCGTGTGCGGACGGCGGCGGCAAGGTGTCTTTCCTTCGCGGCGACGTGTACTTCCTCCAGGGGCAGCGCGTGGGTTACAGGCTACGACAGGGTGCTTTGCGCCCTCGGCAACATCGGTGGCTCGACGACATCGACGATAGACGGAGGGATCAGGCGCTCTCGGCTGGGACGTTGTGGTTGTTGCAGCCACATTCTTCGGGCTTGCTTCTGAGCCGATGGGCTTGGGCAGGCCTGTGGAGCACCGGTTGTAGCGGCTGGCAACGTGGCGATGATGGTTGCCTCCTGCTATGTGATTGCGTGGTGCTGGCAGCCACGTCCTGGCGTGGTCATCGATTTGGGCGCGGTGGTGTCAGCGGCTCCTCGATGTCCTGCCAGCTTCCATGGGAACGTCAGCTCTGACTAGTTCTGCTCCGGCTCGTGTTGGCTTTGACCCTTGGCGACTGCAATTGTCGTCTCCTGGTGCTGGCTAGTTGGATCTGGTAGGTGGGCATGGATCCGGGGGAAACTTCAGGTCGTCTCGGCGGTCTCACCAAACTCGACGCCCTTTGGCGCCGACCCCCTTTTTGGAGGCTTCGGTGTGGATCCTGCTCCTCTTATCTCTGCCGTGAGCGCAGGTGAAAGCCTCTGTTCCTATATTTGGGCGATGACAGCACCTTGATGTTGTGTTCCTTCCTGAAGGCGTCGGCTGGTGACTGCTCATGGTGGTGGAGTTGCTGGTAGTTCGGTGTCGACGTGCGATGGCATGTAGGTGGAGCGGCGTGGCATCAATCGTATCGTCGACGTTGGGTATCGGCGGCATGGACAGCAGAGTCTCGGCGATAGACGCGTCTTGATGGACGGGTGCAGAGCGGTGGCTTTGTCTAGTGTTGTGGTGACGTCGGTGACAGATGGGCCTAGCAAGATCAACGCAATAATCAATCTTGAAGATGGGACAGTGGAAGTTGGCGGCGGCGAATCCTAGAGTCTGCACATGCGGTGCGCGTTGTGGGATGCCTAGACCGGTTGAAAGGATCGAGATGGACCTAGAGGGGGGTGAATAGGTACAATTACAAATTTTATTTGTTACTTAGCAATTTTAGGCAATAATGCGGAATATGAAAGTGAGCCTAACAATTGCAAAGGAAATAAGGGGACAAGTATGAAGCACAAGTTACGCCACTAAATAGATAGACAAACACAATGTAAAGCAAGTGAAACATTTAAGAGACAAGTAACCACAAGTAGGGAGCTAGTGTTAGGGATAACCGCAACTCTGAGAGACGAGGATGTATGTTGTTCACTTCCTTGGTGTGGCGCCCCGCCTGATTACCACTGTAGCCAGACGGTCGCCACGCATACCAGCCCACGAAATCACTCTGGCATGCGCGTTTATAACCAGTATCATGAACACAGGCATTTCTATTAATGGATATATGAGTCTTACATGGGATATATTACAAAGGTGCTGGCAGCGGAAAAGCTCTATCTAAGGCAGCATGGTCTTGGTGCGGCTCCAATCCACAGGGATCTGACTAGGTTACTCTTCTAGCCCGCGAACGCTCCGGCTTCTCGGCGACAGACGACGGATCCTTATGTGAACCTGGCCATGTTAAAGGCCGCTGAGTACTTTTGAATGTACTCGCAAGCAAACCAAACTAACATATACACCAAGCAAAGCAATCCATGGCATTCAAGCATGCAGTTGTTATTAGAGCAATATTAATTATTATGTCATAACAGGTTTATCCAGCAAGGTAACTAAAGTAAAATACGGTAAAGTAAAACATATCAGGTCAATAACCCATACTCCGAACATGCTCATGATCCAACCTGATACTGATCCAAATCCAATCCAAATCATGTGGTCATCCGGCCACTCATCTCATAGCCATCCCATGGCTATCATATCATATTCCTGACATCATCTGATGTCTGCACAAGACGAGTTCTTCCATTATTATCATTATTACGGTTGACCACCTAGTGAGGTCTGGACGGGCTGTCCAATACCGTGGATGTGGCTATTCGAATAGATTTTACACTCTGCAGAGGTTGCGCACTTTACCGACACCATGAAGCACCTGGCCTCGTGATCCCATTAGGGTGGACCAGCGTTGCTCCAACGAAACCTGCCTGACCCGTGACTCTCCCATCGTACCACCGGCATTCATCCTCCCCCGGAGTCCTGCCCTGGGTGGCCCCTGTGTCCTCATGAAACCTGCCACCGTCGTAGCCAAACAAAACTGTCCCAAACGGGGACGCCGGCACAAAAATCAACTGGGCTCACAAGGTTATCACTGCCTACCGGGCCAGGGTAGCGTGCGCGCATAACCTTCCCTGTCTGGAGGTACCGGTGAAAGAGCACGCGATCAGACCAAGTCAAGGTCGTCCCATACCGGCAAATGTGGTTGCACGGGTAAGCCCGGACAGGTGACTCAAGATCAACCACTAATTTCATTAAGTAAGCATGTGGTTCACCACAACAACTTATGAGTGCAACAACTAGGCATTTAAATTATTTACTATGAATTATTATATGAACGTAATGAAAATAGTAAGTGCAACATAGCAGGAGTTAAATTATTTCTATCACAGGCATAATCAACAATTAAACACGCAAGAATAACACAGAGCGATGCTTTAGAGCATATGTCAGATGGTTGGCTTGCCTGGGATCGAAGAGTACTCCGGGAAGAAGGTGCGGAGAGTCCGCGGAAAGGATCGCCGGAATCCGTTCTCTCTCGAAGGGGGCTGATTAGAGGCAAGGGCAAAATGGTCATTTTCACTGTGTGACCACCTTGTGAAAAAGATGCCAAAAGAACGGGCTCGACGAGACGAAGATGTGAGCGTTGGTTTCACCTCATTTGGAGTTACGAGCAAAAAGATATGAGGGTTGAAGTATAGGGACCAATCTGTAAATAAAGTATTCACAGACAGGCCCCTGGCGGCTTAACCGAAGGCGCACTGGGCAGAATACGTTTTCCTTCAGGGAAAACATAAAGAGGCAGAGACGCTTCCACTTATCCACGCTGGACCGGCCCTCTCTCACTGATTGGTGGGGTTGGGGCCCACCCGTCAGGTTCTTCTCTCTCATCCCTCCCTCTCCTTCTTCCCTCTCCTCTCTCCCCGACAGAGGGCAGCTGCGGCTTCGGCCTCGCCGGCACCGGCGATGGGAGGCCACGGCGGGCTTGGGCGCCGTCGGGGATGGATGCGCCGCTCCATCGCACGCCCATGGTTAGCGGATAGGGCCCCGGGGATGGCCGGAGTCAGCCACGGCAACGGTGGCCGAGGGCGGCGGCTCCGCGGTAGAGGAGATGCTTCGGTAGCCGGGAAGGCTGGGAGAGGGTGCAGGAGTGGTCTACGGCGAGTGGGGAGCCCATAGGTGGGCTCGGTGGGGGCGGGGTAAGCCGAAGGCGCGCGAATTTGAGAGGAGGGCGGCGGCGGACATGGCGGCCGGAGGTGGAAGAGAAGAGCTCAAGGGCTCTATTGACCGCACTGGGAGGTTTTTGAGGAGGGGTGGAGGGGACTGGAGGTGTTGGGGATGCTCGGGAAAGGCTCGGGCTATGGCTTTTATAGCCGGTCGGCCGGAGCGGATAGGGACGGCCACCGTGGCGTTCTTAGCCACGCACTAGCGCTCCGGCGAGGTGGCAAGCGCACGGTGATGCCGACCTGACGCTCACCAGAAGGAGGGGACGGCTCAGGGAGGAAGAGGCCAAGAGGGAGGTGACGGCTCGGGGGTCACGGGCGAACAGAGCTCCGGCGAGGCTTGTCGGGACGTGCTGGAGATGAGAACGGAGGGGAAGCTGTGGGAGAGGGGCCAGGTGGACTCTGCGGAGCCGATGGACATGGCCGGACGAGCGAAGACTGGCCGGAGGTGACCAAACGGGGCTGACAAAATGCAGAGCACCATTTCTGCATGGCCATTGCTTGGTCACCACAGACACAACGCGCTCAGGCCCGCGTCTGCTTGTCACACCTTGTCCAACAGATCCTTCACTGCTTAAATAGATGAGAGAAATGACTGGAAGTACCTAGGTGGCTCTAGGGTGGAAGAAGCTTGCAGAAGAAGTTCTGACAGCAAACTGTTTGTGGTTGTTTCTAGAGAAATGGATGAAGGAGAGGAGCTGGATCTTTGTCACAATTAGATAGGGTAGGAAGGAGTATATGCTTGCAAAATTTGAAGTCATTTAGACCTCATTGAAATACACTTCCTTCACAAACCAAGAATTGGTCCAGAAACTAGAACTTGGAGCTGTGCTCAAATGACTGGATGAAATGAGTTGCAATTTTGTGGAGAGTCATGATTTAGGTGTATGAAGGCACTGGTAAAATTTCATACCATTTGGGTACACCAAAATGGTACTTCCTTCACAGTGCTTTCAAATGGACAGGAACTTGGAAAAATTTCTGTGGATGAATGGATAGATGAATTGAGCTTATTTTTTGGTATCCATGAGTTATTTGGCAATGGTAACCACCATGAAAAATTTCAGCTCAAATAGATAAAGGAATAGAGCACTTCCTTTGCAAATTGCCCAACTGGACAGAATTTGCAAATTGATGTGGTGCTCAAAATTTGAACTATGGAACTTGGGATATTGATGGAAATGGGGAAGATATGGATATGAGAAGCTCCACAATTTATTTGGGATTTTTCCTGGCTACCAAAATGGTAGTTCCTTTAGAAAGTGCCCAAAATGCAATATTGGCATTAAATAGGAAAAGGCAATTTCCCTTATTTAATTACGGCCAATATTTTTGTGGGAGCTCAATATGATCACAAAGAATGTCTCCACAAGTTTTCATGAACTCTGGAGATGGATAGATATTTTCCTGGATTTAATTCCTTTAACTGGCAGAAAAAGGAATTAATTATAAATGAAAAATATTGCAAATGACTTGGCAATATTTTTGCATATCTAGGGTTTATAGATGAAGGATGATCACTGGGAGAAGTTTGCGAGGCAACAGATCAAAGGAAATTGAGGTTCCTTTGTAACTGGATGGATCAGGGTTTCCCTTCCGGCAACTCGGAAGGTAGGGTTTTGGTGACAAAGTCCTGAGATGGATCTTGGGTGGCAAGGTTAGACTGGAGATAATCTCTGGTTGGATAGGGAAGGCAAGGCTAGATGACCATCTTCACATACCCAAGAGCTAGAGAAATCCGATAACATCGAGAAAAAAGACGGGAGTCAAATCCCGCAAAGGAAAAAAAACAGGGAGCAAAAACCAGGGTGTTACAAACCTACCCCCCTTAATAAAATCTCGTCCTCGAGATTTCCAAGCTTACCTCCCGGGGAAGGGGAACTTACCTGTGTGCGACTTGGATCCATCAGCGCTCTTGTCTTCGTTGGTTCACTGTCCTTTTAACTGCCTCTTCTGAGGGATCATGTGTTGTCTCTGCACAGAGCTTCCTTGAATCCTTCTCTTTCCTATCAGGTGTACGTTTTGTCCTGGTAGTGGTATTGCTGGGTGGGGTAGCGGGTAATACCAACAAATGGCTCGGTTTCCATGGTCTGCAAGTGACTGCTTTGGGTTTTATTGCGATGCTTCGTACCCTGACTATTATGGGTAAGACATCCTTTCCTGGTACCAGGCTTACGTGCTCGTATGGTTTTGAGTGAGTGGGAGCGGCTTTCCTTTTGCTGTGTCAGAATGCTCAGTCTGGTTGTGAGTTCTGTACTGACATTTCCTTTTGTCTTCGGCATCCTGACTTTGTCCTTAGGTGACCCGTAATTCAAGGAACAACATGACCGAGCTATTGCTGCCATCTTCCCAACTGAAGTGTCAGGCATGATCACAAAGTAATCATAGATAGTAATCTCTTATTCTAATGATGTCATGATGTTTACGAGCTGTTGCTGCTGACGTGCTTTGAGTCATTCCGCCTGAAGGTCATGTTTCAAACTCTGTCGCTCGTGGAAAGGGCTCTGGCATATATAGCCTCTGTAGTTCGTGCTATGGCCACTGAACTGAGCATAGTATGGCTGTCATTTGGTGTATCTTTCGGAGCATAGCCTCTTATCTTGGTTGATGGCCCATACTTAGGATGAGTATGACATGCTGGCTGCATTGTTGTGGCCGTATATGCAAGAGTCTGACAAGGATTATCAATGTCACTCCGTCCGTGAAGCTGTATTTGGTTGACCATCACGGAGGTTGTTTGTCCACCACTTCTTTGTTTTGAGGATGCCTTTGATAAACCTGCAATGACCCGCCAACACGGCTCCTTGATTGTTTTTCCCGGTGTGTCGGGCTTGTTCTCAGAGCTTACTCTTGCATACCTTGTAGGGTTGCTGTGCTCATATTCTTCCTTTCAACATAGGGCCAATGTTTCTCTGAACACAGTCATTCCCGTGTACGAGTGGCTCGCATGAACTGATCCACTGGACTGCATGCTCACAACACATGCAGGGGTAAGATAATTCCTTTCATAACCACTGAGTTCTGAGGCGGATGTGTGTCCAGACTAGTTCGTACTCCTGACAAGCTTGTTGTAGGCATGACGGCATGTTGAAGAAGACTGAATTCCTTATGCTCGAAGCTTCTGCCAGGGTAGTGTGCTGAAGAAGGCTGGGTATCGTGCCTCAAAAGTTTTCCTTCATGTGGCTTACTGCGGACGGTCGGGTGCCTTATGCAAGAAGTTTTCTGCGGTAGCACGCTGTGGAAGATGGGAGTGCTGTATCCCAGAAGTTTTTCTCACCAAGTGACGTACCAAGAAAGATTGGCAGTCTGGTATCGTAAGCTCTTCTCGGTAGCTTGCGGGGGAAGGCTGGGTTCCTTATACCAGAAGCCTTGTGTACACAGTCGGATCTATGGCTGATTCTGGCTTCCTTCCGAAGTATCCGGAATTTTACCCATAGCAGAGCCAAAACTTGATATAGGCCATACCTTGGCTGAAGATTTTCCGTTGGTCACGCACATCGCTTGCCTTTCCGCAGGTATGATCATTGCTGCTGTAAAGGTTGCATGACTGATGCAGACCTCATGTTCACACTTAATCCTGAATACCATATGTTGCCGGTAGCACATAGTCGGCGGATAATTCCATTTGATTTATTTGAACTTCCAAGCATTTGAAGTTATCATTGATTCTAGGAAACCGTAAACTTATCCATATTTCCCGCAAACCTTGTTCACAGTGCCCATAAATTTTTGTATTTGTACCGGTGAACTTCAAAATATGCTTTGAAATTTGTACCAACGTACCGGAGTTTTGTCGCCGCTCTTGGCACATTCGCACTCTTGAAATATATCCTCGGTGGTTAATAAATGATTCTTGGATCCATTGAGAGAAAACTCAGGGTTCACCCCACTGACTGAAATAATCCTTGTATCGAGGACGGAATCATTTGTCCCTACTGGTGTTCATTCTTAGTAGCTCATCTGCATGTTCCTTAGGCATGATTTGTTCTAAGGCAAACTCTCTCTCAGGTATATTCTGGCCTTGTCTGTTGCACACGGATTCTGCTTCTGACCCATTCTTCATTCTCGACAGATCCGGTGGTAATGTTCTGAATATCAGGCAGTTGGCATGGATTGTCTTTTGTTGAATCTGGATTATTGGGTATTATCCAAGTTGTATGCTGGTCTTCTTGACAGCACTTGCGGATGGATCCAGTCGGAGCGAAGAAACGGTACCAACAAAAGAAACAAGAACCGCGAAGAACCAGGAAGCAAATAAAGCTCAAATGTTGCGGACCTTACACATGTGGCCAAGGATCCACTAGTATAACTATTATAGTGCACTCGATGCACCTCTAAGGTTTTAGAAGCAAAACGACACAATGCTCCTGGTAGCACTGGTGTCAAGCTCCTACTACTTCCTTAGGGAGCATCACACTCGACGCAGGACCATAGCCAAAGTGGCTTAGTCAACGTTCCTAAGGTTGTCGAGGAGAGATAGAATTTATAAGCGTTTCCCAAAAGAAGCTAGAGTAAGAAGAGAAATGCCATGGTTAGCAAGCAGGGTAAGGGTATCTGGTCTACCTAGGGATTTCAGGGCTCACGGGTCGTTGCCGGGTGCGAACATTTCCCACCGGAGGCAAGGGCCACGAGAGTTGGGGTCTGATGGAGCCATAAACCTATGGGGTTGCCTTATGATCAATAGTAGCCGTGCCAGGCGGCAAAGATGGCTGAAATCCATCTAGGCTTTCTACTGAACACAAGACAGTGAAGTCTGGCTAGGGTAACCTATAGTCAGCCTGGCTGCTCTGATACCATTCGTTGTGGCGCCCCGCCTGATTACCACTATAGGCAGACGGGCGCCACGCATACCAGCCCAGGAAATCACTCTGGCATGCGCGTTTACAACCAATATCATGAACACAGACATTTCTATTAATGGATATATGAGTCTTACATGGGATATATTACAAAGGTGCTGGCAGCGGAAAAGCTCTATCTAAGGCAGCATGGTCTTGGTGCGGCTCCAATCCACAGGGATCTGACTAGGTTACTCTTCTAGCCCGCGAACGCTCCGGCTTCTCGGCGACAGACGACGGATCCTTATGTGAACCTGGCCATGTTAAAGGCCGCTGAGTACTTTTGAATGTACTCGCAAGCAAACCAAACTAACATATACACCAAGCAAAGCAATCCATGGCATTCAAGCATGCAGTTGTTATTAGAGCAATATTAATTATTATGTCATAACAGGTTTATCCAGCAAGGTAACTACTAAGTAAAATACGGTAAAGTAAAACATATCAGGTCAATAACCCATACTCCGAACATGCTCATGATCCAACCTGATACTGATCCAAATCCAATCCAAATCATGTGGTCATCCGGCCACTCATCTCATAGCCATCCCATGGCTATCATATCATATTCCTGACATCATCTGATGTCTGCACAAGACGAGTTCTTCCATTATTATCATTATTACGGTTGACCACCTAGTGAGGTCTGGACGGGCTGTCCAATACTGTGGACGTGGCTATTCGAATAGATTTTACACTCTGCAGAGGTTGCGCACTTTACCGACACCATGAAGCACCTGGCCTCGTGATCCCATTAGGGTGGACCAGCGTTGCTCCAACGAAACCTGCCTGACCCGTGACTCTCCCATCGTACCACCGGCATTCATCCTCCCCCGGAGTCCTGCCCTGGGTGGCCCCTGTGTCCTCATGAAACCTGCCACCGTCGTAGCCAAACAAAACTGTCCCAAACGGGGACGCCGGCACAAAAATCAACTGGGCTCACAAGGTTATCACTGCCTACCGGGCCAGGGTAGCGTGCGCGCATAACCTTCCCTGTCTGGAGGTACCGGTGAAAGAGCACGCGATCAGACCAAGTCAAGGCCGTCCCATACCGGCAAATGTGGTTGCACGGGTAAGCCCGGACAGGTGACTCAAGATCAACCACTAATTTCATTAAGTAAGCATGTGGTTCACCACAACAACTTATGAGTGCAACAACTAGGCATTTAAATTATTTACTATGAATTATTATATGAACGTAATGAAAATAGTAAGTGCAACATAGCAGGAGTTAAATTATTTCTATCACAGGCATAATCAACAATTAAACACGCAAGAATAACACAGAGCGATGCTTTAGAGCATATGTTAGATGGTCGGCTTGCCTGGGGTCGAAGAGTACTCAGGGAAGAAGGTGCGGAGAGTCCGCGGAAAGGATCGCCGGAATCCGTTCTCTCTCGATGGGGGCTGATTAGAGGCAAGGGCAAAATGGTCATTTTCACTGTGTGACCACCTTGTGAAAATGATGCCAAAAGAACGGGCTCGACGAGACGAAGATGTGAGCGTTGGTTTCACCTCATTTGGAGTAACGAGCAAAAAGATATGAGGGTTGAAGTATAGGGACCAATCTATAAATAAAGTATTCACATACAGGCCCCTGGCGGCTTAACCGAAGGCGCACTGGGCAGAATACGTTTTCCTTCGGGGAAAACATAAAGAGGCAGAGGCGCTTCCACTTATCCACGCTGGACCGGCCCTCTCTCACTGACTGGTGGGGTCGGGGCCCACCCGTCTGGTTCTTCTCTCTCCTCCCTCCCTCTTCTTCTTCCCTCTCCTCTCTCCCCGACAGAGGGCAGCTGCGGCTTCGGCCTCGCCGGCACCGGCGATGGGAGGCCACGGCGGGCTTGGGCGCCGTCGGGGATGGATGCGCCGCTCCATCCCACGCCCATGGATAGCGGATAGGGCGCCGGGGATGGCCGGAGTCAGCCACGGCAACGGTGGCCGAGGGCGGCGCCTCCGCGGTGGAGGAGATGCTTCGGTAGCCGGGAAGGCTGGGAGAGGGTGCGGGATTGGTCTACGGCGAGCGGGGAGCCCATAGATGGGCTCGGTGGGGGCGGGGAAAGCCGAAGGCGCGCGAATTTGAGAGGAGGGCGGCGGCGGACATGGCGGCCGGAGGT
Organism: Elymus sibiricus; assembly: GCA_039707655.1. Classification (NCBI taxonomy): domain Eukaryota; kingdom Viridiplantae; phylum Streptophyta; class Magnoliopsida; order Poales; family Poaceae; genus Elymus; species Elymus sibiricus. Next base: position 333,656,905 of record CM077663.1, on the reverse strand, counting down.
GGAAGAGAAGAGCTCAAGGGCTCGATTGACCACACTGGGAGATTTCTGAGGAGGGGTGGAGGGGGCTGGAGGTGTTGGGGATGCTCGGGAAAGGCTTGGGCTGCGGCTTTTATAGCCGGTCGGCCGGAGCAGATAGGGACGGCCACCGTGGCGTTCTTAGCCACGCACTAGCGCTCCGGCGAGGTGGCAAGCGCACGGTGATGCCGACCTGACGCTCACCAGAAGGAGGGGACGGCTCAGGGAGGAAGAGGCCAAGAGGGAGGTGACGGCTCGGGGGTCACGGGCGAACAGAGCTCCGGCGAGGCTTGTCGGGACGTGCTGGAGATGAGAACGGAGGGGAAGCTGTGGGAGAGGGGCCAGGTGGACTCTGCGGAGCCGATGGACATGGCCGGACGAGCGAAGACTGGCCGGAGGTGACCAAACGGGGCTGACAAAATGCAGAGCACCATTTCTGCATGGCCATTGCTTGGTCACCACAGACACAACGCGCTCAGGCCCGCGTCTGCTTGTCACACCTTGTCCAACAGATCCTTCACTGCTTAAATAGATGAGAGAAATGACTGGAAGTACCTAGGTGGCTCTAGGGTGGAAGAAGCTTGCAGAAGAAGTTCTGACAGCAAACTGTTTGTGGTTGTTTCTAGAGAAATGGATGAAGGAGAGGAGCTGGATCTTTGTCACAATTAGATAGGGTAGGAAGGAGTATATGCTTGCAAAATTTGAAGTCATTTAGACCTCATTGAAATACACTTCCTTCACAAACCAAGAATTGGTCCAGAAACTAGAACTTGGAGCTGTGCTCAAATGACTGGATGAAATGAGTTGCAATTTTGTGGAGAGTCATGATTTAGGTGTATGAAGGCACTGGTAAAATTTCATACCATTTGGGTACACCAAAATGGTACTTCCTTCACAGTGCTTTCAAATGGACAGGAACTTGGAAAAATTTCTGTGGATGAATGGATAGATGAATTGAGCTTATTTTTTGGTATCCATGAGTTATTTGGCAATGGTAACCACCATGAAAATTTTCAGCTCAAATAGATAAAGGAATAGAGCACTTCCTTTGCAAATTGCCCAACTGGACAGAATTTGCAAATTGATGTGGTGCTCAAAATTTGAACTATGGAACTTGGGATCTTGATGGAAATGGGGAAGATATGGATATGAGAAGCTCCACAATTTATTTGGGATTTTTCCTGGCTACCAAAATGGTAGTTCCTTTAGAAAGTGCCCAAAATGCAATATTGGCATTAAATAGGAAAAGGCAATTTCCGTTATTTAATTATGGCCAATATTTTTGTGGGAGCTCAATATGATCACAAAGAATGTCTCCACAAGTTTTCATGAACTCTGGAGATGGATAGATATTTTCCTGGATTTAATTCCTTTAACTGGCAGAAAAAGGAATTAATTATAAATGAAAAATATTGCAAATGACTTGGCAATATTTTTGCATATCCAGGGTTTATAGATGAAGGATGATCACTGGGAGAAGTTTGGGAGGCAACAAATCAAAGGAAATTGAGGTTCCTTTGTAACTGGAAGGATCAGGGTTTCCCTTCCGGCAACTCGGAAGTTAGGGTTTTGGTGACAAAGTCCAGAGATGGATCTTGGGTGGCAAGGTTAGACTGGAGATAATCTCTGGTTGGATAGGGAAGGCAAGGCTAGATGACTATCTTCACATACCCAAGAGCTAGAGAAATCCGATAACGCCGAGAAAAAAGACGGGAGTCAAATCCCGCAAAGGAAAAAAACAAGGACCATAAACCATGGTGTTACACTTGGAGGGAAGCTACGTCACCGTTTAGAGAGGTGGATGTTACCACGAAGGCACACCAATGCCACGAAGGCTCACCCTATTCTCTCCTTGAGGCAACACCACGAAGGCGTTTCTCAACCACTAGTGGTAGACCTTGGGGTGGTCACCAAACCCTCACAAATTTTCCGGGGGTAATCACAATGAACGATTCCACGCCGGAGTACTCCTACCGCCTAGGAGTCTCCAACCTCCAAGAGTAACAAGATGCACCGCGAAAAAAAGGGGGAATCAACTTTTGCTTTGGTGAATGTGTAGATCAGGCACTCCTCCTTCACTCCTCAAAATATCAAGAGCTTTAGTTGGCTAAGGAGGGAGAACTCCAAGAAATTGAGGTCTGGAAATGGTGGAGAGAAAAATGGAGTCGTCACTTCTTCGTGGGGAAGAAGAAGACTATTTATAGGTGGGGACCGAATCCAGCCGTTGGGGCCAGATTCCTGCGAAGTCCCGAAGTTCCGGGCATGCACGGAAGTTCCGGACCCCTGAAGTTCCGGCCAAGTTCCGGGAAGGTTCCGGGCTACACAGAGAGTTTACATCCTCTCTGGAGTACCCCGGAAGCTGCTAGAACAGGGGACGGAAGTTCCGACGCCCGGAAGTTCCAGCCAGCCCGGACGTTCTGTGGGCCAGAAGTTCCGGCCAGGGTCTGGTAAGGTTTCGGGCTACACAGAGAGATTGCACAAAAAGATCAGTTTCTCTGGGTGGCACGGAAGCTTCCCGGACATTCTGGTCCCCGGAAGTTTCGGCCATCCCGGAAGCTCCGGCCTAGGCAGAATCATTTCGCTGTGTGATTTGTTCAGACCATTAGGAGAAATGGTTGTGCCACATCATATGTGTATGTGAAGTTGATTCCCAGATGTTTTCATGATGCACCCCCTCTTAATAGTGCGGCTTCCCTAGGGACTCAAGAAAGAAAGAAAACAATATGGCACTCCGCTTTTTCCTTTTTCCGAGTAGAGGGGAAATAATCATCCATGCTTCAGTTCAATTTTGACGGTGCTGTTTACACTAGAGCATGTGGTTAGAAACACAAATGAAATTGTCATAGATGTCAAAAACTATTAAGGGCAACAATGCACTTTCAATCTCCCCCTTTTTGACATAGATGACAATAATGCTTGAGAGGGTAGTCATACAAAAGTATGTATGTTATAAAGTAGTTTTAGTGAAAGGAAACAACTCCCCCACAACCTATGCCTTATTTTAGATTTTTATTTGAATATCAAAGACACGGTTGGAAGCAGCTCCCCCTCACACTATGATACCCACACAAGAAATACATAGCGACATAGAATGATTTACTAACCTTGATTTTTGTTTGTGACGAGACATATATGGATATATCAATCATGATAGATGTCGCTCACAGTATGAGATGAGAATATGGAATATGCCATGCAACACATTGTAACCCATAAACTGCCCACACATGGATAGATAGTTAACGAACATAAAACGGTAAGGTTCAAGAATGAGCTAAGGTTCAAATAGGAGCAAATAGGAGCAAATAAGAGCAAAGGTTCAATAAAAATAGGCAAATGATAAAACGATAAGGCAATGCCCCGGCCTATCAAGCAATACAACATCTCCCCCTTTGTCATCAAGATGGCAAAAAGGAAAAATGAAGGATGCATTACTCCTGCCCCTAGCTAAGGGAAGCAGATGAGTTGTCAGACGACTCTCCAGAAGACACTTGGCCGTGAGGGCGATGAGACGAGGCTTCATCCCCAGCTTCGACATCCAACCGAACAAACTTGGACTGGTATTTATCAAACGGAGTCACATTAGACTCAGAACCGTGAGCAAGGGTCATACCAGATGCACGCATGCCATCCTTAAGGGCCTTCATGCCCTCCTTGCTAGACTTGTGCTCCTCCCACTGCTTTTTGTGCATATCTTGCTGCAGACAGAACATGTTCTTCAGAAGACGCCAAAGTTTGTTGCTCTTCCTTGACCCGGAATCACTAGGTTCCCCACGACGACAAGCATGAGAGCGAGAGCGAAGTTCAAAGTGGTGTGGACCTCCAGCATGAAGATCCTCTTCCTCATCATCATCACCCTCATTAATGGTAGCCTTGCCTTTCTTAACCAACAAGTTAACACTGGAGTGAACAGTCAGACGCCGGCCAGCAGATGCGTCAGGAGCAATCTCAGCAATCAAGGCAGTGATGTAGGGAGCATAGATTGGAACCTTGCGGTTCATCACCACACTGTACATTTCATGCCATATGAAATCCATCACATCAATGGGTCCCTGATTAGAGTTGTGACAAGTGTAGTGAAGAAGGTTGATGAGGTGACCACGAATCTTGTTTTTGTCACCCACTTTGACTGCAAGAACTTCGCGAAAGATCTAGTGCATGATATCATAAAAGGGCATAAGGTCACCAACAGAGCCAACCTGTCCGCCAGAGGGGTATAAAGCAGCCAAGTGATGAACCTGAAATACCCCTTTGTCATGAATCTTGTACCCACGATCAACAGTAGTGCCAGTGTACGCATAGCCCAAAAGACGATCCAGCACAGAGAGCGGGGCAGAGAACTTCTCATCACCAAACATCCAAGTAATACTACGGTGCATATTAGTCGCAAAATGCACTGTGGCATAGAACTAAGCCACAAGAGGTGGGGACACATCATGCTGAAAATTCATGAGGGGAAGAAGGTTGAGCTTGACACACATACTCTGGATCCCCGCAAAATATGTAGTGTTGGTGGAAGTCTTGTCAAAGTGAGCGGTGTTGATACTCTTCTGAATGACACACTTGTTGGCAAACTTAGTGAAAATCTCATCATAAGTGCGTTGCTGAAATAGAGTCTAGAACTTGGAGTCAGTCACATGTTCACGGTCTTGATGATAAGGAATGACCCTGCGCAGAGTAACCCACTCCGGTGTAGGCAATTCTTTCATAGAGATAGGCACAGGAGGAGGAGGATGAACGTGAACTCGCTTGGCCTTTTTGGAAGCAGTCTTCCTCTTCTTTGAGTGAGTGGGAGCAGTGGTAGAGGAGCCATGTTCTTTGGACTCAGCATCAGGCTCAGGATGGCAGTCAAACATGTTCTCAGGTCCTAACACAATAGCCCATGCATTCTTGACCCGCTCTTTGGATTTCCGTTCATACACCTTTGATGGGCGAGCACAAGAGCCAAAACCGTCTGCAGGAGGAGATGATAGAAATAAACGCACAAGCTTCAAAAAAGGAAATCAAAGAATCGCATCATGCCAGGAATCTGCTTAGGCCGAAAGTTCCGGGTGTGTGCCAGAAGTTCCGGCGGGCGGAAGTTCTGGGAGACCATAAGTTCCGGCCGACAGGCGTACCAGCCCCGGCCCAGACGTGGAAACCCTAGCGAGGACGGAAGTTCCGGCCACCAGCATGGTCGCGGGGCGCCATCCGGATCCAAGGAGAGGATAGGCATAATTCGTACAATGGATGTGAAGGGAAGGAGTACCGCAGATCTATTGTGGATGTAGTACTGAAGAGTAGTGTTTGTGTTCATCCTAATACCATAAGCTTGACTATAATCCCTAGGAGTGAATCCAGAGAGAAAGCAGAGAAGTCGCTTAGGTTACCTTCCTCCATGGAGACGGTGAAGAACACACGAGATGCCCTTCACACACGACGAAGGGGAGGAAGGCCGGAGGTTCCGGGGGCCGGCAGCTCGCCCGGAAGTCATTGATGGGAGAGGGGGCGCCTCAGGAAGAGGGGAGGAGGGGCAAAGGAACAAATGGGGGAATACCCCTTTGGCATCTCTTGCCCACTGTTAAGTGCCCCAATCCCGCGACGCCCGGAAGTTCTGGTTAAGCTCGGAAGTTTTGGCGGCCAGAAGTTTCGGCCCACAACCCGGAAGTCCGGGTTATCCAGAGAGAACATGGTCTCTCTGAAATCCCGAGAACTTTGAGGGAGAAAGGCCGAAAGGTGCCAGGACAACCACAAACCCAACAACATTTAAGTGGATAGATGAAGCTTGTGAACCAAGAGAAATATCAAAGGTTTTTGAGATGAAAGAGGCTCAGGTAGAACCTGAGCAACGGTCATATAGATCGACTACACTCACTTTGCAAAAGGAAAAAATCAAACAGAGAGAAAATCCCCAAAGATGAGTGTAGAAGATCAGGGAAAACATATATATGGGTCAAGAAAAACATGAGAGATGAAGATAGTCCAACCTCTCGGAGAGAGAGGGTGGTGGACGGATCCACCATGTTTGAGTATATGTGACATGGCACTGCGAAGATTTTAACCTTGAGCCCACCATCACAACTCCATCATTTAAAGTGCAAAGTCACAAAAGTGAAACATAGTAACTTTGAGAGTGTTTGGTTTGTTTATGCATCATATAGGGTGAGAGAACTCATGAGTTGAGTGTCTCTCCCTAAACACACGCCTACATCTAGACAAGACATGAAGTAATTGTATGCATGTGGACAAGATTTCACATAATGCTATCAAGCTCCAAGATACCAAGTTCATGCCTAAGTTGACAGAACCTAGCTTCATCCAGTGGTTTGGTGAAGATGTCAGCAAGTTGCATATCCGTACCAACATGATCAATATCAATGTCACCCTTTTGCACATGGTCTCTTAAGAAGTGATACCGAATGTCAATGTGCTTGGTGTGAGGGTGATCAATAGGGTTTTCAAAAATCTTGATGGCACTTTCATTGTCGCATAGAAAAGGCACATGTCTGTAAGTTATACCATAGTCCTTCAAAGTTTGCCGCATCCATAGCAATTGAGTTGCACAACTTGTGGTTGCAATATACTTAGCTTCGGCGGTGGATAGAGAGACACAATTTTGCTTCTTGGAGGACCAACTTACCAAGGAGCGTTCAAGAAATTGACATGCCCCGGAGGTAGACTTCCTTCCTACCTTGTCTCCTGCCCAATCCGCATTCGTGTACCCCACGAGTTCAAACTTGGCATCCTTGGGGTACCATAGACCCAACTTTGGGGTGTTAACAAGGTATCTAAAAATATGCTTAACCGCCTTATGATGACTTTCCCTAGGGGAAGCTTGAAATCTTGCACAAATGCAAATGCCTACACTTAACATGATGTCTGGTCTAGATGCACAAAGATAAAGCAATGAACCAATCATAGAGCGGTAAAGAGATGGGTCAAACGGGATACCGTTTGTGTCTTCGGTGAGAACAAGTTTGGTTGGCATGGGCATCTTGCATGGACTGGCGTTTTTCATTCCAAACTTAGCAAGAATGTCCTTGAGATACTTGGTTTGAGACAAGAAAATTCCTTCTTGAAATTGTTGAATTTGAAAACCGAGAAAGAACTTCAAGTCCGCATTGAGTGACATCTCAAAGGTCTTGGTCATGGATTCCGCAAACTTCTTGCATAAATGGATGTTAGGAGAACCAAAAATGATATCATCTATGTACATTTGGCATAAGATCAAATCACCATTTTCCCTCTTTGTGAAAAGAGTAGGGTCGAGCACCCCTCTCACAAAACCATCATCGAGTATAAACTTCTTAAGATGATCATACCAAGCACGAGGTGCTTGTTTGAGGCCATACAAAGCCTTGTGAAGTTTGTACACATAGTCTTTATGATCGGGGTCAATGAAACCGGGTGGTTGTGATACATACACTTCTTCTTGTAAAGAACCATGAAGAAAAGCACTTTTCACGCCCATTTGATGTAAAGTAAAACCATGGAAAGCAGCATAAGCAAGTAAGATGTGAATTCATTCAAGACGGGCAACGGGAGCAAAGGTCTCTGTTGGAAATATGCCCTAGAGGCAATAATAAAATGGTTATTATTATATTTCCTTATTCATGATAAATGTTTATTATCCATGCTATAATTGTATTGATTAGAAACACAAATACATGTGTGGGTACATAGACAACAATGTGTCCCTAGTAAGCCTCTAATGGACTAGCTCGTTGATCAAAGATGGTTGTGGTTTCCTAGCCACAGACATGAGATGTCATTTGATAACGGGATCACATCATTAGGAGAATGATGTGATGGACAAGACCCAAACTATGAACGTAGCATATGATCGTGTCAAGTTTATTGCTATTGTTTTCTGCATGTCAAGAATCTGTTCCTATGACCATGAGATCATGTAACTCACTGACACCGGAGGAGTGCCTTGTGTGTATCAAACGTCACAACGTAACTGGGTGACTATAAAGATGCTCTACAAGTATCTCCAAGGGTGTCTGTTGAGTTGGTATGGATCAAGACTGGGATTCGTTACTCCGTGTGACGGAGAGGTATCACAGGGCCCACTCTGTAATACAACATCACAATGAGCCTTGAAAGCAAAGTGACTAAAGAGTTAGCCACGGGATCTTATATTACGGAATGAGTAAAGAGACTTGCCGGTAACGAGATTGAACTGGGTATGGAGATACCGACGATCGAATCTCGGGCAAGTAACATACCGATAAACATAGGGAACAACGTACGGGATTAACTGAATCCATGACATAGAGGTTCAACTGATAAAGATCTTCGAAGAATATGTAGGAAAAATATGGGCATCCAGGTCCCGCTATTGGTTATTGACCGTAGACACTACTGGAATCAGCTTCTTTGCCGTCTGCCATACCAGACGGCAAAGGCATGCCTGGCGGACGGCAAAGCCTTTGCCGTCTGCCAGCAGACGGCCAACAGTCCGGGCGAACAGCTAACGGCAAAGGCCCCTTTGCCGTCTGCTGGCAGACGGCAAAGAATCAAAGCTCTTTGCCATCTGCCGGCAGACGGCAAAGACCCTGGACGGCAGACAAAAGGTGCCAGCCCCGTTAGGGGGCTAACGGCGCTCTTTGCCGTCTGCCAGCAGACGGCAAAGAGCTGCAGCTGACGTCAGCTGACGTCAGGCGTCAGCTGGGCCAGCGCAGGCTCTTTGCCGTCTGCCAGCAGACGGCAAAGAAGCAAAGGTCTTCGCCGTCTGCCAGCAGACGGCAAAGAGGCCAAATAGGCCAGCCCAGGTTGCACAGGCTGCTGCCACGTGGCCTCTGTGCCGTCTGCTAGCTGACGGCAAACCTCTTTGCCGTCTGCTAGCAGACGGCAAAGTGGCTATAGTGCCACTGTTTTTTTTTTCTTAAATTCAATCAATTTCACAGATATATATATATATATATATTCATTTCAAAATATTTCAACAAGTACATATAGCCAACATATCCCTGCCATATGGATATGATCATCCAACACATATATACACCAAATGAAAAGTCCAACATATCCAACAATTAAGCAAAAGGTCCATATAGTTTCATCCATACATACATATATAGGTAGCAAGTTTCACATTGTTCATCCTACAAAATCAAAACAAAAAGGAAGCACAAGAAGAAGAGTAGACTCCATCAACGCAAGCTTCCTCATCGAAAGCAAATCTGCAAATTGGGAAAGAAGAAAGTTAGAAGAAGAAGAAGAAGACTAGAAGAAGAAGACTAGCTAGAAGAAGAAGAAGAAGAAGAAGAAGACTAGAAGAAGAAGAAGAAGAAGAAGAAGAAGAATTTTTATGTCAACTTGATGGCCATAATTGTCATAAATGCGAAATGCAACAAATAGTTATAAAAGAGAATTTACCACATCCGAATCATAAAGCGGGCGAGGGCCGATGGGGACGGATTTCAAGATCATGGCACTATGTATAAGAAACAATCATACAAAGTAAGAAAATTATACAAGTAACTATATAAATCATACAATCATACAAGAAAATGGCAAGTGTAGGTCATTTTAGAGCTATCCTAGTTAAAATCGGTCATTTTGGAGGTAGGTAAGGTTATTTTGTCATTTTGGAGGAAAATAAGCTAAGTCAATGTCATTTTGGAGCTAAACCAAGATTATCATGCCATTTTTTACCTAAGTATGCTAAGTATGTCATAAATGAACTAAAGAAGCTAAGTATAGGTCATTTTGGAGCTATCCTAGGTAGTTATGCCATTTTTTAGCTAACTAAGCATATTAAGTCATTTAGGAGGAAAAATGCTAAGTATAGGTCATTTTATAGCTATCCTAGGTAAAGTATGTCAGTTTGGAGCTAAGTAAGGTTATTATGTCATTTTCGAGGAAAATAAGCTAAGTCAATGTCATTTTGTTGAATACCTAATAACATGAACTAATTAATAATATATATGTACATAATAATAATTGAATACCTGACATTACTAATATTAATCTTCATCGTCTATATATGCTCCGGGATCAATAAATGCGGAATCATCATCACTATCAGTAATGACGTGCTCATCAGCATCATCAATAAATGCATCAACATGTGGAAGGCCTCCTTTATGTAATCGGTCAAGCATTGACAGGTCATCCGCAGCAGTAACCTCTTCTTCTTCCGTCTCATCTTGTTCTGGCTCAGGGGTGAAGTCGGATTCACTGTCGCTGTCTACCTCAATGTTCTGGGGTGAAGTAGAGCGGTTCTTGAAACGTTTTTTGGAAACACGTGTTTCTTGGAAGAATTCTCCTTCATATGTGTCTGGGTTAATGTGAGGGTCATAATCATCTTCATTGAGGAGAGGTGGTCTAAAATGTGGCGGCACATCATAAACGACATCCCAACCATTCAGATTTGGATCAGTTTGGCAGGCCCACGGTAGATAGAAAACTTGGGTCGCCTGTTGAGCCGTAATATAGACATCGGGAACATCTAAATGGGTGCTTTGTTTGATTTCCACTAGCCCTATATGTTCATGAGTCCTTCTAGTTTCCTTTGGCTGGAACCAATAACATTTGAAGACTACGACGTTTGGTGGGTTTTCACCAAAGAATGTAAGTTCATAAATTGCTTCAACTCTTCCATAATACTCGACCCCTCTTTCGCCGACAGCGGAGACACAACAATTTGTAGACTTTCGGTCGGCCATAGATGGCTCTTTGCCAAAAGTACGAAAGCGATACCCGTTGATGTCGTATTTGTCAAATGAACGGACCTTATAGTCAAAACCATTTGTGACTTGTCTCAATTCGGAGTCCATAGACTCTGCATTAGCCTACAAGTTTAATACGAAAGGATTGTTGCATTAGCCGCAAACTAGACGAAGAAATGAAATGGTCTAATGGAAATTACCGTTTGTTTGAACCAAGAGATGAAACCGGGATAGCCTCCTCCATGCTTTGCCAGAAGCTCATACTCTTCGATGGAATCCTTTTGGATCACCGCTCCATCCGAGAATTTGGCGACGTATCGACTGTATCACATATCCGGGAATAAGAGCATTTCAAAGGAATTAGAAGTTGCGAAACAATGTACCGAGAACTTACTCGATGTACGGCCGCACTTCTGTTAGGTTGTTGAAGATATACAACGAAATGGTCCGCCATTCTTTGACATCCAACGGTATTGCTTTCGAAGCACCGGCTGGTACGAGGTTCCCTTTGAATAGGCTGAGGTTGGATCGACCTTTTTCATGGTCGCCATCATTGTACCGAGGCTTCGGATTATGCAAATGACGATTCTTGGCTTTGTAGTGTGCTGTCACGAAGTTTGCGGCCTCCTCAGTAATGAATGCCTCGGCCATCGATGCTTCAATTCTACGTTTATTTTTACATTTTGCTCGAAGCGTCTTCTGCATCCTCTCAGTTGCGAAGCACCAACGATTTTGCACGGGCCCCCCCAATCTTGCCTCGGTCGGGAGATGCAAAATCAAATGCTGCATTGGATTAAAGAATCCCGGTGGAAAGATCTTTTCTAACTTGCAGATCAACTCCGGCGCCAACTCTTCCAGTTCATCTAGCACGTCAGGCGATAGTTCTTTCGCACAAAGAGCACGGAAGAAATAGCTTAGCTCTGCCAGTACTAGCCATTCATCCTCAGGGATAAAGCCACGCAACATCACCGGCATTACCCGCTCAAGCCATATGTGCCAATCATGACTCTTCATACCAAATATTTTCAATTTGTCAAGACTCGCTCCCCTCTTTAGATTCGTTGCATACCCATCGGGGAACATCAACTGCATTTTCACCCACAAGATCATTTCCCTCATAGCTGGCCTTCCAAGATTGAACCATGCCTTTGGCTTCCTCCAGTTCTTCTTTCCTTTCGGTTGTCGCATGTTTTGTAACGGTCTATCACATAGAGCCTCTTGATCGACTCTAGCCTTAGGGTTATCCTTTGACTTCCCCTCTATGCCGAACAATGTACCAAAAAGGGCCTCGGCGATATTCTTTTCAGTGTGGATCACGTCGATGTTGTGTGGGCAAATGAGGTCTTTAAAGTAAGGCAGATCCCACAAGCATATCTTGTGAGTCCAGGCGTGTTCCGAATTATACCCTTTGAAATATCCTGGACGCTCTGGATTAGGCTTGAGAGCGTTTAACTGATCCAGGGCCTGTTGGCCTGTCAATGCAGGTGGTGCAGAGTTTTTGACAACTCTACCTTTCATGAAATTTTTCTTGTCTTTTCTGAACTTATGGCCAGGATCCAGGAACTGTCTATGAAAGTCGAAGCAAGAATACTTGCGACCCGCCTGCAGCCAACGGAACTGAAGAGCTGCCTTACATGTGGGGCACGGGAACCTTCCATGCACACACCAGCCAACGAATAGCGCATACGCCGGCAAGTCATGCGTCGAGTACATGTACCACACATGCATTTTGAAGTTTTGTTTTGTAGCGGCGTCATATGTCTTGATCCCATTATCCCAAGCTTCTTGCAATTCATCCTTAAGCGGCTGCATGTACACATTCATATTCTTCCCCGGATAGTTGGGCCCTGGAATTATCAACGTCAAGAAAATGTTCTTTCTTTTCATAATCTCTCCGGGGGGGAGATTGAGTGGAATGACAAATACAGGCCAGCAACTGTATTGGGTTGCCGTCATACCAAACACTTGGAACCCATCCGTGCTGATGGCGACTCGAGGATGCCTTGGATCTGCCGCTTTGTCCTTATGTAAAGCATCGAAGTGCTTCCACGCAAAAGCGTCTGAAGTGTGTCCCAACATCGGATTCCCATCTGCATCTAGTTCGGTTCTTTTGCCCAATTTATGCCACGTCATCTGTCTGGCCGTCTCTTCGACCATGAAAAGACGTTGAAGTCTTGGTATGATTGGCATATACCGAAGAACATTAACTGGGATTTTGGTCTGACTCTTCTCACCCATACCGTTGTCTACCACAACATACCTGGAAGACTTGCAAATGGGACAATAGTTGAAGCCCGCATACTCAAGCCTAAATAAGGCACATCCATTCTCACAGGCATCTATCTTCTCATAGGGCATCTTAAGCGCACGTAGGATTTTGTCCGACTGGTACAGGTTTGCTGGCAATACATGGCCTTTGGGTAGAAAGCGTCCAAATATCGTCATCATCGCGTCGTAGCATTCTCTGCCCAGGTTGAACTGAGCCTTGAGAGCCATTACTTGCGCGATGGCATCCAGCTGACAAAGCTCAGTGTGCTCGTGGAGAGGACGTTTTGAAGACTCCAACATTTCATAGAAGGCCTTTGCAGATTCCTCCATCTCATCGTCCGAATCCCGAGCATCATCAAAGTCTTGCACCATGTCTTCGATCCCGGTACCATGCTCGTCGGTGCGACGACGAACCACCTCAGCTCTGGCACGTTGGGCAGACTCACCATGAAATCTCCACACCGTATAATCAGTCGTAAAACCCCACTTCTGCAAGTGTTTACCCATTTCATCCCGTGTCCACTTTTTATGGTTGTTGCACCGGACACAGGGGCACCAGGTTATTTCCTGGCCATTTGCAAATGCGGCGCTCAGAAACCCCTTGGTTTTTGTTAACCATTCAATGGTCATTTCTTTCTGACTAGGGTGACCGGTGTACATCCAAGCACGATCACTCATCTTGCCTACCTACTAAACACACAAGAAATATATACATAATTCAGCAAACCATATTCATCAGTTAATAGAGTTTGTCAGTTTTATTACGTCCATGCAACCTAGATGCTAGTAGGTAAAGATAGGTCCTAATCCCACCCGAGTATGTGTAGATTGGGTTCGTTTTCCCATGCTCTGCTCCGGATCCGACGCAAAATTTTGGCAGCACCTCCCCGCTGTTCTCCTGATACACGTCTCGGCAATAAGCAGAGAGGATGTGTACCCGGAGAACAACAGGGAGGCACTGGCGAAATTCTGCATCGGATCCGGAGCAGAGCATATGGGAAAACGAACCCAATCTACACATACTCGGGCTGTCCATGGATAACGTTGGACAATTCGAAAGAATCACGGTTATAAATATGCAAATGCATGCATATTTATAGATGTAACCCTTTCGAACGGGAGACGCATAGTCGTCACGCATACTGATGATTCAATCTACCTACAGCTAGCAAGTTTCATCGGCACGAAGACCGAAACAGAGCAAATGAAGGGGGAGGAGGAGATGTCATTTGTGCTCACCCACGAACGCAGGGGCGGAGCTCGTCGAACGCACGGGGAGGTCGTCGAACACCAAACCCTCGCAGCGATGAAACAACTGCACATTTAAATCCACCCGATCAACACAAATATATATGATGTTTTTCATAACAAAATCGGAAATTATATGACCTAACTCATAATTCACACATATATGACCCCGTCGGCCTCTGGAAGGCCGAAGAGCACCCTTTCGGTCAACAGGAGGCCGAAGAGGTGTCGGGGGTCGGGGGTGTCGTGTCAGGGTGTCGGGGTGTCGTGTCGGGGTCGGGGTGTCGTGTCGGGGTCGGGGTGTCGGGGTGTCGGGGGTGTCGTGTCTGGGTGTCGTGGTGTCGGGGTGTCAGTTGTGTCGGGGTCGGGGTGCCGTGTCGGGGTCGGGGTGTCGCGGTCGGGGTGCCGTGTCGGGGTCGGGGTGTCGGGTCGGGGTCGGGGTGTCGGGTCGGGGTGTCGTGGTGTCGTGGTGTCGTGGTGTCGGGGTGTCGTGTCGGGGTCGGGGTGTCGGGGTGTCGTGTCGGGGTCGGGGTGTCGGGGGTGTCGTGTCTGGGTGTCGTGGTGTCGGGGTGTCGGGGTGTCGGCGTCGGGGTGCCGTGTCGGGGTCGGGGTGTCGGGTCGGGGTCGGGGTCGGGGTGCCGTGTCGGGGTCGGGGTCGGGGTCGGGGTCGGGTCGGGGTCGGGGTCGGGGTGCCGTGTCGGGGTCGGGGTGTCGGGTCGGGGTCGGGATCGGGGTCGGGGTTTTTCCTCTTTTTTTCTTTTCTTCTTCTTCCTCTTCTTCCTCTTCTTCATTTTCTTCCTTTTTGTTCCTTCTTCTTCTTCTTCTTCTTCTTCTTCCTCCTTTCCTTTTTCCTCTTCTTCTTCTCCTCCTCTCCTCTTTTTTCTTCTTCTTCTTCCTCTTCTTCTTTTTTCTTCTCCTCCTCCTCCTCTTCTTCTTCTTCCTTTCCTTTTTTCCTCTTCTTCTTCTCCTCCTCTCCTCTTTTCTTCTTCTTCTTCTTCATCTTTTTTCCCTCTAAGTTTTTTCTACCTAATATATACTAACTAATATGAACTAATAACTAACTAATATAAACTAACTAATATGAACTAATAAAAACAGAAAAAAAACATAAAAAGGGGGAGGGTGGAGCTCACCGGAGGGGGGGTTGAGGCGGCGGCGCGGGTCGGCGGAGGGGGAGGGGCGGAGCTGGGTCGTCGGGGGTGCCTGCTCGCCGGCGACCCGACGCGGCGGAGCGGCGGGGCAGGGGGCGGCGGGGGCGACGGGGCCAAGGTGGTGGAGGAGGGCCGCGGGGAGGGGGCGGGCGGCGCCGCGGCCTGGCTCCGGCGGTGGTGGAGAAGGGCCGCGGGGAGGGGGCGGTAGTGGAGGAGGGCTGCGGGGAGGGTGCCGCGGCGGGAGGGCGGGGCAGCGGCGCTGAGAGAGAGAGGGAGAGAGAGATGTGAGAGAGAGAGGCGCGGGGCGCGGGGCCGAAAGTTAAGTTCATTTCTTTGCCGTCTGCTGGCAGACGGCAAAGAATTCTTTGCCGTCTGCCAGCAGACGGCAAAGACGGCGACCGTTAGCCCGCCCCCGCCGTGACATTGTGGGCCCCACCCTCACCTCTTTGCCGTCTGCTGGCAGACGGCAAAGAGTTCTTTGCCGTCTGCCAGCAGACGGCAAAGAAGTGGCAGATGGCAAAGAGCTTGACCTAGCCAGTGCCGTGCCCCGTGGGGCCCACTTTGGTCTTTGCCGTCTGCCAGCAGACGGCAAAGAAGTGCAGATGGCAAAGACCCTCTTTGCCATCAGCCAGATCTTTGCCGTCTGCTTTGCCAAAGCAGACGGCAAACAACCTGTTTGCCATCTGCCAGCAGACGGCAAAGAGCTGGCAGATGGCAAAGAAGCTGATTCCAGTAGTGAGAGGTGTCTCCGTCCTGTCTACATAGTTCTCAAACCCGCAGGGTCTGCACACTTAACGTTCGGTGACGTTTCAGTATTATTGAGTAATGTATGTTGGTGACCGAAGGTTGTTCGGAGTCCCGGATGAGATCCCGAACGTCACGAGGATCTCCGGAATGGTCCGGAGGTAAAGATTGATATATAGGAAGTCCTGTTTTGGTCACCGGAAAAAGTTCGAGCGTCACCGGTAACGTACCGGGGGTGCCGGAAGGGTTCCAGGGGTCCACCAGGAGGGGCCCACCCACCCCAGGGGCCACACGGGCCTAGGAGGTGGCGCACCAGCCCCTGGTGGGCTAGGCAGCCAGCCCCTAAGTGGCCCATGCGCAAGGGGTGGAGGTGGCCAAGTGGGGAGGGAGTCCTCCCAAGACTCCACCTCCCTTGTGGGGGGAGGACTCTCACCCCTTGGGCCGATCGGCCAAGCCCTACGGTTTCCCTAGGGCTGACTCCCCCCTCCCCTTCCTCCTACATATAGTGGGGTTTTTTTAGGGCAGCCACCACCTGAAAAGCCACGTGCTGCCCTCTCCCCTCTAGATTGTCTTTCTCCTCTAGATTAGTTCGGTAGAGCTCGGCGAAACCCTGCCGGATTAGTTCACCACCACCGCCACCACGCCGTTGTGCTTCCGGAGAACTCATCTACCTCTCCGCCCTCGCTTGCTGGATCAAGGAGGCAGAGATCGTCATCGAGCTGTACGTGTGCTGAACGCGGAGGTGTCGTCCGTTCGGCGCTAGATCGTGATTGGATCGTGGGACGGCTTGCGATTTGGATCGCGAAGACGTTCGACTACATCAACCACGTTTCTTAACGCTTCCCGCTTGGCGATCTACAAGGGTATGTGTATCCGATCTCTCCTCTCGTAGATGCTCATCTCCTAGATTGATCTTGGTGAAGCATAGGAAATTTTTTGTTTCCAATGCAACGTTCCCCAACAGTGGCATCATGAGCTAGGTCTATGCGTAGATGGCATCACGAGTAGAACACAAAGGAGTTTGTGGGCGTTGATATTCAGATTGCTTCCCTCCTTAGTCTTTTCTTGATTCGGCGGTGTTGTGGGATGAAGCGGCTCGGACCAACCTTACTCGTCCACGTACGAGAGACCGGTTCCATCGACTGACATGTAACTTTGTTGCATAAAGATGGCTGGCGGGTGTCTGTCTCTCCCACTTTAGTTGAATCGGATTCGACAAAGGCGGTCCTTGTAGAAGGTGAAATAGCAACTTGTATATCACCGTTGTGGTTTTGCGTAGGTAAGAATCATTCTTGCTAGATACCCATGTAAAACATGCAACAACAAATTAGAGGACGTCTAACTTGTTTTTGCAGGGTATGTTGTGATATGATATGGCCAGAGACATGATGATATATATTTGATGTATGAGATGATCATGTTTTGTAATAGTTAATATCGACTTGCATGTCGATGCATACGACAACTGGCAGGAGCCACAGGGTTGTCTTTAATATAGATGATGGCCATATCATGTCACTTATGATTTGCATGTTAATCCTTTTATGCATCTTATTTTGCTTAGGACGATGGTAGCATTATAAGGTGATCCCTCACTAAAATTTCAAGATAAAATTTTGCTCTCCCCGAGTGTGCACTGTTGCGAAAGTTCGTCGTTTCGAAGCACCACGTGATGATCGGGTGTGATAGACTCTACGTTCGCATACAACGGGTGCAAGCCAGTTTTGCACATGTGGAACACTCGGGTTTAAATTGACGAGCCTAGCATGTAGAAACATGGCCTCGGAACACAAGAGACCGAAAGGTCGAACATGAGTCATATAGTAGATATGATCAACATGGATATGTTCACCATTGAAACCAGCTCATCTCACGTGATGATCGGACTTGGGTTTGTTGAATTTGGATCATGTAGCACTCGGATGACCGGTGGGATGTCAATTTGAGTGGGAGTTTATAAGTAGTATCATTAACTAAACTCATTATCTTGAACAATAGTCTAAGTTGTCTTTGCAAATTTATGTTGTAGATCAATGGCTCGTGCAGTAGTTCCCCTGAATTTCAATGCGTTCCTAGAGAAAGCCAAGTTGAAAGATGATGGAAGTAACTTTGTAGACTGGGCGCTGACGTGGCTTGAGACTGCGTCGGTATTTCCCCCAAGAGGAAGGGATGATGCAGCACAGCGACGGTAAGTATTTCCCACAGTTATGAAACCAAGGTTATCGAACCAGTAGGAGGATCACCACCACCCAATAAGCAGCTCCTGCACACAAACAACAAATACTTGCAACCCGACGCGAAAGAGAGGTTGTCAATCTCTCTACGGGAAAAAGATAGCTTATGTAGTGATAGATAGGAGAGATAGATCTCTCAAGAACACAAAATAAAAAGGCAAAATAAAAAGTGCAGCGATATATTTTTAGGTTTTTTGGTATAGTAGATCTGAAAACAAAGATGGCAAAAAGATAGATCAGAAAGCAGTATGTTGGAAAAGTAGACCCGGGGGCCGTAGGTTTCACTAGTGGCTTCTCTCATGAGTATAGCGCATGATGGGTGAACAAATTACTATTGGGCAATTGAAAGAAAATCGAATAATCGTGACAATATCCAAGGCAATGATCATTATATAGGCATCACGTCCAAGATAAGTAGACCGACTCCTGCCTGCATCTACCACTATTACTCCACACATCGACCGCTATCCAGCATGCATCTAGTGTATTAAGTTCCATGAAGAAACGGAGTAATGCAATAAGAACGATGACATGATGTAGACAAGATCTATTCATGTAGGAATAGACCCCATCTTGTTATCCTTAATGGCAACGATACATGCGTGCCTTGCTGCCCCTTCTGTCACTGGGAAAGGACACCGCAAGATCGAACCCATCACAAAGCACCTCTTCCCATGGCAAGAAAAATCGATCTAGTTGGCCTAACTAAACCAAAGATTCGAACAAGAAATACGAGGCTATAAGCAATCATGCATATAAGAGATCAAAGAAGACTCAATTATTATTCATGGATAGAAACTGATCATGAACTCAAAATTCATCGGATCCCAACAAACACACCGCAAAAGTTTACATCAAATAGATCTCCAAGAGACCATTGTATTGAGAATCAAAAGAGAGAGTGGAAGACATCTAGCTACAGCCTACGGACCCGTAGGTCTATGGTGGACTACTCATGCATCATCGGAGAGGCACCTATGAAGAAGATGAACCCCTCCGTGATGGTGTTAGATGAGATCTCGAGGTTCTGGAACTTGCGGTGGCTGGATGTGTTTTTCGTCGACTTCTCTAGGGTTTTCTGAATATTTGGGAATTTATAGGCGTCATAGGCGGTGGAGGGGGGGTCCCGAGGTGGGCACGACCCACCAGGCCGCGCCAGGGGCCCCTGGCCATGCCCTGGTGGGTGTTCCCCACCTCGGGCCTCCTCTCTGGTACTTGTTTGGCCCATCTGGTGTCTTCTGGTCCAAAAAAATCTCCAAAAAGTTTCAGCGTGATTGGACTCCGTTTGGTACTGATTTTCTGCGAAGTAAAAAACAAGCAAAAACAGCAACGGGCACTTTGGCACTATGTCAATAGGTTAGTCCCAAAAAATGATATAGAGTCGCTATAAAATGATTGTAAAACATCCAAGAATGATAATATAACAGCATGGAACAATCAAAAATTATAGATACGTTGGAGACATATCAGGCCCGTAATCTGAGGATTATCCTCACGGCTTCCCAAAAGGCTTATGTCCTTGATGCACCGCTCGGTGAGCCACCCGCTCCGGTGTCGTCTGTGGACATTGTGAACTCCTGACAGTCGCGTTCGGATGATTACTCAATAGTTCAATGTGCTAGGTTCTATGTCTTAGAACCGGGACTTCAAAGGCGTTTTGAACGTCATGGAGCATATGAGATGTTCCGGGAGTTGAAGTTTATCTTTGAAAAGAATGCCCAGATCGAGAGGTATGAGACCTCCGATAAGTTCTATGCATGCAAGATGGAGGAGAACGGGTCTGTCAGCGAACACATAGTCAGAATGTCTGGGTATTCCAACCGTCTGGCTGAATTGGGGATGCCCATCCCGCCAGAGGCGATCACTGATAGAGTTCTTCAATCACTGCCACCTAGCTACAAAAGCTTCGTGTTGAACTATAACAGACAAGGGATGAACAAGTCAGTCGCCGAGCTGTTTGCGATGCTGAAAGTTGCTGAGTCTGAAATCCAGAAGGAGCATCAAGTGTTGATGGTCAATAAAACCACTAGTTTCAAGAAAAATGGCAAGGGCAAGAAGGGTAACTCCAAGAAGAGTGGCAAAGCAGTTGCCCCTCCCATGAAGAAACCCAAGGCTGGACCCAAGCCAGAAACTGAGTGTTTTCATTGCAAGGGAACTGGCCACTGGAAGCGGAACTGCCCCAAGTATCTGGCCTACAAGAAGGCGGCCAACACCAAACAAGGTATATATATATGATATACATTTTATTGATGTGTACCTTACCAACTCTTGTTGTAGTACCTAGGTATTTGATACCGGTTCGGTTGCTCACATTTGCAACTCAAAACAGGAACTACGGAATAGACGGAGGCTGGCAAAGGACGAAGTGACGATGCACGTGGGAAATGGTTCCAAGGTTGATGTGATCGCCGTCGGCACGCTCGCTCTTCGACTACCATCGGGATTAGTGATGTACCTGAATAATTGTTATTTACTGCCTACGTTAAGCATGAACATTATATGTGGATCTTGTTTATTGTGAGACGGTTACTCATTTAAATCAGAGAATAATGGTTGTTCTATTTATATGAGTAATATCTTTTATGGTCATGCACCCAATGTGAGGGGCTTATTCTTATTGAATCTCGATAGTGATGATACACATGTTCATAACATTGATGCCAAAAGATGTAGAGCTGATAATGATAGTACCACTTTCTTGTGGCACTGCCGCTTAGGTCATATTGGTGTAAGATGCATGAAGAAGCTCCATGCTGATGGACTTTTGGAGTCACCTGATTTTGAATCACTTGACACATGTGAACCATGCCTCATGGGCAATATGACTAAGACCCCGTTCTCTGGAACAATGGAACGGGCAAGTGACTTGTTAGAAATCATACATACTGATGTGTGCGGCCCGATGAGCATTGAGGCTGGCGGTGGATATCGTTGCTTTCTCACCTTCACCGATGACTTAAGTAGATATGGGTATATTTACTTAATGAAACATAAGTCTGAAACGTTTGAAAAGTTCAAGCAATTTCAGAGTGAAGTTGAGAATCATCGTAACAAGAAGATTAAATTCCTACGATCAGATCGAGGAGGAGAATATCTTAGTTATGAGTTTGGCAATCACTTAAGACAATGTGGAGTTGTTTCACAGTTGACGCCACCTGCAACACCACAGCGTAATGGTGTGTCCGAACGTCGTAATCATACCTTATTGGATATGGTGCGGACTATGATGTCTCTTGCCGATTTGCCACTATCGTTTTGGGGTTATGCGTTAGAGACAGTTGCATTCACTTTAAATAGCGCACCATCTAAATCCGTTGAGACGATGCCATATGAACTGTGGTTTGGCAAGAAACCAAAGTTGTCATTTCTTAAAGTTTGGGGATGTGATGCTTATGTCAAAAAGCTTCAGCCTGAAAAGCTGGAACCCAAAGCGGAGAAATGCGTCTTCATAGGATACCCAAAAGAGACAGTTGGGTATACCTTCTATCTCAGATCCGAAGGAAAAGTGTTTGTCGGTAAAAACGGGTCATTTCTCAAGAAAGAGTTTCTCTCGAAAGAATTGAGTGGGAGGAAGATAGAACTTAATGAGGTTGTTGAACCTGTGTTTCAACCGGAGAGTAGCACAGCGCAGAAAGATGTTTCTGTGGAGTCTACACCGGTTGAAGAGGAAGCTAATGATGGTAATCATGAAGCCTCGGATCAAGTTACTATCGAACCTCATAGGTCGACAAGGGCACGTACTGCTCCTAAGTGGTACGGTAATCCTGTCTTAGAGGTCATGTTGTTGGACAACGATGAACCTACGAGCTATGAAGGAGCGATGGTGGGCCCGGATTCCGACAAATGGTTAGAGGCCATGAAATCCGAGATAGGATCCATGTATGAAAACAAAGTGTGGACTTTGGAAGTATTACCTGAAGGGTGAAAGGCCATTCAGAATAAATGGATCTTCAAGAAGAAGACGGACGCGGACGGTAATGTCACCATCTATAAAGCTTGGCTTGTGGCAAAGGGTTTTTCACAAGTTCAAGGAATTGACTATGATGAGACTTTCTCTCCCGTAGTGATGCTTAAGTCCGTCAGAATCATGTTAGCAATAGCTGCATTTTTTGATTATGAAATTTGGCTGATGGATGTCAAAACAGCGTTCCTCAACGGTTTCCTTGAGGAAGAGTTGTATATGATGCAACCAGAATGTTTTGTCGATCCAGGGAATGCTGACAAAGTTTGCAAGCTCCAGCGATCCATTTATGGACTGGTGCAGGCATCTCGGAGTTGGAATAAGCACTTTGATGAGGTGATCAAGGCATTTGGGTTTATACAAGTTTGTGGAGAAGCTTGTATTTACAAGAAAGTGAGTGGGAGCTCTATAGTGTTTCTAGTATTATCTGTGGATGACATATTGCTGATTGGAAACAATATAGAATTTTTGGAAAAGGTGAACGAATATTTGAACTAGAGTTTTTCAACGAAGGACCTAGGAGAAGCTGCTTTCATATTAGGCATCAAGATCTATAGAGATAGATCGAGACGCTTAATAGGACTTTCACAGAGCACATACCTTGATAAAGTTTTGAAGAAGTTCAAAATGGATCAGTCCAAGAAAGGGTCCTTGCCTGTGTTGCAAGGTATGAAGTTGAGTAAGACTCAATGCCTAGTGACTGCAGAGGATAAAGAAAAGATGAGTGTCATCCCCTATGCTTCTTCCATAGGCTCTATCATGTATGCAATGCTGTGCACAAGACCAGACGTTAGCCTTGCCATAAGTATGGTCGGAAGGTTTCAAAGTAATCCAGGAGTGGATCACTATAAGGCGGTCAAGAATATCCTTAAGAACGTGAAAAGGACTAAGGAAATGTTTCTTGTTTATGGAGGTGATCAAGAGCTCGTCGTAAAGGGTTACGTCGATGCAAGCTTTGACACTGATCCAGATGACTCTAAGTCTCAAACCGGATACATATATATTCTCAATGGGGGAGCGGTAAGCTGGTGCACTTCCGAGCAAAGTGTGGTAGCTGATTCTACATGTGAAGCGGAGTACATAGCTGCCTCAGAGGCGGCAAAGGAAGGTGTCTGGATGAAGCAGTTCATGACGGATCTTGGAGTTGTGCCCAGTGCACTGGACCCAATGACTGTATTCTGTGATAACACTGGTACCATTGCTCTAGCCAAGGAACCAAGGTTTCACAAGAGGACCAGACAAATAAAGCGACGCTTCAATTCCTTCCGCGATTACATCGAGGAGGGTGACATAAATATTTGTAAAGTACAGACGGATCTGAATGTTGCAGACCCGTTGACAAAGCCTCTTCCACGAGCGAAACATGATCACCACCAGAACTGTATGGGTGTTAGATTCATTACAATGTAAATCACATAGTGATGTGAGCTAGATTATTGACTCTAGTGCAAGTGGGAGACTGTTGGAAATATGCCCTAGAGGCAATAATAAAATGGTTATTATTATATTTCCTTGTTCATGATAAATGTTTATTATCCATGCTATAATTGTATTGATTGGAAACACAAATACATGTGTGGGTACATAGACAATAATGTGTCCCTAGTAAGCCTCTAATGGACTAGCTCATTGATCAAAGATGGATGTGGTTTCCTAGCCATAGACATGAGATGATATTTGATAACGGGATCACATCATTAGGAGAATGATGTGATGGACAAGACCCAAACTATGAACGTAGCATATGATCGTGTCAAGTTTATTGCTATTATTTTCTGCATGTCAAGTATCTGTTCCTATGACCATGAGATCATGTAACTCACTGACACCGGAGGAGTGCCTTGTGTGTATCAAACGTCACAACGTAACTGGGTGACTATAAAGATGCTCCACAGGTATCTCCGAGGGTGTCTGTTGAGTTGGCATGGATCAAGACTGGGATTTGTTACTCCGTGTGACGGAGAGGTATCTCAGGGCCCACTCGGTAATACAACATCACAATGAGCCTTGCAAGCAAAGTGACTAAAGAGTTAGCCACGGGATCTTGTATTACGGAACGAGTAAAGAGACTTGCCGGTAACGAGATTGAACTAGGTATGGAGATACCGACTTGCCGGTAACATACCGATAAACCAAGGGAACAGTGTAGGGGATTAACTGAATCCTTGACATAGAGGTTCAACCGATAAAGACCATCGTAGAATATGTAGGAACCAATATGGGGATCCAGGTCCTGCTATTGGTTATTGACCGTAGAGGTGTCTCGGTCATGTCTACATAGTTCTCGAACCCGCAGGGTCTGCACACTGAACGTTCGGTGACGTTTTAGTATTATTGAGTTATGTATGTTGGTGACCGAAGGTTGTTCGGCGTCCTAGATGAGATCCCGGACGTCACGAGGTGCTCCGGAATGGTCCGGAGGTAAAGATTGATATATAGGAAGTCCTGTTTTGGTCACCGGAAAAAGTTCGGGCGTCACCGGTAACGTACCGGGGGTGCCGGAAGTGTTCCGGGGGTCCACCGGGAGGTGCCCACCCACCCTAGGGGCCACATGGGCCTAGGAGGTGGCGGATCAGCCCCTGGTAGGTTGGGCAGGAAGCCCCTAAGTGGCCCATGCGCAAGGGGTGGAGGTGGCCAAGTGGGGAGGGAGTCCTACCAAGACTCCACCTCCCTTGTGGGGGGAGGACTCTCCCCCATTGGGCCGATCGGCCAAGCCCTAGGGTTTCCTAGGGATGCCTTCCCCCTCCTGTTCCTCCTATATATGGTGGGGTTTGTTTAGGGCAGCCACCACCTGAAAAGCCACGTGGTGCGCTCTGATACGTCTCCAACGTATCTATAATTTTTTATTATTCCATGCTATTATATTATCGGCTTTGGATGTTTTATATGCATTTATATGCTATTTTATATTATTTTTGGGACTAACCTATTAACCTAGAGCCCAGTGCCAGTTTTTGTTTTTTTCCTTGTTTTTGAGTTTTACAGAAAAGGAATATCAAACAGAGTCCAAACGGAATAAAAACTTACGATGATTTTTTATGGACCAGAAGAAGCCCACAGGGAATTGGAGTTGGGCCAGAAGAGCCACGAGGCCACCACAAGCCTAGGGGGCGCCCCCCCCCCCCAGGGCGTGCCCCCCTGGCTTGTCGCCGCCTCGTGGATCCCCTTGACATGATTCCAACGCCAAATATTCTTATAAATACAAAAAAACCCGAAAAGAAACCTAGATCGGGAGTTTCGCCGCCGCAAGCCTCTATAGCCATGAAAAACCAATCGGGAGCCCGTTCCGGCACCCTGCCGGAGGGGGAAACCATCACCGGAGGCCATCTTCATCGTCCCGGCGGTCTCCATGACAAGGAGGGAGTAGTTCACCCTCGGGGCTGAGGGTATGTACTAGTAGCTATGTGTTTGATCTCTCTCTCTCTCTCGTGTTCTTGAGATGACACGATTTTGATGTACCGTGAGCTTTATTAATATAGATGAATCATATGGAGTTTTCCCCTCTCTATCTTCTTGTGATGAATTGAGTTTTCCCTTTGAAGTTTTCTTATCGGATTGAGTATTTAAGGATTTGAGAACACTTGATGTATGTCTTGCGATGGGACATCCGTGGTGACAATGGGATGTTCTATTGATTCACTTGATGTATGTTTTGGTAATCAACTTGCGGGTTCCGTGACCTTGGGAATCTATGCATAGGGGTTGGCACATGTTTTCGTCTTGGCTCTCCGGTAGAAACTTTGGGGCACTCTTTGAAGTTCTTTGTGTTGGATTGAACATGATGAATATGAAATTGTGTGATGCATATCGTATAATCAAGCCCATGGGTACTCGTGGTGACATTGGAGTATCTAGGTGACATTAGGGTTTTGGTTGATGTCTATCTTAAGGTGTTATTTTAGTACGAACTCTAGGGCTGTTCGTGACACTTATAGGGATAGCTCATAAGATTGATCGGAAAAGATAACTTTGAGGTGGTTTCGTACCCTACAATAATTTCTTCGTTTGTTCTCCGCTATTTGTGACTTTGGAGTGAACTCTTTGTCGCGTGTGAGGGATTTACATATGATTCAACTATGTCAGTATTGTTGAGAGAACTTGCACTAGTGAAAGTATGAACCCTAGGCCTTGTTTTCAAGCATTGCAATACCGTTTTTGCTCACTTTTGTTACTTGCTACCTTGCTGTTTTTATATTTTCAGATTACAAAAACCTATATCTACCATCCATATTACACTTGTATCACCATCTCTTCGCCGAACTAGTGCACCTATACAATTTACCATTGTATTGGGTGTGTTGGGGACACAAGAGACTCTTTGTTATTTGGTTGCAGGGTTGTTCGAGAGAGACCATCTTCATCCTACGCCTCCCACGGATTGATAAACCTTAGGTCATCCACTTGAGGGAAATTTGCTACTATCCTACAAAACTCTGCGCTTGGAGGCCCAACACGAGTCTACAAGAAGAAGGTTGCGTAGTAGACATCAAGCTCTTTTCTGGCGCCGTTGCCGGGGAGGTGAGTGCTTGAAGGTATATCTTTAGATCTTGCAATTAAATCTTTTAGTTTCTTGTTTTTCACTAGTTTGGTTTTATAAAAGAAAACTACAAAAAAATGGAGTTTAGGTTGCATCAATTGGTTCGTCTTTTTAATGTCTTTCGTGAAAATGATGGTTTGGAAAATTGTGTTCAATTGGTAGAGGAAGAATTTATGAAAATACTTAATGAGAATTCCTTGAATGATGAGCATGATTGCAATATTGCTAGTATGAATTCTCTGAATATCCATGATGCTAATGATATGCAAAGCCACAAGCTTGGGGATGCTATGTTTGATGAAGATGATATCTTTAGTTCCCCAAGTTTTGATGAGCAAATTTGTTATGATAATGACATGCCTACTATCTATGATGATTATGATGATGACATGTATGCTATAAAGAGTGATAGTAACCATGAAACTTGTCATCATGATTTTAATATTCAAAGTGGTTATGTCAATCAAATATCTCATGATAGTTATTTTGTTGAGTTTGCTCCCACTATTATGAATGAGAAGAAAATTGCTTATGTGGAGAGTGACAAATTTTCTATGCTTGTGGATCATGAAGATAATTCTTTATGTGATATTTATGTTGTGAAATTCCTTCATGATGCTACTGAAAATTATTATGAGGGAGGAACATATGCTTGTAGGAATTGCAATAATATCAAGTTTCCTCTCTATGTGTTTAAAGTTTTGAAGTTATGCTTGTTTTGCCTTCCTATGCTAGTTGATTCTTGCTCCCATAAATTGTTTGCTCACAAAATCCCTATGCATAGGAAGTGGGTTAGGCTTAAATGTGCTAGTCATATGCTTCATGATGCTCTCTTGCATGTTTCAACTATATTCTTATATGAGCATCATTGAAATCATCATGCCTAGCTAAAAGGCATTCAAGAAAAGCGCTTGTTGGGAGACAACCCAACACTTTTCCTTTCTGTTTTTGTGTGATCACATGATTAAGCTACTGTAGTAATCATGTTTTGTGTCTTTTATTTCAATAAAGTGCCAAGTAAAGCCTTTGGGATGACTCACAAGATGAGTAGAATTGATGCTGAACCAAAACAGAAACTTTTGACTCCAGTACAGGAATATTCATTTTTTTACTGGAGCGTGATAATGATCTGAAATTTTTACAAAGTATTTATATACAAATTCTTCAGGTTTTCCTAATTGTTTAGAATTTTTTGAGACAGGGAAGTATGGTTACACTACAGATCTTCACAGACTGTTCTGTTTTTGACAGATTCTGTTTTGCATGCATAGTTTGCTTGTTTTAGTGTTCCCATAGCTTATATTCAGTGATATAAATTATGGGAATGATAGAATACAGTAGGTATCATGTGGGAACAATTATGAATCTTGTCTTGACAGTACCTAAGTGAATGATCTATCTTTATTATACTAACCCTTGTCACGAAGTTCCGTTAAGTTTTGTGTGATTAAAGTTTTCAAGTTTTGGGTGAGACACCGATATGAGGAGAATAAGGAGTGAAAAGAACCTAATCTTGGGGATGCCCAAGGCACCCACAAGGTAATATCCAAGGAGTACTCAAGCGCCTAAGCTTGGGGATGCCCCGGAAGGCATCCCCTCTTTCGTCTTCAACACTATCGGTATATCTTACTTAGAGCTATATTTTTATTCGTCACATAATATGAGTTTTGCTTGGAGCGTCATTATATTTTGTTATTTTCTGTTAGGTGTTATTTATAATCTTGTTTTGCAATAAAAAGTTCCAAGAATTGTCTTAGGATGCTTGCATTGCATGTTTTGATGTGTGCTGTGTAAAAACAGAAACTTTTTCTGTAGTGTTTGAATTTTCATATTTTACTGGAACGTGGAACGTTTCTGAAATTTTTACACAGTGTTGTCATATAAATTTGATAGCATGTCCTAAATTTTCATAATTGTTTGAGTTACAGAAGTACAATGGTTTAATAGATTTCTACAGACTGTTCTGTTTGGACAGATTGCTGTCATAGTTTTGTTATCTACTTATCCTATAGTTTCCATAGCCTATATTGGTAGATATAAATTGTGGAAATGATAGTAAAAAGTAGATGATGTTTGAAATTATTATGCAACTTGTCTTGGCAGTACATAAAGAGTTGATTTATTATTATGTGTACTAACCTATCTCACGATTTCTTTTCGAGTTTTGTGTGGATGAAGTTTTTGAGAATTGGTGAAACCATGATATGAGAGGATTGAACGAGATACAAAATCTCAAACTTGGGGATGCCCAAGGCACCCCAAGTAAATATTTCAAGAAGTCTCAAGCATCTAAGCTTGGGGATGCTACGCATCCCTCCTCTCTTCATCAACAATTATCGGTTAGCCTATGTTCAGCCTAAATTTTTATTCATTCACATGATGCGTGCTATTCTTGGAGTGCTATTTTTATTTAGTTTGCTTTTTGAATAAAAAAAATCAGATCTGAAAATATTTATTGAGAGAGAGCCCTCACATAGCTACGTGATTGTTTACCTACTCATTGATCTTCACTTATATCTTTTGGAGTAGTTTGTCAATTTGCTCTAGTACTTCACTTATATCTTTTTAGAGCACGGCGGTGGTTTTATTTTATAGAAATTGTTGAACTCTCATGCTTCACTTATATTATTTTGAGAGTCTCTAAACAGCATGGTAATTTGCTTAGGTTATGAATTTATTCCTAATATGATGGGCATCCAAGAGAGATATAATAAAAACTTTCATATAAAGTGCATTGAATACTATGAGAAGTTTGATTCCTTATGATTGTTTTGAGATATAAAGATTGTGATATTAGAGACATATTAGTGAGTAATTGTGGATTGGTAGAAATACTTGTGTTAAAGTTTGTGATTCCCGTAGCATGCACGTATGGTGAACCGTTATGTGACGAAGTCGGAGCATGATTTATTTATTGAATGTCTTCCTTTGTGTGGAGGTCGGGATCGCGCGATGGTTAACTCCTACCAACCCTTCCCCTAGGAGCATGCATCTAATACTTTGCTTCGATAACTAATAGACTTTTGCAATAAGTATGTGAGTTCTTTATGACTAATGTGAGTCCATGGATTACACGCACTCTCACCCTTCCACCTTTGCTAGCCTCTATAGTACCACGCAACTTTCGCAGGTGCATTACACCCACCATATATCCTTCCTCAAAACAGCCACCATACCTACTTATTATGGCATTTCCATAGCCATTCCGAGATATATTGCCATGCAACTTCCACCGTTTCGTTTATTATGACACGCATCATCATTGTCATATTGCTTTGCATGATCATGTAGTTGACATCGTATTTGTGGCAAAGCCACCGTTCATATTTTTTATACATGTCACTCTTGAGTCATTGCACATCCCGGTACACCACCGGAGGCATTCATATAGAGTCATATCTTGTTCAAGTATCGAATTGTAAATCTTGAGTTGTAAGTAAATAAAAGTGTGATGATCATCATTATAGAGCATTGTCCCATGTGAGGAAAGGATGATGGAAGCTATGATTCCCTCACAAGTTGGGATGAGTCTCCGGACTTTACAAAAAAATAAAAGAGGCCAGAGAAGCCCAAATAAAAAAAGAGGCCAAAGATGCCCACCAAAAGAAAAGAAAAAATGAAAAAAAGAAATAAAAAAATGAGAGAAAAGAGAGAAGGGGCAATGCTACTATCCTTTTTCCACACTTTTGCTTCAAAGTAGCACCATGATCTTCATGATAGAGAGTCTCCTATATTGTCACTGTCATATACTAGTGGGAATTTTTCATTATAGAACTTGGCTTGTATATTCCAATGATGGGCTTCCTCAAAATTGCCCTAGGTCTTCGTGAGCAAGCAAGTTGGATGCACACCCACTTAGTTTCGTTTTGAGCTTTCATACACTTTTAGCTCTAGTGCATCCATTGCATGGCAATCCCTACTCACTCACATTGATATCTATTGATGGGCATCTCCATAGCCCATTGATACACCTAGTTGATGTGAGAATATCTTCTCCTTTTCCTCACAACCTCCACCATATTCTATTCCACCTATAGTGCTATATCCATAGCTCACGCTCATGTATTGCGTGAGAGTTGAAAAAGTTTGAGAATACTAAAGTATGAAACAATTGCTTGGCTAAAACCGGGGTTGTGCATGATTTAATACCTTGTGTGATGAAGATGGAGCATAGCCAAACTATATGATTTTGTAGGGATAACTTTCTTTGGCCATGTTATTTTGAAAAGACACGATTGCTTTGTTAGTATGCTTGAAGTATTATTGTTTTTATGTCAACATTAAACTTTTGTTTTGAATCTTATGGATCTAAACATTCATGCCACAATAAAGAATATTAGATGGATAAATATGTTAGGTAGCATTCCACATCAAAAATTCTGTTTTTATCATTTACCTACTCGAGGACGAGCAGGAATTAAGCTTGGGGATGCTTGATACGTCTCCAACGTATCTATAATTTTTGATTGCTCCATGCTATTATATTATCGGTTTTGGATGTTTTATATGCATTTATATGCTATTTTATATTATTTTTGGGACTAACCTATTAACCTAGAGCCCAGTGCCAGTTTCTGTTTTTTCCTTGTTTTTGAGTTTTACAGAAAAGGAATATCAAACGGAGTCCAAACAGAATAAAAACTTATGATGATTTTTTATGGACCAGAAGAAGCCCACATGGCATTGGAGTTGGGCCAGAAGAGCCACGAGGCCACCACAAGCCTAGGGGGCGCCCCCCCTAGGGCGCGCCCCCTGGCTTATCGCCGCCTCGTGGATCCCCCTGACATGATTCCAACGCCAAATATTCTTATAAATACAAAAACCCCCGAAAAGAAACCTAGATCGGGAGTTCCGCCGCCGCAAGCCTCTATTGCCATGAAAAACCAATCGGGAGCCCGTTCTGGCACCCTGCCGGAGGGGGAAACCATCACTGGAGGCCATCTTCATCATCCCGGCGGTCTCCATGACGAGGAGGGAGTAGTTCACCCTCGGGGCTGAGGGTATGTACCAGTAGATATGTGTTTGATCTCTCTCTCTCTCCCGTGTTCTTGAGATGACACGATCTTGATGTACCGTGAGCTTTATTAATATAGATGAATCATATGGAGTTTTCCCCTCTCTATCTTCTTGTGATGAATTGAGTTTTCCCTTTGAAGTTTTCTTATCGGATTGAGTCTTTAGGGATTTGAGAACACTTGATGTATGTCTTGCGATGGGACATCCGTGGTGACAATGGGATGTTCTATTGATTCACTTGATGTATGTTTTGGTGATCAACTTGCGGGTTCCGTGACCTTGGGAATCTATGCATAGGGGTTGGCACATGTTTTCGCCTTGGCTCTCTGGTAGAAACTTTGGGGCACTCTTTGAAGTTCTTTGTGTTGGATTGAACATGATGAATACGAAATTGTGTGATGCATATCGTATAATCAAGCCCATGGGTACTCGTGGTGACATTGGAGTATCTAGGTGACATTAGGGTTTTGGTTGATGTGTATCTTCAGGTGTTATTTTAGTATGAACTCTAGGGCTGTTCGTGACACTTATAGGGATAGCTCATAAGATTGATCGGAAAAGATAACTTTGAGGTGGTTTCGTACCCTACAATAATTTCTTCGTTTGTTCTCCGCTATTTGTGACTTTGCAGTGAACTCTTTGTCGCACTTGAGGGATTTACATATGATTCAACTATGTCAGTATTGTTGAGAGAACTTGCACTAGTGAAAGTATGAACCCTAGGCCTTGTTTTCAAGCATTGCAATACCGTTTTTGCTCACTTTTGTTACTTGCTACCTTGCTTTTTTTATATTTTCAGATTACAAAAACCTATATCTACCATCCATATTACACTTGTATCACCATCTCTTCGCCGAACTAGTGCACCTATACAATTTACCATTGTATTGGGTGTGTTGGGGACACAAGAGACTCTTTGTTATTTGGTTGCAGGGTTGTTCGAGAGAGACCATCTTCATCCTACGCCTCCCACGGATTGATAAACCTTAGGTCATCCACTTGAGGGAAATTTGCTACTATCCTACAAAACTCTGCGCTTGGAGGCCCAACACGAGTCTACAAGAAGAAGGTTGCGTAGTAGACATCACCCTCTCCCCTCTAGATCGTCTTTCTCCTCTAGATTAGTTCGGTAGAGCTCGGCGAAACCCTGCCGGATTAGTTCACCACCACCGCCACCACGTCGTTGTGCTACCGGAGAACTCATCTACCTCTCGGCCCTCGCTTGCTGGATCAAGGAGGCAGAGATCGTCATCGAGTTGTACGTGTGCTGAACGCGGAGGTGTCGTCCGTTCGGCGCTAGATCGTGATTGGATCGCCGGACGGCTTGTGATTTGGATCGCGAAGACATTCGACTACATCAAACGCGTTTCTTAATGCTTCCCGCTTGGCGATCTACAAGGGTATGTGGATCCGATCTCTCCTCTCGTAGATGCTCATCTCCTAGATTGATCTTGGTGATGCGTAGGAATTTTTTTGTTTCCCATGCAACATTCCCCAACAGTGGCATCATGAGCTAGGTCTATGCGTAGATGGCATCACAAGTAGAACACAAAGGAGTTTGTGGGCGTTGATATTCAGATTGCTTCCATCCTTAGTCTTTTCTTGATTCGGTGGTATTGTGGGATGAAGCGGCTCGGACCAACCTTACTCGTCCACGTACGAGAGACCGGTTCCATCGACTGACATGTAACTTTATTGCATAAAGATGGCTGGCGGGTGTCTGTCGCTCCCACTTTAGTTGAATCGGATTCGACAAAGGCGGTCCTTGTAGAAGGTGAAATAGCAACTTGTATATCACCGTTGTGGTTTTGCGTAGGTAAGAATCGTTCTTGCTAGATACCCATAACAGTCACGTAAAACATGCAACAACAAATTAGAGGACGTCTAACTTGTTTTTGCAGGGTATGTTGTGATATCATATGTCCAAAGACATGATGATATATATTTGATGTATGAGATTATCATGTTTTGTAATAGTTAATATCGACTTGCATGTCGATGCATACGGCAACCGGCAGGAGCCATAGGGTTGTCTTTAATTATTGTATGACCTGCGTATCAATCATTAAGCACTATGTAATGCTTTCCTTTATCGCTACGCTGTAGCAATAGTAGTAGAAGCATGGTTGGCACGACAACCCCGATGGCAACCCGATGATGGAGATCATGATGATGGAGATCATGGTGTCATGCCGGTGATGATGGAGATCATGCCGGTGCTTTGGAGATAGAGATCAAAAGCACAAGTTCATGGCCATATCATGTCACTTATGATTTGCATGTGATGTTAATACTTTTATGCATCTTATTTTGCTTAGGACGACGGTAGCATTATAAGGTGATCCCTCACTAAAATTTCAAGATAAAATTGTTTTCTCCCCGAGTGTGCACCGTTGCGAAAGTTCGTCGTTTTGAAAAACCATGTGATGATCGGGTGTGATAGACTCTACATTCGCACACAACGGGTGCAAGCCAGTTTTGCACATGCGGAACACTCGGGTTAAACTTGACGAGCCTAGTATGTACAGACATGGCCTCGGAACACAAGAGACCGAAAGGTCGAACATGAGTCATATAGTAGATATGATCAACATGGAGATGTTCACCATTGAAACCAACTCATCTCACGTGATGATCGGACTTGGGTTGGTGAATTTGGATCATGTAGCACTCGGATGACCGGAGGGATGTCAATTTGAGTGGGAGTTTTTAAGTGATATGATTAACTAAACTCATTATCTTGAACAATAGCCTAAGTTGTCTTTGCAAATTTATGTTGTAGATCAATGGCTCGCGCAGTAGTTCCCCTGAATTTCAATGCATTCCTAGAGAAAGCCAAGCTGAAAGATGATGGAAGTAACTTTGTAGACTGGGCCCGTAATCTGAGGATTATCCTCACGGCTTCCCAAAAGGCTTATGTCCTTGATGCACCGCTCGGTGAGCCACCCGCTCTGGTGTCGTCTGCAGATGTTGTGAACGCCTGACAGTCGCGTTCGGATGATTACTCAATAGTTCAATGTGCTATGTTGTATGGCTTAGAACCGGGACTTCAAAGGCGTTTTGAACGTCATGGAGCATATGAGATGTTCCAGGAGTTGAAGTTTATCTTTGAAAAGAATGACCGGGTCGAGAGGTATGAGACCGCCGATAAGTTCTATGCTTGCAAGATGGAGGAGAACGGGTATGTCAGTGAACTCATACTCAGAATGTCTGGGTATTCCAACCATCTGGCTGAATTGGGGATGCCCCTCCCGCTAGAGGCGATCACTGACAGAGTTCTCCAATCACTGCCACCTAGCTACAAAAGCTTCGTGTTGAACTATAACATGCAACAGATGAACAAGTCAGTTGCCGAGCTGTTTGCGATGCTGAAAGTCGCTGAGTCTGAAATCCAGAAGGAGCATCAAGTGTTGATCGTCAATAAAACCACTAGTTTCAAGAAAAATGGCAAGGGCAAGAAGGGTAACTCCAAGAAGACTGGCAAAGCAGTTGCCCCTCCCATGAAGAAACCCAAGGCTGGACCCAAGCCAGAAACTGAGTGTTTTCATTGCAAGGGAACTGGCCAATGGAAGCGAAACTGCCCCAAGTATCTGGCCGACAAGAAGGCGGCCAACACCAAACAAGGTATATATGATATACATGTTTTTGATGTGTACCTTACCAACTCTCGTTGTAGTACCTGGGTATTTGATACCGGTTTGGTTGCTCACATTTGCAACTCAAAACAGGAACTACGAAATAGACGGAGGCTGGCAAAGGACGAAGTGACGATGCGTGTGGGAAATGGTTCCAAGGTTGATGTGATCGCCGTCGGCATGCTCGCTCTTCGACTACCATCGGGATTAGTGATGAACCTGAATAATTGTTATTTAGTGCCAGCGTTAAGCATGAACATTATATTTGGATCTTGTTTATTGCGAGACGGTTACTCATTTAAATCAGAGAATAATGGTTGTTCTATTTATATGAGTAATATCTTTTTATGGTCATGCACCCAATGTGAGGGGTTTATTCTTATTGAATCTCGATAGTGATGATACACATGTTCATAACATTGATGCCAAAAGATGTAGAGCTGATAATGATAGTATCACTTTCTTGTGGCACTGCCGCTTAGGTCATATTGGTGTAAAACGCATGAAGAAACTCCATGCTGATGGACTTTTGGAGTCACTTGATTTTGAATCACTTGACACATGTGAACCATGCCTCATGGGCAAGATGACTAAGACCCCGTTCTCTGGAACAATGGAACGGGCAAGTGACTTGTTGGAAATCATACATACTGATGTGTGCGGTCCGATGAGCATTGAGGCGCGCGGTGGATATCGTTACTTTCTCACCTTCACCGATGAATTAAATAGATATGGGTATATTTATTAATGAAACATAAGTCTAAAACCTTTGAAAAGTTCAAGCAATTTCAGAGTGAAGTTGAGAATCATCGTAACAAGAAGATTAAATTCCTATGATCAGATCGAGGAGGAGAATATCTGAGTTATGAGTTTGGCAATCACTTAAGACAGTGTGGAATTGTTTCATAGTTGACGCCACCTGGAACACCACAGCGTAATGGTGTGTCCGAACGTCATAATCGTACCTTATTGGATATGGTGCAGTCTATGATGTCTCTTGCCGATTTGCCACTATCGTTTTGGGGTTATGCGTTAGAGACAGTTGCATTCACTTTAAATAGGGCACCATCTAAATCTGTTGAGACGACGCCATATGAATTATGGTTTGGCAAGAACCTGAAGTTGTTGTTTCTTAAAGTTTGGGGATGTGATGCTTATGTCAAAAAGCTTCAGCCTGAAAAGCTGGAACCCAAAGCGGAGAAATGCGTCTTCATAGGATACCCAAAAGAGACGGTTGGGTATACCTTCGATCTTAGATCCGAAGGCAACGTGTTTGTCGCTAAAAATGGGTCATTTCTCGAGAACGAGTTTCTCTCAAAAGAATTGAGTGGCAGGAAGATAGAACTTGATGACGTTGTTGAACCTGTGTTTCAACCGGAGAGTAGCACAGCGCATAAAGATGTTTCTGTGGAGTCTACACCAGTTGAAGAGGAAGCTAATGATGGTGATCATGAAGCCTCGGATCAAGTTACTATCGAACCTCATAGGTCGACAAGGGCAAGTACTGCTCCTGAGTGGTACGGTAACCCTGTCTTAGAGGTCATGTTGTTGGAAAACGATGAACCTACGAGCTATGAAGTAGCGATGGTGGGCCCGAATTCCAACAACTGGTTAGAGGCCATGAAATCTGACATAGGATCCATGTATGAAAACAAAGTGTGGACTTTGGAAGTATTACCTGAAGGGCGAAAGGCCATTCAAAATAAATGGATCTTCAAGAAGAAAATGGACGCGGACGGTAATGTCACCGTCTATAAAGCTCGGCTTGTGGCAAAGGGTTTTTCACAAGTTCAAGGAATTGACTACGCTGAGACTTTCTCTCCCGTAGTGATGCTTAAGTCTGTCAGAATCATGTTAGCAATAGCTGCATTTTTCAATTATGAAATTTGGCAGATGGATGTCAAAACAGCGTTCCTCAACGGTTTCCTTGAGGAAGAGTTGTATATGATGCAACCAGAAGGTTTGTCGATCCAGGGAATGCTGACAAAGTTTGCAAGGTCCAGCGATCCATTTATGGACTGGTGCAGGCATCTCGGAGATGGAATAAGCGCTTTGATGAGGTGATCAAGGCATTTGGGTTTATACAAGTTTATGGAGAAGCTTGTATTTACAAGAAAGTGAGTGGGAGCTCTATAGTGTTTCTAGTATTATATGTGGATGACATATTGCTGATTGGAAACAATATAGAATTTTTGGAAAGGGTGAAGGAATATTTGAACAAGAGTTTTTCAATTTAGGACCTAGGAGAAGCAACTTTCATATTAGGCATCAAGATCTATAGAGATAGATCGAGACGCTTAATAGGACTTTCACAGAGCACATACCTTGATAAAGTTTTGAAGAAGTTCAAAATGGATCAGTCCAAGAAAGGGTCCTTGCCTGTTTTAGAAGGTATGACGTTGAGTAAGACTCAATGCCCAATGACTGCAGAGGATAGAGAAAAGATGAGTGTCATCCCCCATGCTTCTGCCATAGGCTCTATCATGTATGCAATGCTGTGCACAAGACCAGATGTCAGACTTGCCATAGGTAGGGCCGGAAGGTTTCAAAGTAATCCAGGATTGGATCATTGGACAGCGGTCAAGAATATCCTTAAGTACGTGAAAATGACTAAGGAAATATTTCTCGTTGATGGAGGTGATCAAGAGCTCTTCGTAAAGGGTTACGTCGATCCAAGCTTTCACACTGATCCGGATGACTCTAAGTCTCAAACCGGATACGTATATATTCTCAATGGGGGAGCGGTAAGCTGGTGCAGTTCCAAGCAAAGCATGGTAGCTGATTCTACATGCGAAGCGGAGTACATAGCTGCCTCGGAGGAAGCGAAGGAAGGTGTCTGGATGAAGCAGTTCATGACGGATCTTGGAGTTGTGCCCAGTGCACTGGACCCAATGATTCTGTTCTGTGACAACACTGGTGCCATTGCTCTAGCCAAGGAACCAAGGTTTCACAAGAGGACTAGACACATAAAGTGAGGCTTCAATTCCATCCGAGATTACATCGAGGAGGGTGACATAAATATTTGTAAAGTACACACGGATCTGAATGTTGCAAACCCGTTGACTAAACCACTTCCACGAGCGAAACATGATCAACACCGTAACTGTATGGGTGTTAGATTCATTACAATGTAAATCACATAGTGATGTGAGCTAGATTATTGACTCTAGTGCAAGTGGGAGACTGTTAGAAATATGCCCTAGAGGAAATAATAAAATGGTTATTATTATATTTCCTTCTTCATGATAAATGTTTATTATCGATGCTATAATTGTATTGATTGGAAACACAATGCATGTGTGGGTACATAGACAACAATGTGTCCCTAGTAAGCCTCTAATGGACTAGCTCGTTGATCAAATATGGCTGTGGTTTCCTAGCCATAGACATGAGATGTCATTTGATAACGGGATCACATCATTAGGAGAATGATGTGATGGACAAGACCCAAATTATGAATGTAGCATATGATCGTGTCAAGTTTATTGCTATTGTTTTCTGCATGTCAAGTATCTGTTCCTATGACCATGAGAT
Organism: Elymus sibiricus; assembly: GCA_039707655.1. Classification (NCBI taxonomy): domain Eukaryota; kingdom Viridiplantae; phylum Streptophyta; class Magnoliopsida; order Poales; family Poaceae; genus Elymus; species Elymus sibiricus. The sequence goes on along the minus strand of CM077663.1, from coordinate 333,617,904 downwards.
CATGTAACTCACTGACACCGGAGGAGTGCCTTGTGTGTATCAAACGTCACAACGTAATTGGGTTACTATAAAGATGCTCTACAGGTATCTCTGAGGGTGTTTGTTGAGTTGGCATGGATCAAGACTGGGATTTGTTACTCCGTGTGACGGAGAGGTATCTAAGGGCCCACTCGGTAATACAACTTCACAATGAGCCTTGCAAGCAAAGTGACTAAAGAGTTAGCCACGGGATCTTGCATTACGGAATGAGTAAAGAGACTTGCCGGTAACGAGATCGAACTAGGTATGGAGATACCGACGAGCGAATCTCGGGCAAGTAACATACCGATAAACAAAGGGAACAGCATATGGGATTAACTGAATCCTTGACATAGAGGTTCAACCGATAAAGATCTTCGTGGAATATGTAGGAACCAATATGGGCACCCAGGTCCGCTATTGGTTATTGACCGTAGAGGTGTCTCGGTCATGTCTACATAGTTCTCGAACCCGCAGGGTCTGCACACTTAACGTTCGGTGACGTTTCAGTATTATTGAGTTATGTATGTTGGTGACCGAAGGTTGTTTGGAGTCCCGGATGAGATCCTGGACATCACGAGGAGCTCCGAAATGGTCCGGAGGTAAAGATTGATATATAGGAAGTCCTGTTTTGGTCACCGGAAAAGTTTGGGCGTCACCGGTAACGTACCAGGGGTGCTGGAAGGGTTCTGGGGGTCCACCGGGAGGGGCCCACCCACCCCAGGGGCCACATGGGCCTAGGAGGTGGCAGACCAGCCCCTAGTGGGCTGGGAAGCCAGCGCCAAAGTGGCATGTGCGCAAGGGGTGGAGGTGACCAAGTGGGGAGGGAGTCCTCCCAACACTCCACCTCCCTTGTGGGGGGAGGACTCTCCCCCGTTGGGCCGGTCGGCCAAGCCCTAGGGTTTCCCTAGGGCTGCCTCCCCCCTCCCGTTCCTCCTATATATAGTGGAGTTTTTTTAGGGCAGCCACCACCTGAAAAGCCACGTGCTGCCCTCTCCCCTCTAGATCGTCTTTCTCCTCTAGATTAGTTCGGTAGAGCTCGGCGAAGCCCTGCCGGATTAGTTCACCACCACCGCCACCATGTCGTTGTGCTGCCAGAGAACTCATCTACCTCTCCGCCCTCACTTGCTGGATCAAGGAGGTGGAGATCGTTATCGAGCTGTACGTGTGCTGAACGCGGAGGTGTCATCCGTTTGGCGGTAGATCTTGATTGGATCGCCGGACGGCTTGCGATTTGGATCGCGAAGATGTTCGACTACATCAACCGCGTTTCTTAACGCTTCCCGCTTGGTGATCTACGAGGGTATGTGAATTCAATCTCTCCTCTCGTAGATGCTCATCTCCTAGATTGATCTTGGTGAAGCGTAGGAAATTTTTTGTTTCCCATGCAACGTTCCCCAACAGTGGCATCATGAGCTAGGTCTATGCGTAGATGGCATCACGAATAGAACACAAAGGAGTTTGTGGGCGTTGATATTCAGATGTCTTCCCTCCTTAGTCCTTTCTTGATTCGGCGGTATTGTGGGATGAAGCGGCTCGGACCAACCTTACTCGTCCACGTACGAGAGACTGGTTCCATCGACTGACATGTAACTTTGTTGCAGAAAGATGGTTGGCGGGTGTCTGTCTCTCCCACTTTAGTGGAATCAGATTCGACAAAGGCGGTCCTTGTAGAAGATGAAATAGCAACTTGTATATCACCGTTGTGGTTTTGCGTAGGTTAGAATCATTCTTGCTAGATACCCATAGCAGCCACGTAAAACATGCAACAACAAATTAGAGGACGTCTAACTTGTTTTTGCAGGGTATGTTGTGATATGATATGGCCAAAGACATGATGATATATATTTGATGTATGAGATTATCAGGTTTTGTAATAGTTAATATCGACTTGCATGTCGATGCATACGGCAACCGGCAGGAGCTATAGGGTTGTCTTTAATTATTGTATGACATGTGTGTCAATCATTAAGCACTATGTAATGCTTTACTTTATCACTAAGTGGTAGCAATAGTAGTAGAAGCATGGTTGGCGCGACAACCGCGATGGCAACACGATGATGGAGATCATGGTGTCATGCCGGTGACGATGGAGATCATGCCGGTGCTTTGGAGATGGAGATCAAAAGCACAAGTTCATGGCCATATCATGTCACTTATGATTTGCATGTGATGTTAATCCTTTTATGCATCTTATTTTGCTTAGGACGACGGTAGCATTATAAGGTGATCCCTCACTAAAATTTCAAGATAAAATTGTGTTCTCCCCGAGTGTGCACCGTTGCGAAAGTTCGTCGTTTTGAAGCACCACGTGATGATCGGGTGTGATTGACTCTACATTCGCATACAACGGGTGCAAGCCAGTTTTGCACATGCGGAACACTCGGGTTAAACTTGACGAGCCTAGTATGTACAGACATAGCCTCGGAACACAAGAGACCGAAAGGTCGAACATGAGTCATATAGTAGATATGATAAACATGGAGATGTTCACCATTGAAACCAGCTCATCTCACGTGATGATCGGACTTGGGTTGGTGAATTTGGATCATGTAGCACTCGGATGACCGGAGGGATGTCAATTTGAGTGGGAGTTTTTAAGTAATATGATTAACTAAACTCATTATCTTGCACAATAGTGTAAGTTGTCTTTGCAAATTTATGTTGTAGATCAATGGCTCGCGCAGTAGTTCTCCTGAATTTCAATGCGTTCCTAGAGAAAGCCAAGCTGAAAGATGATGGAAGTAACTTTGTAGACTGGGCCCGTAATCTGAGGATTATCCTCACGTCTTCCCAAAAGGCTTATGTCCTTGATGCACCGCCCGGTGAGCCACCCGCTCTGGTGTCGTCTGCAGACGTTGTGAACGTCTGGCAGTTGCGTTCGGATGATTACTCAATAGTTCAATGTGCTATGTTGTATGGCTTAGAACCAGGACTTCAAAGGCGTTTTGAATGTCATGGAGCATATGAGATGTTCCAGGAGTTGAAGTTTATCTTTGCAAAGAATGCCCGGATCGAGAGGTATGAGACCTCCGATAAGTTCTATGCTTGCAAGATGGAGGAGAACGGGTCTGTCAGTGAACACATACTCGGAATGTCTGGGTATTCCAACCATCTGGGTGAATTGCGGATGCCCCTCCCGCCAGAGGCGATCACTGACAGAGTTCTTCAATCACATCCACCTAGCTACAAAAGCTTCGTGTTGAACTATAACATGCAAGGGATGAACAAGTCAGTCGCCGAGCTATTTGCGATGCTGAAAGTCGCTGAGTCTGAAATCCAAAAGGAGCATCAAGTGTTGATGGTCAATAAAACCACTAGTTTCAAGAAAAATGGCAAGGGCAAGAAGGGTAACTCCAAGAAGAGTGGAAAACCAGGTGCCCCTCCCATAAAGAAACCCAAGGCTGGTCCCAAGCCAGAAACTGAGTGTTTTCATTGCAAGGGAACTAGCCACTGGAAGCGGAACTGCCCCAAGTATCTGGCCGACAAGAAGGCGGCCAACACCAAATAAGGTATATATGATATACATGTTATTGATGTGTACCTTACCAATTCTCGTTGTAGTACCTGGGTATTTGATACCGGTTCGGTTGCTCACATTTACAACTCAAAACAGGAACTACGGAATTGATAGAGGCTGGCAAAGGACGAAGTGACGATGCACGTGGGAAATGGTTCCAAGGTTGATGTGATCGCCGTCGGCACGCTCGCTCTTCGACTACCATCGGGATTAGTGATGAACCTGAATAATTGTTATTTAGTGCATGCGTTAAGCATGAACATTATATGTGGATCTTGTTTATTGCAAGACGGTTACTCATTTAAATCAGAGAATAATGGTTGTTCTATTTATATGAGTAATATCTTTTATGGTCATGCTCCCAATGTGAGGGGTTTATTCTTATTGAATCTCGATAGTGATGATACACATGTTCATAACATTGATGCCAAAAGATGTAGAGCTGATAATGATAGTACCACTTTCTTGTGGCATTGCCGCTTAGGTCATATTGGTGTAAAACGCATGAAGAAGCTCCATGCTGATGGACTTTTGGAGTCACTTGATTTTGAATCACTTGACACATGTGAACCATGCCTCATGGGCAAGATGACTAAGACCCCGTTCTCTGGAACAATGGAACGGGCAAGTGACTTGTTTGGAATCATACATACTGATGTGTGCGGTCTGATGAGCATTGAGGCGCGCGGTGGATATTGTTACTTTCTCACCTTCACCGATGACTTAAGTAGATATGGGTATATTTACTTAATGAAACATAAGTCTGAAACCTTTGAAAAGTTCAAGCAATTTCAGAGTGAAGTTGAGAATCAACGTAACAAGAAGATTAAATTCCTACAATCAGATCGAGGAGGAGAATATCTTAGTTATGAGTTTGGCAATCACTTAAGACAGTGTGGAATTGTTTCACAGTTGACGCCACCTGGAACACCACAGCGTAATGGTGTGTCCGAACGTCGTAATCGTACCTTATTGGGTATGGTGCGGTCTATGATGTCTCTTGCCGATTTGCCACTATCGTTTTGGGGTTATGCGTTAGATACAGTTGCATTCACTTTAAATAGAGGCCATATGAACTGTGGTTTGGCAAGAAACCAAAGTTGTCGTTTCTTAAAGTTTCGGTATGTGATGCTTATGTCAAAAAGCTTCAGCCTGAAAAGCTGGAACCCAAAGTGGAGAAATGCGTCTTCATAGGATACCCAAAAGAGACGGTTGGGTATACCTTCGATCTCAGATCCGAAGGCAAAGTGTTTGTCGCTAAAAATAAGTCATTTCTCGAGAAAGAGTTTCTCTCGAAAGAATTGAGTGGGAGGAAGATAGAACTTGATTACTTTGTTGAACCTGTGTTTCAACCGAAGAGTAGCACAGCGCAGAAAGATGTTTCTGTGGAGTCTACACCAGTTGAAGAGGAAGCTAATGATGGTGATAATGAAGCCTCGGATCAAGTTACTATCGAGCCTCATAGGTCGACAAGGGCACGTACTGCTCCTGAGTGGTACGGTAACCCTGTCTTAGAGGTCATGTTGTTGGACAACGATGAACCTATGAGCTATGAAGGAGCGATGGTGGGCCCGGATTCCGACAAATGGTTAGAGGCCATGAAATCCAAGATAGGATCCATGTATGAAAACAAAGTGTGGACTTTGGAAGTATTACCTGAAGGGCGAAAGGCCATTCAGAATAAATAGATCTTCAAGAAGAAGACGGACGTGGACGGTAATGTCACCGTCTATAAAACTCGGCTTGTGGCAAAGGGTTTTTCATAAGTTCAAGGAATTGACTACGCTGAGACTTTCTCTCCCGTAGTGATGCTTAAGTCCGTCAGAATCATGTTACCAATAGCTGCATTTTTCGATTATGAAATTTTGCAGATGGATGTCAAAACAGTGTTCCTCAACGGTTTCCTTGAGAAAGAGTTGTATATGATGCAACCAAAAGGTTTTGTGGATCCAGGGAATGCTGACAAAGTTTGCAAGCTCCAGCGATCCATTTATGGACTGGTGCAGGCATCTCGGCGTTGGAATAAGCGCTTTGATGAGGTGATCAAGGCATTTGGGTTTATACAAGTTTATGGAGAAGCTTGTATTTTCAAGAAAGTGAGTGGGAGCTCTATAGTGTTACTAGTATTATATGTGGATGACATATTGCTGATTGGAAACAATATAGAATTTTTGGAAAGGGTGAAGGAATATTTGAGCAAGAGTTTTTCAATGAAGGACCTAGGAGAAGCTGCTTTCGTATTAGGCATCGAGATCTATAGAGATAGATCAAGACGCTTAATAGGACTTTCACAGAGCACATACCTTGATAAAGTTTTGAAGAAGTTCAAAATGGATCAGTCCAAGAAAGGGTCATTTCCTCTATTACAAGGTATGAAGTTGAGTAAGACTCAATGCCCAGTGACTGTAGAGGATAGAGAAAAGATGAGTGTCATCCCCTATGCTTCTGCCATAGGCTCTATCATGTATGCAATGCTGTGCACAAGACCAGACGTCAGCCTTGCCATAAGTATGGCCGGAAGGTTTCAAAGTAATCCAGGAGTGATCACTGGACAGCGGTCAAGAATATCCTTAAGTACCTGAAAAGGACTAAGGAAATGTTTCTCGTTTATGGAGGTGATCAAGAGCTCATCGTAAAGGGTTACGTTGATGCAAGCTTTGACACTGATCCGGATGACTCTAAGTCTCAAACCAAATACGTATATATTCTCAATGGCGGAGCGGTAAGCTGGTGCAGTTCCAAGCAAAGCGTGGTAGCTGATTCTACATGCGAAGCGGAGTACATAGCTGCCTCGAAGGCGGCGAAGGAAGGTGTCTGGATGAAGCAGTTCATGACGGATCTTGTAGTTGTGCCCAGTGCACTGGACCCAATAACTCTGTTCTGTGACAACATTGGTGCCATTGCTCTAGCCAAGGAACCAAGGTTTCACAAGAGGACCAGACACATAAAGCGACGCTTCAATGGGGTCTTCTCCAAGATCTTGCGAATGAAGCATTTGCAACCAAATACCCGGAAGTACTTGACATTTGGCTTGTTTCCGGTTATGAGCTCATATGGGGTCTTCTCCAAGATCTGGCGAAGGAAAAGACGATTTGATGCATGACAAGCTGTGTTGACAGCTTCTGCCCAAAAGCTATGAGGTGATTTGTACTCATCCAACATGGACCTCGCCATTTCCACAAGTGTGCGGTTCTTCCTCTCCGCTACCCCATTTTGTTGTGGGGCATATGGTGCGGAGTATTGATGCTCGATTCCTTCATCACTAAGAAACTCTTCCAAAGTGTAGTTCTTGAATTCGAAACCATTGTCCCTTCTTATTGCCAAAATTTCTTTGTCAAACTTGCGTTGAGCTTGCTTGGCAAAATCAATGAAAGTGATATTTGTTTCATCCTTGGACTTGAGAAAGAACACCCATGTGTATCTTGAGTAATCATCAACAATAACAAAACCATACTTCTTCCCACCAAGACTATCCCATGAAGGAGGCCCAAATAGATCCACATGAAGGAGCTCCAAGGGTCTCGAGGTTGATACTATATTCTTAGGGGATGCTTTGATTGATGTTGCTTCCCGGCTATGCATGCACTGCACACACGATCTTTCTCAAAAGACACATTTGTTTGTCCAAGAATGTGTTCACCCTTTAAGAGATCTTGACTCATGCCTACATGGGCTAACCGGCGATGCCATAGCCATCCCTTGTCGGCCTTAGCCATGAGGCAAGTTGCATGGAATGTGCTCTCTTTCGAGAAATCAACCGTGTAAAGGTTGCCATCCAACTCCCTCACAAAGGCAACTTCAAGAGTATCTCTCTTAAAGACTTTCACATCACTTAGTCCAAATAGTGTATCATAACCAACAGAGGCCAATTGACGAACGGAAAGCAAATGATATTTAAGGGATTGGACAAGCATGACATTTGCAAGTGACATGTCATTAGTGATAGCCACCTTGCCCAACCCAAGTACCTGTCCTTTAGACCCTCCACCAAAGACAATGCTCATAAATGGTCGAATAGCTTCCATGAAGTTCATGAGCAATGTGCCATCTCCGGTCATATGATTGGTGCATCCGCTATTAATCACCTATTTGACTCCACCAGAAATGACAACCTACAACACATTTCAAGTCTTGGTTAGAGGCACCCATTTTACAATGGGACCTCTCAAGTTAGTAACAAGGGTCTTAGGAACCCAAATGGCATAGAAACAAAGGCATTTTTAGGACCAACAAATTGAGCATAAACATCTCCATCTTTTGCCTTACGAAGCACATATGATGGAGGCATAAATTCCTTTGGCTTGATGGGAGTAGGCTTGCCCTGGTGGCCTTCCTACTCACAACCTTGTCAACTTTACTCTTTCCTTTCTCCTTGTGCCCTTCTCGCACAAATGTTTCCTTCAGGCGAGTTGTGGACTTATGTGTCGCCATTTTGTTCTTGCTTGTTCTTGGATCAAATCCAAGCCCTTCTTTGGCCACTACCTCATTGTGTTGACTCAACACTTCATTGAGGTTCTTTTGTCCTTGGGAACATGACATGAGCCCTTTTTCAATTTGAGCCTTTAACACCGGATTCTCCTCAAGTAAGCTAGCTAGGTCACCACTGGGGTTAGTAGCACAAGCATCAACATTTATAATAGGAGAGGAATAGGCTTTGCCAAGTGTGTTAAGATAAGTAAGCTTGAGTTCATCAAACTTCTTAGTAAGGAGGTTGAGCTCTTCTTCCTTTGTCTTGAGAGACAAATGTAGGGGCTCACAATCTTTAGTGTGTCTAGTAATGTTTGCACCTATTTTTAAGCACAATTCATCATTACGTGCTTCCTCATATAGGACTTTCCGCTCAAGGATTTCACATTTTTCCTTTTCCTCGGTAACGAGGGTTTCGAGTTCCTTGATGGAGATGGTGTGCTTACTCACCATCTCCATAAGCATACGAAACATAACGAGCTTCTTTCCTTTGAGAGAGCACATGACTTTCTCCATTTTAGCAAACATAGCATCACTTATTTCACATTCATGATCATGATCCTCAGCATCAAGATATTCATCACTAGGTGTGGTAGGAATAAATAGAGGAGGGTTTGGACGTGGAGTTACCTTCACCTTGTCCGGAGAAGCTTGACCCTCATCATATCAACCACGGCCTTTGCCATGAGACATTTGTGTGCGTTGCCCTTGTAGTCTTTCATGTAGTTGTATGTGACAACATCACCACTCTTGTTGACAAGTCTCAATGTGGTTTGAGTTACTTGAGCTACACCTACAACACCTCCAACGTCATCGGGGTCGGACTCATCTTGGGCAACCATTGCCTTCCCATCTCTCTTCTTGAACTTGGAGTTCAGTGGGTTGGGCAACTTCTTCTTCACAAATGTCTTCGGAAATCTTGGCTTGTCTTCTCTCTTCTCATAGGGGCACTCGTTTGAGAAGTGGTTGGTTTCTTCACAATTGTAGCAAGTCCTTACTTTCTTCTTTGGGAATCTTCCTTTGAATTTTCCTGCACTAAACTTCTTCACAAAGAGAGCCATGTCTTCATATGAGGGCCCCTCATCCGAGTCAACTTCATAACCTTCTTCTTCATCATGTTCTTCTCCTTCTTCACTAACATCATCATCCTTTACGTGCTTGGCCTTCAAGGCAAGGTTTGTCTTGGGCGATGAGGAACCATGCATGGCAAGGTGTCTTGTAGCATTGGCCTTTGATTCTTTAAATAGTTGGAAGGTTGAAATGACATCATCGGGAGACATGTCCTTGAATCCATGTTCACTTCTTATGTCCCATACCATTTGATGGTGATATGGAGCAAGGGCATTTAGCAATTTGTCCACAAGAAACCGCTTGGTCAAGTTGAATCCATCTTGGCTCTTGTCACAATCATATGATTCAATATCAACGACAAGAGTCATCAATCACTCATGAAGTTGCTTGGGGTCTTCACCTTTCTCCATACAGAAATATTGTAGTGCCCCTTTTGCAATCTCATATTGTGCAAGACGGAGTGAGGACGTTCATATCTTGGTCATCAAAAGGATATCCCATAGTTCTTTTGCATTTGTGAGGTGAATGTAGGGCCTTTTCTGCTTGTCAGACATGCCCTTTCTTATGAGCATGATTGCGGTGTCATTGAGGTGTTTGTCATATTCTTCACCTGGTGTGAGATCCTTGGGATTCATAGGGTTGTAACCTTTCTCCATGGTCTCCAGCATTTCATCGTTGGCAAACCTAAGATGATCCTGCATACCAACCCTCCACAAAGAAAAATCGGCAGTGTTATCAAGTAGGGGAGGGTTCCCCCCTGCATTATACCTAGGTTTCTCAACTCTAGGTTTTGCATATAGCCATGGAACACCGGTGTTGCCACCAACTTGAGGTCGTTGGCCCAGATTAGGGAGAGGTGCAATTGGTTGCTTTATCACACCCACTGGGTTTTCCGGTGGTGGAGTTCTTGCAACCAGTGCATCCAACCTCATTTTGACCAAGGCCTCAATAGAAGCATCATGCTCCTCCTTTTGCTTAGCGAGGGCCCTTTCAAGATCCTCAGAGGTGAAGGATTGTCACGCTTCCAAAGAAGCTGACCCTTTTTCAAGAGGAACTGCAACAAAAGGGTTCCCATCGTTATCCATCTCGCTCTAGGGTGGTTAAGCCACAAGATTAGAGCACGAGGCTCTGATACCAATTGAAAGGATCGAGATGGACCTAGAGGGGGGTGAATAGGTACAATTACAAATTTTAGTTGTTACTTAGCAATTTTAGGCAACAATGCGGAATATGAAAGTGAGCCTAACAATTGCAAAGGTGATAAGGGGACAAGTATGAAGCACAAGTTACGCCACTAAATAGATAGACAAACACAATATAAAGCAAGTGAAACACATAAGAGACAAGTAACCACAAGTAGGGAGCTAGGGTTAGGGATAACCACAACTCCGAAAGACGAGGATGTATGCCGATGTTCACTTCCTTGGAGGGAAGCTACGTCACCGTTTAGAGAGGTGGATGTTACCACGAAGGCACACGAACGCCACGAAGGCTCACCCTATTCTCTCCTTGAGGCAACACCACAAAGGCATTTCTCAACCACTAGTGGTAGACATTGGGGTGGTCTCCAAACCCTCACAAACTTTCCGGGGGTAATCACAATGAACGATTCCTCGCTGGAGTACTCCTACCGCCTAGGAGTTTCCAACCTCCAAGAGTAACAAGATGCACCGCGAAAACAAGGGGGAATCAACTTTTGCTTTCGTGAATGTGTAGATCAGGCACTCCTCCTTCACTCCTCAAAAGATCAAGAGCTTTAGTTGGCTAAGGAGGGAGAACTCCAAGAAATCGAGGTCTGAAAATGGTGGAGAGAGAAATGGAGTCGTCACTTCTTCATGGGGAAGAAGAAGACTATTTATAGGTGGGGACCGAATCCAGTCATTGGGGCTAGATTCATGCGAAGCCCGGAAGTTCTGGGCATGCACGAAGTTCCGGATGTCGGTGTCAAAACCGGCGGATCTCGGGTAAGGGGTCCCGAACTATGGATCTTGGATCGATGGGTAACAGGAGACAAGGGAGACGATGTTTACCCAGGTTCGGGCCCTCTCTATGGAGGTAATACCCTACGTCCTGCTTTGTTTGTATTGATGATGGTGTATCGAGTACAGAGTTGATCTACCTCGAGATCGTATATAGTGGTCTAAACCCTAAGAGCTATGCTCATATGATGATATGATCTATGATGATCCGATCCTCCCTAATGACTAGCCTGGCCTCGGCTTATATAACACACCAGAGGCCTAGGATAACAAGAGTCCTAGTCGGCTACGTCAGTGGAGAGGAGTCCTTGTCTTGATCACCAAGTCATGTGGAATCTTCCTCGTATGCATCATGGGCTGTCCGAACTGGCCCATTAATTAACCGCCCTGGGGGTCCTCGGCCCAACCCACTGGTCGGGAGGCGACGTGGTGAGTACCCCCTAGTCCAAGACACCGTCACCGGACCCCGGAAGTTTCGGCCAAGTTCCGGGCAGGTTCCTGGCTACACAGAGAGTTTGCATCCTCTCTGGAGTACCCCGGAAGCTGCTAGAACAGGGGACGGAAGTTCCGACGCCCGAAAGTTCCGGCCAGCCCGGACGTTCCGTGGGCCGGAAGTTTCGGCTAGGGTCCGGCGAGGTTCCGGGCTACACAAAGAGATTGCACAAAAAGAGCAGTTTCTCTGGGTGGCCCGAAAGCTTTCCGGACCTTCTGGTCCCCGGAAGTTCCGGCCGTCCCGGAAGCTCCGGCCTAGGCAGAATCATTTCGCTGTGTGATTTGTTCAGACCATTATGAGAAATGGTTGTGCCAGATCATATGTGTATGTGAAGTTGAGTCCCAGATGTTTTCATGATGCACCCCCTCTTAATAGTTCGGCTGCCCTAGGGACTCAAGAAAGAAAGAAAACAATATGGCACTCCGCTTTTTCCTTTTTCTGAGTAGAGGGGAAATAACCATCCATGCTTCACTTCAATTTTGACGGTGCTATTTACACTAGAGCATGTGGTTAGAAACACAAATGAAATTGTCATAGATGTCAAAAACTATTAAGGGCAACAATGCACTTTCACCGGTTGGTACTCTCGGCTTGCCACACGGGCAGCTTCTTGAGGCCACTGGATTAGATGGTGTCTGTTGTTGCAGTCAGAACACTTCTTTATAAATGTAGGTGTAGCAACTTTATTTGCCTCTAAGGTGGCTTTGGGTTGGTCTTTGTACTTATTTTTTCAGACTCTAATGAATAAATCAACAAAGATGGTTGCATGCATCATTTGATGCAGGGGACGGGGGTTATCCTCCTTTTCGAAGAAAAAAAACAGTTGTTGTGTGCATGTTAATGCAGAGTGCACATTGCATGGTACAACTATTTATTCTGACATATCATATTACTGGTGAATGGCGTACGGTTATTCATGGGGTGTTTACGTAACGATCGTGTATAAACCCCGCAAAATCAGAGTTTCAAAGTTAATCGTACGTAACCTTGTTGAAGCACCGCCCTGATTAAATTTTATAAAATGGATGCTTACTAAAGAGAGAGTCGCCATATCAATGTGATTTCTATCTGTGGTCTTCACTTAACTCTGCCAACAACAGTGGTAAGATATACATGTTCATACATTAATATTGTTACATAGTATATATTATTCAAAGGCACACAGTTATAGTCCATGATGTAAGCGGAGCTTTTACATCTTCAGTTAGAAGAGGCATTCAACTTGTGATGTTATTCTGTGGTAAAAATGTCGGTACCAAATGCTAAGCAAATAAATATTGTTTTAAATCGGGTACTTGAGTCGTTGGCGCAACCTGTAAATTTCGGTCGTTTAGATGAAATTTGATCGATAGGTTCTCTGTCATTAAGTATGTGGTGCTAATTTTTCTTATGTCTCTAGGTGTCCGCATTTTGGTGGAGCAAGCCCGATGACGGGAGATTCTACATATCTCTACTTCTAAAGCAGGAATTGGTAGCGGGTGTTCATCAGTTTATTTTCTTCTCTCCTTCCACCTTCATCTAGTTTTCTTTTCCATCTCTCCTCCCACCACCCCCTCCCATCCTGATCCATTGATTTATTTTTATCTTCGGACTTTTGTTACAAATCAACACTTTCCTAACGTATAACAAATCACGGATCTAACTTTCTTAAGTTAGCCAAATCAACCGACCCCTCTCACTAGTGCAATTTATTTTAGGAAACAAATAACATATTTTCAGAAAATAAATAATAATGTTTAATCTAACTTTCCTAACTTATCCAAATCAACCGATTCCTCTCATTATTGCAATTTGTTTTAGTAACAAATAACGGACTTTAAAGAAATTAACATCTAAATCATGACAAACAAATCTCTACTCCTAAAGGGGGACATGGTAGCCTGGTACGCTGGTTTTTTCGTTCGTTTTTTCCGTTCCACCTCCCATCACCCCCTCCCATTGGGTTTCTTATCCATCGATTTATTTTCTTGCCACTCCTTTCTTGCAAATCGACACTTTGCTAACGTACAAAAGATCACATATCTAACTTTCCTAACTTATCCAAATCAACTGATCTTTCTCGTTAATGCAATTTATTTTAAGAAAATTAGCAAGTAAACCATGACAAACAAATCTTATTGTATATCCGTACTCTTAAAGGGGGACTTGTAGCCTCGCCTTCATGGGTTTTTTCGTCTTCCATTTCGTTTGGTTTTTTTCGTCCCTCCTCGCACCACCATATATCCCCTCGGTTTTATCTAGCAGGTCCCTCGCAGGCAACGAAAGAAAACCAGACAACGAGGCTCCCCCTTGCACGTAGTGAAAAATACCAGGCAACGAGGCTCATCTCTCGATCCGGCCGCTCTCTCTCCCTCTTCTCGCGATGCGGCGCCACCCCATCTCCCTCTCCTCCCTCATAGGAGCTCCATGTTCGTGACGCACGCGCGCACCCAGATCTGCATTTGCGCGGCCGTGACGGAGGGGCTTGAGGTGGTTGTCGTTGCCGCCGAAGACCAAGCCCACACCTTTTCCAGAATTGCTTCCTCTGTCGTGTTCCACCGAGGAAGGAGGGGTCGCCACAGAGAGCGTCCTCACGCAGACGTGTGGTCGACCATGACAATGCGGCCGTGAGGTTGCTACCCTCGGATGCCGCTCTCGCGGGCCAGAGGAGGAGTCCAGATCCCGCACCTCCCGAAGGTCGCCATTGCATGGTGAGTGTAACTGCCTGGCCATCTTCTCCCCGAAGTTACAGCAGCGGTGAACCCTAGATGCTCCTCTACGCTCTTGTCAAGTCTCGTGCTTTGATTGTGAAGGATTCTGCTGCTCATCCTTGAACTCTTTCATCGACGCGTGTCATGGTTGGTTCCATCGGTGGAGGCCCTGCTGGTCCATGCTGCCGTTTGTGTTAAATCTCGGTTTCCTTTTCCCCACAAATTAACCCTATTGTTTCATATGTGTAGATCAATGAATTCAATAAACGTGATAGAGATGTCTGCTTATAACGTGATAGAGCTGTCTGCTTATATAATTGATCATCTAAAAGGTGCCTACAATGATGGCTAAAGCTCAACAACGAGTTGTAGACAATTTGAAGGATGAGTTTGCAAAGGTAAGTTCTAGCCATTTCATAATGGTTATAGATTGAGGACATGATCCCCTTTCATGAAGATGTATCCTCATGTATATTACCTCGGATATAGGATGTTCTTTGTCCAGTGCTTTGTTTTGGCATATTGAAATCGAAGTGTTATTACTTATTACTTGTCAAGCCAGTACTGACAAAGGGTATTTATATTAATTTAAGTCATCCATTAACTCATCAGTCTTCATATATATATATATAGCAGTTGGTTGTGTGCTTATATCTACTATTCAAATAGTATTATTTAAGAACTTCTTTGATTTACAGTTAATTTAGTTTATTGGCTAGCTGTATATTTTATTGCACATATATATTTTTATTTATGAAGTGATTTCTAAAGATATGCAAATCTTGAAGGCAACTGATGATCTTTTCCTGCTTATCTTTATTCTTCAGGTCATGCCATAAGTGTAATATATATCATACTTTTATATCGCTATATTGCTTGCAACATACAAAAAGACGGTTGTGTGCTTTAGAACTCTTTGTCAGCATCCCCTTTACTTTATAAGTTTTTGTAGCGTGCTCAACTATGATAAATCGTCATATATGTTGTTGTGCAACCATGTTTTCATCAAGAAGTTCGAGGGCAAGGGTGCATACATCTGGATTCTCATGGAGAGCCTTGAAGTGCTTATGAATGTACCTAAGGAAAGGTCATTACTTGGAAAGAATCATGTGTTTTCCCTGAACCGTATCGTTCTCCTCATATGCGATGATGAGCGACTTACCTATGTGTGACTGATGTATGCTTATAATCAATGCGCGGAGGAGTTGTTCGGATTTGCTTATTACTTAGCAGGGGATGCATATGAGGAGATGATGTGTTCTTAAAACTGAGTCCCTAATCAGGTGCGTGATAATAATATTATTCACGACGGCCATGGAGGTAATTTTCAATTCTCAACATTATTATTGTACAAACCAAGGTTATGAATCAACATACAAACGCACAGGTAATTACCTATAGAGGATAGAAAGGGAGGGGAATCTTTTTTCCCTGCTTCTCTAATGGATACATAAATTTGTACCACCAATCGGTCATGTGCATAGGAGGGAGGGAAGAGGAGAGAAACATAGACATTTTTCATGCTTTCGACGAACATTTTTATTCGTAGCTTTCTTTTTTTGTGGCGACGCATGAGCGTAGCAGTTATGGGTGCCTAAGCGGGATAATTATATTACGTTAAAAATGTGGCAAATTGCATTTCATTAAAGATGGCTTTGCAGGAAATAGCATACGCAAGCGTTACATGTATTTATTTATCAAGTCATACAAATATTTTGGTTAGAATAGAAGGATAAATGCATCGGTTGGTTGTTTCGAGAAGTAATAGCGGACACAGTGACGTATCAGTTGCATGCACAACAATTTTTTTTTGAAAAAGGGCGCTTTATTACTTAAAGTATTTAAGCATTACACCCGGCCTCTGCATAACTAAGATGCACACAGCCAAATAAAGACCTCCTGATTACAACGGAAATAAAAAGATGAAATACATTGAAACATGCATAGTCTGTATAATGCCTAAAGCGTAGGGGGGCAAATCCTAAGATCATGCTGCCACCCATGTTGGATAAAAGTATCCCTCACCGTAGCCTCCAATCGTGTACACACCTCCGTAAACAGGTCTCGATTCTCCACGCGTTGTAGAGAGGACCATACACGAAGAGTCCCGGTACATCTGTAGATAACCTGCATAGGAGAAGTACTTTTATCGTTAAAAACCTTATCATTTCTACATAGCCAAAGCGACCAAATAACGGCAAGCGCTCCCACCCTAAGAAGAGTTCTAAACCTGTGATCAATCCCATGTAGCCAATTGCCAAATACATTAGCAACACTACAAGGAGGATACAAGCCAGAAGCTATTTGGATGACTGACCATATAAAACGAGCCAATTTACATTGGAAGAATAAATGTTTTATTGTCTCATCATGATGACAAAAAACACACTGCGGACTTCCATGCCAATTCCTCTTAATAAGGTTATCTTTAGTAAGAATGACTCCGCGATGAAGATACCATGCAAAGATTTTATTCTTAAGCGGTATCTTCATCTTCCAGATCTTCTTGTTATTATCAACTGGCACATCAGACTGGATTAACGCTCTATACATAGACTCCACTGAGAACTGTCCATTCCCATGTAGGTTCCATCGGAAAATATCGGACCCGTGTGACAACTACACTGTGGACAACCGCTGGAGCAGGATGTTCCACGATTGGAGTCTAGGTCCAATTAAATCCCTTCTGAACGTCACATTTGGCGGAAATGATTCCATTACCGTGGCAATAGTATCACCCTTGTGACGCACAATATTGTATAGAGCCGGATATTGATCCCGGAGAGTGGCATTTCCTAGCCACTTATCCTCCCAGAATCTAATTTCCGAGCCGTCCTTAATCGAGAAGGATCCGTAGCAGAAGAAATATTTCTTCGTAGCCATTAGACCCGCCCAAAAGTGAGAATCCCCAGGCTTCCAGTATACTTGCGATACCGCCTTGGAGCCCACATATTTCCTCCTGAGGAGGGTTTGCCATACACCATCTTCCGTCAGTAGTTTAAACAACCATTTGCCGAGTAGGGCTCTATTCTTAACCTCAATGTCATGAATGCCCAACCTGCCTTGGTCTTTGGGACGGCAAACCACACTCCATTTAGCCAGTCGATATTTCTTTCTCTCGCCATCTCCTTGCCAAAAGAATCTTGATCGGAAATAATCCAATCTATGTAAAACTCCTTTCGGCAACTGGAAGAAGGAAATCATATATAGTACCATATTACTTAGTACTGAATTTATGAGAACCAATCTTCCACCTAGAGATAGCAGTTTACCTTTCCAACTACTAAGCCTTTTTTGCAGCCTCTCCTCTACGTGTTTCCATTCAGCATTTGTGAGTCTCCGATAATGTATCGGTATCCCCAAATATGTGATTGGAAACTGGCCCAACCCACAACCGAATAGGTCGGTGTACAGGTGAGCCTCGTCTTGAGCATCGCCAAAGCAAAACAATTCACTTTTATGAAAATTGATCTTAAGACCCGAGAGTTGCTCAAATGCTGATAAAATTAATTTCAGATTTCTCGCTTTCTCGAGGTCATGATCCATGAAGAGAATCGTATCACCGGCATACTGAAGTATAGAGAGACCACCATCTACTAGATGATTTATTACCCCATCAATTTGTCCATCATCCTTGGCACGCTCAATCATGACTGCTAGCATATCTGCCACTATATTGAATAGCATGAGCGATATCGAGTCACCTTGTCACAGTCCCTTCTTCATTTGGAAATAGGGGCCAACGTCATCATTGACCTTAATGGCCATACTGCCTCGTGAAACGAAGCTATGGATCATAGCGCGCCACTCTACAGAAAATCCTTTCATTCTGAGAGTCTGTTGAAGAAATGGCCTTTTGACTTTGTCATAAGCTTTTTCAAAGTCTATTTTAAGGACCACCCCATTCAACTTTTTCCGATGTAACTCATGGATAGTTTCATGAAGGATAACAACTCCATCTAGGATGTGTCTGCCTTGCATAAAAGCTGTCTGTGAAGGACGAATCACATGTTTAGCCACCGAATTCAGCCTAATAGTCGCAACCTTCGTGAATATTTTAAAACTAACATTAAGAAAGCAAATAGGTCTATATTGTTGTATCCTTTCTGCCTCATTAACCTTAGGCAATAAAATAATCTCACTGATGTTTAAGCGAAGCAATTCTAGTTGGCCAGCATGTAAGTTGCTAAACAAGAGGAGATCTGGTTTGATGACTTCCCAAAAGTTGTGATAGAACTCTGCGGGAAAACCATCCGGACCCGGGGCTTTGTTGTGCACCATTTGGAAAACCGCCTTTCTAACTTCCTCCTTGGAGTATGGTGCTGTTAGAAGGTTGTTTTCCTCATCAGAGACTTGGGGGATGTCATCTATTCTAGACTCATCCATTGAAAAGTTTCCTTCCTCTGGGGCTCCGAACATATTTTTATAATAAATAGTGATATAAGATTTATGTTGCTCATGCCCCTCAATTGTACCATCATCCTGTTGTAGGGAATGAATAAGTTTCTTCCGGTGTCTGCCATTGGTGACTCCATGGAAATATCTAGTATTCGAATCACCTTTCAGGATAAATTGAGAGTTGGAATGTTGGTACCATTTTAGTTCCTCTTCACGCAGCATGCTATTTATCTATGCATTTGATCGGCTCTTGATCTCGATTTCATGCTCAGATAGAGGTCTAACCTCTGCCAAAGCTTCTAATTCATCAATGATAGATGAGAGACGAAGCTTCTCCTTTTTGAGGAAACCCACCGTATGCCTAGCCCAACCGCCAAGGAATTTACGTAATGCAAGTATTTTGTTATTCCATTTGTGTATTGGGGTTTGCCCGGCCACCGGTTTCTCCCATACCTCCTTGACCATGTCATGGAAGCCATCCCGATGCAACCAACCAAGTTCGAACTTGAACTTGCGTCTGAGTTGTGGACGTGGCAAACCAGTAGTTAGGAGTATGGGTGCGTGGTCTGATACGGCCTCGATACGAGGTAGAGCACGAACAGACACCATAGGAAATTTAGATTCCCAATCGGTATCCATTAAAATGCGATCTAGTTTCTCATATGTCGGTTCTGGAAGACTGTTCGCCCAAGTGAATTGTCTTCCAATCATGGAAACCTCTCGCAGATCTAGACTGTCGATGACAACGTTGAAAAGGAAAGGTCAATGATTATCAAACCTACCGCGACTTTTCTCATTTGGAAATCGAAGCAAATTAAAATCCCCTCCTATAAGAATGGGGTAGGGATTATCTTTTGCCAGATTAACCAATTCACGAAGAAAGTCGACCTTGAACTCATCCTGGGCTGCCTCATACACGGCGACGAGGGTCCATGTGAAGTTGTCGGCCTTGTTGCGAATATGGAGTTTAGCGTGAAACTCACCATCCGAACTAGCCAACACATCCATAGTCCCTGTGTTTACGCCTAGTAAGATGCCCCCAGAACGACCTCTAGGCGGTCGTGAAACCCAAGTGAAGTCCATTCCGCCAGAAAGACGGTCAAGCAGATTCACTGAGAAATCACGTCTCCCCGTTTCAGAGATAGCCAAAAAATCTAAATTGTATTTCCTTATTACATTCCGCAATGAATAAATGTTTAGCCAAGTCACGAAGACCTCTGTTGTTAAAAAACATTCCGTTCATGGGGAAACAATAGGAGATTTAGAAAACTTCGCCCTCTTATGGGACTTACTATCTTTTTTCAAACGTGCGGTCTTTGATTTACGTCCGGAGGCTTTCAGTTCAATCAAAGAACTAAGCTCGGGTTCAACAAGACCCACGTCCGAAACCGCGCCTACTAAGTGAGAGAGTAGCTGACCATCTGATGTGGCATGAAGCTCCTCCTCCTCGATATGAGAGGCAAAAGACTTGGTAGAAACATGTGGAATAACTTTTAAACGATAATATTCTAAATGTTTCAAAACGTTTGTCGAAATAGAAATATCATTTTCATTCTTTCCCAGATTAACACCCACATTATTCAACTTAGAAACGATGGACGTATCGGAAAAGGCTAAACAGGATTTAGGTGATGATGTAATACGTTGGTTGTCGAGGTTCTGCGCTGCTTTACGCCGCATAGCCTTGGCCAAGGAGTCCTCATCTGTGTCCATAGTGCCGTCATCAGCAACTGTATGCCGATTACTCCACCGTATCGGTGTCACCCCCATTGATGATCGTGGAACTGACTGTGCTGCCGGTGGAGGGGATGATGGTGGAGTAGCAACCCCCTCCCCGACAGTCCGAGCCACCTGCACGAGCGAGGCCGCTGTCTCAAGTGTGTCCACAGCCGGCCCTACATGCGGATGATGGGATGTCGAGCTCGTCGTCGCGGTCGCCGAGGGGACTGATATATCCGCGGACGCGATCGCCGGTTGGTCCGCCAGTTCCCCAGCTGGCGTGAAGGCCGCCGCTGTCGCATTGTGCACAGCCAGGGTAGCCATCATCTGCCTCGGCACACAGGCCGAAAGTGCTTCGGGTGGCACCACCTGCTCCGGCCCCATGGACAAGAGTGCATGCTCATCGAACGTAGCAGCCATGCATGTGCTCCCATGCATTTGATGACCCACTGTATCAGCCATGTATGTGCTCCCATGCATCTGATCAGGGTCAACTAGCGTAGTGCGTGTAGACTGAGACGTCCCTATACCAGCGGACAGAAGTGGCAGCAATGGAACATCATGTGTCGTGGAAGCAATCGGTAGCCCACGTTGTTGCACTTGTGTCATGTGAACATCCTTAGCAGTAGATGAACCAGATGGCTGCAGGTTGGAGGAGGGAGTAGTATGCTCGGAGATATCCATCTCATCGTCCTTCTCCTTCCCGGTGCAATCATCATCCGCATCATCGCCCTTTCGCGTCCAAATAAAAGGTACAAAATCTGGATCTGGAATGAAGTCTGCCGGTTCCTTCCTGAACGTGAAAGCATACCCCTTGAGCTTAACCACTACATCCGTGGAAACGAAATGTCCAACATCATTTTTCTCTTTAGACAAAATCTGAGTGTTAGTCATGGCTACGAGGATACGGATTATCCCACGATGTCTTAGGATGATGAGATCAACATCCATGGTCTTACCCATCAATGTGTCAAGCCCAGAGACCCCAGAAGTGACGAACAGTGTGGGGAACACCCTCAACATGAACCCAAACCTGCTTGAGTTCCAACTTATGTGGGATCTCCTGAGATTTCCATGCAGAAATAGTGAGCTGAGCATTAACTGAAGGCACGTTCACCTGAATACTGTCGACTCTATCCAAATCCTAAAAAGAGGGAAAGCTGACAAGGTAAGCATCCTCCCCATGCTTTATGGCCTCCCATTTCCACTGAGTCCGAACTGGGCATCTCCTCGCAATTTGGCTCTCAATAATGTTAGCAGGCACCATCACACCGCTAACGCGAACACAGGCGATCGGGGTCTGTGTCGGTGCCAACTGTTCTTTCACAACAGAATCAGGTAACTGAGCAAAGTAAGTCTCTTCGGCTCCCACTCCCGAAACAAAAGCATGAGGACTAGGGAGCTTAAGAACAGGACACCTCAGAGTTGGGTGTGCAATTTTGTCGCAAATATAGCAATAATGTTGGACCGGACAATCCTTAGTTGCATGCGTGTCAACTGCACACTTCCAACAACGAATCCCTTTTTTAGCTTTACCCTTGGTCGTAGGTGGGTTCCCTTTGACATTAGGCACAGGAGTCATCGTAGATGGTACAGTGATGTCAGTTTCTTGTACCTGACCCTGTGGCTGCGGCGACGGCAACTGCGACTGTTGTTGCATCTGCAAATGCGGACCAACCTGGTGAACATGGCCAAACTGCTGTGATTGCACCTGCTGTTGTGGTACATATTGGTTCGGAAACTGATGCTGAGTGTTCACGTATTGCTGTGGGTACTGAAAGCCCTGTTGCACATTACCACCAAGTAACTGCTGCTGAGGCGTCTGGATTTTCTTCTTCTTCTTGCGCTTCTGAGGAACGCCCAGGTGGCCCACCGCGAAACTTGCTTGTTGTTGCAGAACTGGAGCACCCCTAGGCTGGTACTGGGCGGGGGGAGCCATCCCTGTAATTGGCGCCATGTATGTTGGGACATGCCCGTGCTGCGCCGTGTAGTGAGTCCCTTGACCTTGCAACGGGTATTGCGCCCCACTGTAGGCATACGCTGGAGCCGTTCCTCGCTGATGTTGAGGGAGAGCCGAGGCGCCGGCCACGCCCATCCCAGCAGCAGGTGGACGAGAGGACCCTGGGTCCAACCCCATGAAGGTTCCGCGAAGCACAACAATTGACATCATATTTTTGTTTCGTGGTAATGCACACCATTCAACTGTAGTTACAACGAGGCAATGACTTAGGAGACATCGGATCTGTCTTCTTGGCTCGGGGCACGTCACGGGCGGTGCACACATCATCCCCCTAGATAGCAGTGGCAGATCGACATGAGCAAACGGGCGTTCAGGGCGGAGAGCAAGACTGATGATGGAGGACTACTCCTTGGCGGTCAGTGGGGTAGGACGATATGAATGAAAGAGGCCGCCATGGCAAAGGTGAGGTGGACGTCATCTGATTTGAAAGGAGAGGGCACCAATGAGAAATGTTCTGCTACAACGGAAAACCAAGAGGAGGGTAGGGTCTGGCGGAAAAGGAAAAGGGTGTGTTGTGCGGTGTGATTTTTGTGTTGGGATCGCATGTTGGAGGTAATATGGTGGATAATCCGGACAACCACATTTCTCCCTCAAATGTGAGATGGATATGAGAGAGCCTGGAATATTCAGACAGTTGGAATTTGGGAGCCCGCTAGCACCCGTTTGATGTCCGAACATGTCCGCACATATGGGGTAGAAATAAGTTTGGACCTTAGAAATAACCTTAATCATTTATTTGATACATTTATATACATTGTAGCTCGTGGCGACGCACGTGCGCTCTACTAGTATTTTCTAAAAGATGACCGTGTCGCTTAGTCGAGGCCTTGACCATGGTGACATGTGTTTATTCGCTCCGGTGACGCAGTAAAAGAATAACCTTTGTGCATAGTGATGTTTCAGTTTAAACTACATGGTTTTAAATTGGTCTTATACAGGACTGACAATAGATTATGCCTTGTGAGTTTTCAAGCTACTAAAAGTAACTGAACCTGCGCTATGTAAGAATGGTTGCATGTGTTAACTAGTGGTGCATAATATTTGAGACCGTCCATTATATAAAATGCATATATGAAATTGATAGGTACCTAACTCTTCTTGTGCTTGAAACTAAATAGTGGAACACATAGCATGCTTATTGGTCATATGTTGGTGCTTATCAATAGATCTCATATGAAACCTTTTACTTAACTTTGCCAAGGTTATTCCCTTGGGTTTATTCCGTGATATAAACATCTTATGTATTTACATGTTTGTGTAGAATTGTGATCTGTTAGCCAAAGTACTTTTGTAACTATTACAATTTTATAATTAGGATGAGGGAATGGGGGAAAGACCTATTGAAGAATAAACCCCGTTATCACTCCTTATTCAATAGTATGGTAACATTCACAAGGCAATATAAGTAAGCGTCGGTGTCTAAATAGTCTAACTTGCATGTTTTGAAAGCTTGGTTCGCTCCCGTCCTTTGCGTCATCGGCGCGACGGGTCATCTAGTGGATGTAAAAGCTGAACGGTCGGTCAATCTTGATGCAAATCCAAAAATTAGGCCACCATCCAAACACACACCGACGCCCCTAGCCAACATCGAAAAATGGTAAGGTGGTTGTTGGCTCCGGTCCAAACGGCCCTTTAACCCATTCCTGATCAAAATAGTTAAGGTGTACAGAGAAGTAAAAATAAACTGTAACATGAACGATAATATAGTGATCATTCTAGAAAAGTTTTACAGGCAGAACATATTAGACATGCCCTGAAATTACAATTTCAGCCCATTTTTGGTCGAATTTTGTCAAAAAATGAGAATCTCCAA
The DNA here is from genome assembly GCA_039707655.1 of Elymus sibiricus. Lineage (NCBI taxonomy): Eukaryota > Viridiplantae > Streptophyta > Magnoliopsida > Poales > Poaceae > Elymus > Elymus sibiricus. The sequence goes on along the minus strand of CM077663.1, from coordinate 333,593,716 downwards.
AAAAAATGTGGAAAAGCTTCTGTGAAATCAACGCTGATATATTTATCATTCTGGAAAAATTCCACACAATTTGACCGAACGGATTTAAAAATACCCTGAAATTATAATTTCAACTCATTTTTTGATCGAATTATGCCGAAAGGCATCATCTGCATTCTTCAGTCCTCCCGTCCACTTCAGCACAGGCGAGGAGCGACGACTGGACAGAACCTCAGCCACACAACTCCGTCAATACTCAATACTCAGCCATATCAATAGACTCTCTGTTCCAGCGCGAAGCGTCTCGCCGCCTCGGGGGATTCGCCGGCAAGCGGCCATGGCCCGCCCCTCGCGGCTCTACCTCCTCGCCTACAACTCCCTCCAGGCCATCGGATGGTAACCAAACCACCTCCCAGCAGCAGCAAGAGCAACAGTTGAATTCCCTAGTCATTTAATCCCTTCCCGCCTGCACTGACTAATTCGTCTCTCGATCCCCTTCCTCGTCGGACTGCAGGTCCGTCGCCTTGCTCCGCCTGCTGCCCTGCCTCGTCCCTCCCGTCTCCGTCCGCCCCGCGTACGCCCTCGCCGGCGACCTCATATGTGCGTGCTCCCTCCCGCCTCCCCCTAATTTCTATTCTCGTCTGAATTCTGAATTCCGTGTGGTGTGGGCTGATAACCTCTTCTCCACATTTTCTTGCCGTCTCTCTAGGCTTTCTGCAGACCTGCGCGGTTCTTGAGACCGTCCATGCCGCCATCGGTGGGAGGATGAACTGCTAACTAGACTTAATTTCGTCTTCTCACGGACTTTTTCCCCTGTTGGTGATGTGTGTGAATTGACTCAGGATGGTTGGCTGTTTGGTTGTTCAGGACTGGTGCCCACCTCGCCGTTTCTTGCTTTCCTGCAATGGGGAGGGAGGACTCACTTCATTCTCGCCCTTCTCCGGCAAATCCCTGAGGTGTGATGAACGCAGGAACCAACCGCCTTAACAAGTTTCTTCGCTCTTCCTATATTTCAGCTCTGTTAGAGTTTGGCTGATAAGTTCAGTCTGCTGTTGCAAATGCAGGTTCAGGACAGTCCCTCTGTCTTCATAACGTTTATGGCTTGGAGCATATCTGAGGTGTGGCAGAATCACTTCTCGTTTTCTCACTTCTTCATGAGTCGTCTTATTCTCACCAAGTCACCAGTAACCACACCAATGGAGAGCGACACTTGATGGCTATGTTAAGATGCATGCCCTGATATAATGAGTTACCGCTCTGAAAGCATGTTTTATGAGTTATACAACTTTGATTCTTCTCTGAACTCATATATCTGTTGCTAGTCTAATTTGCTAGTAATGTCAGCATTAATGGTGTTACTGTGAAGAGTGTGTTCAAAAAAGTGTCATTGTGAAGGGTTGTTCTGTCCATTAAGTTTTTTTTTTCCAATGTATTGACCTGATTATGTTCAGCTGTTAAGAGAAAATAGACTGATGATTGCCTTTTGAGGAAACACGGACGAGCAAGCATAGTAGTATGTGGTATCTTTAGGAATAATTAGCGGTAGAAAAATGGCCCTTATGCAGAATCTTCACAAGATATAGTTCGTAAGGTCCACCTTTTAGGTGAAGTTTTTTGAATCACGCTTAATACATTGTTCTCATTGTGCAGGTTATTCGATACTCTCACTATGCTCTGACCACGTTAAAAGTTTGTCCAGCATGGATGACTTACCTCAGGTTCCACCTCCTAGCAGTATCAATCTTCACACGTATATTTTGTTTTGATTATAAATGCTGCCCTATTTTATGAGTCATTGCTCGGCACAAACACGTTAAAGCATACTCACAGCATAAACTCAACTGAGTAGAATAAGACCTCATTATTTTCTGAAAGAACTAGTACATAGAATATCTTTTATTGTGAGTATAAAATGGAAGGCCTACTGTAAAATAGTCATATCCTATGTGAATTACTTCCGTTTCACAATTTTTTCTGCTCCCCTGTGGTTTATCAGACCATCGCACCTCAGTTCTCAGATCATACAGCTTTATCTCAAACAACTTCCTACCTGTAGGTACACTGCCTTTATCCCGCTGTATCCAATTGGGGCAGGACCAGGAGAAAGTAAGCTCAGAAGCTCTTTCGCACCGCATTGTTCCTATAAAAACAATCTTCCTTAATCTGATAATCCACTGTTGTGCTCTACTCTCCTTGCTATATCTGCACGCAGTGTGGACTATGTACCAAGCTCTTCCATTTGTGAAGGAGAGGGACCTCTACTCAGGATTTTTTGCAAAGTTCTCCATGAGCTACCATTCCTTTCTGGTGGTACGTTGACGTCGAATCAGCGAGACTGAATACACCATGCATCCCTGCTGCTTCTGTTTTATCATAATGTTCATTTGATCACTTACTGGAAACATGTGGTGACAGGGTGTGCTGCTGTGCTATCCGCTTCTGTGGCTGAAGCTGTACCTGCAAGTGTTCAAGCAGCGCAAGTCCAAGCTGGGAAAGGTGGACAGGAAGAAACGGGCATGAAAGAAATAGGTTCAGCTCAGCTGCCATTATTTCGCTGAAATTTGGTAGGCGAGCAGGTTGCCTGGGGATCTTGCAGCTGATGCAGTTGATGCCGACGGAAACAACTCGGCGAATACTGACATATGGGCCGCGTCTTGCAACAAGCGACGGAGCCGTTACAACGGCCCCCCTTTGCCGAGTTTCCTCTAACGACAACTCGGTGAACATTTTCTGATTTTCATTTTTTAATCGGAATGCTAGGCGTCATATCTTTGCCGAGTTTTGTCTGGCCGAAACTCGGTGAACATTTTACGTTTGTTCATTTTTTTAAATTGGAATACCAGGCGTCACATGTTTACCGAATGTTGCACAAAAAAAACTCGGTAATCACTGACATGTGGGCCAAGGTATCACGTGCTGCTGACCAGTTGACCGTGCGTCTTGCTATCCCGAGTTTCAAAACTCGGCAAAGGATGGCTTTCGTTGAGGGAGTCCTGGATTAAGGGGTCCTCAGGCCGCTGGCCTATCTCCCAATAAGCCGGCTTGGTGGGCCGCTCTCTGACTATCGCAGGAAGGGCCGGGTATGCCGCGACCCCATGTTCTAGAAGGAAGCCTCGAAGGCGCGTCGTGCACTCCAAGTCAAGATGAGGAAATCGGCATTTCCATCCCCGGCAGGAGACCTATCATGTGTAAACCCTAGTACCCCCGGTGTCTATATAAACCAGGGAGGTTTTAGATTGTAGGGAAAAAAGAGAAACTCATCTAGGGTTTTAGCTATTCGATCTCGTGGTAGATCAACTCTGTAACCTTCATACACATCAATATAATCAAGCAGGACATAGGGTTTTACCTCCATAGGAGGGCCCGAACCTGGGTAAAACATCGTCTCCTTCGTCCCCTGTTACCATCGATCCTAGACTCACAGCTCGGGATCCCCTACCCGAGATCTGCCGGTTTTGACACCGACATTGGTGCTTTCATTGAGAGTTCTGCTGTGATCGCCAAAGGAATCAATGGCCCGCTTAGTCATTAGCGAGGAAGTCCGCAACATGGACTCCTTTGTCCCTGGACAGATCTTCGCTTTCGGCAGCGTCGTGCTGCACGCCGACCCGACCGGCCATCTTGGCCGGGTCGGGACTTTCGCCCCTGATCAAGAGGTCAGATTCGGGAACCTAGAGTTCTCCGTAGACTCTCAGGGCGATCTTTTACTCACCGGGCTTGCAATCTCATCTGATGCGCCCGAGGACTCCGAGGCCTTGACTTCGGATTTCGCTCTCCACCCCGCCCACAGGACCAACCCCGACGACGATCTGGCTTCTAATCCGGACCCGGTCATAGAACCGAATGGTCGGGGGTCGGCTCCTGCCGAACGCACTCCTTGTTCGGACGCATCGGAGGTTAACTCCGAAAGCTCTGGGCAGATTGACCCGATCGAGCTCTTGACACTCAGCGAGGCTCTAGATCGGATCCTATCGATGAAAATCACTGACGACCCAACCCCGATCCACGTTCAGATCGGTCTGAAGGCGGGTCGAGAGGATTTTTTTATCCCACCCACCACCCACTTAGTAGCCACTGTCGAGGACTTAACCGATATGTTGGACTACGCCTCTGAGGAGGCAGAAGACATGGATGAAGAGGATTGCGCTCCCGCCCTCGTCAACACCGGGCATTGGACTGCCACCTCCACCTACGACGTCTACATGGTGGATACTCCAGCTGATAAGGGCGATCACACAAACAAAAACAATGGCGATAAATCGGGCGAGGAGTCGTCAAGGCGCCGCAAACTGCGCAAACGGTCAAAAGCAAAAAAGGGAAGGGATGCCATTGCTGACACCGGGGAGAACGACACCTCGGAAGACCTCGGCGATCCCGATATCCCCGAGCATCCGCTAGAGGACCAGGAGAGGCCGGAAGATCAGCGCGACCTCGAGGATCTACACGATTCCGAGGATGACAACTACCTCCCCCCTGTCGAGGAGGAGGACAGCCTGGAAGCCGAAGACTTTACCGTCCCCGAAAACCTTGAGGATCAGGAACGGTTTAGGCAACAACTTATAGCCACTGCCCGAAGCCTGAAGGCAAAAGAACGGCAGCTTAAGGCCGAACATGACGCCCTCAATGATAGATGGACAAGGGTCCTATCAGCCGAGGAAGGGTACAGTACCGGTCTATTGGACCAACCCAAGAGCTACCCACGCCGACGGCTGCTGCCTCAGTTCGACGACGAGGTCTCTAATACACCGTCGCCCAAACACACTCCATACGACCAGCCGGACCGCCCTCCCCGAGGACGAGATAGGACGGCCGGCGACGCCGGTTATAGGCCGGCAATACCCCGCGGAAGGGGAAAAGAGCCAATAGAGCCCGAGGACAGGTACGACCTGCGACACGACCTGGATTATAGAACAGGCCGCACGAGATCCATCTACGGATCTAGACGGTACTCCCTCGATAGATGGGACGGGTACCAGCCTCGGCTCGACCACAACAATAGAGGTCGGGAACCAAACCGGGCCAGATCAGGCGTCGACTACCGGCGTGACATAGCCCGGGTCAGAGGCGCTGCCCACCCACTGTGCTTCACCGACGAGGTGATGCAACATCAGTTCCTGGAAGGGTTTAAACCCGTGAACATAAAGCAATACGACGGGACAACGGACCCAGCAGTATGGATCGAGGATTTCCTCCTCCACATTCATATGGCACGAGGAGATGATCTCCATGCCATCAAATATGTGCCCCTAAAACTTAAAGGGCCAGCTCGGCACTGGTTAAACAGCCTCCCCGAAAATTCTATCGGGAGTTGGGAGGATCTCGAGGACGCTTTCCGATCTAACTTTCAGGGGACCTATGTCCGGCCTCCGGACTCCTCCGATCTAAGCAATGTTGTCCAGAAGGCAGGCGAATCAGCTCGACAATTCTGGAATCGGTTCTTGACCAAGAAGAACCAGATTGTCGATTGCCCAGACGCCGAGGCAATAGCCTCCTTCCGGCACAATATTCGGGACGAATGGCTGGCTCGCCAGCTCGGTCAGGACAAGCCTAGGACCATGTCCGCCCTTACATCACTCATGACCCGCTTTTGCGCGGGCGAGGATAACTGGCTAGCTAGACGAAGGCACAACCCCGAAGACCCCGACACCTCTGAAGTCCGGGATGGCAACGGCAAACCTCGACGCAACAAAAGTAAATGCCGGCACCACAATGGTGATGCCGACGACACGGCTGTTAACGCCGGTTTCCGCAACCCCCGATCCGGGCAGCGGAAGAAGCCTTCTAAAGGCAATCGTGACGGACCTACCCCGCTGGACAAGATCATGGATAGGCCCTGCCAGATCCACGGCACTCTAGACAAGCCCGCCACCCACACCAACCGTAACTGTTGGGTGTTCAAACAAGCCGGCAAACTCGCAGCCGAAGAGCAAGGCAAGGGACCACGCAGTGAGGACGATGAGGAGCCCCGCGGTCCGAGCAATGGAGGACAGAAGCAGTTCCCTCCAGAGGTAAAGACTGTGAACATGATATACGCCACTCATCTACCTAAAAAGGAGAGGAAGCGCGCCCTTCGAGAGGTCTACGTCGTAGAGCCGGTAGCCCCGAAGTTTAACCCATGGTCGGCCTACCCGATCACCTTTGATCGACGAGACCATCTGACCAGTATCCGTCATGGGGGTTCGGCGGCCCTCGTCCTAGACCCCATTATCGATGGGTATCACCTCACTAAAGTCCTAATGGACGGAGGAAGTAGCCTCAATATGATTTACTTAGACACGGTGAAAAAGATGGGTATAGATCCATCAAGGATCAAGCCTAGCAACACTACCTTTAAAGGAGTGATCCCAGGCGTCGAAGCCCGGTGCACGGGCTCTGTTAGCCTGGAAGTAGTGTTCGGTTCGCCCGACAACTTCCGCAGCGAGGACTTGATCTTTGACATTGTCCCCTTCCGCAGCGGTTATCATGCCTTGCTGGGCCGCACAGCGTTCGCTCGCTTTAATGCCGTCCCACACTACGCATACCTCAAGCTCAAGATGCCCGGGCCCAAGGGGGTCATTACTGTCAACGGCAACACAGAGCGTTCCCTCCGAACTGAGGAACATGCATTGGCCCTGGCGGCCGAATTCCATTACAATGACGATCGGCCAACACCACAATCTGCCATAAAGGCACGTAAGGCTGACAAACGAGCTCGGTCTCAGTCCGAAATCCCGGAATCTTATTCTCCCCAGAAATAGGGACACGTTCCTCACTGCACAGCCCTAGTGCCCGTCAAACATGTGCCAAGACGGCACAACTTTGCACTTAAGATTCCATGGGCAGCAGTGAGGAACAACTATCAAAGGGAAAGTGTTCGGCTGGACCGAACTACTGCCAGTACATGTCCTCGGACATACCACAGGTACCATCAAGGACCTGCTAAAGCGTAAAGCTCATCCATACTTCGGCGACTTCTCAAGATCTTCTTCCCAAGGTCCGCTCGCCGACACCATTACCCTTAAAGGAATACAACTCCCTAGGAGGCGCAGGAGCGGTCATGCGGCTGGGCACATCGAGGTCGTCAAGCCACCCATCGAAGACCCCTGGTACAACCTCTCCTCTTTAAACTTTATATTTCCTCGTCAAATACCTGTAAACAGTGGCTTCGGCAATTTGAGTTATAAGAATTAATGAGCAAATCAATAGACCATTGTACATGGCTTCTTCGCTGTATTTTATGCTACATACTCTGTTCTTCCCTCATCAACGCTTCTTGCGAAACTGTTCGGTATACATTACGATGCAACCGGCTAATAGACCGGGGGATTGAATTTAAAATACCACCCTAAGCATCACCCCGACACAATTGATCGTGTGTTCGGCGTCTTGGATTTTGCTTTATATGCATCGGATCCGAACTATGTCTTGGGTCAATAGTTGGGTTGCCCGGCTCCTGTGTTTGCCCTTTTACGTTCCGCTCGTCCGGCTAAAGGGGCAAAGGGAGAACCACTGCGATTGTGCTTCCAGCTCGCCTGGTAAAGCACCTCAGGGGAGAAAGCCGAAAACTGACTGTCATAGTAAGCGAGAACCGGTCTGCAAATCCGAGCATAAGTGTCATACTAACAAATCGATAGAGGTTATTCCGTGTCATACGATGGGTTTCGTACTTGTACGAACCATGTGATGCTGGCTTAAGCCTCGGTATATCCGAACATCACAAAACACTGGGGGCTAGTCATCAGCCCCCGCATTTTTTTCCTACGGCTAAGTGAAAGAAATAAAGCATTATAGTCCGATTGCCTTGTTCCCCTCGCACTACCACCTTCGGACACCGATACCTCGGCTAAGGGTCATAGTGCGGGGGCAGAAACACCTCGTGTAGTATCTACGTGGGGCTGAAGCCGACGACTCGCAACTTTCAGATAAAACGGCCACATAGGAGTCACAATAAGTACAAAACTCAAAAAGACATGATAAACCATGCAGCCTCATTATAAAGCGTTAACAATCTTCGGACATATTACAACGCGCTCATTCATAAAAAATATCCTTAGAGCATTGGGCCTCTATCGCCCGAGCGCCCTCCATCACTACGGAGAAGTATAGCTCGGGGCGCCTATGCCCCTTTCCAGGGGGCGGAGGTGCGGTGGCCATCTCGGTCGGCTTGAGCTTCGGCCAGTGCACCATGGTCTTTGCAAAGGCCATCCGAGCTCCCTCGATGCATGTAGAACGCTTTAGCGCGTCAATCCGAGGCGCAACATTGCACAGTTTCCGTACCAAGCCGAAGTAGCTGTTCAGCAACGGCTCTTTAGGCCACAGCCGGACGCAGAGATCCTTCATGGCCGGCTCCGCCATCCCGTGCAGCTCCATCAGTTGCTTCATCTGCTCGATCAGAAGAGGAGAACGCTCGGGGGACTCAAACTGTGCCCAGAATAGCCGAGCCTCATCATCCTCCTCCCGCGAAGCATAGAACTTGTTCGCGTCCGCTGCACTCTTTTGGAGATCCGCATAGACGCCTGAGGAATGCCACACCTGGGTGAGCAAAGCAACCCTGCTACCACAAAAGGCGCATTGTAGTGAATACGGCTTACCATCTGTGACAGCCTTGACTTGGCGAACCTCTTCTTCAAAGGACCGCCTGTCCACCCGCTCCTTTTGGAGCTCGGATTTCAGTGCGGATAGCTCGGTGGCTTGCTCTTTGCCTTTCTGCTCAAGGGCCTCGCACTTCGTGCTGGCATCCTTGAGCTCCTGCTGCACCTCTTCCACCCGGGCCTCATGCTTATCGCTCGTAGTTTTTAATGCGGATAGCGCGGCTGCTGCTTGTTCGGCCGCCGCCTTCTCATCCGCGGCCGCTTGCTTCATCTTTTTTAGCTCGGCCTTGAGGTTCTTGACCTCCGCAGCCGAAGCTGTGTAAATAGTAAATGAGTCATTACACTGGGTTAAGAGTCTTAATTAATAACGATAGATAGCCCGGATATTTTAATTCGACTTACCTTGCGCTTCATCGAACCTCTTATTCAGGCGATCGAGCTCCTCTTCGGAGCTCTTGAGCTTCCGATTTAGCTCGGCAAGCTCCGCAGCGTTGACGGCCGCCGCCGCCGACGAGGCCTGCAAAAAAAATAAAAAAAATAAATTGTACAATATCAAGTTATGTGGGTTCAAACCGCCGAGCTGTTAAGAATATGACCATGTGCTCGGTCCTCTCAAGGGCTTTTAGAACAGTGCGAGACAAACGATGCCTTATGCATCGTTGGTCACTCCGGGGGTATTTGACCCCCGGGTGGGTTTTTGCAAACCCACCCAGGGCTCGGGGGCAACTGCATATATAAAGATAGCGCAAACTTAATAAAATTAATTTTTTTTCAGGAAAAGGGTATTACGTGGCTCACCTTGAAGCCCGTCAAGAGACCATTGAAGGCCTCTTTCAGTCCGCTGTCAACGGACTGAATACCTTGCAAAACTGCACCCATAAGAGTGCGGTGATCCTCGGAGATGGAGGCACTTGATAAAGCCTCCCCCATCATGACTGGCCACTCAGTCATGGGTGGCACCGGTGGTGACCGGCCAACCCGATCTCTGATGGGGGATTGAGCTGGTAGCTCCGGAGGCACAGTGCTCTCCGGAGATGTCCTCGGAGGGGACTGGACAGTTTCTCGTCCCCCCTCCTCAGCAACCAGGGGAGTTTCCCCCTCCTGGTCTTCGGCGGTCGAGGCATTAGCCTCGGCCATAACATCGTCACCCCCGCCACCGGTGTTCGGATCCACAGGAGCCAGGCGGGATGACACATCTGCGGCCTCCTTCGCGGCCCCTGGAGGTGTGGGGTGCGACGTAGTCCCGCTCTCCGCTAGCTCGGATTCGTACCTTTGGGCCGGGGGCTTGACCCTTAGGTTCCTTCGGGGAACCCTCTCAAAGTCCTCGGACTCAGCGTCGGAGTCCGAGCTGTCGTCAGCCAGGATTAACCTCGGCCAACGCGCCCTCTTCTGGGCAGGAGGAGGTAGATCCTCCGCGGCGTCCGGCGACGCCGCCCTCTTTCTTGTGAGGGGGGAATCGCCTTCCCCCCCGTCCTCGTGCTCTTCCTCATGAGTAGAGGAGGCATGGGTTTCCTCAGACATAGTGTCCGGCGGGTTCCTTGTGCGGAGGGCTTCTCGGCTTTTCTTCTTTTATTTATTCTCCGGCGCTGTGTACGGCACAACGACGAGCATCGTCGTCAGCAGATCCGACCCGGGGCCTTCGGGCTGCGAGGCCGGGCAGTCCATTTTGACGGCCTTGCTCAGCCACTTCTGTAAAGATGAGAGGGAAGTTGTTCAGCTCTTGTCAAACAACAGGGCCGGAGTATCAAGATAATATCATACCTGGGTAGGAGGGTTATCGGCGCTTAGGCCCGAGTCCTCCTCCTTGGCTGGCTAGCTCTTCTGGGGCTTGAATAATGCCTTCCACAACTTCTCGTGGGTAGTGCGGAAGAATCCTCGCACCGTAGGCTGGTCCTTGAGCTGATAGGCCCACATTGGGGAGGCTCGGCGTTGGCAGGGAAGAAGGCGACGGTGAAACATGACCTGGACAACATTGACCAGCTCGACCTTGGCCGCGATCACCGAGGAAATGCGCTTCTGCAGCGATTTCACCTCTGCGTCCGACCCCCAGTCAAGGCCCTTCTTGAGCCACGAGGCTAACCTCGCAGGGGGTCCAGATCTAAACTCGGTAGGTGCCGCCCAACCCTCGTCCCTTGGTTCGGTGATGTAGAACCATTCCTTCTGCCAGATCTTGATTGTATCGATGAAGGTGCCGGCCGGCCACTTGACGCGGTGGAGCTTACTGATTACCGCCCCTCCGCAGTCCGCGTGCTCACCCGCGACTATCTTCGGCTTGACATTGAAAACCTTGAGCCACAGGCCGAAGTGCGGCTCGACCCGCAGGAAGGCTTCGCAAAGAATAATGAATGCCGAAATATGCATGAAGGAGTTCGGGGGAAGATCGTGGAAATCCAGCCCGTAGAAAAACATGAGGCCCCTAACAAAGGGGTGGAGCGGAAAGCCTAGTCCCCGGAGGAAGTGGGGGACGAACACCACCCCCTCGCCTGGCTTAGGGGTGGGGACGACCTGGTTCGCTTCTGGAGCACGGTGAAAGACGTTGGCGGGGAGGTAGCCGGCGAGCTTTAACTCCCGGATGTCCTTGTCGGTGACCGTGGAGGCCTCCCACTTGCCCATAGAGCCTGAACCCGCCATGGCTAAGCTCAGAGGAGAGACTGAGGGAGAACTGGATCTGGGCTCCTGGAGCTTGGGAAGATTGAGGAAGCGGGGGATGCGAATGGGAAGCGTGAATAGGCCTCGGTTTTTTTTTCCTTTTATGAGGCGTGATGCTGATGAGCTTCCCTCTACTGCGCCGCGAGCTTCTCCGCTTCCCGAGATATCCGTGCCGTTACGCGCGCGTGAGAAAACCTAGGGTTGTAATCGTATCCCGTGTGAAACGGAGCACGATCTGTACATTGATGAGTCGTGCCAATGTAAAGACGGCCTCGAACCGCGAATCAAGTTTCCATAACTGGTTCAGTGGTCGTGATAGGCCGCGACCCTTCATCAAAAGGGCTGACAGGGAACACTGTTTACACTTTGACGTTTGGCTTTTCGGGGTGAGCGACTCATGGCGTCTGGACAATCGAATGATCGGAAGCATTACGCGTCATCGGAAGCCGGACCAGTCTCAGCCGATCATTAAGGGGAAGAAGAACTCACCCCGCAAGCCGAAGACTCCGATCGCGTGGAACTGGTGGTGCTATGACCTTTGGCGTTGGGGGCTAGTTCGGGGGCTACTGAGGGAGTCCTGGATTAAGGGGTCCTCGGGCCGCTGGCCTATCTCCCAATAGGCCGGCTTGGTGGGCCGCTCTCTGACTATCGCAGGAAGGGCCGGGTATGCCGCGACCCTGTGTTCTAGAAGGAAGCCTCAAAGGCGCGTCGTGCACTCCAAGTCAAGATGAGGAAATCGGCATTTCCATCCCCGGCAGGAGACCTATCATGTGTAAACCCTAGTACCCCCCGGTGTCTATATAAACCAGGGAGGTTTTAGATTGTAGGGAAAAAAGAGAAACTCATCTAGGGTTTTAGCTATTCGATCTCGTGGTAGATCAACTCTGTAACCTTCATACACATCAATATAATCAAGTAGGACGTAGGGTTTTACCTCCATAGGAGGGCCCGAACCTGGGTAAAACATCGTCTCCTTCGTCCCCTGTTACCATCGATCCTAGACTCACAGCTCAGGACCCCCTACCCGAGATCCGCCGGTTTTGACACCGACATTCGTCTTAAATGAGGAACGAGCGAGAGGGTTTGCTCCAAAGGAAAACCGTGACTCTGCTCACTCTCCTCACTCTCACTCTCTCGCCAGCCATCTAACTAGCTAGCTCCCTCTCCTCCGATGATGGATCACCGCCGTGTCGCCTCCTTCACTTCTGCTAGTCGTGTCGCCGACTCTTCATCTCGAATCCGTCGTCGCATCGACTCGACGACCGAGTCATCCGCACCGCGGATGACTGCCACAGCGGCTCCGCCGACGGATGGCGTGCCTGTCTTATCCGCGGCCACGGGCCTTGCCTTCGTCGAAGCCATGGCGGCCCCGGGTTTGGCCGCCGTCAAATCGGCAGACGAGGTCGCATCCGTGGCCACGGGCTCCGCCGCGACCATTGGCGCCCCCACTGCAATGCTCGCCGCCATGGCCACGGGTGCCTCCGCTGCAATCGACGCCGTCCGCCTCCTTCCTCGTCGCATTGGCGCCCGGCGTCCGCAAAAACAGGGAGGAGCGCGTGAGGTGAGCTTCTTCACCTTTTCCCCTTTTGGCAAAATGTGCATGCGTATGTATATCTGTACACACGTAGCTAGCAAATGCTAGTTAATTTGGGAAAATTATGGAAATGTTAGTTAAATTAGGCGTAATAAATTGTGTATCTGTTAGAAGTAATGTGTATCTACCATAGTTCCAATTAAATTCTTTATTTGTTCTCTGCTGGGGTTTGCTAGCTAGTAATTAATTTTGATATATATTCGTCACCTTGGGTGAGGAATAGTTATTTGTCACCCTCCTCTATTTTTCATAAATGCACCGTAATTTTACGTTTCGTAAATTTTGTCTCGTTTCATAGAAAAAAAGCGTAATAAAATATATAATCACCATAAAAATAATTTTTGTTATGTAAATTTTCAAAGGTGAAAACATAGTGTAAAATATACATAAAATGCATTTTTCCGGTCTTATGACCTATATTTTTGTTTTCTTATGCCAAATTTTACGTGGTGAATCAATATAAATGTAACTATTTGTATTCAAATCTAATTTATTTATGAAACGATCGTAACATTACCTCGGGTGAAGAATAACTTACTCTACACCCTAGGAGTAGGATTTTCTATCATAGCTTGCCACATAACTAATTAAGGTTTTCGACGGTGTAAAAGTTCTCAAAAAATCTGAAAAACATACTGATGCAACACACATATAAATGTAACATGATCCAATGGAGGGATTAAAAAAATACGATTGTATGTGTCTTGGACAAAAAAAATGGTTCGGTATATATTTATGTTTGTGTGAGCTGAAAATATTTTTTGATAACTTTTGAACCGTTAAAAGTTTAACAAGTCTAAACTAGTTCTGTGGTAAGCTATGATAGACAATTTTTTCATATATATTGTAAAACAGGCTAGTAAAAGCAGTAACATAATTAAAAGGATTACTGGCCGCGCACTAGTCGACCATCCAACCAACTACTAGTAAAACTCCTAGAAAGATATCGTAACAAATTAAAACGGTTACGTACCCTTTTAGCACCGGTCACTCAGCCAACCATCCTACTAGTAACACTCCTTCAAAAATCTAGTAATGTACTTAACTTGATTACCCTATACATTACTACTAGTAAAATTTATGCCAAAATAGTGTTGAATGATAATCGTATTACGACTCCATACAAACCAATTGCTACCTAGGTAGTAATTACATTACTACTACCTTATGTGCATTACTACCTGACCATACAAAGCCATTAGCTGTGAGGTAGTAATTCATTACTGTATTTCATTTCCTAATTATGTTGGAGTTACTGATACGGGCGCTCGTGATGGGAGGATTGAGTCAGCCTAATTAGGCGCGCCTTGGGCTGGCGCGTACGCTAATTATACTATGCTCAGGCTCACTTTAGCAGTTATATATATATATATATATATATATATATATATATATATATATATATATATATATACCTGAACTTCCCTGTGTAAGAACCCGACCTTCGGGCTATCTTCGCAACCGTGTCTTCCCGCGCGAATTTTTCTGGTCAGTCGTGTTCTATGTGATATAAGTGTAATCTGGGAACGGTTTTTAGCAACTAAATGCCCGTTTTAAATAGGAATCTCGCTCGTTGGCGGATTTGCTCTCGGGACGTGATGAACTTGTGTCTGTTGCAATTTTACTGCCTGAGTTGTTCGACCTGAGCTTCCCTTGGTGAGAGGTTGAACTTCCCGTAAATTGTCCAAATGAGGCTTGCAATATACCGTTGGAAAGCTGTGGACACGACGGTCACGGCCTAAGTTGAATTTTTATTCTAACTATGAACGCTTTAAAAGTAATTTGGAAAATGGCCGAATCTGTACCGAGTTCGTATTTTCACGTTTTTGCTCAACGGTTTGTCGGAATGAGGCAAATGATATGGCGTTGGAAAGCTTGAAGAAATGCGAAACTTTTTGGTATATATTGTTTCTCCCAATTCTTTACGGTTTTAAGTCAATTTTGAAAATGGCTAAAAACGTATTTTCGCCGTAATTTCTACAAACTTTATCGGAATGGGGCAAATAATATACTGTTGAAAAGCTACGGAAAATGCGAAACTTTTCCATGTTGATGGTTTTCTCTGATTCCTAGCCGTTTTCAAGTAATTTCGAAAACGGCGAGATCATTCGTTCTGCCTTTATCGCGAAACAGAGTCTTCGAAAATGCACCGCGTGAAGAACTTGAACTTCATCGGCACGTCTACTTGAACTTCACTCTGTTTCTTCACGTGCTATTTTTTGCTCGTAGCTCTCCATCCACTCACCGGAATTGAGCAAGTGATATACCGATGGAAAGCTGCTGTAAACACGCAACTTTTCCGTCTTGATCAGTTTTTTCATACTCGCGACGGTTTAAAAGATTTTCATCCGAAATTCATTTAGCGTAGTAGTTGAACTTCCTGCTGTTTCCATGTTGAACTTCTGTCACGTATTCTTGTTTGTAATTTCTCACCCTTTCGTCGGTGTTACACAAATGATATTCCTTTTTGTACGGACCTCTCTCACAATATTTTTCTAACTTTCTCCGACCAAGAACTTGAACTTATAGCAAGAAAAAAATTGGACCTTGCCTTTTTATTCATTTTTCTCACTCACAAGAATGGGTGAGAAATACATAGTCAACCACACTCACAAGAAGTTTTGAACCTTCCCGTGTCGAGCACCTGAACTTCTAGCAACAAATTTTGTATACTTTGTCTTTTTATTCCTTTTCTCATATGAAAACACACACCATGCAACACGTGAACTTCTGGCTGTTTTCACTTTGAACTTCTGTGTTATTTTAATTTGAACTTCACGTTTTCTATTTTTGAGTAAAGAATTCTAGTAACGAGAAAAAATGTGAGTTTTTCATATACTTCGAACTTCTCTGCTGTTTTAATTTGAACTTCTTCATTTTATTATTTAGTAACGAGAAAAAATCTGAGTAGTTTATATACTTCGAATTTCTCTGTACTTTTTTTAAAAGTAGAGAAGTTCAATTTTTTTGAAAGTACTTCAATGCTTACTTAAAAATCATTTATTTAAGAAATATTGGACCGTTCGTTATATAATTTGATTTTTTATACACATCAAACTTTCCCGCGTAGAGCACGTGAACTTCTTTCAACAAACCTTTTAAGCTTTTATTTTTCTATTCTTTTATTCTCACCTGAAACACATTCCTTGCAGTACTTGAACTTCTCGTTGTTTTCACTGTGAACTTCTGTCATGTTTTTGTGTATACATCGAATTACACGTAATTGAAGGTCGGACGTCATTTTTTGCCATTTTAAAATATGTAATTGGAGCTCGGACATCCCGCATTAGAAATTTTGAACCGCGCAGGGAGAAGCACGTGAACTTCTTGCAACAAACATTTTAGTCTTTTAGTTTTGTATTCTTTTATTCTCATCTGAAACGCGTTTCGTGTAGTAGTTGAACTGCTCGCTGTTTCACTTTGAACTTCTGTCACGTATTTTAGTTGATCGGTATGTATGAACTTCGAAGAATATCATTTTGAAGCACTACACAATTTTTACCAAGAACAGAATATATGAACTTCCAGGAACCACACAGATTTTTCTGAACGTTCTCAGTTACAGTATTTTGAATTTCGCAATCTTGAGAACATGAACTTCAGAACATATGCGATGAATTTCTCCTCGACCATCTTTCTGTTCATTTCCCATTTGTTTTAACAGAACACAAATAGTATTATAGAAATCTCCACAAAAAGTATTACAGAAATCTGGGCAACTCCATGCAGTACATGTCCATGTAGGAATTAATATACATGTGTCAGGACATTCTTCATTACAGAACACTGGAAAAATCATTGTTGTATATGTCCAATAGCAACTGATATACCTATCTGTATTTCATGCCTAATATAGGAGAAGTATACAGGTTCAGTGAGAACACAGAAATGCATAGAAAAAAATTCGAAAAAACGATCAAGAATGAAAAGAACACAAACATCCATTATGCAAAACAACATGTCATAAAGATTTCAGGAAAAAGTAGCACTTCCTCCCGTGATAGTGCTATGCTGGACTACAGCCATGTCCCTCACAGTTGCAGGAAGCAGCAGGAGAAGATACAAGCATGACGGTTCCTGCTTAGGCCCTGGCAGGTCGTCGACGGGCACAAGGTGAGTGGCCATGGCGGCGGGATCCGGCAATTGCAGCCCAGGACTTTCTGGCGTCCTGCTGCTGCACGAGTTGGTTTCCGACGGCGGCGGCGCGTGGGGTCGCGGGCTTTCGGTGCACAAGAGGAGGCAGGTTGTGGAAGCCGCAGTCGAGCACGGGCGGAGCAGGGGACAGCGGCTTGACCGATCCGCCTGCTGCCAGGTCACGGGAACCGGCCTTGTTCTGTCCAGTCGAGCTGCACCCTGCGCCGGCGAGTGGGACCAAGGCTCAGGCAGGCTCCGCTGGTGGCCGAAGCGAAGGACGATGCCACAGGCCAAAGACGAACTGCGTGCACGCGCCCGCCGAACTGCAGCATCCCCCAACTTGTGCGTGCCACTGAGCAATCCTGTTCGTGGACTAGAAGCCACTAGAGCTGCTGCCCCGTTCTTGAAGGTCCAAGGAGAATTGGGGAGGAGGAGTACAGCGATGGTGCGGGGATCTCACCGTTATTCACGCCGGTGGGCACGACAGGGGATGGGGGTGACCGGATTTTGGCGCCATGGTGGAGTGAGCTTCCTTCGCCTGTGTCCGTGCGTGGTCACACTTGGTGGCATGGCGCATCGCGGTAGTGTGGTTTGACGGCGACCGAATCCAGACGTTGGGCGGAGCAGAGGCCGGACACGGGCGCTAGGCGGAGCGGAGGCCGGATCCAGGAACGGAACGGCGCAGCGGCCGGATCCAGCAGGGGCGCGGGGCAGGGAGGGAGGAGGCGGCTATGCGGGAGGTGGACGGGACCCGGCGGCGCGAGGCAGAGAGGGAGGCGGCGGCGCGCTGGTAGGCAGGGCGGCGATAGCGCGTGAGGTAGGTCGGGGATGTGGGGATCGTGGGCGGGGTGGGGCTGATTTTTTTTCTACCGCGGGACGGGTTTGGGAGTTCGGAAGGGCCTGTCGAGCCTATATAGGCGGTTGTGATCAGAATAGTTATTCTAATCCTGGGATTAGAATAGTGTCACTATATATTCTCACAACACCTCCCAGACAGCGTCACCTCCCCCTCCCCTCCCCGCCTTCTACCATGGCGGCGGCCAGCAAGTTGGCGCCGCCCCTCCCCTCCCCTCCCCGCCTTCTTCCGCGGGAGCGGCCCGCAGCGATACCTCCCCTTCACTCCCCGCTTTATTCCGCGGCAGCGGCCTGGCAGCACCGCCGCCCTACTCCTCCCGGCCTTCTTTCGCGTCAGTGACGGCCTTGGAGCACCGTCGGCACTTCCCTACCGGCCTTCTTCCGCGGCAGTGGCCTCGGAGCACCGACGGCCCACTCCGCCCGTCCTTCTTCATCTGCAGCTGCCTCAGAGATCAGCGGTGCATCAGGAACCAGCGGGGGCAGATCCACTAGGTTCCAACCTCCGCGAGATCTGATGTGGTTCTGCCTCGACAGGGCACCAGTTCGACGCAGAAGAAGTGCATGCAAGGCTACTTCCCCCGCCGCCACTGCTTGGATTCAAGCTTCGGCGAGGTTAGGCTCAAGACCTCCATCTCCGCTGACCTTGAACCAAGTTCAAATCACTCATGATCTACTGAGGAAGCGCAAGAGAAACTGGAATGCGCCAGTGGATGCAAGAGAGCTACAGACGGGCGCTATGGGAGCTTCCTGCAAAGATGCAGTGCACAAGGACAACTGGGCTGCGCCAGTGGATGCAGTGCACTTGGGCAAGCGAACTGCGCTAGTGGATGCAAGAGAGATGCACACAAGTGCTGTGGGAACTTCCTGCAAAGATGCAGTGCACATGGACAACTAGGCTGCGCCAGTGGATGCAGTGCACTTGGGCAAGTGGACTGCGCTAGTGGATGCAAGAGCTGTAGACGGGCGTTGTGGGAACTTCCTACAAACGCAAGAACGAACTGCAATGTGAGGTAAGCAGTTCAGTAATTCTTTGCTCTCAGTTTTGTTATTCCAGCCACTTCAGTGCTCGATGTTCAGTACGTCTTAAAACGCGATGCATTACGTTTAATTCAGTTCGCCATGAGTGAATTTGCAGTACACTTAGTGCATTATGTAGTACAGTTGTAGATGTTCACCCTTTCCTATGGATGCAGTACGTTTTGCTTCAGTTTGCAAAGTGCAATAATGCAGCCCGCCTGTATTAGTTCACAGTACTATTTTACATGTAATGCAGTTCGTATGATTCAGTTCATTTCGTCTGACAATGCAGCTCGGCCGTTTTGTGCAGGAAATGACGTTCAATAGACAGAAAATGCCGCAGATAATTCACATCCCAAAGCCCCTGAACTTCATGATGAGCCACTCTACTTCAAACAATGGATGGATAAATTCTGAGATACCTCCCGGATTCTTCACTACAACAAGCAGGCTGCCGTACTCTTCGGAAGAAGATTTTTTCCAGGAAGAAGAAGCAGTGGAAGATGGCGACGATGTCACATTCATGTGGGAGGGCACTCACCAATGCCAGCAGGATGATGATGATGATGACGATGATGATGAACCAATAACAGTTCTCAAGCCAGAGTACACGCACGAGTTCTCTACATTTGGACAGCATGTCCGAACAGACAATGATGATGTTGTTGGCCATGATGGTGAAGACGGCGATGATGGTCGCAACCCCAACAATTTCAAACAAACACAGTGAGACAATGACACAACACTAGATTTCCACCGCATGCACCTGCTACAAAAAACGGAGCTCCGCGTGTACGCGTGGCATCAAGTTCAAGGCAGCGACCACCAAGGGTGCCTCGGCCAGAAGCCAATAGCAGAAACAAGACTTCCTCACTACTGCCACCGTGAGATCCTAAACTACACAGATCCATTCTAACCCCGCCATGCCAATACAACCCGACGAGGTGCAAACACCGTTGGGTTAGCGACAGTACACACACGTAAGTTTCTATCCTGGAAATAATAACATTGCAGTCCATTGAGAAAAGCAGCACACTTTCAGTTCCTGTGAAGTTTGGTTTTAAATCTAAAGCAATACACACTTCGAAAACAAAATAACACGTGGTACTTTCTTATTTCGTACGCAGTCCTTGAATGCTAAACAGAACAGTGCTCTTAGTCTGATAGAGCAGTGCATTGAGTCTGTTGACGTGACGAAAGAAAATTCAGTCATAAAAAAATCAAAAAGATGATGATGCAAATTTTTATCTAATATGGTTTACGACAATGATATGTTGCAGGATCAAAACATGCCGCCAGATCTCGTACCAGCCGCTGGAATGAAGTTCAGCACATTCGACGAAGCAAGGGAGTTTTACAACAGTTATGCAAGGCACACAGGGTTTGGCACACGCAAAAGATCAACCAACGGCAAAAATAGCTACATCGTCTGCTCCAGAGAAGGGATACATATTGAGACAGTGCCTGAATATGAGAGGAAATGTGCAAAGACATCTAAAAGGACTGATTGCCAAGCAGGAATCAGAGTGAAAAGGAAGAATAATGGGCGCTTCGTTATAGAGGAGGTTGAGCTCAAGCACAATCACAGGATGATAGATAGCCCAGGGATGCTTTTGCACATGCGCTCACACAAAAAAGATGATCCTTTGATTGATCAATTGGTCAAGGACATGCTGATGGACAACCACAGTCACGCACAGGTGATGTCAACGCTATCACGTATGTCCGGGGGTCTGCACTTCATGGGGCGCACTAGCCGGGACTGGGTGAACAAGTAAGCACATCACTAAAACAACTTGCTTGAGCATACCTTTTTTTGTATTATTCCCTGTTTTGATAATATATGCTTGCATTGTTTTTGAAATGCAGGAAACAGCAGTTTGCAAGGGAGGAGTCTAAAGACGATGTCGAGAAGCTACTGGATTATTTCAACAAGATGAAGAAAATCAACCCAGGGTTCTTCTATGATTATGACAAAGATGCAGATAATCATGTAAGAAACATCTTCTGGGCCAATGCAAGTTGCAGAGGGTCGTATGAAGACTTTGGAGACTGCGTGACATTTGACACGACATATAAAACAAACAAATTCCACATGCCTCTGGGGGTGTTTGTGGGAGTGAACCATCATCTACAAAGCACGATCTTTGATGTCGCCCTTGTCAGAGATGAAACAATCCCATCTTTTGTATGGTTTTTGAAACATTCTTGAGATGCATGAACTTCAAGCCGCCAATCTACATACTCACAGGTACAAATGCAAACACATGCATGTTTACATCTGTTCAGTCCCATTCGATTTGTTCCGTCTTTTCTTGCACATAGCCAACTTCATAATAATACACTGCCTTTGCCTCTCAGATCAATGTTCCTCGATGAAGGCAGCATTAGAGAAAAGCCTCAAGGATACATGGCATAAGCTGTGTCGGTGGCACATCATGAAGAAATACAAAGACCACCTCGCCTTGCTGTATAAGGTGTACGGCACATTAAAGGCTGACCTCACTAATGTGCTGAACCATCCATTGATGCCTTCGGAATTCGAACGAGCATGGAATGACCTTATGCAGAAGTACAACCTGCAACAGGATGAAGTGATGAAATCGCTATGGGCTGACAGACGTGAGTGGATCTCGGCATACTACAAGGAAATATTCTGCGTGCGGATGACTTCTACTCAGAGAAGCGAGAGCATGAACCGGATATTGAAGAAGAATTTCGTCGAAGGGAAGCATGATCTACATATCTTTGCTCAACAAGTGGACAAGTGCATTCAGACCAGGAGGGGTGTCGAGCACGCAGAGACAATTGGAAACGAGGTAAAATAATAATGTTCATCAACAGCCCAAAATTTGATACTGTAGTTTTCCCATGTGTCTAACGCTGATTTTCTGATAACGCAGTCGGAGGTAAAGCCAACAACGTAAATTGGGTATGAAGTCCAGCTATCAAAAATATACACAAGGGCCGTTTTTGCTGATTTCCAACAGACTCGTTACCACAGTACTGCATTCAGATCTGAAAAGTGCCCCGACAACCCAACAAAGTTATTTTTATACCACTACAACCAATCGGATTTGTTTGATTGGGCAAGGCATAGATTCCAGGTGGTCGCTGATAAGGACAAGGGTCTCTACGAATGTGAGTGCAGACTATGGACACACACAGGTGAGCTTCGCTAGCATAAAAACCATAATTTCATCTTGTCCTACATGAAGTTCATTTGGGTAAAAAACATTTCATATACAAGTGAAGTTCACTTTCAATAAAGAAGAATGGTCTATTAATTTAATGCAGTTCACTCACAAACATGAAAAAATCTGTGTCGTCTACAGGTCTGTTTTGCGTCCATGTGATATGCATGCTTGATCTGCTGAGAGTGGACAAGATACCTGAAGTATACATCTTGAAAAGATACACCAGGAACGCACGATCAAATCCAACATTTAAGCGCTGAGACTACGAAGAAACAGCACCGGATGGTAGTTCATTATTCTGTCGTAGAAAAACGCTAGCAGAAACATCCATGGACCTTGCAAACAGAGCGACAAAGTCCGACGATGGGTACCACAGAGAAATTGCTGATATGAAGTCACTGTCAGAGAAGGTTGATGTCCTGAACGAAGAAGAAGCAGCATCAGAAATTCAAGAACAAGAGAAGATTCTGCTTGACAACTGTATTGAGCCAAAAGAAGATGCCGGATGCAATACTAATGGTCGAATCAAAGAGGAAATAATTCTTCCGCCTCCTGTTTCAAACACGAAGGAAGGAAGAAGGGGGCCGATAAAGCAAAACAAAAGGCTGCATCCACTGAGAAAAATGCTGAAACAAATAGTAAGCCGCAGCCTCAGTTGGACAGCGATGGTCGGCGATTGGGAGTAAGAAGGTGCTTGACGTGTAATGAAATCAACGTTCACAATTCCAGGACATGTAAGAAAAACATGAACAACAAATCCTTGGCCCTGGCAGTGCGCAACAAAACAGAAATGTTGCACCAATAAATCCCAGTTCTGCTGCCAACACTGAACAATTACCGAAAGTAAGACTTTGCAGCATCTGGAATAGGAGGGAGAGACAGAATGCAAGAACTTGCCTCGAAAGAACACAGACAGTAAATGAAAGGGAGGATGAAAATGATGAAGCAGAAGAAGAGGAGGACGGAGAGGAGGAAGAAGAGGATGAGGAGGAGGAGGAGGAGGAGGAAGAAGAAGAAGAAGAAGAAACTGAACAAACAATGCATACAAGACAGCCAAACAAAAGACAGAAAACAGAGGAAAAGTATGTGTAGAAACAAGGAACGACGACACCACACCGAAAAAACTGGATTGGAGCACAAAAGGATGCAGTTCAGAGTGGTGCAAAAATAACACCGGCATCAACCAGCAAGCGAGGAGCAATGAATACTGCAGTTCACACCAGTGGAAAACAATAACAGGCAACAACCAACATGCGAGGAACTACAAACAAAACAGTGCGGAGAGAAGAAACTGCAACACAACGACGAATAACAAGGCAAAAGATACCAAAAGACTCACTCTAGTCACCAAGAAGAAGAAGCAGGTTGACATCAAAATAGATACGGTTCATATAGCAGCAGTTTGGTAATCTGTAATACATGCATAGCAGTTTGCATTTCTGTACAGATTTATATAGCCATTTGCATTTAACGTTTGCATTTAAGTAAGACTTGTACAAACACAAATTCTTCCACTGACTTAGAGCTTTACACTATAGTAAAGTGATAATGGATGTATGAACCATATATTAAAGCAGTTTGACAGTATGCGAAAACAAAATAGTGCAGTTAGCCAGTTGAAAGAATGAAGTCCTGTTCTACAAAACAGGCAGTTCGGATAATGTAAACAAACCGCAAATTGATTTAATAATCAGACACACGTGTCTCATAGATAGAATACGATATGAGTTATTATTATAGACCACAAAGTGAATCAAATGAAGCATTCTGTCCGCAAAAAAGTACTTATTACAATCCATCCACCTCAAAAAGTTAACCAATCACGTCAAACGTGATTTGAAACATACGATCCTCAATTTCAAAAAAGTTGATGTCAACAACTTGGCGAGACTTCAAGCCACTCTCAATGATGAATTCCTTCCAAGCTTTCTAAAGATACAGCCGCCCATCGACACGAACACGATACTTAGCTGGTTGTGCGTAACCTTCACCGAGAACAACTTGGAGGATACCCTTCTTCCTAAGATGGAGATACCTAATAGCTCGATGAGGGAATTTCTGTAAAAATAATAAAAATATTATTAATGCACTTCTTATAGATTATGCAGAACAAATGACAGCTACATGAAGTGCATAATTAGAATACAAGCAGTTCAGAGCAACATCACAAGCAGATCATTATCATCTTACATGAAGTTTATCGAAAGCAGATACATGTAGTACGCATCATGCTAACATGCAGTCCAAGTATCACTTATGCTACAAGTCATGTTGCTCCCCACACTTGGAAAAACTAATATCAAGGTACAAGAACATTGCGCCGTATACCTTAATAGATTAAAGTGGTGCACTTATACACAAATGGCAGTTCGTATTGATGTATGAATTACACATCAAGATAAAACACACAAAAATAAATCAGACCAAACGAAGCTTACCATCTTGAAATAAGTCTCCACGTCCGTGGGCATAAGGCGATGGACAAATGGGCTTGTGCATCCAAGGCCACGACGAAGCAGAGCAGAATAGAATACACCAACATTGATCTGGTCCAGATCCAATCCCTCTGTGAAAACAGTGCCATATGCAAGCTGCTCTGCTCGCCGAGATTGGCACAAGACCTTGTCCCTCCGGCGAGCACGCCGGACCTCCGTGCAAGCCAAGCAGTTGCACTGCGTCGGCACACCACAACCATGACCACAGCAGGATACTCTCGTGTAGGGGCCTGGCGCCATGGCAAAAAAAAGAAAAACTGAAAAGAAAGAGAGGGCGGCAACACAGGAGACTAGTCCGGGATATAGTGTGTTAAAAGTTGCCCTAATATATAGAAGACGAATGCAATAGGTCTAGGCAAGCAGATGCGGCTGCACAGGAGAGTAATTGGGGGAAAATATTGAAACTTACGTTACGAAAACAAAAAGTGAAGTGCTCTGACTGTTCGATGGACCACTTGGGTGGATCGCGCGATTACTACTAATAAAGATCCTATTTTCACGCATCACCACCGCAAACGCAGCAATTTATTATTTATAATTTATCAAATAATGCAGTTGAGAGTATTATACCCAAGAAGTGCGTTCTACAGGTACATGCAGTTCACAAAGGTAATCCATGTGCATTATGGCTGGAGCAGTGCGCAACGATGGTACATGCAGTACAGAACGTGACAAAAAGGTGTTCATATGAAAAAAAATGACCGCCCAGGTGCAACCCGTACCCAGCCAGTCTCTTAGTAAGGCAACGCCCGTAGGCAAACGCAGGCGCACGCCCGTTGTGAGACACGATGCATAGGGAGAGGCACATAAGGGCCCACAGGTCATGGTTTTGTGGTACATCGAGCGCCGTGTGTAAGCGTCCAACAATTGTATCGAGGAGTTCAGAAGGGCGGCCTCGCCAGTGCTTATAAACAGGTTCTGCTCGCCCTCGGTGGGCGAGGTGGGACTAAAAGTTGGCGCATTCGCACACCGAACCGAGGGAGCCTTCGGCGAGCGAGGTGGGCCTAATTGGGCCGATTGCAATTTACTCGCAGTGGGAAAGCACAAAAACGTGAGCGACATGCATTTATATATTTGGGCCGATTTTTTTAGTTCACATACAAACATCCTCGAACTAAAAGACACAACACGCATGCAATCCACACCTTTCAGAAATGAAGTGCGGCAGCCTAAGGGAAAAAGTTAATTTTTGTTCCTTGTGCAGTTCGATCTATACAAAAACTGTACTATAGAACACACTTATGGACGTGATCCAATACAATATGCTCACAAATATGTGTGACCCCTCCCCCAGGCTAGGAACTGTGGCTATATCAAAACAAAGATGAAGTACACACCCTCAATAAGTGCAGTTCTCAGATGTGAACGAATGAAGTCCGTGAGCTTATGCAATGCCATTCGGTAACTCTATCACGTTCGATGTCCATACCGCGTACCGCATACTACAAACAAACGCGCGCCTATGGATAGCACAGTGGTTAACAAAAAATATTGATCAAAGAAAAAAACACGATAAAAAATACCCACGATCACAGATGAACCCATGGTCCGATCGGTTGCATGAGTAAAACCCACGATCACACACGAAGAACAACCCACGATCTCCACGACCGCACCATGGGAGATCGTGCGGTTCCTCCCTTGCGGCCATCCTGCCCATAAATATAGACCTCCAGAACAACATAGATCACCATTGCGCTGCCATCACTTCCCTCCCACTCATCCCTCTCCACGAGAAATCCACAAATCCTTCTCGAGGGCTCCCGGCGATGGGGTTCATCAAGGAACTCAAGGAGGTGGAGGCACATGACAGCATCAAGTTGCACGTGATCCACACCAACGACCTGAAGAAGGTGGAGGAAACGATCAAGCACTACGAGCTGCACCTCAAGTACGAGCACAACAAGATCATCGGTGTTGATGTCGAGTACAGCAATGAGTCAGCCCACAACCAAAAGGCCGCTCTCGGCCAGCTCTCCATCGGCAAGACCCAGCCGGTGCTGCTCTTCCAATTGAGCGCCGCCGAAGACAAGTGCACAATGTTTGACAACTTCCTCCAAGTACCAAGGTACACTTTTGCTGGCTTATCCATCGACCAGGACATCGAGAAGCTGGAGCACGTCGGCCTGGAGATCAGCCACTTCGTCGACATCCAGAAGAATGGAGGGTGCCTGAAAGCACCAAGTACATGGACTCGCTTGGCGACATCTCCAACATGCTCATCGATGACTACTACATCGACATGAAGTACAAGCTGACCCACGAAGATCACAGGCTCTCGGACAAGATGCCCTTGCCCGGGAAGCACATCGAGTATGCGGCAAAGGACGCTTACGCCGCGTACGAGATATGGAGCCACATCACCCTCACCCAGGACGGACTTCGCCGCGCAAAGCTGGAGAAGTCCAAGAAGCGCGCCAGGAACTGGTGAAGATGAAGTTGATGCAGGCCAAAAAGTATCTTCAAGATTGCTGGTAGTCATCTTAGATTTCGAAATAATTTGCTTTCGAGTTTGTAGTTTGCTTTTGCTTTCCCCAGTGTGCCTGTGATGTAGTTAATTTTCTTTGAAATCATGTAGTTTGCTTAAGTATGAAACAAGCTTATTCTGATGTACATTACTGCAGTTATCCTATACAGCACGCTGCAGTTCTGGTTTACACTATAATGCAGTGCACTAGAATGCAAACGTAGCAAATTAGCATTTGATGCAAATCACTGCGCAAAAAGAACGTGCACACGCCAGTAAACAACCGACAAAACTACGGACAAGGGAAGAAGAAAACACACAAAAACTTAAAGGGCAAAGAGACATGCAGTTCGCTATGAAAGAGATAGCAGAACAGATTATTGACAACTACAGTACACATTAGTAAGTCAAAGCAGTTCTTTAGGAAAAACACAAGTTACGCGCCGAAAATAAAAAAAATGACAGCCACATGTGCGACCCGTAACCAACCAGTCTCTTAGTAGGGCCAGGGCCAGCACAGTTACGCAGATGTGCCTGTTTCGAGCAACGACGGGGACGGGAACTCAAGGGCAACTCCCTCCAAACGTTAAACAATGAATATTCGATGGACTGTTTGGGTTGATTGGGCGATTACTAGTAATAAAGATCCTATTTTCCCGCATCACCACCGCAAACACAACATTTTGATATTTATAATTTATTAAAGAATGTAGTTCAGAGTATTATACCCAAGAAGTGCGTTCTACAGGTACATGCAGTTCACAAAGGTAATCCATGTGCATTATGGCTGGAGCAGTACAGAACGTGACAAAAAGGTGTTCATACGAAAAACAATTGACCGCCTAGGTGCGACCCGTACCCACCCAGTCTCTTAGTAAGGCAGCGCCCGCAGGCAAACGCATGTGCACACCCGTTCTGAGACACGATGCATGGGGACAGGCACACAAGGGCCTACAGGTCATGGTGCAGCGAGCGTCGTGAGTAGGCGGCCGACAAGTGTATCGAGGAGTTCGAAGGCTCTGCTCGGCCAGCGCATATAAACAGGTTCTACCCGCCCATGGCGGGCGAGGTGGGACTAAACATTGGCGCATACGCACAACGCACCGAGAAGCTACAGTGCCGGCAGGCCTATTTGGGCCGAATGTCGTTTACTCGCAATAAAAGACCCAACAACGTGCTTCCCTGCCAGTGCATTTAGCTATGAAGTTAGGTAAAATAGGCAGGGCAGTGCTGATTTGTTTAGTATGCAGCTCTCTTTCTATAAAACAACAGTGCATTTCATTCAAGAATGCATGGGCAAAATTAATTTGGAACAAAGTCTCCAGTATAATGCAGTATGCACATAAAACACTAAGATACAAAGAAGTACAATGTGTGCACTAAGGCAGTCCTTTTCTATATTTCCAGGCGGTCCAAATAGCTTGAAAAAAAATTCAACAAACGGCCTCCAGGCCAGTTATCAATTGCGTGCGAAAAAAGAGGGGATGCCCGTTCAGTTTACGAGGCCACTAACAGAGCCTGCCTCCTGTTGCCACGATAGGCTGACACCACCACCCCACTACGCTTCCCACGACCTCCCCCACCGCACGACCTGCAGCCAAACCGCCATACAAAAACCTCTCTTCCTCTCTTCCATTCACATTCATCGCCCGAAATCACCATTGCCGCTTCACCTATCCCTCTCTTCCATCAATCACCATTGCCACTTCATCCAACACCTCTATCCCCAATCAAGTGAAAGGAAGTGGAAGCAGAGCCATGGCAGATGCACCTCTGTACAAACGGTGCCACAGGTACACCAGGGAGCTTCATGACGTCGACCTCCACAGCAACAAAAAGCTCCACGTCGTCTACACAAGCAAGGGTCGCGACGTGGACAAGATGCTGGGCAAGCTCAGGATAAAGCTCGTCGTCATGTCGGTCAAGAGAATCAACGTTGATGTCGAGCACACACACTACAAAGAACCGCAGAAGGCTGCAGTACTCTAGCTCTGCATAGAAAACGAGTGCCTTGTCTACCACATCTCCGCAGCAAAAGACACGTTAGAACGATTTGTTCTCAATATGTAGTTTTAACTTATTTATCTCAAGAAGCCCTTTTAGCCTGATGTGGAACAAATTTAAAATTGGATTCTGATTTTTTTTAACCATGTCAAACGATTCATAGAATTTTTTGGCCTGTCTCCATGTAACTCTTGTGTTTAATACTTATTAATTGCTTTAGGGATAGTACTACTTGAAACAGACAAAAATGTCCTGAAACAAAGAAAAAACAGAGTATATGAACCCTGCTGTATGAATTTCCATTAAGAACAAATTGCATGCACTTGTTGTTGCAATATATTATAAGGTTCATTACTCATACAGTAAAAAGTATCAGCACCTTCTTAGTAAAACAAAATCATTATTTCACAATGTAGTTCAATTTAAAAATTATAAAACAAACTTGATCAAACTGAATAATTGGTACAATCTCACTATGAATAATTTGCCTCTAACAAATTGCAGGCCCCAACAACTGGAAGAATTCTAGATGAATGATGAATACACCTTTGCCGGATTCGCCATTGAAGGAGACAAAAAGAAGCTGAAGCTCTGTAAATTGGAGATCAACTCAAACAAATACATTGATATCCAGGTGGAATGGAGAGACCCATACATCACAAAGGAATTTGATTCTTTAGCTGACGTTGGTGTTAGGGTGATCAACGATCATTACAAGAACATGAAGACGGTAATCAACAAGCAAGAAGACCATACTTTGTGGGGGTTCTGCCCGTTGCCAGAAAAGCTCATCAAGTGTGCAGCAATAGATGCATATGCTAGCTATGATTCATGGAAATGCATTAACGATATCGCCGAGGGGCTACAGAGAGCGAAAGAAGAAAGAAAAACGAGGAACAAGAACAAGGATGTAATCCCATGCAGCAACTAGGAAAATAAAAACCCAAAGAAAACTGATATGTGTTAGGTATTGTTATTTTGTGCTATAGTTGTGAATTTGCGGTAGTTGTGCTGCACCATGTTTATTGTCGATCGTTTTTGCTTAAGTCTGCACTTCAACACTATTAAGGAAGTTTGTATTCAGACAAGTAGCTAGGGCATTTGTATTTAGACAAGTATGTTCAATCTATGATGCTTATTTCTTTTTTTGTGAAAATGATGTGTTAACCAAATTATATTACATGCATTCTGATACTTTCAAAAAAATTATCCCAAAAAACGGTTAAATACTTATGTTCTAACAGCATTGCGAAGCCAATGGACAAATGTAAACACTTGCAGTACAGAAATAAAAGATAAGCAGTTAGAATACTGAATAAATGCAGTGTAGAGAAAGTAGATGATGTAATGCAGCAAAGAAGTGCAGTTCTAATAAAGAACAAATGTAGTACAGAACTAGAAGAGGATATGGTGCATCAAACAAGTGCAAATATAACAATTAACTCGGCCTCGCGCTAATGCCGCAGTGCGCTTGGTTGACAGGTGCAGTGTGGTTATTCTGTTTTCCCCCAAGAACAATCGACACCCCCAACACCCCTAAGATAGATAGTGGGGTCACGTGTGTGACGGACTCGCCGGAGCATGCGACGTCGCGGCACGCCGCGTCGTCGCCTGCTTCGGCTCGTTCCTGGCTCAGACCCCCTCCCCCACCCCTGGCTCGGTCTCGCGCTAACATGGCAGTGCGCTTGGTTGACAGGCGCAGTGCGCTTAATCTGTCCCCCCCCAAGAACAACCGACACCCCCAACACCAATAAGATAGATAGTGGGGTCACGTGTGTGACGGACTCGCCGAAACATGCAACGGTGTGGCACGCCGCTCATCGCCTGCTCCGGCTCGTTCCTAGCTCGGCCTCGCCGGGGGTGGGGAGGGGGGTCTAGACCCCCCTCCCCCACCCTCGGGTCGGCCTCGCGCTAACGCGGCAGTGCGCTTGGTTGACAGGCGCAGTGCGCTTATTCTGTTTCCCCCAAGAACAATCGACACCCCCAACACCCCTAAGATAGATAGTGGGGCCACGTGTGTGACGGACTCGCCGGAGCATGCGACGCCACGGCACGCCGAGTCGTTGCCTGCTCCGGCTCGTTTTGGCTCGGCCTCGTCGGGGTGTGGGAGGGGGGTCCAGACCCCCCTCCCCCACCCCCGGCGAGGCCGAGCCAGGAACGCGGCAGTGCGCTTGGTTTACAGGCGTAGTGCGCTTATTTCATTTCCCCCCAAGAACAACTGACACCCCCAACACCCCTAAGATAGATAGTGGGGTCACGTGTGTGACAAACTCGCCGGAGTATGCGACGCCACGGCACGCAGCGTCATCGCTTGCTCCGGCTCGTTCCTGGCTTGGCCTCGCAGGGGGTGGGGGAGGGGGGTCCAGACCCCCCTCCCCCACCCTCGGCTCGGCCTCGCGCTAACGCGACAGTGCGCTTGGTTGACAGCCGCAGTGCGCTTATTCTGTTTCCCCCCAAGAACAACCGACACCCCCCAACACCCCTAATATATATAATGGGGTCACGTGTGTTACGGACTCGCCGGAGCATGCGACGCCGTGGCATGCCGCATGGTCGCCTGCTCCGGCTCGTTCCTCGCTTGG
This sequence comes from Elymus sibiricus, assembly GCA_039707655.1. Lineage (NCBI taxonomy): Eukaryota > Viridiplantae > Streptophyta > Magnoliopsida > Poales > Poaceae > Elymus > Elymus sibiricus. Next base: position 333,562,173 of record CM077663.1, on the reverse strand, counting down.
CCTCGTCGATGGTGGGGGAGGGGTCGTCCAGACCCCCCTCCCCCACCACCGGCTCGGGCTCGCGCTAACGCGGGAGTGCGCTTGGTTGACAAGTGAGTGCGGTTATTCTGTTTCTCCTAAAGAACAACCAACACCCCCTAACACCCCTAAGATAGATAGTGGGGTCACATGTGTGACGGACTCGCCGGAGCAGGCGACGACGCGGCTCGTTCCTGGCTCGGCCACGCCGGGGGTGGGGGAGGGGGGTCCAGACCCCCCTCCCCCACCCCCAGCTCGGACTCGCGCTAACGCGGAAGTGCGCTTGGTTGACAGGAGCAATGCGCTTATTCTGTTTCCCCCCAAGAACAACCGACACCCCCACACCCCTAAGATAGATAGTGGGGAGAAAAACATCATATGTGTTAGACAAAAAATGCCTTCATTTATATTCGAAAAACGTGGGGGTCCCCCCACCCCCTCCCACCATCACACGAAACACGACGTCGACAACAAAAAGGAAGTAGGAAAAAGTTGTCGCCCAAAAAAGTGCAGTTCAGTTATACATGGCGTTGCAGTGCAGTTTGAAAAACAAATCAGGCATAGTGTATTTCCATTTTTGAATGTTTCCATGCACAAAAATAAGACGAGAAAAAAGGTAACGCCTACAACAACACCATTGCATGCAGTAACAAAAACACAAGTGATGAATCAGATTTAACATTAAAAAATATATCATGATCATATATACAACACACCAAAGTTTTACCTTTAGCAACACATAGCACACATCACCTAACACATATATTTCAAACAAATGATTGACCAATCTCTGCCTAAGGCTGTTACTCCGATCGTGACTGAGACTGTGACTGAGACCGCAACATCGGAGAAAGCCCATACTTCTTAATGAGATCTTTGTGCTCCTGCGGCATGTCTTCAGCACACAACTCGTTTGCAGGATGGAACAGCAGCTGGAAAAGGTATTCCGCCTTCCAATCTTCGACAGCAGACTGAAAAAAATAGAAAATGCAGATAAATGATTAGAAGAACGTGATGAACAACACTTGGAAGGCTGTATAAGCAACAATAATGAATAGGAGAAAACAAGGTATTACATCGCTTTTCATCAATTTTTCGACCAAGCGCGCGCCATCGTACACTTGCGACATCTCTAGAACATAGAATCCACACTCATTTACACCCTGTTCTGGAATGGTAGGGAAACATGGCTTCTCTGACAATTTAACCCAGCCGGGGTCGTTCTTCAAGATATAAGCCTTTTCACCGTAAACCCTCTTCAAGAGTAGAGTCATCCTGGTCATATGGCAAACGAGGGAAAAGGAAACCACAAAGACATAAACACACTTTTCACGTTAGTAAACAAAGATATAACAAAAATAGAAGAAGTTATATTAAATAACTTATCTCTATCAGACAGGCAACTGCATATTCTTTAAACACAGTCTGAATGGTCCCTCTTTCTAATGCACGTCAAATCATATTCATGAGTTTATATCTCTTTTAGCCAAGGTTGGTGGTGGTATAAATGAAGTTATCTATCACAGATAATGAATTGCACAATACCAAGAAATGCAGTTCAATGACAAGTAACAAGCGTATTAAAGACCTTCCAATACCCATGTACTATTTCAAAAAATATGCAACACATGCAATTCAGTTATGCGGAAAGATGCAGTACGAGAAAAGAAAGCTCTGCAGTTGGCTAAAGGTAGGAAAAAAACGAAAAAGGATTAACGATAGAGAAAGTGAAAACATACCATACCATTTCAGTGCAGTCTGCGTGATAGTCAGAGCTGCGCCACCTTGTCCTTTGGTCAACAGGTCCGGTGTACCTCCTAGTGTCGTGGATATCAATGGTCTTGCGAAAGCGGTTCATAGTGTATAGGGTGTAATGGTCGTCCTTCAAGCAAGGCATCAAAATCTTCCTGGAGGGAGAAACATACAGGAAGAGGCAAAAAACAAAACAAATCAGGGAAGTTCATTTTACGCACATAGAACCAGGACAACTGCTGAAAAATATCTATAAAGGAATTGCAATAAAGAATAAGATGAAATGATACAAACTGTGGACTTACTAGTTTCGCGTCGAGCGGGTTATCATTGCCAACAAAAACTTTGAACTGATTGGCCGCATCTTCTAGAATAAACGGGCTGTGAACAACCGGCAACAGAGGGTATCCTTGTGGACTTCTTTTCACCTTCGTTTCCATTTGAAGAACATACTATATGAAAGAAAACAAGTCTAAAAATTCAATACAAAAGAAAAAGAAATACACAAAAGCAAAAATAAAAGATAGCAGAAACATTTACCGTGATGAATAAAGGTGAAAGTAGCACGCGTTCACCAGAACGATAAACTAAACTCATATCAGGATCTTGCTTCCAGTACTTAATGACATAATCCATCAGATAAGAGTCCATGATAGATCCTTTCCCAAATGTATCACACAAATAGTATACTGTGGTCTGGTCCAATTCATCAACTATGTTTTTCACCATGAACAGCACATCGCTGCAGTAAAGTAATCACAAGACACATACACACATCAAATCAAAAATAAATTTAAAAACAAAAACCAAGCACACACAAGGATGAAGAACAAGCACATGGAACTTACTCTTTGTATTTGGTCCTGAACTCTTCGCTGAGAATGAGATCCTTAATCTCCCTCGCCTCTAATAGATACCTGAATTTCGTAGGATTCAACTTCTCTATCGAGCATCTATACTTAATAGGCCTCTCTATTGCCCTCTTGTTCGATACTACAGCAGCCAGATCAACGGTGGGAGGATTGATCGCTGCACTCCTAGTCCTCCTTGCAATGGGTTCTGGCGGCGTAATGAAATCATCATCGACATCGAATACCTCATGTGAAGAGCCAGGCGGGGCATCCGTGTTCGCACCAACTCCAGCCAGAGAACAAGATTTGCCAGGAGATATTTCAACAACACAATCCTCCAATTTTGCGTCACAAACTTGGGTCTCAAACAGAGATGTACAGCCTTCATGAAGACCATCATCAAAATTTGAAAAAATGAGGGGAAACAACATGTCAACACACAACTCGTTTGACAAGTGCATACAAAACAATCATGAAGAATAAAACCAAAAAACCTTAAACGCAACTCACTAATGTAAAAAATACAGTTCAACATAAACAGATATGCAGCTCACTAAAGGTTAAAAAATGCAGGTCATTCTATAACGGGCATGCAGCTCACTTCGACAAACTAAAGGATATCACTTACATATATAATGAACCTCACTAAAAAATGCGCAGCTCGCTAATGCCAATAAACACAGTTCACTAGCACACTAAAACCTAACACATAAGCAGGGGCAGCAAGCAATATACAAAAAAAGAGCAACCAAGAAGTTCACTAACACAACCTTTATCTTTAAATATTAAGAGTGATGATAAATCAAGGGAACACTTCGATGATGTAAGCCAGCTATACAACATGGCCTTCCTGATGTAGCCAATGTGTTCCCCCTTAAACTGAGCAACACAAACCCCATCCCATGTTTGCAAGAATTGAAACATATAGAACCCACAATCATGCCTGCCAAAGAAAAAAAACATTAGTTTCACATACATATAAAAAGCATTTGTGTAGGTAAGGGGGAGAGTGCGCTCCAAGAAACATACCCATTTGGCTGAATTGTGACAACCACATGTTTGAACGAAAAGCCATCAAGTGTCGGAGGACTTAGCGCCTCATCACAACTAGCGCTACCTTCTCTCCATGCATGCTTGATATTTTTAATCATCCTCCTAAAACCCTATTTGCTTCATTACTACCAGGCTTATGTAGAGAGTCGAGATATACAAAGCGTCTTGCCTTCAAATTCAAGGCAACCACACAATAATGTCCAACACCGTCATTCGTGTCTGGCGGATCAAATGTTGCGAACGGGATCTGTTGCAGATAAAATATATGTTATGGTCTTAGCCATCTAACAATTACAAAAACAGACAAGCAAAAAACAATACAGCCAGCACAAAAACAAATGATTTTGTCACATAAAACACTACTCACCATATCCTTTTCATCAACACGTTCCTCAACTCTTGAAGAGAACAAGAATTTCACCGTCTTGCCTATGCTACCACCATTCCAAATGCTTGTCTACAAAAAAAGTTGGAAAAGCAATAAGGCCAGAGCAAAGAAAAAAACAAATAGACGAAACAAACGACAAACAGAAGTTCTGCATGCTTACACAAATATGGTAGGGAACAACCATCGTCGGAGATCCCTTAAACTTATCTACCAGCAAAGAAACCTCAAAATTTACAAGGCGGGTCGTCAGCATCCCCATAGTCCAAAAATATTGACCAACTTCGCCAATTGGAATATCACCCAACTCAGTTTTAAAAGCAGTCATGTTCCTGATTTTTTTTAAAGCTGCAACATAAGGTACTACAAACATACCAATAACAAAGAAAGGACAAATAATGCGATTAAAAACACATATTATAAAATAACAATTCACAAGTTTTTAAAAACATCTTACTTCTTCTTCCTGTCCCTACGAGCCCTGGTAACAACGTCGTACACTTCGTTGTATCTCCTGAGAAGAGTTGGATCAATGATTGACGGTGCCACAACGGGAAGATCATCATCTGCAATGCAAATATAAAACATAGAAAGAAGTAAAAGATGAAGTTCACTAATGAGGAATAAAAAAAGTTCAATACAGATGGCAAGTTGGAAAAGAATTACAAAAAAAGATGAAGTTCACTATACTAAAAAAAGGAAATGCACTAAACAACAAACAATTTCAAATGGAGAAGTTCACTTAACACAAAACATGTGATGAATCTACCATAGTGATTCGAAAATGTTTGACAAAAAAAATGAAGTTCACTTTTCGAAACAAGAAATACTTGCCTTCAGTTTCAGAGTCTATGTCATGTTGCTCTTCAGAGCCGTCCAAAGTAGTTTGACCAGTAGATTGCACTGAAAGCACCCCACCCTCGCTGGACTGCCCTACTACATCAACAACACCGTTGTCTGGAATTTCATCAGTATGCACAACCGCAACGTCCTGAGATGACTCATCTACACAAGGCTTCACACTAAAATCGCCAGGAACATTTCCGGCGACTAGACAAACAGGAGAAATAGCAACATTATCAGCAGGAACGACATTCTCGTGAGGCTTTTCAACATCAATGTCAACATCCTCATGCCGGCTAGGAGCGTCTACATGACCAGAATCCTGAGCTACAGAAGCTTCTGCACTGCCACCAGGTGCTGATACAGACGACTTTACAGTCTCATCACCATCACCAGCAACAACAACGTCAACCTGTTCATGAACTTCTTCAACTTTATCTCCAGCCTAACGAAGAAGTTGACAAAGTCATTATAACATAAACGAGCGAGAAAGAATCAACACAACAACATGCAGTTCACTTATGCAATACAACACAGTTCACCAACACACCAACATGCATCTCACTTGTACAAAAGAATGAAGGTTACTTATGTTAGACATTGCAGCTCACTTATGTAAAACAATGTAGTCCACTGACAAACAGCACGAAGCTCACCAATGTTACAGACTACAGCTCACAAATGTTAAGTAAAAAATTGCATTTCGGTAAACAGAACAACATGAATCTTTCTTATACTAGCAAAAAATATAGATTACAAAACACCAATACAAAAATTCATTCCACTGTACCTTATTAGCTACAACACCAAGAGGGGACGACGCATCAGCAAAGTGCTCATCCTTATCAACACCCTCGCTCTAGTTCTGGGGCACACCACAACCTTTTTTTGCAGCAGCCTACAACACATCACACAACATCACAAAATAATATGGTAACAAACAAAACTTCAGCTAATCACAAGCAGTCCACACGTTACAGTCATGAGGTACACAACAAGAAAAGAAAACAAAACACGGGAGACACAAGTGATGGGTCAAAGAATTTATACATCATCAATGCCATCGTCCTGAGATGTAACGATATCAAAATTTTCCTCTCCACCCTACAACAATAAAAAAATGTCAGAGGCACTGTCGGATTTCGGGCTCCGCAAAACCCTCAAGGTTCGAACACAGGGGCATGTGCGAAGATCCCCTGCGGCCTCGGCCTACCTAGCTCACTACTCGATGGATAAGACGGTGAACTCGTGCGATGACGAGGAAGAAGATGAACACGGTGGTTTACCCAGGTTCGGGCCGCTGTGAAGCGTAATACCCTACTCCTGCTTTGGTGGATTGCCTCTCGTGGAGGTATGGTGGATGAACTTGTACAACGTTGGGGAGCCTCGCGAGGGCGCTCCTGAGGTGTTCTTGGCCCTCTGCTGGCTTTGTGATGGGTCGGATGGATGGGTGGATCGACTGGTTGCCGGATGCCTCTCTACGGTGCAGCCTAGCCTCTCTATATAGCGGTGGCCCGGGTCCTCTTCCCTTATCGCAATGGCGGGAAGGGATCCCACAGCAGCCAAATTCGAAGGGGGACAGGAGTACATCCCCGCCCTGTCCAAAAGCGGTCTTCGCCTGCAAAGTAGCTATCGATGATGCAGAGGTGGGCTCGGCGATGACATCCGTCCTGCGGGGCTCGTGGTCGTGGTCTTGTTGCACTGGAATGGAAACCTTGGGGGGGGGTGCTTTGGGAACCCGCGTACATCCTTGCTCTCTTTGCACCAAAGGGGAAACTGCACCGCCTGGCGCGCTGGCGCCCGCCTGTCCTTCCTTGCGTCATCTTTGACTCCTGAGGCCGGGCTCTGCATAGAGATCTCCGCTGCTCCGGAGGGGGGCCTGGGGAGGCCCATCCCTTGCCGGTCTTGATGCTGCTCCTCCTCGCGGGCCTAAGGCCCTTGCGAGGGCCTTGTCATGGGTGGGGCTGCGTCTGGTTGTGCTTGGCTGACGAAGTGGGCCATGCCCTGGGCCGCAGGCAGGCAGGTCTGGGTACCCCCATTCCCAGAACGCCGACAGTAGCCCCCGGGCCCAAGGCGCGCTCGAGCTGGCTTCCGGGCGAAGCCTTGAGGGCGCCCCGAAGCGCCGCGGGCCCCAAACGACCGCGGGCCAGGCTTTACACGCGTCGAGCGCCTGGGCGGCGACGCCCCCGCTCCCCGAGGGCGTCAGGAAACGCTCTAAGTCAAATTGACGCGATGCCCGTGTGCAGCGCCAGCCATCATTGCCCTTCCTTGAATGCTGCTGCTGCTTCGGGCCACGCGGATGTGACCCTCCAAAAACCGCACGCCTCCCGGGATGCGGGGGGGCGCCGGTCGGCCCTTGGTTGTATATAAGCGGGCGAGGGCGAGGAAGCCCTCAACACATCTTCGTATTCCTTGCCTTCCAATCTCCAAGCCGCTGCTCTCCCGGTGATGGCTTTAGTGAGGAAGTTCTTCGCCACCGAGATGGGGAAGGCCTCCAGGGAGAGTCCTGCCGCTCCGCTGCCGAAGAGGGGCCGCGGTCGTCCCCGGAAGCATGCCGTGACGCCGGCAGCGGTCCCCGGCGGGTGCGGTCGTGCTTCTGCGCGGCCCGGGGTCACCATCGGTGGCCGTGGTGGGGCATCGTCCGGCGCGGGCGGCCGCAGTAGTCGAGGTGGTGGCGCCCGCGGTGGGAGGTCGGCGGTGGCCACCCGGCCGCCACGCCCGCGGCTCCATTCGGCCGACATGGCCCAGGAGTTCGTGGTGTGGGTGGACAGGCCGGAGGCCGCTTGGTTCCAACTCCCGAGCTTCTTCGCGGGGGCGCTGCCGGCCGGAGGGCCTGCCGGCCTATGGCAGCAGGCCGACAGCTGTTGCAGCGCGGCGTCGTGGGTGGAGGTCGAGGTCACCCCCGGGGGTTACGTGTACCTGAACTGCGGGTGGCAGACGTTTGCCCGCGCCCGTGGCCTGAAGGGGAGGCGCACCCTTCACTTCAAGTACGACGGGGTGGCGACGCTCTTTGTCAAGATCTTCGGGGTGGAGGGCGAGCGCCTGGGACGCTGCCCGGAAGACGACGGCCGCGGAGATCTTGGAGGTGAGCTTGCCCTTCACGACGGACGCCGCGCCTCCAGTAGCAGCGACACCCCCTCCGAAGGGAGCCCGAGCGACAGCAGCTATGACGCGCCGCCATGCCAGCGCGCCCGGACCTCGGGGGGTAACCAGCCGCCGCGGCGCCGCTCTTCTGCTCCAGGAGCATCCGTGCCGGAGCGCCTCTATGGGCCCGTGAAGGAAGAGGAGGGCACCGACTGAGCGCTGGTGCGCCGACGCCGGGGCTCCTGGGGCGGCAGCCCCCGTGGGGGCTTTCTCATTTTCTTTCTCCTCCTCTTTTCCTGTTCCTACAATCAAACAACCAAGGGAGGCCCTGCGGGCGTGTAATGAATCTGGGCGCTTGTCTCTCTTTATCAGCACTTTTCTCATGTGACCTGGCCTTTACGTTTTGTTGGTTGAAATCGACTTCCGGTCGTGATTAGGGTACTTAGCTTGACATGCTCGCGGTAGGCTTCAGGGTCGTGGGGGCGTGGCTGTGGCGCTCGGAGAGTCCGGGCGTCCTGTGGGCTTCTTCTTCTTGCGAGCGAGGTAGGTTGGGAGCCCTTTCGGCACTCTGTGTCTGCAGGCCCCAGTCCCGCACATTTCCCTACCACCGTAAGGTACGACCGTATCACCTGGACGCACTTTACGAGGCGAGGCCTCGACACCCTTGATGCCGACCGGATCACCAAGGACGACATCAAGGGGCGAGTGGCTTTACGACCGGTAAGGCTCCTGAGGCGTGATGCTCAGGAGCCCCCTTCGACGCTCAAGCAGCTCTACGTCGGCAGGTCCCAGTCCCACACATTTCCCTACCACCGTAAGGTACGACCGGATCACCTGGACGCACTTTACGAGGCGAGGCCTCGACACCCTTGATGCCGACCGGATCACCAAGGACGACATCAAGGGGCGAGTGGCTTTACAACCGGTAAGGCTCCTGAGGCATGATGCTCAGGAGCCCCCTTTGACGCTCAAGCGGCTCCCCAAAAATTTTTGCTTCCTGCCCCGGGAGGGGCGGGCCTCCCGAGGCTCCGGGTTGACGCTCAAGTAGCTCTACGTCGGCAGGTCCCAATCCCGCACATTTCCCTGCCGCCGCGATATACAACCGGATCACCAAGGACGCAACCACGAGGCGAGGCCTCGACACCCTTGATGCCGACCGGATCACCAAGGACGACATCAAGGGGTGAGTGGCTATATGACCGGTAAGGCTCCTGAGGAGTGCTGCTCAGGAGCCCCCTTTGACGCTCAAGCTGTTCCCAAATAAAATTTTGTTTCCTGCCTCGGGAGGGGCGGGCCTCCCGAGGTTCCAAGATGGCGCGTCGGGTCATGAGTGGAGCCCCCGAGCGAGTATGAGGCGGCATGCGCCTGCTGACTCATCCGTGAGTACCATACGAGGATCCGGGCGCCAAGGCATTGGCGAGGTGCGAGCACCGTGCCCCCCAGCCCCCGCTCGCGGGGTACGAGGGGGAGGGGAGCAGGCGAGTGCTCGATTCGAAGAGAGAGAAACCAGTATAGGAAATGGCGATGAAAACAAATCCCTGGCCCTTTTCTTTAAAACATGATTTGGAAAAACCCTGAGTTTTGTTCCAGAAAAGTCGGCAAATCCAAACATCAGAAGAGCAAATAACAGCCGCGTCCGGCACCTAAACTAGTCTTCATCTTCATCTTCCCCCAGCGCTGAGCGTAGGGCATCCACGTTGCATGGGCATAGCCATTGGAAGGCAGTGTTGTCCGCCAGCGCGGAGCTGTGGCTTCCACATTGCGTGGGAAGGAACCCCTCCGCGTCCTCGGGGGGCTCCGGGCGTATACAGCCCGCTCATTATTACGTGTGAGTGTCACGGCCGTAGATAGCTGGGCAAGCCCCCAGGCGCACAGCCTGGTGGCTCCCAACTCCGTCAAGAACCATCCCGTGCATTTCTGCTCGGTTGCGCGCCCTTATGACCCAAACCCGAATGCATTGTTCCCCACGTAGCCGTGGGATTGCGCTCCCGCGGCCCAAACATGAGCACAATGCATCCAGCGCAGCCATAAGGGTGTTTTGTCGATGAAGCCGCCTCGTGAAGCGTCCGGGCGTCGACCGGACAATGTCCTGAGGGCCTCGTGAGGCCCAGCCTCCCGAGGCTGCGCCGGTGCTTCAGTTGTCGCGGGTGGCCCGCGTTGTTTGTGTCTTGCTGCTCCCCCCCAGGCCATCACTCCTGAGGCCTCGGGGCTCGGTTCGGCGTTGCTTGCTCGCGAGGGCGTCGGCTTGCGCCGCGCCCCATGGGTCCGGGGGCGCCCTCCCTCTTTCTCCCACTCACGTCGTCCAGGCCCGGTGCTCCGTCGGCGGAAGCCCCCAGGCCCGGCTTGGGGAGGACGCCCAGTGTCCTCCCTACTCTAGGGAGGTGCCGGCGCCTGCGGCAGGCGCCTGACCCACCCCACCATCAGGCGGTACGACGTAGCATGGTACATAGGGCTCCACATAAGGGCTCGGTTCTCCTCCTGAGCCGTCCGGCGGGGCACCGGGGACGGCCCCTCTGCGCGGTGGCGGGGCGCCGCCCCGTGCGCGCCGCTCGCAGACCCTCCTGCGACGGGCCTCAGAGCGGAGTTGCTTACCTCTGCCACCGCCGTTGGGTGGGCCACGCGTCCCCTGGTGTGGATTGCCTCCTCGGCGGTCTAACGTGCCTTCGCCGTTGTTGCTTGTTTGTCCGGAAGCCTGCGCTGCTTGTTCCCTGCGCAGGATGGCCTGCTCCCGCCTGGTCAATCCAGGCTATTGAAGGTCCACCGGGTCTCGGAGGCGCGTGTTTGCGCGCGTGTGGGGCGCCCCGTTGCTTCCTCCATGCGCTCGGTCGTCGTGGCCGGGCTGCGCCCCGAAACCGGTCACCGGGATTCGAAGGAGAAGGAGCACTGCGTGCGGCGGTCCCCGCTCGGGCTCGCCCAGTGCCGGAGGGGCACGCCGCCGGCGGGCTGGGGGACGGGCGCGGCGGACGAGCCCCCGGCGCCTGATGCCTGCGGCCTTGAAGAAGAGTGAGGAGCCACAGCCCTCAGCGCGACGGTGACCAGCTCTGCAACGTGGTCGGCCCATGCGTCGAAGCCCCCGTGCGTCGGGCGGTGGCGGAGCATCTCGCTCGTCAGCAGTAGAGCATCGTGCGCGTCGAGGTCCCCCACGTAGGTGCGGCGCGTCGCTGGTGCTGAGGGCGCCACCCGCCCGCCGTGTGCTTGGGCGGTGCGAGAGGCGGCGACGGTGGAGGCGATGCTGGTGGCTTGATACTGACCGCCCAGCACTATGCTGCTGGGGCGTGGGTCTCCGGCGGCAGTGGTGGGATCGATGGAAGGTGACCCACTGCGGCCGGGGGAAGCTTGTTGGGCGCCAGCCATCGGAGCGGCGAAGCATGGGAAGAGCGAAGCTTGGAGAAGATTCCGACATGCCCCCTACCTGGCGCGCCAAATGTGAGATTTTGGGCTCCGCAAAACCCTCAAGGTTCGAACACAGGGGCATGTGCGAAGATCCCCTATGGCCTCGCCCTACCTAGCTCGCTACTCGATGGATAAGACGGTGAACTCGTGCGATGACGAGGAAGAAGATGAACACGGTGGTTTACCCAGGTTCGGGCCGCTGCGAAGCGTAATACCCAACTCCTGCTTTGGTGGATTGCCTCTCATGGAGATATGGTGGATGAACTTGTACAACGTTGGGGAGCCTCGCGAGGGCGCTCCTGAGGTGTTCTTGGCCCTCTGCTGGCTTTGTGATGGGTCGGATGGATGGGTGGATCGACTGGTTGTCGGATGCCTCTCTACGGTGCAGCCTAGCCTCTATATATAGCGGTGGCCCGGGTCCTCTTCCCTTATCGCAATGGCGGGAAGGGATCCCATAGCGGCCAAATTCGAAGGGGGATAGGAGTACATCCCCGCCCTGTCCAAAGGCGGTCTTCGCCTGCAAAGTAGCTGTCGATGATGCAGAGGTGGGCTCGGCGATGACATCCATCCTGCGGGGCTCGTGGTCGTGGTCTTGTTGCACCGGAATAGAAACCTTTGGGGGGTGCTTTGGGAACCCGCGTACGTCCTTGCTCCCTTTGCACCAAAGGGGAAACTGCACCGCCTGGCATGCTGGCGCCTGCCTGTCCTTCCTTGCATCATCTTTGACTCCTGAGGCCGAGCTCTGCATAGAGATCTCTGCTTGTCCCCAAGCAATTCAGTTGACAAACTGAAAGTGATAAATAAAAACTTTTACAAACTCTGTTTGATCTTGTTGTTGTAAATATGTCTAACTGATGTTCATATTTTTAGCAAAGATTATAGACTAACCACATTCACAATAACATTTAAGTCTCACATTTACTCATATCAATGGCATAATCAACTAGCGAGCAATAATAATAAAACTCGGATGACCACAATTTTATCAAAACAATCATGATACAATATGATATAATGGTATCTCGCTAGCCCTTTCTAAGACCGCAAAACATAAATGCAGAGCACCTCTGAAGAACAAGGACTGACTAGACATTGTAATTCATGGTAAAAGAGATCCAGTCACAATCATACTCAATATCAATTAATAACAAAGCATACAAATGACGGTGGTGCTCTCTAACTGGTGCTTTTTATAAGAGGAGGATGACTCATCAGTAAAGTAAAATAGATAGGCCCTTCGCAGAGGGAATCATTGATTTACAGAGGTGCCAGGGCTCGAGCTTTTAAAATAGGGATGAATAATAATTTTGAGTGGTATGCTTTCATTGTCAACATAACAACTAAGAGATCTCGGTATCTTCCATGCTAGATACATTATAGGCGGTTCCCAAACAGAATAGTAAAGTTTTTACTCCCCCTCCACCAATCAATCACACTCCACGGCGAGCCGAATCCACGGGTACCGTCCATACAAACAACAATCCTGGGGGAGTTTTGTTTCATTATATTTTGATTTGAATTTTGAGCATGGAACTGGGCATCCCAAATACCAGCCACTTTCTCGTGAATGATAGTGAATCAACACGTATCGTGAGAATAACCCACCTAGCATGGAAGATACTGACAGCCCCTAGTCACTACATGAGCGATTCGGGCATACAAAACAGAGTATTATTTGAAGGTTTTAGTGTTTGGCACATGCAAATTTACTTGGAACGGCAGGTAAATACCGCATATAGGTAGGTATGGTGGACTCATATGGAACAACTTTTGGTTTATGGAAATGGATGCACAAGCAGTATTCCCGCTTAGTACAGGTGAAGGCTAGCAAGAGACTGGGAAACGACCAACTAGAGAGCGACAACAGTCATAAACATGCATTGAGATTAACCAACATTGAATGCAAGCATGCGTAGGATATAAATCACCATGAACATAAACATCGTAGAGGCTATGTTGGTTTTGTTTCAACTACATGCGTGAACATGTGCCAAGTCAAGCCACTTGAATCATTCAGAGGAGGATACCATCTTATCATACTGCATCACAACCATTTTAAAATGCATGTTGGCACTCAAGACAAACCATTATACACTCTTAGCTAATTAAGCATGGCATGAGTAACTATAATCTCTAATTGTCATTGCAAACATGTTTCATCCATAATGAGCTGAATCCAGAACGATGAGCTAATCATATTTACAAAAACAAAATAGGTCGAGTTCGTACCAGCTTTTCTCCATCTCAATCACTTCATCATATATCGTCATTATTGCCTTTCACCTGCACGACCCAACGGTGTGAATAATAAAGAGAGTGCACGTGCATTGGACTAAGCTGGAATCTGCAAACAATAACTTAAAGGAGAAGGCAAGGTAATATGGGCTCTCTGTAAGATAAACAATAATGCATATGAGAGCCACTCAACATTTTCATTGTGGTCTTCTCCTTACGACCCAAAGAAAAGAAATTTCAAAACAAGAACGAGAAAAACTATTCACACGGGAAAGCTCCCAACAAGCAAAAGAAGAACAAGAAATCTTTTTGGATTTTCTTTTAATGGTACAGCTAAACAAACTGAAAGGTAAAGCTAGAACTAATTTTTTTTTGGATTTTCTCAAGGTTAATTAAGCACACAAGAAGAAAGCAAAAAATAAGAAATAAAATGCCATGGATGGTACAAGGAAAAAGTATAAGCACCGACTACTAAGATGAGTGTGTGAACATGAATGTAATGTCGGTGAGAAATACGTACTCCCCCAAACTTAGGCTTTTAGCCTAAGTTGGTCTAGGGCCATGGCTGGCCCGGATAATATCCAAAGTTATAGTTGGGGTTGTACTGGGCTGCGGCAGCTACTGCATAAGCGGCTGCAGCGCGGAGGCGAGCGGCTTCCGCCTCTCTCTCGTACTCGTTTGCCTCCTCTCTGGTTATAAAGCGTCTCCGTTTTTCCTGAAAGTTAAAGAAGGCAGGAGCAGGAAGGGTAATATGGACAGCACGCTGTCTGTCAAAAATTAGTCGGTACAGGAGGGATTGTTCGTTTCTCTCAAGAAACTGGTAGTGCACCATAGCCTCATAATCAATAAAAGCAGGTGGTAACTCAATATCATTCTCCCTTATGGGTACCCTAAGATAATTAGCTACCCGGGTGGCATAAATCCCACCAAAGAAATCTCCATCCTTTGCATTTTTATGTAGCCTCCTAGCAATAATAGCTCCCACGTTATATTGTCTATCACCCATGACCGCACTCTTAAGAATACTAAGATCAGGTACGCAAAGGTGGCTATGATCATGTTTCAAAACTACTTGGGACCATACCAATTTGACATGCAAGCTCAAGAACAAGGTCACCACAGCAGCAAAAATTTGCAATATATAAAGCACTAGAACAAAAACTAATTGGACCATTGGAGGAGTCACATACCGAAGAACAATCCCCCAAAACAGTTTTGCAAATGGAGCTTTGCACAAGGAGATCGAAAATGGCAGCAAGATGAGCTAGAACACGGGTTTGAGGAATGGTGGGATTTTTTCTGGAGGAAGACGAAGTGGATGGGTGCTGGAATAAGTGAGGGGGCCCCACGTGGGACGCACAAGCCAGGGGGCTCCCAGGGGGTGGGCACGCCCTGTAGGCTTGTGGCCCACTGGTGCAGCCCCCTGATGTGTTCTCAATGCCAAAAATTCTAGAATATTCCAGAAAAAATCATACTACATTTTCAGGGCATTTGGAGGACTTTTATTTTCAGGTCATTTTTTATTGCATGGATAAAACAGAAAATAGAAAAATAATAGCATTTTTACTAAATTAAATCTAAAGAACAAAAATAAAAGTTGGGTACAGAAGGTTGTACTTTCTAAATTCATCCATCTCATGCTCATCAAAAAGAATCCATCAATAAGGTTGATCAAGTCTTATTGACAAACTTTTTTCGAATGACACGGAACCGGAGAATTTTTGAATAACACTAGGTTACCTCAATGGGGATATGCATGTCCCCAACAATAAGTATATCATATTTCTTTTTGGCAGTAGGGAGAGGGAATTCAAAGTCTCCAATAATAATCGTTGAAATTTTTTCAATGGAGTTGATACTATGAACTTGAGGTTGTTTCTTCAGAAAGTGAACCGTATGCTCATTACCATTAACATGAAAAGTGACATTGCCCTTGTTGCAATCAATAACAGCCCCTGCAGTATTCAAAAAGGGTCTACCAAGGATGATCGACATACTGTCGTCCTCGGGAATATCAAGAATAACAAAGTCTGTTAGGATAGTAACATTTGCAACTACGACAGGCACATCCTCACAAATACCGATGGGTAAAGCAGTTGATTTATCAGCCATTTGCAAAGAGATTTCAGTAGGTGTCAACTTATTCAAATCAAGTCTACGATACAAAGAAAAAGGCGTCACACTAACACCAGCTCCAAGGTCACATAAAGCAGTTTTAACATAGTTTCCTTTAATAGAGCATGGTATAGTAGGTACTCCGGGATCTCCTAGTTTCTTTGGTATTGCACCCTTAAAGGTATAATTAGCAAGCATGGTGGAAATCTCAGCTTCCAGTATCTTTCTTTTATTTGTCACAATATCTTTCATATACTTAGCATAAGTAGACATTTTCAGAATATCAGTCAAGCGCATACGCAAAAAGACAGGTCTAAGCATTTCAACAAAGCGCTCAAAACCCTCATCATCCTTTTTCTTGGATGGCTTAGGAGGAAAAGGCATGGGTTTCTGAACCCAAGGTTCTCTTTCTTTACCATGTTTCCTAGCAACAAAGTCTCTTTTTATCATATCTTTTGTTCTTAGGTTGTGGGTTATCAAGATCAACAGCAGGTTCAATCTCCACATCATTATCATTACTAGGTTGAGCATCAACATGAACATCATCATTAATATTATCACTACGCTCATGTTCATTACCAGATTGTGTCTCAGCATCTGAAATAGAAATATCATTTGGGTTTTCATGTGTATCTATAACAGGTTCACTAGCAGCATGCAAAGCCCTATCGTCATTCTTTTTCCTTTTATTACTGGAACGACTAGGTGTATCAGTATTAATTCTCTGAGAATCTTGCTCAATTCTCTTAGGATGGCCCTCAGGATACAAAGGTTCCTGAGTCATTTTACCACCTCTAGTCACAACTCTAACAGAATTATCATTGTTCTTACCAATCATCTCATTAAGCAAATCATTTTGTGCCTTAAGTACTTGTTCTACTTGAGTAGTTACCATGGAAGCATGTTTACTAATAAGCTTGAGATCATTAACAGTTCTACTCATATAATCACCTAAGCGATCAAGCATGTGAGCATTATGTTTCAATTGTCTACTAACATAAGCATTGAAATTTTCTTGCTTAACAATAAAGTTATTAAACTCATCCAAGCATTGGCTAGCAGACTTATTATAAGGAATATCACCTTCATCAAATCTACGGAGGGAATTTACCTCTACTACCTGTGTCGGGTTATCAAGACCATGTATTTCTTCAATAGGTGGTAAATTCTTAAAATCTTCAGCTTTAATACCTTTCTCTTTCATAGATTTCTTTGCCTCTTGCATATCTTCAGGACTGAGAAATAGAATACCTCTTTTCTTTGGAGTTGGCTTTGGAGGTGGTTTGGGAATAGACCAATCATTATCATTGCTCAATATATTATTCAATAGTAGTTCAGCTTGTTCAACAGTTCGTTCCCTGAAAACACAACCAGCACAACTATCTAGGTGGTCCCTAGAAGCGTCGGTTAGTCCATTATAAAAGATATCAAGTATTTCGTTTTTCTTGAGAGGATGATCAGGCAAAGCATTAAGTAATTGGAGAAGCCTCCCCCAAGCTTGTGGGAGACTCTCTTCTTCAATTTGCACAAAGTTAAATATTTCCTGCAAGGCAACTTGTTTCTTATGGGTAGGAAAATGTTTTTCAGAGAAGTAATATATCATATCCTGGGGACTACGCACACAACCAGGGGCAAGAGAATTAAACCATATCTTAGCATCACCCTTTAATGAGAAAGGAAACAACTTAAGAATATAGTAATAACGAATTTTTTCCTCATGAGTAAATAGGGTGGCTATATCATTCAATTTAGTAAGATGTGCCACAATAGTTTCAGATTCATAACCATGGAAAGGATCAGATTCAACCAAAGTAATTAACTCAGGATCGACAGAGAATTCACAATCCTTATCAGTAACAAAGATAGGTGAAGTAGCAAACTTAGGATCATATTGCATTCTAGCATTCAAAGATTTTTCTTTCCACTTGCATAGCAACTTCCTAAGATCATCTCTATCCTTACAAGCAAGAAAGTCCCTAGCTACCTCTCCCTCCATAACATAACCCTTAGGTATATTAGGCAATTCATATCGAGGAGAGCTAGGTCTAGCAGGTGTCTCATAGTGTTCATTTTCAATAATTTCATCAGTTTCAGAAATATCATCAGTTGCAGCATTGACTCTAGCAATTTGTTCATCAAGAAATTCACCTAGTGACACAGTATTATCAAGCAAAGTATCATCATAAGCATCATGCATAGCCGAAGTGGCATCATCAATTACTTGCGACATATCAGAATCAATAGCAGGTGGTGGTGTCACAAATTTACTCATAACAGAAGGTGAATCAAGTGCAGAGCTAGATGGCAGTTCCTTACCTCCCCTCGTAGTAGAGGGATAGATCTTGGTTTTTGGGTCTTTCAGATTCTTCATAGTGATCAACAGATATAAATCCCAAGTGACTCGGAGAATAGAGCTATGTTCCCCGGCAACGGCGCCAGAAAAAGGTCTTGATAACCCACAAGTATAGGGGATCGCAACAGTTTTCGAGGGTAGAGTATTCAACCCAAATTTATTGATTCTACACAAGGGGAGCCAAAGAATATTCTCGAGTATTAGCAGCTGAGTTGTCAATTCAACCACACCTGAAAGACTTAGTATCTGCAGCAAAGTATTCAGTAGCAAAGCAGTATGGAAGTAACGGTAACAATGGCAAAGTGACAGTAGCAGTTTTGTAGTGATTGTAACAGTAGCAACGGAAAAGTAACTTAGCAAAGATCAATATGTGAAAAGCTCGTAGGCAATGGATCAGTGATGGATAATTATGTCGGATGGCATTCATCATGCAACGGTTATAACATAGGGTGACACAGAACTAGCTCCAATTCATCAATGTAATGTAGGCATGTATTCCATATATAGTCATACATGCTTATGGAAAAGAACTTGCATGACATCTTTTGTCCTACCCTCCCGTGGCAGCGGGGTCCTAATGGAAACTAAGGGATATTAAGGCCTCCTTTTAATAGAGAACCGGACCAAAGCATTAGCACTTAGTGAATACATGAATTCCTCAAACTACGGTAATCACCGGAAAGAATCCCAGTTATTGTCACCCTGGGGGATGCGGATCATAACTCGTAATAGGTGTCTACAACTTGCAAGATAGGATCAAGAACACATATATATTCATGAAAACATAATAGGTTCAGATCTGAAATCATGGCACTCGGGCCCTAGTGACAAGCATTAAGCATAGCAAAGTCATAGCAACATCAATCTCAGAACATAGGCTTGTGGCCAGGTGGTGGACCCCCTCTGGTTGATTCTATCGCCAGTATTTTTTATTAATTCCAAAAATATTCTCCGTAAATTTTCAGGTCAATCCGAGAACTTTTATTTCTGCACAAAAATAACACCAAGGCAATTCTGCTGAAAACAACGTCAGTCCGGGTTAGTTCCATTCAAATCATGATAATTAGAGTCCAAAACAAGGGCAAAAGAGTTTGGAAAAGTAGATACGATGGAGACGTATCAATCTCCGCCGCTCCGGAGGGGGGGCCTGGGGAGGCCCAATCCTTGCCGGTCTTGATGCTGCTCCTCCTCACGGGCCTAAGGTCCTCGCGAGGGCCTTGTCTTGGGTGGGGCTGCGTCTGGTTGTGCTTGGCTGACGAAGTGGGCCATGCCCTGGGCCGTAGGCAGGCAGGTCTGGGTACCCCCGTTCCCAGAACGCCGACAGGCACACAATAAGAAAAGAATATTAACTCTGAAAAAACTACAAATTATGAAGCAATCCACATGATATTCAAAAGAGGTACCAAAAAAGGAAAACATACACTATAAGCGTGAGCACCAGTGTCCTCCTGGTCCATTTGATTGATAATGTGCTCAGCATCCTTCTCAAACCGTACGCACTTTTCATCCTGTGACTCCTTCAACTGAGAATATGAAGTTTGATTATTCATCACTGAAAACATCAAGCCCTCAAGCACACCACGATCAAAGTTGTGAGCACCAACAATTTCTTCTTCACATGGGCCATGGCCAACAGGGAAAAATCCAGCAACTTCCCTCAACCGATCACCGAAGGTTGGAAAATCTTCAGTTAATTTGATAACCTTTTGAAGAAGCTCGTCAATCTCCTCGTGTTTGCTACTGCCAACAAATGCCTGATTAGAAGACCTTCTAGTATTTAAATTCCGACCAGCCGTGAAACCCCGAGTAGGCAGCGTCTGGCCATCCCGGGAAGGAAGCTGGCTGCATATAGGCTCATGGAACCTAGCGTATCTAGCAGGACTGCTAGGACCTGCATCAGAGTTGGCACACAAAAGTGCAACAGGACGAACATAGACAATATCACCCGACGCCTTCCACTGCAAAAAAGATGAAAGAAAAAAAAACAAAGAAGTCCACATGAGAAAACTAGGAGGTTCAGATATATCACGATTCCAAAATTTAAAAAGATGAAGGTTTGAACTATTGTAAAATAAAAAAAATAACAAACGGATCAACTAACCAGAAGCTTCCCAAATCTGTAACTTTCCAAAAATATATTTCCCTTGACAACAATATCCTTATTGTATATCTTCAGAAGGACCTCATGCGTAAGGTACGTAGCACGTGGCGTCAACGTGTGCAACAATGAAACTTTGCGAAGGTTCAAGGAGTCCAAATACATAATCAGGGGAACAATGGCGGAGCCCTCAGTGCAATTCTGCTTGCTACCTTCTGACTGCCACTTCACCACAACTAATTGCAGCTCATCAATGACAAGCTGGCAAAAGTCCATATCTGCCATAGCAAAATAATCCATCTTCTCGACCATGGCAGCAACCCTGCCCAAACGAACTGCGGGCCCGGGGCATAGCAAATTGTAATAAAGAATAAGGAAGAAAACCTTGACAGCAAGATCAATCGTCACCGGGTCCTCACTCTGCACCAAATCCTGCAATAGTGCAAGCAAGTCCTTAACACCTATGCTTCGTGAACGGTCAAAACCGAGCTCATCCTTGAGGGCAGACAACGATTCATCATGGCTGTTGTTAGCAGGCGTTGGTGCAGTGCGAGCTCCCATAGGAAAATGAAAAATGTGGTGAACAGCAGCACGGTTGATTCGAAGAATCCTGTCAGGACCAAGGTCAATTTTAATTGTTGCTGGGTCAATCTTTCCCATCAGATAGCACATGAGAATGCGGGACACATTCTTCTTTAAGGTCAAGTTAAAGACAACACCAAAACCAGCATCAATCACACGAGCACGGTGCGGAGCTCTCAATAAATTAGCAGCCTTGCACACATTGGGGAGTGACAAACGTACAGTCTTGTTAAAACGTGAATCATCGTCACCACCATCATCTTCAGTTCTCTTCCACTTACCAGCTTTTGTCTTCTTCTGTGCAAAAAAAATGCAGTCCACATTAACAAACTAGGCAAAATAAGAGACGAAAGAGGAAAATAGAATGACATTGGAAGAAACCAATGCAGTATTTCAACAAACCTTTGGAACAACATCAGCATCACCATCAACATGAGGACACTTACGCTGACCCTTGGATGTACCATAGTCTTTCCGTATGGCAGGAGACTGGGCATTCCTCACAAAATTAGCAAGCACAAAGTCATCGTCATCAGACTCAGCCTCGCCATCGACATTTGGTCGCTTTCGCTTCAGATCATCTGCACCAGTTTCAACAGTTCTCTTACCGAGGTTCTTATCCATGGAAGCAACACGAGGACTCCACCGAGGAGTACCACCTTGCTCAGCAACACAACTCAGACTCTTCTTCTGCAAATCATGCTGCTTGCCTTTACCATATCTCGCACCCTTCGCAGCATCTGTAGCCCTCCTAAGCCTCTCTCTGTCCTCATACAACTTTGAATCATTTTCAAACCTCAACATCTTATTACGTTTCTTAAATTCAGATGCACGAAGCTGATCCGGAACCATCCACTCATGCGTAACTTGCTCCGTACCATTAACAGATTGTGATTGTGTTTCTGACAAGACAGGGCGACTAAAGGTATGCTCAGAACTCACACCAACAGCACCCTCCACGAAATAATGGTCAATAAAATGAGTAACCTCCTCAAACCCAGCAACCCTAGTAGAAAAATCAGATTCTGCGTCAAAACTTAGTTCATACATGGTTAAATAAGGAGTGAACATACGAACAAATGCAGTTCACCTATCATTATA
Source organism: Elymus sibiricus (assembly GCA_039707655.1). Lineage (NCBI taxonomy): Eukaryota > Viridiplantae > Streptophyta > Magnoliopsida > Poales > Poaceae > Elymus > Elymus sibiricus. Next base: position 333,540,310 of record CM077663.1, on the reverse strand, counting down.
ATACAGTGTTGTATGAAAGAAATGCAAGGGGTATAATTTCTTGAAAAATACAATAAGCAGATGTTTGTTCACACGAAAAAATGGATGAGTGAATACAGCAAGGCTAACAGAACTTTGAACAACATCAACTAAACAACATACATAACAAATAAAACATGCACAACAAAAACAGCAAGTACATATACGCATAATAGAGTTCACAAATCAGAAAACATGAATGAAGTAAAACACAGTAATACAAAACAAGTTGGAAAACTAAAAATTCATGCTAGAAAAAGAACGTACCATGAGGAAGGGCCACACTAATTGGGGAGGTTTCAATTGGTGAATTCATTACAGGCATTACCTGTCCACGATGATCCTTACCACCAAAATCACCCGAGGGAACACGTGAATTATAAGCAGCATCAGCACGACCAGTGCCAACAAAATTACCTAGTGGATTCAAAAAAAACAAGAACAAAATTAATAACATCAAATGCCAAAAAAATTCAGCAATTCTAAGAATTAACACATGAAAAGCTAATATGCAAGATGAACAAGACAATCTACATAAACAAATACTCAAAAAAATACATGGGGAAGCAAGCAGTCCACATACCTTGATCTTCCCCACCTGCTTTGCTTGGCGAAGATATCGCGTTTGTACGAGCACGCGAGGACGGCGTGACGGATACCAGCAAGACGACGAGAAAATCCGACGAAACCCTAGGGACAATTTTTTCTCCGCACGGGAAACCCACGAGTACAACCTTCAAAAGGACGACAAATCAACTGCATCAGTAAAAATGCATATGAACTAAAAAGAATCTAACAACTAAATTCGTGACGAACTAAAAGAACAGACGGGAGCGGCACCAACGCAAAGGGGATGAGTTCGGCGGTGGGGGGATTTGGGCGATGCGGAAGGGCGCTGGAGAAGCGGAGAGCGGTGTGGGGCGAGAGAATAGACAAATCTGGAGCAATGCACCGATAAAAGGGATCTCGGGCGCCGACGGATGCTTCAAAGGACGGCGGTTGCCACGGGCGACGCCGGTTGCTGCACGCGTCGGCGGTATCGAGAGGTGTTGGGAGTTGCTCCGGGCATTACTGAAAGACGGGAAGAGGGTTTTCTCGCTATATCCCTCCACGAGACGATTGCGAGACGACCGTGCGGTACATCTACACAAACGGGCCAAACCGGAAGAGCCGACCCAATTGGACAGAGCAGCAGCAACCACTCACGTGCCGGAATGCCATGCCGTACCAAGGTAAAGTGAAGCTCACCCATAGGGAACTAGCAGTCCGCCCCGTATAAAAGGGAAACACTGGCAGTTCACATGTCATAAACTCATGAACTGTTGCACGATAAGAAAACACCTGCGATTAACTTTGTCTTAAAAAAACTCAAAATTAACTAAAGGTATGCAGCTAACTACGAAAACAATGCATTGCAGAGTGTTGACAACTGCAGTACACATCAATAAGTCAAAGAAGTTCCCTTAACAGCATACAAAAAAAACTTAAAGGGCAATTTCACGTGCAGTTCTCTCTAAGATAAAACGCAGTTCGGATGGTTGAAAACTACAGTACACATCAGTACGTCAAAGAAGTTCCCTGAACAACACACGCAAAAAATTAAAAGGCAAATAAACATGCAGTTCTCTCCAAAAGATAATGCAGTGCAGACGATTGACAACTGCAGTACACATCAGGAAGTGAAAAGAAAACAGAAGTTGCGCGCCAAAAAAAGTTGACCGCCCAGGTGCGACCCGTACCCAGCCAGTCTCTTAGTAAGGCAGCGCTCGCATGCAAACGTAGGCGCACGCCCGTTCTGAGACACGATGCATGGGGACAGGCACACAAGGGCCCACAGGTCATGGTTATGTGGTACAGCGAGCGCCGTGTGTAAGCGCCCAACAATTGTATCGAGGAGTTCAGAAGGGCGGCCTCACCATCGCTTATTAACAGGTTATGCTCGCCCTTGGCGGGCGAGGTGGGACTAAAAGTTGGTGCGTTCGCACACCGAACCGACGGATGGGCCTATTCGGGAGCCTTCGGCGAGCGAGGTGGGCCTAATTGGGCCGATTGCGATTTACTCGCAGTGGGAAAGCACAAAAACGTGAGCGACGTGCATTTATATACTTGGGCCGAAAGTATTTTTTTAGTTCACATACAAACATCCTCGAACTGAAAGACACAACAGGCATGCATTCCGCGCCTTTTATAAATGAGGTGCGCCAGGGTAAGGGAAGAAGTTCTGCCATACTCCGAATGCAGTTCGGAGGTTATACAATGTAGTCCTAAAAAATGTTGGGGGGTGAAAGGACGTGGATGTCGCCTAGAGGGGGGGTGAATAGGCGCTTTAAAATAATTACGGTTTAGGCTTGAACAAATGCGGAATAAAACTATCGTTTAATTAGTCAAGCACAAAATCTAAAACAACTAGGCTCACCTATGTGCACCAACAACTTATGCTAAGCAAGATAGACAACTAAGTGATAGCAAGATATATAGCAAGAAACAATATGGCTATCACAAAGTAAAGTGCATAAGTAAAGGGTTCGGGTAAGAGATAACCGAGGCACGCGGAGACGACGATGTATCCCGAAGTTCACACCCTTGCGGATGCTAATCTCCGTTCGGAGCGGTGTGGAGGCACAATGCTCCCCAAGAAGCCACTAGGGCCACCGTAATCTCCTCACGCCCTCGCACAATGCAAGATGCCGTGATTCCACTAAGGGACCCTTGAGGGCGGTCACCGAACCCGTACAAATGGCAACCCTTGGTGGCGGTCACCGGTACCCGTACACTTTGGCAACCTTTGGGGGCGGTTCACCAGTACCCGTACAAATTGCTCGGGGCAATCTCCACAACCTAATTGGAGACCCCGACGCTTGCCCGGAGCTTTACACCACAATGATTGAGCTCCGAGGCACCGCCAACCGTCTAGGGCGCCAAGGCACCCAAGAGGAACAAGCTCTAGGGTGCACAAACACCCAAGAGTAATAAGCTTCTCAAACTTCACTTCCACGTATCACCGTGGAGAACTCATACCTATGCACCAAATGCAATGGCAAGGGCACACGGAGTGCCCAAGTCCTTCTCTCCCAAATCCCACCAAAGCAACTAATGCTAGGGAGGAAAATGAGAGGAAGAACGAAGAAGAACACGAAGAACTCCAAGATCTAGATACAAGGGGTTCCCCTCACTTAGAGGAGAAAGTGATTGGTGGAAAGGTGGATCTAGATCTCCTCTCTCTTTTCCCTCAAGAACTAGGAAGAATCATTGGAGGGATTGAGAGTTAGCAAGCTCGAAGAAGGTCAACAATGGGGGGGCAAAAACGAGCTCAAAGGATAAGGTTCAATGGGGAAGAAGACCCCCTTTTCTAGGTGGGGGGAAATCCAACCGTTACCCCCACAGCCCGCACATTGCGGTACTACCGCACAAAGCCACGATACTACCGCAAGAGGCTACGGTACTACCGCAAAGGGTAGCGGTACTACTGCTTGCGAGCGGTACAAAAAAAATACTTCCGTGCCTACCTCCGCTGGACAAAACACGAGATTTTGGTCCGGAGCGGTACTACCGCTTAGGAGCCGCGGTAGTACCGCGGTGGAGAGGTAGTAAAAAATTACATCCGCTCTAGCCGCGGTAGTACCGCAGCAGCCTTTACCAAAACAGCCACAACTTTTGCAAACGGACTCCGAATTCAACGAAACCAAGTTTGTTGGAAAGCTAACGACATGGGCTAACACAATATTGATAGAAATATCAATAAGAAGCAAATGAGAAAAGGCCCATAAGAAAATGGTGAGAACCCTTCCTCGGATATGACCGGTAAAACCTCCAACATCGAAAACATCATAGAAGATGCATATGGACTCCGTTTTCGATGAACTTGAGCTTGTCATGAAGCTAACCATAAGCTCAAGAACCCACATAGAGAAAAAGCCAACCAAGAACCAAGAAAGATTATGATGCCAAGAATGCAATGGTTTGAGCTCTCAACGAACGATACGATCAAGCTACTCACTTGAGAGCCCCCCTTGATAGTACGGCAATCGATCCTATAACCCGGTCTCCCAACTACCACCATGAGACCGGTAAAATAGAAAACCCTATCAAGGTCAAACCTTTGCCTTGCGCATAGTCCACTTGAGCTAGATGATGACGATCTTGTCCTTCTCAAGATGGACCACCTTTCTTGATTGCGTCGGCTCGATGAAGACTAGTAGATTGCTCCCCCATACTCCACTATGGGAGAGCCACTCTTCGGCACATCTTCACAAGTCCATTGTCACCACAATGGATGGCAAGATTCAAGCATGATCTCTCCGTGATGCTTCACTTGAACTTTCACACCGCAACCTTGATGACGATCACCACTTGATGTCATCCTCCATGGGTTGTATGAGATCTTCCTCTTGACGCAAACCCATGGAAATATACCTAACCCCACAACAAACTCTCACGTAGACGATGGGTTAGTACACAAAGCGTAATGGACAATGCTTACCATACCATGGGATCACTTGATCCCACTTGGTACATCTTCTACGCTTTGTGTGTTGATCAACTTGAATCATTCTTTGCCTTAATCTTGATCAACCTTGTGTCTTATCTTCTCTCTTCATAAAGATGATGTCTTGAAGGTAAACATGAATGCTCACACAATCTTCTTCTTCAAGACATGCTTGCAATAAGCTCAACTCACACATGACAAATCTTTGGATAAACCTTGAATACCACCTTGGTCACCATATAAACTCCTTGAAACCAACAGATGGACTTCAAGAAGTACCTACGGACAAATCCTTCGAATACAACTCAAGGCAACCACTGGTCCATAGGGATTGTCATCAATTACCAAAACCACACATGGATAAATGTGCTCTTACAGGGGGGCAACCCCCCCTCACACCCACAGCCACTAACTCCAGAAAGTCCACATAAAAAAACTCGCCATTATATGTAACAAAACAAATGCAGTTTGAAGCCTATAGTGATGAAATTTGTTATATTCAACGAAATAGTTCTTTCACTTTTACAATGCAGTTCTGCTTCTAAAAAACAGCAATGCGGTTCACCTAAAAATGCAGTTAGCTTCATAATAAACTGCAGTGCGGTTACATTAAAAGAATCCAGCCAGATCATTTGAGCAAAAAACCTATGCATTTAATTATGTACCAAATTTGGTCTCTGGTATAATGTTGTCTGCTCACTAAAACGCATACCGCACATTTCAGTCAGAAGTAAAAAACAAAATGCACTAAACAAAATTAAACAATCACGACACATGTGTTAAAGCAGGAAATTCTGTTTTCTTTGAAATGCAGTTCCCATCTACCGCCTGTCACCTACAATAGCATTTAATACTGTAATAATGACTACATAAAACCCGCCCACTCAGGCTCCACACCACACCAACACAAACAGACCCCTCTTCTTCTTATCTCCAAAAATCAGATCTAGGATTCCACCTACTCCCGCTCATGCTCCCTGCAGTTCACCTGAGCTCGCCATGGAAGACTGTTCATGCGACTGTCTGGCAAGGATGGTGCTGATAGCGGAGGCATGCATGTACTCTGATGATCTGGAGCTCACCCAGACTGAACGACGCGCCCTCCTCTCGTGCCTGCTCATCGGGAACCGTGGGTTCAGGGGCCCATTTCTCCATCGCCTCACAGATGCAGATCTGCAGGATTCATGGGTATGTCTTTCAACAAATTATTCTCCACCATCTTAGCTTGCAAATCAACAAATAAATGTATATCTCCGTTGTTTTATCCAGTCTTCCAACAATGTTAGTAATTAAAACTGCGTGGCTCCATCTATTTTTCTTTCGGTCCAAACTCATTAGCTGTACATACTAATTAGATCCATACCTGTGAAGATTGAACACAACACCTGATCAAAGTAGTTCCAACGCTCATCGATGCAGTTCTGTTGGTGAAAAATTGCAGTGCTTATAAACATATCTCGCAGTGTGGTAGTGCTAAAAACAATACTATGTATTTTACCAGAGTTACCAACCAAGTCCGTTCACATTTTAATTCACAAACTGCACCTGTTTTATCATAAACTTTATGCATACAAAGATGTACCAAACTATGTGGTGCTAACTCATGCAGATTCTTTTTCTATCCATGCCCAACTGCAGAAACTGCCATCCACAATAATGTTTGCTGCTCCAAGCTCAGGGAGGCTTAAGTTGGAGACAGTGCACAAGAATGGGTATGAAGAAATGCAAGCTGACTACAACATTGACTCTGATGGTTGCTTCAACATAGCTACTGGTTGGAAGGAGTTTGTCTCCCTGAATGGATTTGAGGCGGGTGAGGCGGTGATAGGGATGTTCTACAGGGAAGAACAGTCTCTGAAATTTATGATATTTGCTCTGTAGGCTGTCTAAGATAAAACAAGCACTTTGTGGCACATCTGTAATGCTTTCTTATGCTGCATGCTTTCAAAATTATGTTTGTCGGACAACAAAAATCTATGTTCTTAGTTAGAACGGTCACTTTTTTAATGTATGTGAACTGATCTACATCAGTTTAAGCCTATTTTCCAAAGCTGCTTGGAGAATCACTGTTACCAATTACCTGCATCCTTTTTAAAAGAAATTCATGGTACACTAAATAAAAAACTGCAGTGCTCTAGGTAGTAACACTGCAGTGCAATTATCGAAACCATGTAGTTCAACTCTAAAGTTTAAAAACTTGTCGACGCACACAGTTCTTTTCTAAACAAATTGAAGTACTATAATGAAAACAATGCAATTGATTTCATAGAAGAATGCGTCTACCAAAATTTAAATCCTACAAACTGTAATGCTAACTACACTTCCATTGCAGACCAGTATTTATAAGCATGCAGTACAATGCAAAAGTAAGAATACTACTACAACAATCAAAACTTCAAAAAAATAGAGAACAAAAGACAAACGCGCGACAAACAAAGATCAGAATAACCAATCGCAGATCCAATAGCACCCGAAATCAACGTGCAAAACAAATCAATTTGAAAGAAAAAAGGCTGCAACCAATTCAATTGAGCTTACGACCAAAAAAACAAAAGCGCATGAACAACCATAAAAAATTTCAAAATTCAACCTAAGATACAACGATTACAGACGAAATTTGGTAGATTAAGACGAAACAAAGGCACAAATTACTAGTTTCAAACCGCATCGACGCACAAAATCAAAAAAAATGTTCAGACGAGCGGACGAAGCTCATAACGCCCGCGCAATTGATTTCGCCAAAATTGACAACTAACTACAAAATTATTCATATATACGGGCAAAACGGGGATAATAAACGAACACTAGCTAATAATTTATACTTACAAACCATGTCCCACCGCAAAAAAAAGGATCACACGCGAGCACGGACGAACAGAGGAAAGCTGGCCCGCCAAATCACTCGATTTGTGCAGAATTAAGTAAGGATACAGGTAAAATACACATAATAATGGATAAAGTGCATCCATAAACAAGTAGAAACATCCCGTAACACTCGATTCCATCCAGAACACACAGGCAAGCCGCCAGAAACGAAGAAATTCTCTCATCTCTCATTGCAGTGCTGGTTTGAAAGGTATGCAGTGCACTCGCGTGAACCGTGCAGTTCGGAAGTGTTGTCAGAACAGTTATTCTGCACCCAATGTCAGAATAGACGATCTGTGTATATATAAAATGTATGTTCATCACCCAGGGTGCACAATAAGTTATTCTTCACCCGAGGTAATCTTACAATCGTTTCATAAATAAATTACATTTATATTTTATCACTACGTAAAAATTGACATAAGTAAACAAAAATATAGGTCATAAGGCCAGAAAAACCACATTTTATGTATATTTTACACTATATTTTTATGTTATTAATTTTACTTTACATAAATGTTTTTACAGTGACTACATATTTTCTTACTGTCTCATTTTACGTATGAAATAAGATAAAATTTATGGAACGTAAAATTATGGTGCATTGGTGTGAAAATAGAGGGGGGGGGGGGGGTGAAGAATAACTATTCCTCACCCAGGGAGAAGAATAACTATTCCTCACCTCACGGTATATATACATATCTATATATATATACAGACCATCTATTCTGACAACACTTCTGAACCTCCTTCGAAAACTAAAAGAACTGCACTCCTAACCAAAGTATACTGCAATGTCAATACAAAAAACTGCACGCGTTGTTTCGGCACCGTTTTTGCTCCAGTTTCTAAATCGTTTGTCGGAACGAGAAGTATAATACACCGATGGATAGCTATGGAAAATGCGCAACTTCATCATGTTGAACACTTTTCGAAATTCCTTGCGGTTTAAGAGCAGTTTCAGAAATAGTGGGCGCCCGATGAGTGACTGCGAGCGTATTTTCACGATTTTTTTTCTAAAACCACTCTTCGGAATGAAGCAAACGATACGGCGTTCGAAATATATCGTCGAGGCGCAAATTTTTCATGTATATTAGACTCTCTAATTCCTTACGGGGTGAGAGTAATTTCAAATTTACTCAAACGCGGAATTCTGTTTTTCAAATTTTTCGATATTTTTGGTACGGTTTTGCTCCAGTTTTTTAAACGTTTGTCGGAATGAGGCGTGTGATACGGCGTTGGAAAGCTCTATAATAGCCGCAACTTTCATGTGTTGGTCATTTGTTGAGATTCCTCACGGTTTTAAAAGAATTTTGAAAACGATGTCGCTGCCTAAGAGTGGCAGCGAGCGTATTTTCGTATAAAATTTCAAACCGCTCATCGAAACATTGCAAATGATATGGCGTTGGAAAGATATTGAAGAGGCGCAACTTTAACACTCTCTCTAATTCCTTAGGGTGTAAGAGCAATTTTGATTTTACTGAAATGCGGACACTCTTTTTTTCGAGACACCAAAATTGTCGCGGGAACTGCATCAGAGAGAATAACACACTGCTCCAGATGGAAAACCACACTGCATCCGACGGTTAAGCGAACTTCACGGGTTTATTTGTCGAACGTAAATTTTCTCACACGAGAAGGTGGGATGCACTTCACATTGGGCGTAAGTAAACCGAGACACTATCAAAAATGAACCACAACACTACCGAAAGTGAACCGCATGAATTTTTTGATATGTTTTTATTTCTGTTTAACAAGTAAACCACAGAGGAATTATATTGTTTTTGAACACATGACACTACACGAGAACAAGTGCACTTCACGCGGGGGCGAAGTGAACCATGACACAAATCGAAGCGAACTTCATGACATTTTTGTTATTTTTCTAACTTTTTTTAAACGCGCCGGATTACACTAGTGAACTTCAAACACGAGTCACGTGAACTGCAAGCAGTGCGTCAGCGAACTGAATCTATTTTATAAAATTTGAATTTTTTTCTCATACATTCAATAACAAAGTAAACTTCAAAAAAATATGCTCTCCTTGTGTAGTTCCCCGGCGTACTTCACATCCACATCTAAATGACTTTACACGTCGGGCGCATGGATTGCAACCATAATGCACACGTTGTGCAGTGCACGAAGGAGACTACCACACTACAGGGGGGCACATGTGCACTGCACGGATAATGCAAAAATACTGAAAACACACATTATCACAAGTTCATCCCATGGGATAAGGCAATCAACTTCATCACAAATAGGCATCAGTCAAAATTGCATCAGCCAACTGCATGAATGAGCTGGCCGAGCCGCACCCCCACGCAATCGAGCTTCATGTTGCTCGACTGAGCTGCACGGACTCGCCGGCAGAACTGCACGGCCGAGTAGTGAAAGGGAAGGGTGCCGACGGTGGCTGTAGATGAAGGCAGCGTCGTCCGCTGGTTGCGGGCCACCGACACGACGACATGGCTTGGGCTCGCCTCCTCCCAGATGCTAGCACCTGTGAAGATGCTTGGATCCAGCAGGGGGTGGATGGATCCGGTCGACGTCGAGGGTAGGAGCATGACGGCCGCCGCCCTGTCGATATCCACCTCCTAGCACGCCGACGTGGACCGGTCGACGTCGTCAGGGATCCAGCAGTTGGGGCCAGGCGACGCGGCACCGTTTGATGCGGAGGCGGCCGGGGACGCCAAGGATCGGCGACGAGCGCCGGATCGGGGCGCCAGGCGTGGAGGCGCGTAGGGTGAATCGATGCGGTGGGGCAGAGCGGAGGTGGTACTCGCCTTCGGCGACGAGGCACGTGGCGGTGGGGTGTGGCGCCGCGGTGGTCGGGGTTGACCCTTGGTCGCCGGCCAGATCCAGGAGGAGGTGGGAGGCGGTGGGGCTGGGGGCAGGTGGTTGGAGGCGGCAGGGCTGGGGTCAGGTGGTTGGAGGCGGCGGGGCTGGGGCAGGTGGTGGTGGGGTGGGGTGCCATGGCTAGCCGGTGGCTCAGGCCTCCGAGGTGGGGGGCGGCGCGGAGTGGTAGGCGGCGGGGCTGGCCTCCGTGGTGGGATGGCACGAGAGAGAAGGTGGGTTAGGTGTGGGGTGGGGTGGGGGTGGATAAGGTGGTACGTGGATTGGGGTGGTCTTTTTTTGCAGTTCGGTGGAGTTCCAGACGTGTTTTTATTTCAGTGGGGTGTTGTCAGAATAAGCCAAAGTGATGTTAGAATAAGATCTTAAGGGTGGTGTCAAAATAGACCCACCCTATACGGAAATTCAATTTGGCTCCCGGGAGCACATGCTCCCGGGGCCAATTTTTTTTTTCAAATGTCAAAAAAATTGAGACAATTTTTTTTGGTGATCTTTGTCACATACAAATGCTACCTGCAAATTTTGAGGCAAAAAGGTTAAGCATTTTGTCCTGCGCAAAAAAAAAACAAATCGAAGACAAAATGTCACCACAAAATGACAACCCAAATTTGTTTTTTTCACCGACGAAACACTGCTGCTCCGTTCCACATGAAAATTGTCAAGCATGCTTGCGACACCAACACGATCATCTACAAATTTTTTCAGAATTTTTTGAAAACATTTAAATAATTTTTTCGAGGTACTGTTCATCCGGGTGCAAATGCACCCGGGAGCCAAAAGGCCTCTCCCCACCCTATATATATATATATATATGTATGTATGTATGTTAGAATAAGGTCTTAAGGGTGGTGTCAAAATAGACCCACCCTATATATATATATATATATATATATATATATATATATATATATATATATATATATATATATATATATATATATATATATATATATATATATATATATATATATTAGTTCTGCAATATCATGCAAAACTATCCTCTTTAAATGTAACACCCCAAAAATCGGGTTATCGATTTTTGTGCTGTTATTCCTTCCTAGCTTTTCTCTCCCGAATTTTTTCCTCTGGAATTTGGTAAGTGGCCAGGTGAATCCAGTCAATCCTTAACCTCTCAGTGCCTTTCCCCATGCTCATGTGCCAGCAAAGCTATTGTCAGTAAATCCCGAATCTCATTCAAACCCTAGTTCCAAAATATTGGAACTGGAAATCCTGCCTTTGTGATTACAAAGGAGCTATCATTTCCCTTGCTCTCTTAATCCTTCCAAAATTTCCAGAGATCCTTCTGCCCTCGTAAACCCTAGATGTGCAAAAAATATTGCTAAGTCATATGCAATATTTCTCATCTAGAATTAATTCCTCTTTCTGCCTTTCTGAGGAATTAAATCCAGGAAAATATCTATCCATCTCTAAAGCTCATGAAAACTTGTAGAGATACCCTTGGTGATCATATTGAGCTCTCATAAAAATATTGGCTATAATTAAATAGGGGAAATTGCCTTTTCCTATTTAAAGCCAATATTCCAATTTGGGGCCTTCCAAAGGAACTACCATTTTGGTAGTCAGGAAAAATCCCAAATAATTTGTGGAGCTTCTCATATCCATATATTCTCCATTTCCATCAAAATATCAAGTTCCCCAATTCAAATTTTGAGCATCACTTCCCTTTGCAAATTTTGTCCAGATTTCCAGTTTGCAAAGGAAGTGCTTGATTCCTTGATCTCCTTGGGCTAAAATTGTGCAGGGTGATTCATTATGATAAATTACCCTTGTACTCCAAAAATTATCCCATTCCATCTAGCCAATTTTCCTCAGAAAATTATTCAAGTTTTTGTCTAGATTGGGGCACTGTGAAGGAAGTACCATTTCTGCTTATGCAAATGGTGTGAAACTTTTACAGTGACTACATATACCTAAATCATTGGCCTCCTCCAAATTTGAGCCATTTTCATCTAGCTAAATTCTCAGAACCCTCTGGGTTTCATTTTTGTCCAGTCTGGCACTTTGTGAAGGAAGTGCTTGCTTTCTTGATTCAATTGATCTGAAATTTGGCAAGGTAGTGCATATGGATATATTACTACTGTAAACCAAAAATCAGATCAACTCTCCAAACCCATCTTTTTCTATAATTTTCTCAAGCTTCTGACCAGATTGCATCTCTGTGAAGGAAGTACCATCATAGATGATCAATTTGATCTAAAACTTGTTAAGCTATCTCTCATGACCAAATCCTAACCCTACACCAAAAATCATCCATATCCATCTAGCCATTTGACCCCAGCTTCATCATTTCCAAATCTAGCCAGAATGCCAAGTTACAAAGGAAGTATCCTATAGACTTGTCCAGAGGAGCTGAGACCTTGCCAAGACGATGACCTTAGTAGATGATCAACCCCTGCCCAAGATAAGGCCAAGGTGAGCACTGTGGTGGCCACACCACAGCCCAAACAGGTTGTTGTTGGCAACTATTTGACCATGGATCAGTCACCTCAGTGCTCCCCCGTGTCTTTCAGCCGCATAGGTCAACTCAGGGAAGCGTGGAGAACACCCTAGACATATTTTGGCATCGAGCGCAGCGTGGCATCGTCGTGGCCACGCGGTGACCACGAGCAGAGCGTGCCAAAACCGCGCCCTATGCATTGGAGTTGACGGGAGCGCGCCTCCAGCAAGATCTAGCTTGTTTGGGAGCGTCGGAGAGCTTCCCACCGCGCGCGTGATCCCTCCAGAGTCCTCTCCCCCTCATCCCAAAGCTCCTAGCCGCCTCTGTCAACCGCCGGAGCACCGCCGTCTCTGGAAGCTCCGGCTGCCGTCGCGAAGGCCCGTCCCCGAGCTATAAATAGCGTGCCCCGAGCCCCCCTAGCAGCAGCAAGCCCAACCCCTCCTCCCAATCGAGCCCCGAAGCTTCCTGCCCCCTCCAATGGCCGAAGGCCGCCGCCAGAACCCCGCGGCGATTCCGGTTCCGTAGCTCTTCCCCTCTCTCCTAGCCGTGGCCGAACCCTCTCCTAGCTCCCGGTGAGCAGCCGCCGTAGCCATTTCTGCCGGGGGAGCCCTGTCGGCGCGGCCTCCCTGTAGCTCCTCGGCCGCCGTAGCCCGGGCAGTTGAGGGATCCCTAGAAGAGTGTCTAGAGGGGGGTGAATAGACTACTAGTAGGAATTTAAAACCTAACCTTTTCCCAAGTTAATTGGTTGGCAGATTTTAGCAGTTATAGCAAGTCTAGCAAGTCTAACAGCCCTACACATGCATGTCAACAAATATGGCAGCGGAAAGTAAAGACATTGCACATGAAGTAAAGAGTAGAGATATGGAGATCAAACACAATTGGAGACGCAAGGATTTTTCCCGTGGTTCCGATAGGTGGTGCTATCGTACGTCCACGTTTATGGAGTCTTCAACCCACGGAGGGTAACGGTCGCGAGAGTCCACGGAGGGCTCCACCCATAAGGGTCCACGAAGTAGCAACCTTGACTATTCCATAACGGCTTCCGTCCACGAAGGACTAGCCTCACTATGGGTAGATCTTCACGAAGTAGGCGATCTCCTTGCCCTTACAAACTTCTTGGTTCAACTCCACAACACGAAGTAGGAGGCTCCCAAGCGACACCTAACCAATCTAGGAGGCACCACCCTCCAAAAGGTAATAGGCTCGGTAATGTCGATGAACTCCTTGCTCTTGTGCTTCAAGATGATAGACTCCTCAACACACAATCACTCTCTCATAGATTTGGCTTGGTGGAAGAGATGGGATTGGTGGAAAGCAACTTGGGGAGGCTAGAAATCAAGATCCATATGGTTGGAGTGGAAGATCTTGACCTCAACACAAGGGTAGGTGGCTCTCTCTCAGAAAACTGGATGGGGCAAGTATGGAATAGTTCTGAGTGCTTCTCTCTCGAGTAGGTGGTGGTGGAGGGGTATATATAGGCATCCCCAAAAATCCAACCGTTACACACAAAATGACCAACTCGGTGACACCGATGTGTAAATCTCGGTGGTACCGAAGTGACCAAAAGGTGGCAACTTTTGAATCTCAGTGAGACCGATATAGGAAACTCGGTTGCACTGATAAGGTGACCAACGGTCATATTGACAATCTCGGTGACGCCGATCCAACAATCTCGGTGGTACCGATATTGTGAATTTGCGTAACAGAAAGTTGGCAACCTAAACTCGGTGGCACCGGGATAGAATCGGTTGCACCGAAGTGGCTAGGGTTTGGCTGAGTCTGTCTATGGTTGAGAATCGGTGGCACCGGGATGGAAATGTTGGTTGCACCGATTTTGAGTATTTGGCTTTGGACAGACTTTGGTGGGAGAGCTTGTGGGTATTTTTGGTGACTATCACTTGTGCACGTATGAGCATTTTGTTCACCAACAAAACCTTACCCCCTTTTAATAGTACTGGCTTTCCTATGGACTCAAAGTGATTTCTCACAAATGTAAAATGTAGAGTCCTCTTCCTTGAAGCTTTGCCAATCCATTTTCTTGCATCTTGGGGTATTCCACAATCTCCACAATCCTTTTGCCAACCCTCTCTGTGGACTTTATCTGAAATACACTAGGTAAAAGTATTAGTCCAAGAGACAATGTATGTTGTCATGAATTATCAAAACCACCAAGGGAGCATGTTGTGCTTTCAGCAGTGGTGGTGACGTTGTGGACCACCTCCGGCGACCCCGAGGCCACCCACAGACGTGGCGTGGGGCGGCGGAGCCCCTGCGCCCGCCCGCCGGCCCTCCCTCATGGCGGAGCGACGGCAGCAGCGACGGCCGGCGCCTCCCCTGCTTCTGTCGGGCGGGAGGAAGACGACCGAGCCAGGAGGAGAGAGGAGATGCCGTGGGCCCCGCCCGTCAGCTGCTGTTGACCCGGGCCCAGCCGGTTTTAAGTGGAGGCGTATTCTCGAGAATACGTCTTCCCCTCTCTAAAGCGTACTCCGGTTGTTCTTCGGACCAGAACACGTTTTCTCTAATAGAAGGCATATTTCTGAGAAAGGCACGTTCGGTTTAATCAGCTAGGGACCTGTTTGTGAATATTTTTACTACAGATTGGTCCCTGAGCTTTAAACGCTTATATCTTCGCGACCGTAGCTTCGATCGAGGTAAAACCAGCGCCCACGTTTTCGTCTCGTCGAGCCCGTTCCGATGGTACCATTTTCACTATGTGTACACACTGTGAAAATAACCATTTTGCCCTTGCCCTCCGATCGAGCCCTCCGAGAGAGAACCCTTTCCGACGAATTTTTCTGCGAGGTGATCGCATCTTCCTCCCGGCGTATTCATCGACCCTCAGGCAAGCCAACCTCTTACCATGAGCTCCGAACTTGCGTGATGACTTTGCTTGCACCCGGTGTGTTTATCTATAGCACTTGTTAGTGTTGGAAATATGCCCTAGAGGCAATAATAAATTGGTTATTATTATATTTCCTTGTTCATGATAATCGTTTATTATCCATGCTATAATTGTATTGATAGGAAACTCAAATACATGTGTGGGTACATAGACAAAACTGTGTCCCTAGTAAGCCTCTAATGGACTAGCTTGTTGATCAAAGATGGATGTGGTTTCCTAGCCATAGACATGAGATGTCATTTGATAACGGGATCACATCATTAGGAGAATGATGTGATGGACAAGACCCAAACTATGAACGTAGCATATGATCGTGTCAAGTTTATTGCTATTGTTTTCTGCATGTCAAGTATCTGTTCCTATGACCATGAGATCATGTAACTCACTAACACCGGAGGAGTGCCTTGTGTGTATCAAACGTCACAACGTAACTGGGTGACTATAAAGATGCTCCACAGGTATCTCCGAGGGTGTCTGTTGAGTTGGCATGGATCAAGACTGGGATTTGTTACTCCGTGTGACGGAGAGGTATCTCAGGGCCCACTCGGTAATACAACATCACAATGAGCCTTGCAAGCAAAGTGACTAAAGCGTTAGCCACGGGATCTTGTATTACGGAACGAGTAAAGAGACTTGCCGGTAACGAGATTGAACTAGGTATGGAGATACCGACGATCGAATCTCGGGCAAGTAACATACCGATAAACCAAGGGAACAGTATACGGGATTAACTGAATCCTTGACATAGAGGTTCAACCGATAAAGACCATCGTAGAATATGTAGGAACCAATATGGGCATCCAGGTCCTGCTATTGGTTATTGAACGTAGAGGTGTCTCGGTCATGTCTACATAGTTCTCGAACCCGCGGGGTCTACACACTTAACGTTTGGTGACGATTAGTATAGTTGAGTTATTGTGTTGGTGACTGAAGGTTGTTCGGAGTCCTGGATTAGATCCCGGACATGACAAGGATCTCCGGAAGAGTCCGGAGGTAAAGATTGATATATGTGATAATAGTGTTTTGATCTCTGGAAGGGCTCCGGAATTCACCGGAAGGGGTTCCGGGTGTTTACCGAAGTGTTCGGGTGCAGCAACACTTTATATGGGCCAAAGGGGTAAAGCCCACGAGGTATTGGAAAGTGCAAAAGGAAGTTTTGCTGCTGCCTTAAGCGGTACTACCGCTGGTAAGGCAGTACTACCGCGTAAGCGGTACTACCGCTTGTGTGAAGCGGTACTACCGCTCAAGCGGTACTACCGCTCGTGAGCGGTACTACCGCTTGTACGCGGTACTGCTAGAATCTGAGTGGGACTCTTTCCGTGCGGGCCAAACCGACCTTGTGCGGGCAAAACCGACCTTGTGGAGGCTTTCTCTCCAAGTTTAGACCCCAGGGCTCAACATATAAATAGAGGGGCAGGGCTAGCACACGGGACACATCAAGATTTCCCAAGCCGTGTGCCGGCAACCCTAACCCTCTAGTTCCTCCCGTCATAATCTCTGTAGTGCTTGGCGAAGCCCTGCAGAGATTGTTCCTCACCACCATCACCACGCCGTCGTGCTGCCGGAACTCATCCACTAATTCACCATCGCTCGCTGGATCGAGGAGGTGAAGGCGTCATCAAGCCGTACGTGTGTTGAACGTGGAGGTGCCGTCCGTTCGGCGCTAGATCGTGTTTGGATCGAGGGACGACTTGCGATTTGGATCGTGAAGACGTTCGACTACATCAACCGCGTTTCTTAACGCTTCCGCTTAGCGATCTACAAGGGTATGTAGATTCACTCTCCCTCTCGTAGATGCTCATCACCATGGATAGATCTTGCGTGTGCGTAGGAAATTTTTTGTTTCCCATGCGACATTCCTCAACAGTGGTATCAGAGCTAGGTTTATGCGTAGATGAGATCTCGAGTAGAACACAAAAGGGTTTTGTGGGCGTTGATATTCAGATTGCTTCCTCCCTTGGTCTTTTCTTGTTTCGGCGGTATTGTGGGATGAAGCGGCTCAGACCAACATTACTCGTACGCTTACGAGAGACCGGTTCCTTCAACTGACATGTAACTTCGTTGCATAAAGATGGCTAGCGGGTGTCTGTTTCTCCCACTTTAGTCGGATCGGATTTGACAAAGGCGGTCCTTGAGTAGGTTGAAAAGCAATTTTTATATCACCGTTGTGGTTTTTGCGTAGGTAAGAATCGTTCTTGCTACATACCCGTAGCAGCCACGTAAAATTTGCAACAACAATTAGAGGACGTCTAACTTGTTTTTGCAGGGTATGTTGTGATGTGATATGGCCAATTACATGATGAGATATATGTGATGTATGAGATGATCATGTGTTGTATAGAATATCACGACTTGCATGTCGATGAGTACGGCAACTGGCAGGAGCCATAGAGTTGTCTTTAATTATTTTAGCCATTTTGCTTTACTTTATCCCTATGAGTTAGCAATAGTCGTGGAAGCAACAGTCGGCGCGACAACCTCATGGCGACACGTTGATGGAGATCAAGATGATGGAGATCATGGTGTCATGCCGGTGACGATGGAGATCATGCCGGTGCTTTGGAGATGGAGATCAAAAAGCACAAGTTCATGGCCATATCATGTCACTTATGATTTGCATGTGATGTTAATCCATTTATGCATCTTGTTTTGCTTAGGACGACGGTAGCATTATAAGGTGATCCCTCACTTAAATTTCAAGATAAATTGTGTTCTCCCCGAGTGTGCACCGTTGCGAAAGTTCGTCGTTTCGAGACACCACGTGATGATCGGGTGTGATAGACTCTACGTTCACATACAACGGGTGCAAGCCAGTGTTGCACATGCGGAACACTCGGGTTAAACTTGATGAGCCTAGCATGTACAGACATGGCCTCGGAACACAAGAGACCGAAAGGTCGAACATGAGTCATATAGTAGATATGATCAACATGAAGATGTTCACCATTGAAACCACCTCAACTCACGTGATGATCGGACTTGAGTTGGTGGATTTGGATCATGTTACACTCGAATGACCGGAGGGATGTCAATCTGAGTGGGAGTTTTAAGTAATATGATTAACTAAACTCATTATCTTGAACAATAGTCTTTGCAATATTTATGTTGTAGATCATGGCTCGCGCAGTAGCACCCCTGAATTTTAATGCGTTCCTAGAGAAAGCTAAGTTGAAAGATGATGGAAGTAACTTTGTGGACTGGGCCCGTAATCTAAAAGATTATCCTTACGGCTTCCCAGAAGGCTTATGTCCTTGATGCACCGCTTGGTGATCCACCCGCTCCAGTTGAGAATCTAGACGTTATGAACGCCTGGCGGGCTCGTTCTGAAGATTACTCAATAGTTCAATGTGCAATATTGTATGGCATAGAACCGGGACTTCAAAGACGTTTTGAACGTCATGGAGCATATGAGATGTTCCAGGAGTTAAAGTTTATCTTTCAGAAGAATGCCCGGATCGAGAGGTATGAGATCTCTGATAAGTTCTATGCTTGCAAGATGGAGGAGAACGGGTCTATCAGTGATCACATACTCAGAATGTCTGGGTACTCCACCCGTCTGGCTGAATTGGGGATGCTCCTTCCGCCAGAGGCTATCACTGACAGAGTTCTTCAATCATTGCCACCTAGCTACAAGAGCTTCGTGTTGAACTATAACATGCACGGGATGAACAAGTCAGTCGCCGAGCTGTTTGCGATGCTGAAAGCCGCTGAGTCTGAAATTCAGAAGGAGCATCAAGTGCTGATGGTCAATAAAACCACTAGTTTCAAGAAAAATGGCAAGGGTAAGAAGGGTAACTCCAAGAAGAGTGGCAAAGCAGTTGCTCCTCCCGCGAAGAAACCCAAGGCTGGACCCAAACCAGAAACTGTGTGCTTTCATTGCAAGGGAACTGGACACTGGAAGCGGAACTGCCCCAAGTATTTGGCTGACAAGAAGGCGGCCAACAACAAACAAGGTATATATGATATACATGTTATTGATGTGTACCTTACCAACTCTCGTTATAGTGCCTGGGTATTTGATACCGGTGCGGTTGCTCATATTTGCAACTCAAAACAGGAACTGCGGAATAGACGGAGGCTGGCAAAGGACGAAGTGACGATGCGCGTGGGAAATGGTTCCAAGGTTGATGTGATCACCGTCGGCACGCTCGCTCTTCGATTACCATCGGGATTAGTGATGAACCTGAATAAATGTTATTTGGTGCCTGCGTTAAACATGAACATTATATCTGGATCTTGTTTATTGCGAGACGGTTACTCATTTAAGTCAGAGAATAATGGTTGTTCTATTTATATGAGTAATATCTTTTATGGTCATGCACCCGATGTGAGGGGTTTATTCTTATTGAATCTCGATAGTAATGATACATATGTTCATAACATTGATGCCAAAAGATGTAGAATTGATAATGATAAAGCCACTTTCTTGTGGCACTGCCGTTTATGTCATATTGGCGTAAAACGCATGAGGAAGCTCCATGCTGATGGACTTTTGGAGTCACTTGATTTTGAATCACTTGACACATGTGAGCCATGCCTCATGGGTAAGATGACTAAAACGCCATTCTATGGAACAATGGAACGGGCAAGTGACTTGTTGGAAATCATACATACTAATGTGTGCGGTCCGATGAGCATTGAGGCGCGCGGTGGTTATCGTTACTTTCTCACCTTCACTGATGACTTAAGTAGATATGGGTATATTTACTTAATGAAACACAAGTCTGAAATGTTTGAAAAGTTCAAACAATTTCAGAGTGAAGTTGAGAATCATCGTAACAAGAAGATTAAATTCCTACGATCTGATCGAGGAGGAGAATATCTGAGTTATGAGTTTGGCAGTCACTTAAGACAATGTGGAATTGTTTCACAACTGACACCGCCTAGAACACCACAGTGTAATGGTGTGTCCGAACGTCGTAATCGAACCTTATTGGATATGGTGCGATCTATGATGTCTCTTGCCGATTTGCCACTATCGTTTTGGGGTTATGCATTAGAGACAGCCGCATTCACTTTAAATAGGGCACCATCGAAATCCGTTGAGACAACGCCATATGAACTTTGGTTTGGCAAGAAGCCAAAGCTGTCGTTTCTTAAAGTTTGGGGATGTGATGCTTATGTCAAAAAGCTTCAGCCTGAAAAGCTGGAACCCAAAGCGGAGAAATGCGTCTTCATAGGATACCCAAAAGAGACAGTTGGGTATACCTTCTACCTCAGATCCGAAGGCAAAGTGTTTGTCGCTAAAAACGGAACATTTCTTGAGAAAGAGTTTCTCTCGAAAGAATTGAGTGGGAGGAAGATAGAACTTGATGAGGTTGTTGAACCTTTACTTCAACCTGAGAGTAGCGTAGCGCAGAAAGATGTTTCTGTAGAGCCTACATCAGCTGAAGAGGAAGTTGATGATGATCATAAAGCTTCAGATCAAGTTGCTATCGAACCTCGTAGGTCGACAAGGACGCGTACTGCTCCTGAGTGGTACGGCAACCCTGTCTTAGAGGTCATGTTGTTGGACAACGATGAACCTACGAGCTATGGAGAAGCGATGATGGGCCCGGATTCCGAGAAGTGGTTAGAGGCCATGAAATCCGAGATGGGATCCATGTATGAAAACAAAGTGTGGACTTTGGAAATATTACCTGAAGGGCGTAAGGCCATTCAGAACAAATGGATCTTTAAGAGGAAGACGGACGCGGATGGTAATGTCACCGTCTATAAAGCTCGACTTGTGGCAAAGGGTTTTTCACAAGTTCAAGGAGTTGACTACGATGAGACCTTCTCACCCGTAGCGATGCTTAAGTCCGTCAGAATCATGTTAGCAATAGCTGCATTTTTCGATTATGAAATTTGGCAGATGGATGTCAAAACAGCGTTCCTTAATGGTTTCCTTAAGGAAGAGTTGTATATGATGCAACCAGAAGGTTTTGTTGATCCAGAGAATGCTGACAAAGTTTGCAAACTGCAGCGATCCATTTATGGACTGGTGCAAGCATCTCGGAGTTGGAATCTTCGCTTTGATGAGGTGATCAAAGCGTTCGAGTTTATACAAGTTTACGGAGAAGCTTGTATTTACAAGAAAGTGAGTGGGAGCTCTATAGCGTTTCTAATATTATATGTGGATGACATATTACTGATTGGAAACAATATAGAAATGTTGGAAAGCGTGAAGGAATATTTGAACAAGAGTTTTTCAATGAAGGACCTAGGAGAAGCTGCTTTCATATTAGGCATCAAGATCTATAGAGATAGATCAAGACGTTTAATAGGACTTTCACAAAGCACATACCTTGATAAGATTTTGAAGAAGTTCAAAATGGATCAGTCCAAGAAGGGGTTCTTGCCTGTTTTGCAAAGTGTGAAGTTGAGTAAGACTCAATGCCCAGTGACTGCAGAAGATAGAGAAAAGATGAGTGTCATCCCCTATGCTTCAGCCATAGGCTCTATCATGTATGCAATGCTGTGCACAAGACCCGATGTCAGCTTTGCCATAAGTATGGTCGGAAGGTTTCAAAGTGATCCAGGAATGGAACACTGGACGGCGGTCAAGAATATCCTGAAGTACCTGAAAAGGACTAAGGACATGTTTCTCGTTTATGAAGGTGATCAAGAGCTCGTCGTAAAAGGTTACGTCGATGCAAGCTTTGACACTAATCCGGATGAATCTAAGTCGCAAACCGGATACGTATTTATTCTTAATGGGGGTGCGGTTAGCTGGTGCAGTTCCAAGCAAAGCGTGGTAGCTGATTCTACGTGCGAAGTGGAGTACATCGCTGCCCCGGAGGCGGCGAAGGAACGTGTCTGGATGAAGGAGTTCATGACAGATCTTGGAGTAGTGCCTAGTGCGCTTAACCCAATGACTCTGTTTTGTGATAATACTGGTGCCATTGCTCTGGCCAAGGAACCAAGATTTCACAAGAGGACCAGACACATAAAGCGACGTTTCAATTCCATCCGCGATTACATCAAGGAGGACGACATAAATATTTGCAAAGTACACACGGATCTGAATGTTGCAGATCCGATGACTAAACCTCTTCCAAGGGCTAAACATGAACAACACCAGAACTGCATGGGTGTTCGATTCATTACAATGTAAATCACATAGTGATGTGAAATAGATTATTGACTCTAGTGCAAGTGGGAGACTGTTGGAAATATGCCCTAGAGGTAACAATAAATTGGTTATTATTATATTTCCTTGTTCATGATAATCGTTTATTATCCATGCTATAATTGTATTGATTGGAAACTCAAATACATGTGTGGGTACATAGACAACACTGTGTCCCTAGTAAGCCTCTGGTTAACTAGCTCGTTGATCAAAAGATGGTGAAGGTTTCCTAGCCATGGACATGAGATGTCATTTGATAACGGGATCACATCATTAGGAGAATGATGTGATGGACAAGACCCAAACTATAAACATAGCATATGATCGTGTCAGTTTATTGCTATTGTTTTCTGCATGTCAAGTATCTGTTCCTATGACCATGAGATCATGCAATTCACTGACACCGTAGGAGTGCCTTGTGTGTATCAAACGTCACAACGTAACTGGGTGACTATAAAGGTGCTCTACAGGTATCTCCGAGGGTGTCTGTTGGGTTGGCATGGATCAAGACTGGGATTTGTTACTCCGTGTGACGGAGAGGTATCTCAGGGCCCACTCGGTAATACAACATCACAATGAGCCTTGCAAGCAATGTGACTAAAGTGTTAGCCACGAGATCTTGTATTACGGAACGAGTAAAGAGACTTGCCGATAACGAGATTGAACTAGGTATAGAGATACCGACGATCGAATCTCGGGCAAGTAACATACCGAAGAACAAAGGGAATAGCATACGAGATTAACTGAATCCTTGACATAGAGGTTCGACCGATATAGATCTTCGTAGAATATGTAGGAACCAATATGGGCATCCAGGTCCCGCTATTGGTTATTGACCGTAGAGGTGTCTCGGTCATGTCTACATAGTTCTCGAACCCGCAGGGTCTACACACTTAACGTTTGGTGACGATTAGTATAGTTGAGTTATTGTGTTGGTGACCGAAGGTTGTTCGGAGTCCCAGATTAGATCCCGGGCATGACAAGGATCTCCGGAAGAGTCCGGAGGTAAAGATTGATATATGTGATAATAGTGTTTTGATCTCCGGAAGAGTTCCGGAATTCACCGGAAGGGGTTCCGGGTGTTTACCGAAGTGTTCGGGTGCAGCAACACTTTATATGGGCCAAAGGGGTAAAGCCCATCAGGTATTGGAAAGTGCAAAAGGAAGTTTTGCTGCTGCCTTAAGCGGTACTACCGCTGGTAAGGCAGTACTACCGCGTAAGCGGTACTACCGCTTGTGTGAAGCGGTACTACCGCTCGTGAGCGGTACTACCGCTTGTACGCGGTACTGCTGGAATCTGAGTGGGACTCTTTCCGTGCGGGCCAAACCGACCTTGTGCGGGCAAAACCGACCTTGTGGAGGCTTTCTCTCCAAGTTTAGACCCCAGGGCTCAACATATAAATAGAGGGGCAGGGCTAGCACACGGGACACATCAAGATTTCCCAAGCCGTGTGCCGGCAACCCTAACCCTCTAGTTCCTCCCGTCATAATCTCCGTAGTGCTTGGCGAAGCCCTGCAGAGATTGTTCCTCACCACCATCACCACGCCGTCGTGCTGCCGGAACTCATCCACTACTTCACCATCGCTCGCTGGATCGAGGAGGTGAAGGCGTCATCAAGCCGTACATGTGTTGAATGCGGAGGTGCCGTCCGTTCGGCGCTAGATCGTGTTTGGATCGAGGGACGACTTGCGATTTGGATCGCGAAGACGTTCGACTACATCAACCGCGTTTCTTAACGCTTCCGCTTAGCGATCTACAAGGGTATGTAGATTCACTCTCCCTCTCGTAGATGCTCATCACCATGGGAAGATCTTGCGTGTGCGTAGGAAATTTTTTGTTTCCCATGCGACGTTCCCCAACAGTTAGTCTACATTTGCATATACCTATGGTGACATCGGTATAGATACTAGCATTACTCTTTATCTGATGCCGTGTCTTATTTCCATATTACCATACTATTGTTAAGTGATTGTTGGCAATTATAATTGTCGGTGAAATAGTACGATGATGGATATGTTGAGTGGGATGAATAAAGGATATTTAGTCGGTTGATCTTGAGTCACCTGTCCAGGCTTATCCATGCAACCACATCTGCCGGTATGGGACGGCCTTGACTTGGTCTGATCGCGTGCTCTTTCACCGGTACCTCCAAAGAGGGAGGGTTATGCACGCGTGCTACCCTGATCAGGTAGGCGGTGATAACCCTGTGAGCCCAGTTGTTGAGTGTTTAGCCCGGGAGTCCCCGTTTGGGACAGTAATCCCCGTTTGGGATTACCTAATTTGGCCACGACGGTGCCAGGTGTCATGAGGACACAGGGGCCACCCAAGGCTGACCTCCGGGGGAGGAAGAGTGCCGGTGGTACGATGAAAGAGTCACGGGTCAGGCAGGTTTCGTTGAAGCAACGCTGGTCCACCTGAGTGGGATCATGAGGCCAGGTGCTTCATGGTGTGGGTAAAGTGCGCAACCTCTGCAGAGTGTAAAATCTATTCGAATAGCCGAGTCCACGGTACTAGACATCCCGTCCAGATCTCACTAGGTGGTCAACCGTAGTAATGATGATAAAGATGGAAGAATTCATCTTGGGTAGACATCAGATGATGCCAGGAATATGATATGTTAGCCAAGGAATGGCTATATGATGAGTGGTCGGATGACCACATGATTTGGATTGGATTTGGATCTATTCAGGTTGGATCATGAGTATGTCGAGGGTTGTGGAACAACCCGGAGAAGAGAGTAAGTTGGTATCCGGTACAGTAAGTATTCTAAGCACTTAGTATGATCTTGCCATAGATTATATGTCTGATCCATGATATGCCATGCTTGATCCCTGCTTTTCATGTTAGAATTCATGTCATGTTTAGGATTAATTCATGCGTAGCATAGGGCTTGCTTTGTCACCTGCTTGTTTGGATGCTATGTATTTGGTTGTCTTGCGAGTACATTCAAAGTAATCACCTGGCCTTGCACGTGGCCAGATGCAGGAGAAGATCCGTCGTGCTAGATCGTAACCTAGCCAGTCCTGTGCGTTATGGAGCCCAGCCAGAGACGTCGATGCCGCGGAACCAAGACTTCTGCTCCCATTTAGTTAGCCTTGGAGTTATGTAATATTGTTGTAAGCAACAGTATTGTAATACCCCATTATAATTAATAAAGTCATTTTGCCTGGAAATTGCTGTATCATGTCTTTGGCGCGCGCCAGGTCTTATCCTGGGGCTGGCGTGCGTCGGCCCTCTATCGGGGTGCCACATTATACCCACAACGCATTTTTATTTTTCGTTTCTAGATAGAAGCACACACTCGGTGTACGTAGAGTCGTATCAGTGCCGGATATGACTTGAGAGAATATTGATCTTACCTTTAGATCCTTGTGGGTTTGACACACCATACTTACCACTTCCATCTTTGGAAAGTGCTACGATGATTCCTTGTATTTGGGGATTATCACACGCCGACAGTAGGTTTTCTCCCTCACCAACGGCAACCGCGTCTACTCAAAACATCCCCCTTCCGCCAGCGGACGGGATCCGGCCGAATATGTGACCAGTAGTGTGACCACCATCATTTTGTGCGAGAGAGTGCGTAGAGGGCAATGCCCCACTCATCAACAGTAGATTGGTACTTGGTGCCTTCGGTCATCCATACAATTTTACCATATGGATAGGAATGAGCTGTAGAGTAAAATTGCATGATTATTTCATCATTACATGTTGTCATCTCTCTGCCAACAAAAGCTTCAATGTCTATGGCCTTGAAATTTTCTTGCACATGAGGGAAGTAGTCTGCATTGTTCTCAATGAACTTCCAATCAACATACCTCATGTCACTTACTGCTGGACTCTTGTCTAGCAAGACAGTCTCATAGAAATCTTGTTGTTTTTTGGTGTGAAATCTGGCATCCAGAACAGTCCTTCTCCTAGCAGCATATTGATCAGCATCTCTACACTTCCCGAGCCCTTGATACTTTCTCTCTTTCATGTCTCAGCAACAGGGTGATCATCATTATGATCAGGCAGATGTGGTCTCAAATTCCTCTACACAACAACTTCTTCATCTTAATCCTCATCAAGAGAGGGAACCTTCTTCATGTTCTTTTCTGCTGCCGGTACATCCCTGGTTCCTCTTGGACTTGGTAGCAGCTGGCTTTGGTGCAGAGGGCTTAGTCTTGGGAGCTGGCCTGCTTGGCATAGTATCCTCCATGATCTTCCTTTGCTTGGAAGGAGGTGGATTTGTAGCTCGTTCCTCCTCTTCCTCTTCCTCATGCTCTGCAGGGTCTTCATACATAGAAGTCTGTCTGCCCTCAACATAGATACTTCTTGACGTGGCTTGAGACTGCCTCGGTATTTCCCCAAAGAGGAAGGGATGATGCAGCACAGCAACGGTAAGTATTTCCCTCAGTTATGAAACCAAGGTATCGAACCAGTAGGAGGATCACGCAACACTATGTAAACAACACCTGCACACAAAGAACAAATACTTGCAACCCGACGTAAAAGAGAGGTTGTCAATCTCTCTACGGGAAAAAGATAGATTAGATTGTAATAGATTGGATTGATAGATTGCTCAAGAACACAAAATAAAAGAGGAAAATAAAAAGTGCAGCAAGGTATTTTTGGTTTTTTGGATTTAATAGATCTGAAAACAAAAGCAACAAAAAGATAGATCGGAAAGCAATATGTTGGAAAAGTAGACCCGGGGGCCGTAGGTTTCACTAGTGGCTTCTCTCATGAGTATAGCACACGGTGGGTGAACAAATTATTGTTGGGCAATTGATAGAAAATCGAATAGTCATGAAGATATCCAAGGCAATGATCGTTATATAGGCATCACGTCCAAGATTAGTAGACCAACTCCTGCATGCATCTACTACTATTAGTCCACACATTGACCGCTATCCAGCATGCATCTAGTGTATTAAGTTCATGGGAAAACGGAGTAATGCAATAAGAACGGTGACATGATCTAGATAAGATGTAGGAATAGACCCCATCTTGTTATCCTTAATAGCAACGATACATGCGTGCCTTGCTGCCCCTTCTGTCACAGGGAAAGGACACCGCAAGATCGAACCCATCACAAAGCACCTCTTCCCATGGCAAGAAAAATTGATTTAGTTGGCCTAACTAAACCAAAGATTCAAAGAAGAAATATGAAGCTATAAGCAAGCATGCATATAAGAGATCAAAGGAAGACTCAAATAATATTCATGGATAGAAACTGATCATGAACTCAAAATTCATCGGATCCCAAGAAACACACCACAAAAGTCATTACATCAAACAGATCTCCAAGAGACCATTGTATTGAGAATCAAAAAGAGAGAAGAAGCCATCTAGCTACTGCCTACGGACCCGTAGGTCTATGGTGGACTTCTCACGCATCATCGGAGAGGCACCAATGAGGATGATGAACCCCTCCGTGATGGTGTTAGATTGGATCTCAAGGTTCTGGAACTTGCGGCGGCTGGATGTGTTTTTCGTCGACTCCTCTAGGGTTTCTGGAATATTGGGGTATTTATAGAGCTGAGAGGCGGTGGAGAGGGGCCCCGAGGAGGGCACAACCCCCCTGGGCGCGCCAGGGGCCTCTGGCGCGCCCTGGTGTATTGTGGGCTCCTCGGCCCTCCTTCCAGATGCTTCTTTGGTCCGCCGGGTGTCTTCTGGCCCAAAAAAAATCTCCAAATTGTTTCACGATGTTTGGGCTTCGTTTGGTACTAAAATTCTGTAAAGAAAAAACAAGCAAAAAACAGCAACTGGCACTTGGCACTATGTCAATAGGTTAGTCCCAAAAATGATATAAAGTTGCTATAAAATGATTGTAGAACATCCAAGAATGATAATATAACAGCATGGAACAAGCAAAAATTATAGATACATCGGAGACGTATCAGCATCCCCAAGCTTAATTCCTACTCGTCCTCGAGTAGGTAAATGATAAAAACAGAATTTTTGATGTGGAATGCTGCCAATCATGTTCATCACATATTCTTTTCTTTGTAGCATGGACATTTGGACTTATAGATGGTTCAAAGCAATAATCTAGTTTTGACATGAAGACTTCAATACTCAAGCATACTATCAAGCAACCATGTCTTTCAAAATATCAATACTAAAGAAAGTTATCCCTAGCCCATCCTGCTCAATCATTGATCCATTCATGAAACATACTCAAATATTAACTACACCTAATGCACAAGTATGATCATAGTGCCCCTTGGTTGGTGCTTTATAAGAGAAGATGGAGACTCAAATTGAAAATAAAAATTGCATAAAGTAAATAGATAGGCCCTTCAGAGAGGGAAGCAGGGATTTGTAGGGTGCCAGAGCTCAAAGCTTAAATTGAGAGAAAAATATTTTGGGTGGCATGCCTTTCCTGTCAACAAAAACGACAAAGAATTTTGCAATACTTTCCATGCTAGATACATCATAGGCGGTTCCCAAACAGAAAATAAAGTTTATTCCTTTTTCCACCATTCTTTTACAATCCATGGCTATCCGTATCCACGGGTGCCTTCCATACCAACACTTTCCAAGGAATTTATTATTTGACAACATAAAGTAAATTTCTTTTTCATTTCGGGACTGGGCATCCCTATTACCACTGTACTCTCGTGCAATGACAAGTCAATAAACACTCATCGTGAGAATAACACATCTAGCATGGAAAAATATTGGATACCCCCAACCGTTTCATGAGCGGTACAAGCACACAAAAAGGAAATTTATTTTGAAAATTAGAGATGGCACATACAAATTTGCTTAGAACGGCAAGGAAATACTGCATATAGGTAGGTATGGTGGACTCATATGGCAAAACTGGGTTTAAGGATTTTGGATGCACAAGTAGTATTTCTAGTTAGTACAAGTGGAGGCTAGCAAATAGATTGAGAAGCAACCGACCAAGAAACCAAAATTCACATAAACGGGCATTAAGCATAACTAACACCGAATAATGCACCATAAGTGGGATGTAATTTCATTGCATAACTATTGACACCAATATTCTTACTAAAGCACAATTACTCACTAACATGACTCACATATTACTATCAACATGTCTCAAAACTATAACAAGGAATCATGTTTAATTTGTCCAATGATCTTCATGAAAGTTTTTATCATATCCCTCTTGAATATCTATCACTTTGGGACTAGTTTTATATTTAGCCATTGCTTTTGGCAAGCTCAAATAAATTTAAGTGAAGAACATGAGCATAAAAATTTCATCTCTCAAAATAATATAAGTGAAGCATGGGAGAATTTCTTCAAAATTTACTAACTCTCAAATTAATCTAAGTTAAGCATGATAGTATTTCTTCAAAATTCTAAAAGCTCACCGTGCTAAAAAAGATATAAGTGAAGCACTAGAGCAATTCCATAGCTCAATTTTTTTTAAGTGAAGCACATAGAGCAATTCTTACAATTCATAGCATAATTTGGCTCTCTCAAATAGGTGTGTCCAGTAAGGATACTAATGACAAACTAAAAAGCAAAACAAGCAAAGACTCAAATAATACAAGACGATCCAAGCAAAACTCATGATATGTGACGAATAAAAATATAGTTCCAAGTAAAATACTGATGGTCGTTAGAAGAACGAGGGGATGCCACTCGGGGCATCCCCAAGCTTAGTTGCTTGTTTCTCTTTGGATAATATATTGGGGTGATGTAGCATCCCCAATCTTAGGCTCTTTTCACTCCTTATTCCTTCATCCATCGCGATCTCACCCAAAACTTGAAAACTTCAATCACACAAAACTCAACAAAATTTCGTGAGATCCGTTAGTACAATAAAGCAAATCACCACTCTAAGTGCTGTTGCAAACCCATTCATATTTTATGATTGCATTATACCTACTGTATTTTAACTTTACCATGACTTATACCGCCCAATACAAGCCATGGATCCCTCAAAACAAGCACACACTGCAATGAAAACAGAATCTATTAAGAACATAACAGTCTGTAGTAAACTATACTCTAACCATACTTATGGAACTTTAAAAATTCTGCAAAATTAGTAAAACGCAGGGAAGTTGTATAAAAAAACTGTGTTAAAATTTCAGATTTTTCTCATTCTCCAGTAAAAAATGAAAATTCACACACTGGAGTCAAACTTTCTGTTTCAAAATCAGCATTGTTTCTACTCATCTTATGAATCATCCTAAAGGCTTTACTTGGCACAAACACTAATTAAAACACAAAAACACAATCATAACAGTAGCATAATTGTGTCAACACTCAAAAACATAAATAAAAAGATAAAATAATTTGTATTCATTGGGTTGCCTCCCAACAAGCGCTATCGTTTTACGCCCCTAGCTAGGCATAAAGCATAGATTCAAGTATTATGATCTTTAGTTTTTGCTCCATTGGATGCTCTCATGATTGATTCATATGGTGGCTTAATTCTTGTTATAGGGAAGTGTTCCATACCCTTCCTTAGTGGAAATTAAAATTTAATATTACCTTCTTTCATATCAATCACGGCACCTATAGTGCATAAAAATGGTCTACCAAGTATAATTGGACAAGACGGATTGCAATCAATATCAAGAAAAATAAAATCTATGGGCACATAGTTCCTATTTGCAAGAATAAGAAAATCATTAATTCTTCCCAAAGGCTTTTTAATAGTAGAATCCGCCAAGTGCAAATTAAGAGAACATTCTTCAATATTGGTAAGACCAAGCACATCACATAGAGATTTCGAAATTGTGGAAACACTAGCACCCAAATTACATAAAGCAAAACACTCATAATTTTTAATCTTGACTTTAATGGTAGGTTCACACTCATCATGTAATTTTCTAGGGATTGAAATCTCTAACTCCAACTTTTCTTCAAAAGATTTCATCATGCCATCAACAATATGTTTAGTGAAAGCTTTATTTTGTTCATAAGCATGGGGTGAATTTAACATGGATTGCAGCAAAGAAATACATTCAATCAAAGAGCAACTATCATAATTAAAGTCTTTGCAATCCAAGATAGTGGGCACATCACTAGTTAAATTTTTGACCTCTTCAAACCCACTTTCATCAAAAAAATTATCAAGATTTTCGCCCTCCAAATTATTGGGACGCCTTCTAACAAAAGTTGAATCTTCTTCAGTCCCTTTATCATCAATTTTAATATTACTAAACAAGGAATCAATAGAAGAAACACAAATCACTTTAAGATCTTCATCATTTTTATGAAAGAAATCACTAGAAAATGCTTTTTCTAAAAATTCTCTTTTGGCTCTAAGCATAGCGATTATTTTCTTACTTTCATCCATAGAAACATATAAAGCTTTAATTGATTCACCAATCTTAGGTGCAAAAGCTTTCAACTTGAGATTTTCTACATCATGGGAAATCCTATCAATGCTTCTAGACATATCATCAATCTTATTCAACTTTTCCTCTATCGTAGTATTGAAAACCTTTTGAGCATTGATAAATTCTTTAATATTACTCTCAAGATCAGAGGGGTTCCTATTATTATTGTAAGAATTACCATAATTATTAGAGGAATTTCCAGGAAAAGGCCTAGGATTAAAATTACCTCTATAAGCATTGTTATTAAAATTGTTTCGCGAGATGAAATTCACATCTACGGAATCATTATTTTGCTCAATCAAAGTAGACAAATGCACATCATTAATATCAATAGGAGCATTTTCACTAGCAACCAACTTCATAAGAGCATCAACTTTTTCACTCAAAGTACTAATTTCTTCAACCGAATTAACCTTTTTACTAGTAGGTGCTCTTTCAGTATGCCATTGAGAATAATTTGCCATAATATTATCTAGCAATTTAGTAGCTTCACCCAAAGTAATTTCCATAAAAGTACCACCCGCGGTCGAATCTAAAAGATTTCTAGAGACAAAATTCAATCCCGCATAAATTTTTTGTATGATCATCCAAAGATCCAAACCATGAGTAGGACAATTTCTTAGCATCAATTTCATTCTTTCCCAAGATTGTGCAACATGTTCATGCTCAAGTTGCTTAAAATTCATGATTTGAGTTCTAAGGGATTTTCGCGGGAGGAAAATACTTAGTAATAAAAGCATCCTTGCACTTATCCCAAGAATCGATACTATTGCGAGGCAAAGAAGAAAACCAAATTTTTGCACGATCCCGCAAGGAGAAAGGAAACATTTTTCAACTTTACTATATCATTGTCCAGATCTTTTTTCTTTTGCATATCACACAATTCTACGAATGTGTTTAGATGGGACGCGGCATCCTCATTAGGAGTACCGGAAAATTCATCTTTCATGACAAGATTCAACAAAGCAGCATTAATATCACAAGACTCCGCACTAGTGGCGGGAGGAGCAATCGGAGTGCTAATAAAATCATTATTATTGGTATTGGAAAAATAGCACAACTTGGTATTCTCTTGAGTCATCGTGACTACGCAAACAAGATGGCAAACAAACAAGAGATCTGACGAGAAAAAGGCAAACGAAAAAGAGGGCGAATAAAACGGCAAATTTGTGAAGTGGGGGAGAGGAAAACGAGAGGCAAATGGCAAATCATGTAATTGCAAGGAGATGAGATTTGTGATTAGGAACCTAATAGATGTTGATGATGTCTCCTCGGTGCCAGAGATTGGCACGCTGAAGAGATTGCTTCCTGCCCGGCAACGGCGCCAGAAATTCCTTTGACGTGGCTTGGGACTGCGTCGGTATTTCCCCAAAGAGGAAGGGATGATGAAGCACAGCGACGGTAAGTATTTCCCTCAGTTATGAAACGAAGGTATCGAACCAGTAGGAGGATCACGCAACACTATGTAAACAACACCTGCACATGAAGAACAAATACTTGCAACCCGACACAAAAGAGAGGTTGTCAATCTCTCTACGGGAAAAAGATAGATTAGATTGTAATAGATTGGATTGATAGATATGTCAAGAACACAAAATAAAAGAGGCAAATAAAAAGTGCAGCAAGGTATTTTTGGGTTTTTTGTATTTAATAGATCTGAAAACAAAAGCATAAAAAAGATAGATCGGAAAGCAATATGTTGGAAAAGTAGACCCGGTGGCCGTAGGTTTCACTAGTGGCTTCTCTCATGAGTATAGCACACGATGGGTGAACAAATTACTGTTGGGCAATTGATAGAAAATCAAATAGTCATGACGATATCCAAGGCAATGATCATTATATAGGCATCACATCCAAGATTAGTAGACCGACTCCTGCCTGCATCTACTACTATTACTCCACACATCGATCGCTATCCAGCATGCATCTAGTGTATTAAGTTCATGGGAAAATGGAGTAATGCAATAAGAAAGGTGACATGATGTAGACAAGATCTATTCATGTAGGATTAGACCCCATCTTGTTATCCTTAATAGCAACGATACATGCGTGCCTCGCTGCCCCTTCTGTCACTGGGAAAGGACACCGCAAGATCGAACCCATCACAAAGCACCTCTTCCCATGGCAAGAAAAATAGATCTAGTTCGCCTAACTAAACCAAAGATTCAAAGAATAAATACGAAGATATAAGCAATCATGAATATAAGAGATCAAGGGAAGACTCAAATAATATTCATGGATAGAAACTGATCGTGAACTCAAAATTCATCGGATCCCAACAAACACGCCGCAAAAGTCATTACATCAAATAGATCTCCAAGAGACCATTGTATTGAGAATCGAAAAGAGAGAAGAAGCCATCTAGCTACTGCCTACGGACCTGTAGGTGGTGGACTACTCACGCATCATCGGAGAGGCACCAATGAGGATGATGAACCCCTCCGTGATGGTGTTAGATTGGATCTCGAGGTTCTGGAACTTGTGGCAGCTGGATGTGTTTTTCGTCGAATCCTCTAGGGTTTTTGGAATATTGGGGTATTTATAGAGCTGAGAGGCAGTGGAGAGGGGCCCCGAGGAGGGCACAACCCACCTGGGTGCGCCAGGGGCCTCTAGCGCGCCCTGGTGTATTGTGGGCTCCTCGGCCCTCCTTCCAGATGCTTCTTTGGTCCCCCGGGTGTCTTCTGGAACAAAAAAAATCTCCAAAAGTTTCACTGTCAGTGTACAAAGAACCAGGGTATCTATTACCCAGACTTGTGCGTGGGCAACTGCGGCGGGATCCTTGAGGCCGACAAGACCAAGCCAAGAAGGCATTCAAGATAAAGCAATAACCAGAAAATAGAAGACTAGAGGCTAGAGCCCCAGCAAGATCTTGTCGGGATGGCTTGTAGCCCCGGCAAGGCTCGCACCCGGCAAGCCCCTGCCGGCAAGACCTAGCCACTCTGTCATCGCTCCAGTGCAGCGACCAGCTTGTCATTTAGCTGTTGTCCTCCTGGGTGCGTGTCAGACGCTAGTGGTGGAAGAGCTTAAGCGATGCTGATGGGACGACCCCTTTTTCCAGGCCCAAGACGCTGAGGGACACCTCAATGGAGCATTTAATGTTCTTGTCCTAAACCGTCAGTGTTAGGTATGATAACACTGTAGCAACTTTACACCTCTTGTAGTTACTGTACGCCACCTTTGTACTTCGCCACTGTTGGTGACCCCGTCGAGAGTATAAAAGGAGGCCCAAGGCGTAGCTACAGGGGGATCAGATCTTTTAGAGCTCATTCGGCATGTGTAGCTGCTACTGTAGCGCTCCCAGAACTTGAGCTGGAATACACCTAATACAACCAAGCAGGAGTAGGGTTTTACGCATCTTTGCAGCCCGAACCTGGGTAAATCCCCGCGTGTTGATCGTCAGTTCTGCTCTTTGTGCAAACCTTCTCCCTGCCGAACCGTAAAGGGATCCTCCCAGTCCCATAGGTGTCGTTTCTCCGACATTCACGATGTTTGGGCTTCGTTTGGTACTGAAGTTCTGCAAAGTAAAAAACAAGCAAAAAGCTGCAACTGGCACTTGGCACTATGTCAATAGGTTAGTCCCAAAAAATGATATAAAGTTGCTATAAAATGATTGTAAATCATCCAAGAATGATAATATAACAGCATGGAACAAGCAAAAATTATAGATATGTAGGAGACGTATCAGTTCTCTTCCTTATCCTCTTCTTGGCTGGCTTCTTGGGCATGGACTTAGATGTCCTTGGAGACTCAAGTGAAAATTATGTCCCTGCTCTCGCAGTCTCTGGAGCTCTCATCACTTCTAAGATTGCATATTCTTTCCTTATAGGCTTCCTGGAAGAAGTGGCCTCTTCCGCATTTTTCTCAGCAGCTTTCTCCTTCTTCTCCTGCTGCTTCTTGGCTATCACCTCATCAGGCACAAAATCTGCATCTTCCTTATATGAGTTGAGTTTCCTCCTGGCCCTTGTGCCTGCCTTGGGCAAACCATGAGAACTAGGGGCCTGGGTCCTCTGAAGAACTGGATTCTGGACTAGTGACAGCATCACTGTCAATGCTCTGCTCTCTGAAGTTTGTTTTGGCTATCATCTGATTCAGACATTGTGAACTGCCATAAACTATCCCTGTGAATAGATGTAGAGGAGTGGAAAAGATAAGCATCACAAAACACAACATTTTTGCAAAATATGAACTCAAAATCTTAGTCTTAAATTTCTGCAAAGTGCGTTTCGTTTTCACCGAGTTTTGGTTTTCGGAGCCTCCGAGACACACACTCTCCTTAATAGAGACTTGGTCACCCTTTTCGGTTTCAACGAAAATGGAAACTTGGTCTCACCGAGAATGTTCTCAAAAACCATAAACCCTGAATCGGTGGCACTAATTCTTGTCAACTCAGTGACTCTGAGACACACATGGCGGAAATCTAAACCTAAAATTTCTAGTTCACCTATTCAATACAGATTTTCTTGTGGATGGAAGTTGAGCAATCGGTGGCAGGAATTGGTAGATATCCCATTGTGCAAGATTCAGAGTTGGGAGCGCAAGAGGGACCGAGATCTTACCCTAACATGATGAATACCTCGCTACAGCGGCAACGGCTGCGTATCGTCGTTGACGGTGGCGGACTCCGGCGGCGAGGGTGCACTGGAGACAAGGGCAGACATCCGTGGACTTTGAGCGCAGCAAAAGTGTGGTGCGGGAGCGACAGTTGAAGGTTTGATTTCAACTATCTAGTCTGCGGAATATATATACCCACCTATTGTCGGTGACACCGAGACGAAAATTTTGGTTCCACCGAGATGCTTAACTGCCAGAGGACAGAGAAACTCGGTGACACCGAGATTTTCATATCAGTGGTACCGAGAAAACAAAATCAGATCAACCCTAGTGCCCTGGTGGTACTGAGTTTTATGACTTGGTACACCGAGTTGCACTTGGGAGGTTTTGGATGGTAGCTCTTTGTCGAGACGGAACTCCGAGTGCTCCTCACACAGAGGGTCTGAAAAGTGCTTTCTCAAAATTTGTGATGAAGCATGAATAGAATTTGAGACGAGAAAGCATAGATAGCTAGATGAGTACTTAGGCATTCTTGTACATCCTATTGGACAGCAAAATTAAAAGCCAAGATAACAACAATTGGATGTCCTCGAATGAGTAAAATATGCATACCAACATGCTCACACAATAAAATGTCAAATGAAAACATGGCAAATATGCAATACTACTCTAGTATCTACCAAGCACTTTGGCGATGACGGAGTCATCTGTATATGAGTATATTGACTTAGAAGCAAGCAAGAATACTTGATCATAGGTCATACTCATCTTTTAAGCACAAGTGGGGTTGCCACTTTTACATAAAGCTTTTAATGTGGTCACATCTTATGAGATGCTTTAACTCAAGTCTTCGAGTAAAACCCCCCCTTGATGTGGCATCCCCCTTAGAGGGACAAACTAACTTTGGGTTTTGTCGTTGAAGACTTCATGTAGGTGATGTAGTGGTGGATGCTCATTGTTTATGAAGATCATCTTGAGTTGGGAGCAATCCTAGTTGTTTTGTACTCTCCTCACCTACATGGTTTAGTCCCACACAAGGAACAAATACAAGGATATCTATGGACATGGAGTGCAACACAAATATGATGAAGTCCATTGATACATTAATTACCTTGCTCCTTGCTTACCTTTGAGGGAATGTGTGACTCCTTGAACTATTGCATAAGGTTGGAGTTGATTGCAACTAGTTCTTGCCAAAAATGAATGTGAGTGAATTTTGTTGGAGGAGTCACCCCTCAAGAACAACTGATAACCCACAAGTATAGGGGATCAGTTGTAGCCTTTCTCGATAAGTAAGAGTGTCGAACCCAACGAGGAGCTAAAGGTAGCACAAATATTCCCTCAAGTTCTATCGACCACCGATACAACTCTACGCACGCTTAACGTTCGCTTTACCTAGAACAAGTATGAAACTAGAAGTACTTTGTAGGTGTAACGGGATAGGTTTGCAAGATAATAAAGAACACGTAAATAAAATCTAGGGGCTGCTTAGATAAAGAAACAACTAAGTTAGTCTTAGTAGAGAGCTTTTTGTCACAAGAAAGTTATTTGTCCCTAGGCAATCGATAACTAGACCGGTAATCATTATTGCAATTTTATATGAGGGAGAGGCATAAGCTAACATACTTTCTCTACTTGGATCATATGCACTTATGATTGGAACTCTAGCAAGCATCCGCAACTACTAAAGATCATTAAGGTGAAACCCAACCATAGCATTAAGTATCAAGTTCTCTTTACTCCCATACGTAAACAACCTACTTACTTGGGTCTGTGCTTCCGTCACTCACGCCACCCACCATAAGCGAATCATAAACAAATTGCAAACCCTACAGTGGGGATCCCTCACGCTTGCGCGACACGGAGAGCACCATAGGACAGCACCAATAATAAAACATGCAACTCAAACCAATCATGATCATCAATCAACCCATAGGACAAAACGGATCTACTCAAACATCATAGGATAGCCATACATCATTGGGAAATAATATATAGCATTGAGCACCATGTTTAAGTAGAGATTACAGCGGGGAGAAGGGGTGTTACACCACTGCATAGAGGGGGAGAGAGTTGGTGATGACGGCGGCGAAGTTGTTGGTGTAGATCGCCGTCACGATGATGGCCCGGGCGGTGTTCCGGCGCCACCGGGAGAGAGGGGGAGAGATCCCCCCTCCTTCTTCTTCTTCCTTGTCCTTCCCCCTAGATGGGAGAAGGGTTTCCCCTCTGGTCCTTGACCTCCATGGCGGCGGAGGGGCGGGAGCCCCTCCGAGATTGGATCTCTCTCTCTGTTTCCTTCTTTTTCTGCCTTCCCAGATTCTGGCCTTTCACCGTTTCTTAAATTCCCGGAGATCCGTAACTCCGATTGGGCTGAAATTTTAACACGATGTTTATCCGGATATTAGCTTTCTTGCGGCGAAAGAAGGGCACCAACCGCCTTAAGGGGTGACCACAAGCCACCCTGGCACGCCCTACCCCCCAGGGCGCGCCTCTATGGCTTGTGGGCCCCTCGGGCACCGCCTTCTGTTGATTCCACTTCCCAAAATTCACATATATTCCAAAAAAATCTTTGTAAGTTTTTATCCCGTTTGGACTTCGTTTGATATGGATTTTCTGCGAAACAAAAAAACATGCAACAAACAGGAACTGGCATTGGCACTGGATCAATATGTTAGTCCCAAAAAGTAGTATAAAAAGTTGCCAAAAGTATATGAAAATTGTAGAATATTGTCATGAAACAATCAAAAATTATAGATACGACGGAGATGTATCAGCATCCCCAAGCTTAATTCCTGCTCGTCCTCGAGTAGGTAAATGATAAAAAAGATAATTTTTGATGTGGAATGCTACCTAGCATAATCTTGATCATATAATCTAATCATGGCATGAATATTAAGACACGAGTGATTCAAAGCAATAGTCTAGCATTTGACATTAGGAAAATAATACTTCAAGCATACTAATAAAGCAATCATGTCTTCTCAAAATAACATGGCCAAAGAAAGTTATCCCTACAAAATCATATAGTCTGGCTATGCTCCATCTTCATCACACAAAGTATTAAATCATGCACAACCCCAGTTTTAGCCAAGCAATTGTTTCATACTTTAGTATTCTCCAACTTTTTCAACTTTCACGCAATACATGAGCGTGAGCCATGGATATAGCACTATAGGTGGAATAGAGTATGGTGGTTGTGGAGAAGACAAAAAGAAGGGGATAGTCTCACATCAACTAGGCAAATTAATGGGCTATGGAGATGCCCATCAATCGATATCGATGCAAGTGAGTAGGGATTGCCATGCAACGGATGCACTAGAGCTATAAGTGTATGAAAGCTCAAAAAGAAACTAAGTGGGTGTGCATCCAACTCGCTTGCTCATGAAGACCTAGGGAAATTTGAGGAAGCCCATCATTGGAATATACAAGCCAAGTTCTATAATGAAAAATTCCCACTAGTATATGAAAGTGACAATATAGGAGACTCTCTATCATGAAGATCATGGTGCTACTTTGAAGCACAAGTGTGGAAAAAGAAATAGTAGCATTGCCCCTTCTCTCTTTTCTCTCATTTTTTTGTGTTTTTTTTGGTGGGCTTCTTTGGCCTCTCTTTTTTATTTGGGCTTCTTTGGCCTCTTTTATTTATTTGTAAAGTCCGGAGACTCATCCCAACTTGTGAGGGAATCATAGCTTCCATCATCCTTTCCTCACATGGGACAATGCTCTAATAATGATGATCATCAAACTTTTATTTACTTACAACTCAAGAATTACAACTCGATACTAGAACAAAATATGACTCTATATGAATGCCTCCGACAGTGTACCGGGATGTGCAATGATCTAGCGTAGCAATGACATCAAAAAATGGACAAGCCATGAAAACATCATGCTAGCTATCTTACGATCATGCAAAGCAATATGACAATGATGGTGCGTGTCATAATAAACGGAACAGTGGAAGTTGCATGGTAATGTATCTCGGAATGGCTATGGAAATGCCATAATAGGTAGGTATGGTGGCTGTTTTGAGGAAGGTATATGGTGGCTGTTTTGAGGAAGGTGGGTTTAATGCACCGGCGAAAGTTGCGCGGTACTAGAGAGGCTAGCAAAGGTGGAAGGGTGAGAGTGCGTATAATCCATGGACTCAACATTAGTCATAAAGAAGTCACATACTTATTGCAAAAATTTATTAGTCATCGAAACAAGGTACTACACGCATGCTCCTAGGGGAAGGGTTGGTAGGAGTTAACCATCGCGCGATCCCGACCTCCGCACAAAGGATGACAATAAATAAATAAATCATGCTCCGACTTCATCACATAACGGTTCACCATACGTGCATGCTACGGGAATCACAAACTTTAACACAAGTATTTCTTCCAATCCACAATTACCAACTAGCACGACTCTAGTATCACCATCTTTATATCGCAAAACTATTGCAAGGAATCAAACATATCATATTCAGTGATCTACAAGTTTTATGTAGGATTTTATGACTAACCATGTGAATGACCAACTCCTGTTAACTCTCTAAATAGATATAAGTGAAGAATGAGAGTTAAATATTTTCTACAAAAGATATGCCCACACTCTAACAAATATAAGTGAAGCAAAAGAGCATTCTACAAATGGCGGTTTTCTATGTGTAGAGAAACAGGCAATCCAAACTTCAATTGGTATAAGTGAAGCACATGAAGCATTCTATAAAGCCATACTCAAAAGATATAAGTGAGGTACAAAGAGCCTTCTATAAATCAACCAAGGACTTTCTCATACCAGCATGGTGCATTATTAAAAGAAAAATAGAAAGCACACGACGCTCCAAGATTTACGCATATCATGTGACGAATAAAAATATAGCTCCAAGTAAAATTACCGATGGTTGTTAGAAGAAAGAGGGGATGCCTTCCGGGGCATCCCCAAGCTTAGTTTCTTGGGAGTCCTTGAATATTACCTTGGGGTGCCTCGGGCATCCCCAAGCTTAGTCTCTTTCCACTCCTTATTCCTTCATCCATCGTGATCTCACCCAAAACTTGAAAACTTCAATCACACAAAACTTAACAAAACCCTCGTGAGATCCGTTAGTATAATAAAGCAAATTACCACTTTAAGTACTGTTGAAAACCCATTCACATTTTATTTTTTCATTGTAGCTACTGTATTATAACTTTTTTATAGCTTATACCACCGATACAATCGGTAGTTTCATCAAAACAAGCAAAACAATGCATCAAAAACATAATCTGTCTTAAACAGAACAGTCTGAAGCAATCTGAACATTTACTATACTTCTGTAACTCTAAAAATTCTGAAAAATTAGGACAAAATAAACAATTTGCATATAAGTACTGTTTAAAAATTTCAGAAACTTTTGACATTCCAGTAAAAAATGTAAATTCACGCACTACAGCCAAAGTTTCTGTTTTTGCACTGCACACAACAAACAAGCAATCTAATCATCCTAAAGGCAAATCTTGGCACATTATTTTTATAATACAATGGATTTATACAAGGGGATAATTATTTTTGTTGAAAAGTTTCTGTAATTAAGATTCACAAGGTTTCCATGGGCATGAACAAAGTTCAAGGCATGCTCCCATTTTAACAATGCTCGTCTCTCTCACTTTCACTTTTCTTTTTGAAAAAGTTTTAGGTTCCCCTCTTTATTTTTTTGTTTTTTAAACTATATAAAAGAACACAACAGAATAAAATGACTCTCTAAAACTTCTGGGTTGTCTCCCTGGCAGCGCTTTCTTTAAAGCCATTAAGCTAGGCATATAGTGCTCAAGTAATGGATCCACCCGGATCCCAAGGTATATCAAAGCCAATTTTAATTAACAATGATTTGTAATTTAGTAGTGAGCACAAAGTAACATATATCATGTAACAACGAAGTCTAACTCTCTTCCTATGCATCGGCATGTCATAAAAGAACAATTCATGCACACAAAGTAAAGGCCAATACATAGCATAAGCAGTTTCTTGCAATTTTATCATATTGGAAACATAGAGAGGTGGAGATGTAGTTCCTCTCTCATAATAATTGCAAGTAGGAGCAGCAAGCACATGCATATTATATCTATCAAAATCATCATGTGTAATAGTAAAAGGCAACCCATCTATATAATCCTTAATAAGCGCAAACTTCTCCGATATAGTGTAGTTGGGAGAATTCAAAAAGATAATAGGACTATCATGCGTGGGTGCAATAGCAACAATTTCATTCTTAACATAAGGAACTATAGAAAGTTCATCTCCATAAGCATAATTCATATTGGCATCGTGGCCACAAGCATAGCAAGCATCAAGTTCATCAAAAAGGGATATTTCAAACAAATCCAAGGGATCATGGCAATCATCATAGCATTCATCCTTTGGTATGAGCGAAGGGTAATTAAACAATGTATGAGTTGAAGAGTTACTCTCATTAGAAGGTGGGCACGGGCAGCTAATCCGTTCTTCCTCCTTTTGTTCTTCGCTCTCCTCCTCATCTTTTTCATCTAATGAGCTCACAATTTCAGCAACTTCCTCTTCCATAGGT
Organism: Elymus sibiricus; assembly: GCA_039707655.1. NCBI lineage: Eukaryota > Viridiplantae > Streptophyta > Magnoliopsida > Poales > Poaceae > Elymus > Elymus sibiricus. The sequence goes on along the minus strand of CM077663.1, from coordinate 333,497,199 downwards.
TCCTGCAAAATATTAGTCTCTTCCAAGGCAGCGGTCATTCTTTCAATAAATTCTTTAATATAAGCATTAGAAGCATAGTTTTCATAGCAATATTTAAGTATGACAAAATTTTCAGATTTGTAGAGAGTAGCATCATACTTTTCAATGAAAGAAGCAATTTCATAGGCACCCTTAAAAGCACCAAATTCTTCAATTTGTTCAACATCATTATAGCAATAGGCCTCCTTGACATAAGAGGATAATATTTCATTATCATTAAACACACATTGGTAGGGAAGGTGTTTTTTAGCTTCTTTAGAGCAACAAGTAAAGTCATAAATTTCACATAGATTCCAAGCATAGCAACACAAAGTATTAATTTGATGCCACAAGAGTTTCCCTTTTTGAGATATGCGGTGTCGCACATAATGAGCATGCTCATTTAATGATTTTCCCTCAACTAAGCTAGTTGGGTTTTCAGCACGAGCACAAGTGGATCGAAGATGACCCAAGTAATATTCTTCGGTGGTACGGAACACTAGTGGTTCATCAACTTTTGGAGCAGCAAGTACATCTAATTTTTTTTGGTATTTTGAGTTTCCTACCCATATCTAAAGATAGAAAACAAGTTAATAACAGAAAAATAAAAATTACTTAGTGATAAAGCAAACAAGCACACACGAGAATATTCACCCCACGCTATTGCTCCCCGGCAACGGCGCCAGAAAAAGGTCTTGATAACCCACAAGTATAGGGGATCAGTTGTAGCCTTTCTCGATAAGTAAGAGTGTCGAACCCAATGAGGAGCTAAAGGTAGAACAAATATTCCCTCAAGTTATATCGACCACCGATACAACTGTACGCACGCTTAACATTCGCTTTACCTAGAACAAGTATGAAACTAGAAGTACTTTGTAGGTGTAACGGGATAGGTTTGCAAGATAATAAAGAACACGTAAATAAAATCTAGGGGCTGCTTAGATAAAGAAACAACTAAGTTAGTCTTAGTAGAGAGCTTTTTGTCACAAGAAAGTTATTTGTCCCTAGGCAATCGATAACTAGACCGGTAATCATTATTGCAATTTTATATGAGAGAGAGGCATAAGCTAACATACTTTCTCGACTTGGATCATATGCACTTATGATTGGAACTCTATCAAGCATCCGCAACTACTAAAGATCATTAAGGTCAAACCCAACCATAGCATTAAGTATCAAGTCCTCTTTAATCCCATACGTAAACAACCTACTTACTCGGGTCTGTGCTTCCGTCACTCACACCACCCACCATAAGCGAATCATAAACATATTGCAAACCCTACAACGGGGATCCCTCATGCTTGCGTGACATGGAGAGCAACATATGATAGTACCAATAATAAAACATGCAACTCAAACCTATCATGATCATCAATCAACCCATAGGACAAAACGGATCTACTCAAACATCATAGGATAGCCATACATCATTGGGAAATAATATATAGCGTTGAGCACCATGTTTAAGTAGAGATTACAGCGGGGAGAAGGGGTGTTACACCGCTGCATAGAGGGGGAGAGAGTTGGTGATGATGGCGGCGAAGTTGTTGGTGTAGATCGCCGTCACAATGATGGCCCCGGCGGCGTTCCGGCGCCACCGGGAGAGAGATGGAGAGAGCCCCCTCCTTCTTCTTCTTCTTCCTTGTCCTTCCCCCTAGATGGGAGAAGGATTTCCCCTCTGGTCCTTGACCTCCATGGCGGAGGAGGGGCGGGAGCCCCTCCGAGACTGGATCTCTCTCTCTGTTTCCTTCTGTTTCTGCCTTCCCAGATTCTGGCCTTTCACCGTTTCTTAAATTCCCGCAGATCCGTAGCTCCGATTGGGCTGAACTTTTAACACGCTTTTTTTCGGATATTAGCTTTCTTGCGGCTAAAGAAGGGCACCAACCACCTTAAGGGGTGACCACACGCCACCCTGGCGCGCCCTACCCCCCAGGGCGCGCCCCTATGGCTTGTGGGCCCCTCGGGCACCGCCTTCTGTTGATTCCACTTCCCAAAATTCACATATATTCCAAAAAAATCTTCATAAGTTTTTATCCCGTTTGGACTTCGTTTGATATGGATTTTCTGCGAAACAAAAAAACATGCAACAAACAGGAACTGGCACTGGGCACTGGATCAATATGTTAGTCCCAAAAAGTAGTATAAAAAGTTGCCAAAAGTATATGAAAGTTGTAGAATATTGGCATGAAACAATCAAACATTATAGATACGATGGAGACGTATCAACAACTCTAGTTCTTCTTCTTGGGGACCCACATCAACTTGATGGGGATCCTTGTAGTTGAAGTAGCACTTGATGAAGTAAATCTAGTGGTGGCCTTGGGAACACACTTGACCATGGCTTGAGATTCTTCTTCGAAAGAGCCAATCTCCTCTTGAAGCTTGTCCTTGCCCTTGAGATTATGGTCTTGTGGTGGGAGGTCATCTTGAGCTTTTGTTCCCTTGAAGAGAGTAGGATCATACTTCTCTCTTTGGGGAACAAACTTTTTCTTGGGGTATTGACCTCCTTCCCATTCAACTCCATTGTAATTAATGTAGCCAATGCCTTGGTTCTTCCGGTGTCCTCCTTGCTTGCTTACAATCTCTTCGAAGTGCTTACTCCCGACAAGACTTTTGTAGACACATTTTTCTATAATTCCTTTCAATAAATCATTTTCTTGCTCAAGTGTAACTTGTCTAAGAGAATCATTAGTGGAATCAATAGAACTACTAGAAACAACATAATTGCATTTAGCATTAGCATTGTTGTTGCTAGATGAAGAACTTTTCTTACTCTTGTTACTAGTATGCTTAGATTTAACTTAAGGTATGAAAGTAGACAAGAGCAATCGTTTGGCTAGATAAGAAGAACTCTTCTTTCGAAGATCGTCATTGATAGCTTTAAGAAACTCATCATCTTGCTCTAAATTTAGCTTCTCGAAGCTTAGCTTCGCACGAGTTCTTAGGAGCTCTCTATGATCTTCTTGAGTAGATTCATGAGCCAACTTGAGAGTGCTTAGTTCTCTAGTTAGACGTTCAATCTCCTTCTTATCATCATTAAATGATTTTTCTTGACTAGCATGATTATTATCAAGTTCATTTTGGCTAACATTACTAGTCTTGTCAAAGAGTAAATCATCTTCTCCTAACAAGACATCCTCATCACTATCAAAGTCAAGGTATATGGGGTGTCATACCTTTGGACCTTTGTCCATGAAGTAGCTTACGCTTCCTTCATTTGGTGAATCAAATATATCATATAATTGGAGGATACAAGTGCTACTCCGGCAACACCTTCATATTGACTATAGTCGGAGTTGGAGCGATAGCTTCTCTCGGATTGGTTGTCAGAGTCGGCGCCGTAAACCCATTCACCAACATGAGCTTGATGTCTTCTTGAGTGGATCTTGGTGTATTTGTGCTTCTTCTCTGAGTCCTAGCTTCTCCGGGAGGGTCTTCGTTCATAACGATCTTCTCTACTCCTTCTCTCTCTTTGAAGTGACTCATCTCTTGAGCTTCTCCTTCTAGGTGATTCTTCCCTTCTCTTATAGGGAGCCGTACACTCATTGGAAAAGTGTCCGGGTCTTCCACAATTGTGGCAATTCCGATCACGACTAGAAGAACGCTTCTCTTCATATCTTGAGTTGGAGTTTCTTGCTTTGCCTCTTTTCTTGTAGAGTTTGTTGAACTTCTTGTCCATGAGGCTTATTTCTTCATTGGTAACAAGATTGTCATTTGAGGTAGCGGGAGTGTCACTTGTAGCTTTGTATGCACTGCTTGACTTGTTGTGGAGCTCTTCTTTGTCTTTGAGTGACATCTCATGAGCAACAATCCTTGCAATGACTTCCATGGGCTTGAGACCTTTATAATTGTGCATCATTTGGATCAATGTGCACACGGTGTCGTACTTTCCATACAAGGCTCTAAGGATTTTCTTTATGATGAATTTGTCGGTCATCTCTTCACTTCCTATGTCAGCAATCTCATTTTGATGAGAGAAAGCCTAGAGTACATTTCTGTGACTCCTTCACCATCCTTCTTCTTGAACTTGTCAAGTTGACTTTGTAGCACATCCAACTTAGATTCCCTTAATAACTCGGTTCCTTCGTGCATATCAACCAAAGTATCCCAAATCTCTTTTGCATTCTCGAGACGGCTTATCTTGTTGAATTCTTTGGGGCATAGACAGTTAAATAGGATGTCGCATGCTTGAGTGTTGTATTGCAACATCTTCAATTCTTCCACGGTCGCTTCATGACATGGTTCCTTTCCATCGCCAAAGAACTCACCTTGCAAGCCAACACGAACAACAGCCCAAACGGCGGGGTTATGACCTAGAATATGCATTTTCATGTTATGATTACAACTAGGAAAGTTTGTACCATCAAAGTATGGACCTCTACGGTGATAATTTCCCTCACTAGATGCCATACTATCCTAGGTTGTGAAACCAATGCTTACCACTTGTAGGACCCAAAGTGTGTCTAGAGGGGGGGGGGGTTAGACTACTTGACCAAATAAAAATTCTACCTTTTTCCCAATTTTAATGTTGACAAATTTTAGCAATTGTGGCAAGTCAAGTACACCCTACACATGCATGTCTAAGAGTATAGCAACGGAAAATAAACACATGCACATATAAGTAGAGGGAAGAGAAAGGAGGATCAAACGCAATTGAGGACACGAAGATTTTTCTCGTGATTCTGATAGGTGGTGCTATCGTACATCCACGTTGATGGAGACTTCAACCCATGGAGGGTAACGGTTGCGTGAGTCCACGGAGGGCTCCACCCATGAAGGGTTCATGACGTAGCAACCTCTTCTATTCCATCACGGCTTATGTCCACGAAGAGTAGCCTCACTCGGGGTAGATCTTCACGAAGTAGGCGATCTCCTTGCCCTTACAAACTTCTTGGTTTAACTCCACACGAAGTCGGAGGCTCTCAAGCGACACCTAACCAATCTAGGAGGCACCACCCTCCGAAAGGTAATAGATGCGTGATAATCCCCAAGTGCAAGGAATCAACACAGCACTTTCCAAAGATGGAAGTGATAAGTATGGAGTGTCGAACCCACAAGGAGCTAAAGGTAAGATCAATATTCTCTCAAGTCCTATCTGCCACAGATACGACTCTACATACACCGAACGTTTGCTTCTAGTAACGAGAAATAAAACCACGTTGTGGATATAAAGAGGATAGCCGTGCATGATATTGGAAAGTTAGAATATATTACAATATATTACAAATAGCGAGAGTGGAATAATGATGGTATGGTGTGCGGAATCATCCTAGGCAATTGATACCAAGATCGGTAATCATTATTGCAATTTTATATGAGGGAGAGGCGTGAGCTAACATACTTATATGTGAGATAGAAAATGTCCAAGATAGTATATTTATATGTGAAATCTCTCTTCCTTCGATATTCTTTCATGAATTGTTCAAGTGACCAATGCTATGTTTGCTAACCTCCAATAAATTTTATTGCTTATACTCTTAGTATGTGAAGTCACTATGCCCATGGGACAAGCATATGTAGCACATATAATTTCATGTTTTTGACATTCAATTCATTCAACATTTTCTCTTAGAATATAAGTGAAGCACAAGAGTGATCATCAAACTACTCTCAAAAAGATATAAGTGAAGTTCATAGAGCATTCTTCAATGCATATAGAGAGACCAATATTCAAGCTCAAAATATATAAGTGAAGCACACGAAGCAATCTATAAATCCATACTCAAAAGATTTACGTGAAGCTCATGAAGCATTCTATAAAGACATACTCAAAAGATTTAAGTGAAGCACATGAAGCATTCTATAAAGTCATACTCAAAAGATTTAAGTGAAGCACATGAATTATTCTATAAATAAGCCAAGGATTATTTCATACCAACATGGTTCATAATATAAAAAGGAAAAATAAACACAAAAGATGATCTAAGAATAGCACAGGTGAACGAATAAAAACTTATGATCATCATAGGCTAACCGTTAATTCTTGATGAAGAGAGGTGGGATGCGTAGCATCCCCAAGCTTAGATGCTTGAGACTTATTGAAATATTGACTTGGGGAGCCTTGGACATCCCCAAGATTTAGCTTTTGTATCTTATCCAATCCTCTCATATCCCCGTTTCACCTAAGTCTCAAAAACTTCATCCACATAAAACTTCAAAAGAACTCGTGAGATAGGTTAGTACATATAAAAATAAATCAACACTTCATGTACTTGCTAGACAAGTTGCATAATAATTTTCAAACATTAGGTGTTGTATACTATCATTTCCACAATTTATATCTACCAATATAAGCCATGAAAACTCTAGGATAAGTAGATATCAAAACTATGACAGCAATCTGTCCAAACAGAAAGTCTGTAGCAATCTATTAAAATAGTGTACTTAAGTATCTCCCAAAATTGTAAAAATTTAGGACATCCTAAAAAAATTATATGACAGTACTGTGTAAAAATTTCAGAAACTTTACACATCGAGTAAAATTTGAAAATTCAACCACTACAGCAAAAGTTTCTGTTTTTACACATCAAACATGCAATTCAAGCATCCTAAAAGGCAATTCTTGCAAATTTTTATTGGGAAAGAAGATTACAAATAACAACTAATAGAGGACAACAAATAAAATGATGCTCCAAGCAAAACACATATTATGTGACGAATAAAAATATAGCTCCATGTAAGGTATACCGATAGTGTTGAAGACGAAAGAGGGGATGCCTTCCGGGGCATCCCCAAGCTTGGACACTTGAATCTTCCTTGGATATTACCTTGGGGGTGCCTTGGGGATTGCCAAGCTTAGGGTCTTGACTCTCCTTATTCTCCTCATATCGGTATCTTACCCAAAACTTGAAAACTTCAATCACACAAAACATAACAAAAACCTCATGAGATCCATTAGTATAATAGGCAAATCATAAACTTTAGGTACTGTTATAAATTTATTCATATTTAATTATTTCATAAGGTATTGTTCTAACTTCTCCATGGCTTATACCCCCCGATACAATCCATAGCATCATTAAAACAAGCAAACTATGCAAGCAAAAACAGAATATGTCTAAAACAGAACAGTCTGTTGAATACTAGCCATACTTTTGTAACTCTAAAAATTCGAAAAAATTAGGACAACCTGAATAATTGGTGTAGAAACACTATGTAAAAATTTCAAAATTTTGTAACGCTCGAGTAAGAAATTAAAATTCCTGTACTGGGGTTAAAAGTTTCTATTTTCTTCTCAGCATCGATTCTACTATCATACAAGTTAATCCCAAAGGCTTTACTTGGAACAATATTGAAATAAAAGACACAAAACATGATTACTACAGTAGCTTAATCATGTGGACACACAAAAACAAAAGGATAAGTATTTGGTTGTCTCCCAACAAGCGCTATTCTTTAAAGCCTTTTAGCTAGGCATGATAATTTTAATGATGCTCACATAGGAATAGTAGATGACACATGCAAAAGAGCATCAAGCACATTATTTTTATGGTACAGTGGTAAATATAAGGGAATAATTATTTTTATGAGAAACTTCCATGAATTGTTTTTACATTGTTTTCGTGAGCATGAACACAAGTGTTCAAGGTCGACCCTCACTTCTCCAATGCATAACTTTCCAATCGCTCTTATAAAAGACATGTAATTTTTTTGTGTTTTTAATTTTTCAATTTTTTTGTTAGTTTCACCCACAACTAAAGAAAAGAAATCAATAAAACAGAAACAAAATAAAAATAAAATCTACTTAGTGATAAAAGCAAACAAGCATACACGAAAATATTAATCCACGCTATTGCTCCCCGGCAACGGCGCCAAAAAAGAGCTTGATAATATCCAGGTGCAAGGAATCATCATAGCACTTTACAAAGATGGAAGTGATAAGTATGGATTGTCGAACCCACAAGGAGCTAAAGGTAAGGTCAATATTCTCTCAAGTCCTATCTGCCATCGATATGACTCTACATACAACGAACGTTTGCTTCTATCTAGTAACGAGAAATAAAACCGCGTTGTGGGTATAAAGAGGATAGCTTTGCATGATATTGGAGAACAAAAATATGAAAATAGTTGATGCCATAAAGAAAGTTAGAATATATTACAATATAGTACAAATAGCGAGTGTGGAATTGATGGTATGGTGTGCGGAATCATCCTAGGCAATTGATAACAAGAACGGTGATCATTATTGCAATTTTATATGAGGGGGAGGCATGAGCTAACATACTTTCCGTACTTGGATCATACGAACTTATGATTGGAGCTCTAGCAAGCATCTACAACTACCAGAAATCATTAAGGTAAACCCAACCATAGCATTAACAATTCAAGCCCCCTTTACTCTCAAACGCAACAATCCCTCTTACTCGGGTGTAAGCTTCTGTCACTCTATCCACCCACTATAAGCGAATCATGAACGTATTACAACACCCTATAGCGAGAATCCTTCATGTGTGCACGGCACAGAGGGCACCATACGATAGCACCAACATAAAACATACAACTGAAATCAATTAAGATCATCAATCAACCCAAAGAACAACAATAATCTACTCAAACATAATAGGATGGCAACACATCATTGAATAATAATATGTGCCATAAAGCACCATGTTCAAGTAGAGGATTACAGCGGGGTGAGGGAGAGTGTACCGCCATAGATAGATGGGGGAAGGTGATGGTGGTGATGGCAGCGAAGTTGTTGGTCTAGATTGCCGTCACCGTGGTTGCCCCGGCGGCGTTCTGGCGCCACCGGGAGAGAGGGGGAGAGTCTCGCCCTTAGGCTTCCTCCTCCATGGCCTCTCCCTAGATGGGGGGGAGGTTCTCCCCTCTAGTCCTTGGCCTCCATGGCTCCCGGAGGGGCGGGAGCCGCTCCGAGATTGGATCTCTCTCTCTGTTTTCTTCTAGGGTTTGCTCCTGTTTTCTGTCCCTTCACCGTTTCTTTAAATATCCGGAGATCCGTAACTCCGATCGGGCTGAAATTTTGAGGGGATTTTTATCGGGAAATATATTTCTTGCGGAGAAAGAAGGGACCTAACCGACTTAAGGGGTGGCCAAGAGGCATCTGGGCGCGACCACCCCCCTGGCCGTGCCTTGTTGCCTCCTGGTCCCCTCGGGCGTCGTATTGAGTTGATTTTTCTTTTCAAAATTCACATATATTCCAAAAAATATCTGTAAATTATTTATTGCGTTTGGACTTCGTTTGATATGGATATTCTGCGAAACAAAAAACACAAAAAATCAGGAACTGGCACTGGTCACTGGATAAGTAACTTAGTCCCAAAAATAATATAAATTGTTGCCAAAAGTATATGAAAGTTGTAGAATATTGGCATTAATACTTCATAAATTATCGATACATTAGAGACATATCAATGCGGTAGATCATGAACTCCTTGCTCTTGTGCTTCAAAAGATAGTCTCCTCAACACTCAATCACTCTCTCATAGATTTGGCTTGGGTAGGAAAGATTGATTGGGTGGAAAGCAACTTGGGGAGGCTAGAAATCAAGATTCATATGGTTGGAGTGGAAGATATTGATCTCAACACATGAGTAGGTGGCTCTCTCTCAAAAAAATGGATATGACAAGTGTTGGTCTGTTCTGAGTGCTTCCTCTACGAGTGAGAGGCTGGTGGAGGGGTATATATAGGCATCTCCAAAAATCCAACCGTTACAACATTATTGCCCAACTCAGTAGAACCGATGCAAAACTCAGTTGCACCGACTAGTGCAAAATGTGGCAACTTTAGGCTTTTCGGTGAGAGCGATGTAGGAATCCCGGTGAGTCCGATTTTGGTTTGCCCAGTCAGTTCCTCAACTCGGTGGCACCGATTCTTGAAACTCGGAAATTCCGATTGCAAGAAGTTGGATACCCGAGAGGTGGTCACTGATTTTAGTTGCACCAAAACTGAACTTGGTGTTACCGATATTCTAGGGCTTTGGCTTACGTTCTGTCTGAGCTGAAACTCGGCGGGGCCAATTTGGAAATAGTTGGTGGCACCGAATTTAATGATAGGCTTATTTTGTGGGAGAATTGATGAGTGCTTTTGGTAGCTAACTTTTAGCATTTTGAGCAACTAGATCATCATGATTACCACATCCCCTTTTAATAGTATTGGCTTTCCTATGGACTCAATTGTGATTTCTCACATAAAAGTAAAATGTAGAGTCTTCAAGCTTGTTGCCAATTTATGTTCCTTGCATCTAGGGAATCTCCTCACAATCCTTTGCCAATCTATTCACTGAACTTTTCCTAAAATATACTTGATATAATCATTAGTCCAATGAAATATATGTTGTTATTGATTACAAAAACCACCAAGGGAGAAGTTGTGCTTTCACCCTTCTTTCACTAGGATATAGAAACCCGTCAGGTTGTACCCACTACAACGCACCCCTCTAACTGAAGAAAGATCAATCTACCTGGCCAAAGCAAATCAATAGATCAGAGAGATTTAAGAAGCAATAATAATCATGCAATAAGAATCATATTTAGATTTCAAAGAAGACTCAAATATTTATCATGAATAATCTGAACATAAACCCACAATTCATCGGATCCCAACAAACGCATGGTACAAAAGAATTACATCGGATAGATCAAAGCGAAGATGCGATGATCATTGTATTGAAGATCAAGAGAGAGAGAGAGAGAGATAGCCATCTAGGTACTAACTACGGACCCGTAGGTCTTTGGTGAACTACTCACACATCACCATGGGAGCAGCAAGGATCATGTAGAGGCCCTACGTGATCGGTCCCTCCTCGGACAGGGCACCGTAAAAGGCCTCCATTTGAGATCACAGCGGAACAGAGAGTTGCGGCGGCGGAAAAAGTGTTTCGGGATGCTCCCTAGGGTTTTGGAATATATGGGAATTTATAGGCCAAAGAACGGGGTCGGGAGAGCCACGAGGGAGGCACAAGCCATCAGGGTGCGCCGACCCCCTGGGCACACCCTGATGTGTGCTCCTCCCCTCGTGTGGTCTCCGGTCTCCACCCAAAGCTTTTAGGTCTTCTTTTGGTCCAGAAAAAATCCTAAAAATGTTTCGGGGTAATTGGAATTCGTTTGGTACTTGCTACTTCTTGAGCTTGCGTTGGTTTTCCCTTGAAGAGGAAAGGGTGATGCAGCAAAGTAGATAAGTATTTCCCTCAGTTGTTGAGAACCAAGGTATCAATCCAGTAGGAGATACAAGCAAGTCCCCAATCTTCGCACCTACACAAACAATCAAACTCTTGCACCCAACGCTATAAAGGGGTTGTCAATCCCTTCACGGTTATTTGCAAGGATGAGATCTGATAGATATAGATATAAAAGATTGCTAAAACGAAAAGTAAAACAAAAGTAAAAAGATTGCAGCAAAGTATTTTTGGTATTTTTGGTTTATAGATCTGAAAATATAATATGGAAAATAGACCCGGGGGCCATAGGTTTCAGTAGAGGCTTCTCTCATGAAGGAAAATAATACGGTGGGTGAACAAATTACTGTCGAGCAATTGATAGAAAAGCGCATAGTTATGACGATATCCAAGGCAATGATTATGCATATAGGCATCACGTCCGTGTCAAGTAGACCGAAACGATTCTGCATCTACTACTATTACTCCACACATCGACCGACTCCTGCCTGCATCTAGAGTATTAAGTTCATGAAGAACAGAGTAACGCATTAGGTAAGATGACATGATGTAGAGGGATAAACTCAAGCAATATGATGAAAACCCCATCTTTTTATCCTTGATGGCAACAATACAAATACGTGCCTCGCTACCCCTACTTTGTCACTGGGTGAGGACACCGCAAGATTGAACCCAAAACTAAGCACTTCTCCCATTGCAAGAATTACCAATCTAGTTGGCCAAACCAAACCAATAACTCGAAGAGACTTGCAAAGATATTAAATCATGCATATAAGAATTCAGAGAAGATTCAAATAATATTCATAGATAATCTGATCATAAACCCACAATTCATCGGATCTCGACAAACACACCGCAAAAGAGTATTACATCGGATAGATCTCCATGAAGATCATGAAGAACATGGTATTGAAGAACAAAGAGAGAGAAGAAGCCATCTAGCTACTAGCTATGGACCCGAAGGTCTGTGGTAAATTACTCACGCATCATCGGAGGGGCAATGGAGTTGATGTAGATGCCCTCCGTGATCGAATCCCCCTCCGGCAGATTACCGGAAAAGGCTCCAAGATGGGATCTCACGGGAAGAGAGGCTTCCGGCGGCGGAAAAGTATTTTTGTGGCTCTTTTTGGTATTGGGGGAATATTTGGGAATTTATAGGCCGAAGAATAGGGTTAGAGGACCCGCAGGGGGGCCACAAGCCAGGGGGGCGCCCCCCCCCTAGGGCGCGCCCTGCAGGCTTGTGATCTCCCGGCAGGTCTCCTGCCTTCATCTCCAAGTCTGGTAGGTTTCTTCTGGTCCAAGAAAAATCATCGCGAATATTTTATTCCGTTTGGACTCCATTTAATATTCCTTATCTACAATACTCAAAAACAAGGAAAAAACAAAAACTGGCACTAGGCTCTAGATTAATAGGTTAGTCCCAAAAATAATATAAAATAGCATATTACTGCATATAAAACATCCAAAACAGATAATATAATAGCATGGAACAATAAAAAATTATAGATACGTTGGAGACGTATCAAGCATCCCCAAGCTTAATTCCTGCTCGTCCTCGAGTAGGTAAATGATAAAAAATAGTATTTTTGATGTGGAATGCTACCTAACATATTTATCCATGTAATATTATTTATTGTGGCATGAATATTCAGATCCGCAAGATTCAAAACAAAAGTTTAATATTGACATAAAAACAGTAATACTTCAAGCATTCTAACAAGGCAATTGTGTCCTTTCGAAATAACATGGCCTCAGAAAGCTATCCCTACAAAATCATATGGTCTGGCTATGCTCCATCTTCCCCACACAAAGTATTTAAATCATGCACAACCCCGATGACAAGTCAAGCAATTGTTTCACACCTTTTATGTTCTCAAACCTTTTCAACTCTTACGCAATACATGAGCGTGAGCCATGGATATAGCACTATAGGTGGAATAGAATATGGTGGAGGTTGTGAGGAAAAGGAGAAGATAGTCTCACATCAACTAGGCGTATCAACGGGCTATGGAGATGCCCATCAATAGATATCAATGTGAGTGAGTAGGGATTGCCATGCAACGGATGCACTAGAGCTATAAGTGTATGAAAGCTCAAAAAGAAACTAAGTGGTTGTGCATAATGATGAAAAATTCCACTAGTTATATGGAAGTGACAAAATAGGAGACTCTCTATCATGAAGATCATGGTGCTACTTTGAAGCACAAGTGTGGAAAAAGATAGTAGCATTGTCCCTTCTCTCTTTCTCTCATTTTTTTTATTTTGGTGGGCATCTTTGGCCTCTTTTTTTTATTTGGGCTTCATTGGCCTCTTTTATTATTTGTAAAGTCTGGAGACTCATCCCAACTTGTGAGGGAATCATAGCTTCCATCATCCTTTTCTCTCACGGGACAATGCTCTAATAATGAAAATCATCACACTTTTATTTACTTACAACTCAAGAATTACAACTCGATACCTAGAACAAAATATGACTCTATATGAATGCTTCCGGTGGTGTACCGGGATGTGCAACGATCTAGCCTAGCAAATGACATCAAAAAACGAACAAGCCATGAAAACATCATGCTAGCTATCTTACGATCATGCAAAGCAATATGAAAATGATGGTGCGTGTCATGAAAAATGGAACGGTGGGAGTTGCATGGCAATATATCTCGGAAGGGCTATGGAAATGCCATAATAGGTAGGTATGGTGGCTGTTTTGAGGAAGGGTATATGGTGGGTTTAATGCACCGGCGAAAGTTGCGCGGTACTAGAGAGGCTAGCAAAGGTGGAAGGGTGAGAGTGCGTATAATCCATGGACTCAACATTAGTCATAAAGAACTCACATACTTATTGCAAAAGTCTATTAGTTATCAAAGCGAAGTATTAGACGCATGCTCCTAGGGGAGAGGTTGGTAGGAATTAACCATCGCGCGCTCCCGACCCTCACACAAAGGATGACAATGATTAAACAAATCATGCTCCGACTTCGTTACATAACGGTTCACCATACGTGCATGCTACGAGAATCACAAACTTTAACACAAGTATTTCTACCAATCCACAATTACTCACTAGCATGACTCTCATATCACCATCTTTATATCTCAAAACTATATGCAAGGAATCAAACTTCTCATAGTATTCAATGCAGTTTATATGAAAGTTTTTATTATATCCCTCTTGGATCCCCATTATATTAGGACTAAATTCATAACCTAAACCAATTACCGTGCTGTTTAAAGACTCTCAAAACAATATAAGTGAGGTACGAGAGTTCAATTATTTCTATAAAATAAAACACCACCGTGCTCTAAAAAGATATAAGTGAAGCACTAGAGCAACATTGCCTACCTCAAAAGATATAAGTGAAGCACATAGAGTATTCTAATAAATTCATGATTAATGTGTGTCCCCCTCAAAATATGTGTGCAGCAAGGATGATTGTGGCAAACTAAAAAGCAAAGACTCATATCATACAAGACGCTCCAAGCAAAACACATATCATGTGGTGAATAAAAATATAGCCTGAAGTAAATTTACCGATGGATTGAAGACGAAAGAGGGGATGCCTTCGGGGGCATCCCCAAGCTTAGGCTCTTTGGTATCCTTGAATATGGCTTGGGGTGCCTTGGGCATCCCCAAGCTTAGGCTCTTGCCACTCCTTATTCCATAGTCCATCAAATCTTTACCCAAAACTTGAAAACTTCACAACACAAAACCCAACAGAAAACTCGTGAGATCCGTTAGTATAAGAAAAATAAATCACCACTTTAGGTACTGTTGTGAACTCATTATTTATTTATATTGGTGTAATATCTACTGTATTCCAACTTCTCCATGGTTCATACCCCCCGATACAACCCATAGATACATCAAAATAAGCAAACAACACAAAGAAAACAGAATCTGCCTAAAACAGAACAGTCTGTAGCAATCTATAGACTTCGAATACTTTTGTAACTCTAAAAATTCTGAAAAATTATTAAAATCAGGGAAATTTGTATATAAGTCTTGTGTAAAAATTTCAGACTCATTCGACACTCTGGTGAATTTATAAAATTCCTGGACTGAGCGCAAAAGTTTCTGTTTTTCAGCAAAATCAAATCAACAAGCACTGTAGACCATCCCAAAGGTCTTACTTGGCTCAAACACTAATTAAAATACTAAAACACAATTACTACAGAGGTAATAATGTGTAAAGCACTCAAAAATAGAAACAAAAACAAACAAAAAGAACATAAAATAAAATTGGGCTGCCTCCCAACAAGCGCTATTGTTTAACGCCCCTAGCTAGGCATAATGATTTCAATGATGCTCACATAAAAAGTAGTAAATGAAATATGCAAGAGAGCATCATGAATCTCATGAAAAACACATTTAAGTCTAACCCACTTCCTATGCATAGGGATTTTGTGAGCAAACAATTTATGGGAACAAGAATCAACTAGCATAGGAAGGCAAAACAAGCATAACTTCAAAACTTTGAACACATAGAGAGGAAACTTGATATTATTGCAATTCCTACAAGCATATGTTCCTCCCTCATAATAAATTTCAGTAGCATCATGAAGGAATTCAACAATATAACTATCACATAAATCATTCTTTTCATGATACACGAGCATGCAATCATCATAATGAATTTGCTCATCAAAACTTGGGGGACAAAAAATATCATCTTCATCAAACATAGCATCCCCAAGCTTGTGGCTTTGCATATCATTAGCATAATTGACATTAATAGAATTTATAGTAACATCATTTCAATCATGATTTTCAATCAAGGAGCTATCATGAATCACCTTATAAATTTCTTCTTTCAACACTTCATCAAAATTTTCAGATTCATGATTTTCAAACAAAACTTCATAGAGATAATCAAGTGCACTCAACTCACTAGTAATTGGTTCATCATAATTTGGCCTTTTAAAAAGATTAGCAAGTGGATGAGGATCCATATCAATAGATTTTTAGCAAGCGAAGATGCAAGCAAATAGAAGGCACATGGCAACACAAGCAAACAGAAAGCAAACGAAAAGATGAACGGAAGAAGGGCGAATAAAAAGGCAAATCTTTTTGGTTTTTTCTGAAAATCCTTTTAGAAGTGGGGGAGAGGAAAACGAGAGGCAAATGGCAAATAATGTAAATGCAAGATATGAGTTTGTGATGGGTACTTGGTAGGCTTGATGTAGATCTCCCCAGTAACGGCGCCAGAAATCCTTCTTGCTACTTCTTGAGCTTGCGTTGGTTTTCCCTTGAAGAGGAAAGGGTGATGCAGCAAAGTAGAGAAGTATTTCCCTCAGTTGTTGAGAACCAAGGTATCAATCCAGTAGGAGATACAAGCAAGTCCCCTATCTTTGCACCTACACAAACAATCAAACTCTTGCACCCAACGCTATAAAGGGGTTGTCAATCCCTTCATGGTTATTTGCAAGGATGAGATCTGATAGAGATATATATAAAAGATTGCTAAAACGAAAAGTAAAACAAAACTAAAAAGATTGCATCAAAGTATTTTTGGTATTTTTGGTTTATAGATCTGAAAATATAATATGGAAAATAGACCCGGGGGCCATAGGTTTCACAAGAGGCTTCTCTCATGAAGGAAAATAATACGGTGGGTGAACAAATTACTGTCGAGCAATTGATAGAAAAGCGCATAGTTATGACGATATCCAAGGCAATGATTATGCATATAGGCATCACGTCCGTGTCAAGTAGACTAAAACGATTCTGCATCTACTACTATTACTCCACACATCGACCGACTCCTGCCTGCATCTAGAGTATTAAGTTCATGAAGAACAGAGTAACGCATTAGGTAAGATGACATGATGTAGAGGGATAAACTCAAGCAATATGATGAAAACCCCATCTTTTTATCCTTGATGGCAACAATACAAATACGTGCCTCGCTACCCCTACTTTGTCACTGGGTGAGGACACCGCAAGATTGAACCCAAAACTAAGCACTTCTCCCATTGCAAGAATTACCAATCTAGTTGGCCAAACCAAACCAATAACTCGAAGAGACTTGCAAAGATATGAAATCATGCATATAAGAATTTAGAGAAGATTCAAATAATATTCATAGATAATCTGATCATAAACCCACAATTCATCGGATCTCGACAAACACACCGCAAAAGAGTATTACATCGGATAGATCTCCATGAAGATCATGAAGAACATGGTATTGAAGAACAAAGAGAGAGAAGAAGCCATCTAGCTACTAGCTATGGACCCGAAGGTCTGTGGTAAACTACTCATGCATCATCGGAGGGGCAATGAAGTTGATGTAGATGCCCTCCGTGATCGAATCCCCCTCCGGCAGATTACCAGAAAAGGCTCCAAGATGGGATCTCACGGGAACAGAGGCTTCTGGCAGCGGAAAAGTATTTTCGTGGCTGTTTTTGGTATTGGGGGAATATTTGGGAATTTATAGGCCGAAGAATAGGGTTAGAGGACCTGCAGGGGGGCCACAAGCCAGGGGGCGCCCCCCCTAGGGCGCGCCCTGCAGGCTTGTGATCTCCCGGCAGGTCTCCTGCCTTCATCTCCAAGTCTGGTAGGTTTCTTCTGGTCCAAGAAAAATCATCGCGAAGATTTTATTCCGTTTGGACTCCGTTTAATATTCCTTATCTGCAATACTCAAAAACAAGGAAAAACAGAAACTGGCACTAGGCTCTAGATTAATAGGTTAGTCCCAAAAATAATATAAAATAGCATATTAATGCATATAAAACATCCAAAACAGATAATATAATAGCATGGAACAATCAAAAATTATAGATACGTTGGAGACGTATCAGTACTGTAAACCTAAAAAGCCAAAAACATGCAGAAAACAGGAACTGGCACTGGGCAGTGGGTCAATAGGTTAGTGCTAAAAAATAATATAAATTGGTAAATAAATACTCAAAAAGTATCCTATAATGGTAATATTATAGCATGGAACAATCAAACATTATAGATACGTTGGAGACGTATCAGTATCCCCAAGCTTAATTCCTGCTCGTCCTCGAGAAGGTAAATGATAAAAAACAGAATTTTTGATGTGACATGCTACCCAATATGTAATCTTTTGCATGTATGCTCATTGAGAAATGATGAATTAACAAACATCAACATAGTAATATTTATAAGCACAAGGAACACGATCGTCAATCTTTCAAAATATATGATCCTCAAAGAATGTTTACCCCCCATTCATTTTATCCTATTAGTAAGACATGGCTCCGTCTTCACCACATTAATACAAATGTCAAGCACGACAGTGTCCAAGTCAGGCAATTGGATCATACTTTTTCAAAGCGCATCAACCTTTTATTCTTCACGCAATACATGAGCGTGAACCATGGACCACTACTGCAAAATGGTCCAAAGACGACACATCAATCAGAGACCCTTCGACGAAACTGTGTGCGATGCATGAATGGCAAACGGTATAGTTCAAGCTCCATCGCTAATGACACGAACTGTGTGCGATGGTGGCTCCATCAAATACGATTCAGAAAATAGATGCGTGTGCGATCTACGGCTGACAGTTTATTATTATGAACCGTTTGTGATTAGCGAAGATAACAGAAAGGGTTAACAAAATGACATTCGTGTGCGAAGTACGGCATACATTTCACTCGGATAAACTGTGTGCGATGATACATCAGAAGACAAACGATTCAGCATAACAAGATGTATGCGATATAGAGCAAACAGGTGAGTAATGAGAATCGTGTGCGAACACCGGAAATAGCACAGACGATTGGTGCTAATAACCTGTGTGTGTTGTGGGAAAACGGTTGCTGGTATACAATTGTCAATGATTGATGCAATCATCACCGGCGGGTTTTGTAGTTTAGTCCGTGTGTACTGTGATTTGCTCGGTCTGCACAACATCTATGCTGTGCCTACAGAACAACAACATATGTACTTATAAGAATATGATTGCATAAACAAAAAAGAACGAAATGCAATTTCAAATATTGTATCACAAATACCAGCAATATTACAAGGTCCAAATTCGAGCATAACAAGGCCCAAATTCAAAGATTACAAGGTACAAACTGATATTAGAAATCAAATCCAATCTACAGGATCCATGGGATGAAATATTTCTACGAACTCGATAAAACCATAATATTTAAAGTCTTACAGCCCGCCTACATCACCTTATTGTACTTGCTCTTAAGTGTTCTGTGCTTGGGAACTAAAACCTAAATGTGTTCCCATCTTATTGCAAATCAGTTCACACTACCAAACCTAAATGTGTTCCCACTTAGCAGTTGTTTACTGTAGTAGGCTATAAAAACACCTACTCAAAAATTACCACACATTCCTCACCCCTCCTCACCCTGCCACCAAAAAAACAGGCCTTTCTTTGTTAGTCATTCATTCCTCTGCCATGGCCGATGGGAGGGGGGTTCTGGGTCGAGATATAACCGGGGAAGAAAGACCAAGGCCGCGGAAGCAACCGAGAGGTCCCGCCGCCATGCCGAGGAAGCGCTAGAGAGCTCCAGCCACACCGTGTTTGCCGCAGCAGAGATGTCCGGTGGTGCCGCGAACGACCGGGAGGATCTTTCGCAGAGAGGCGATGGCTATCACAATCGTCACAAGCGCATTCGCCTCGGAGGAGAACTGGACGAGTTGGCAGTGTTGGATTCCTCAGCCAGCAACGACATGCGTGTTGAGCTCGATAAGAAGGAGGTGTTGATCGATGCCTTGGTGAAGCTGATGGAGAAGAGCGACGCCTCGGTTGACAAGGCGACCGGCCTCGTGGTGAAACTTACGGATGAGAGCGTCGCCTGGAAGAAACTGCTCAAGAAGAAAAGTGCCTCGGAGGGGAGGCTGAAAGAACTCGCCGAGGAACTTTTGGAAGAAGCTTGCCAGTTGTTTGGAACATGCCAAAGGGAATAATGGAATATAAGAGGTAAAGGAATTCTTTGTCCCTTCCTCTTGTATGCATTTATATCAATATTTTACTCATACTTGTTAGTTCTGTAGGAAAATCTCCAATCAAACCATAATGCTATTTTTTGGTTACCAATACTACATGGTAAAATGAAAGCACATTTGCTCCCTTGGTGGTTTTGGTAATTAATAACAACATATATGTCATTGAACTAATGTTTTCCACTAAGTATATTTCAGGAAAGGTTCAATGATAGGGAAGGCAAAAGGATTGTGGAGATTGTGGAGAAACCCCAAGATGCAAGGAAATGGATTGGCAAAGCTTCAAGCAAGAGGACTCTACATTTTATTTTGTGAGAAATCACTTTGAGTCCATAGGAAAGCCAATACTATTAAAAGGGGATAAGGTACTGTTGGTGAACAAGATGCTCCACGTGCACAAGAGATAGGCACCTAGAACACCCACAAGCTCTTCCACAAAAGTCTGTCCAAAGCCAAATATCCAAAATCGGTGCAACCAACAATTTCCACTCGGTGCCACTGATTCCCATAATCAGACAGACCCATGCCAAACCCTAGCACATCGGTGCAACCGATTCCACTTCGGTGCCACCGAGTTTGGGTTGCCAACTTTCTGTTACCTCGATTCACAAAATCGGTACCACCGAGTTTGTTGGATCGGCGTCACCGAGTTGCGCAATCTGACCGTTGGTTACCTAATCGGTACCACTGAGAATTATATATCGGTCTCACCGAGATTCAAAAGTTGCTGCCTTTTGGTCACTTCGGTACCACCGAGTTTTACACTTCGGTGTCACCGAGTTGGTCACTTTAGGTGTAACGGTTGGATTTTTGGGGATGCCTATATATACCTCTCCACCACCACCTACTCGAAAGAAAAGCACTCAGAACTATTCCATACTTGCCCCATCATATTTTCTGAGAGAGAGCCACCTACTCATGTGTTGAGATCAAGCTATTCCATTCCTACCATATGAATCTTGATCTCTAGCATCCCCAAGTTGCTTTCCACCAAATCAATCTCTTCCACCATAGCCAAATCTGTGAGAGAGTGATTGTGTGTTGAGGAGGCTATCATCTTGAAGCACAAGAGCAAGGAGTTCATCGACATTACCGAGCCTATTACCTTTTGGAGGGTGGTGCCTCCTAGATTGGTTAGGTGTCGCTTGGAAGCCTCCTACTTCGTGTTGTGGAGTTGAACCAAGAAGTTTGTAAGGACAAGGAGATCGCCTACTTCGTGAAGATCTACCCCGAGTAAGGCTAGTCCTCCGTGGACGTAGGCCATCATGGGTGGAGCCCTCCATGGACTCTCGCGACCGTTACCCTCTGTGGGTTCAAGACTCCATAAACGTGGACGTATGATAGCACCACCTATCGGAACCACGGGAAAAACCTTCGTGTCTACAAATTGCGTTTGATCTTCCTCCCTACCCTCTACTATACATGCTTGTTGTTACTTTCCGCTGCTATACTCTTAGACATGCATGTGTAGGGTGTACTTGACTTGCTATCATTGCTAAAATCTGCCAACACTTAAAATTGGGAAAAGGTAGAATTTTTATTTGGTCAAGTAGTCTAATCACCCCCCTCTAGACATACTTTTGATCCTACAAGTGGTATCAGAGCTTTGGTCTCCATTGCATTGGTCTCACAACCTAGGAGAGTATGGCGTCTAGTGAGGGAAATTATCACCGTAGAGGTCCGTACTTTGATGGCACTAATTTTGCTAGTTGGAAGCACAAAATGAAAATGCATATTCTTGGTCATAACCCCGCCGTTTGGGCTGTTGTTCGTGTTGGCTTGCAAGGTGAATTCTTTGGTGATGGAAAGGAACCGGATCGTGAAGCGACCGCAGATGAATTGAAGATGTTGCAATACAACGCTCAAGCATGTGACATTCTCTTCAACTGCCTATGCCCCGAAGAATTCAACAAAATCAGCCGTCTTGAAAATGCTAAGGAAATTTGGGACACTTTGGTTGATATGCATGAAGGTACCGAATCTGTGAGAGAATCCAAGTTGGACGTTCTTCAAAGTCAGCTTGACAAGTTCAAGATGAAGGATGGTGAAGGAGTCGTGGAAATGTACTCTAGGCTAGATCTCATCACCAATGAGATTGCCGGCTTGGGAAGCGAAGAGATGACCGACAAATTCATCATCAAGAAGATACTTCGGGCTTTGGATGAGAGATACGACACCGTGTGCACATTGATCCAAATGATGCCCAACTACAAAGATCTCAAGCCTACGGAAGTCATTGGAAGGATTGTTGCTCATGAGATGACACTCAAAGACAAAGAAGAACTTCACAACAAGTCTAGCGGTGCTTACAAAGCCACAAGTGATGCTCCCGCAACATCAAGCGACAACCTTGTCACCAATGAAGAGATAAGCCTCATGGTCAAGAAATTCAACAAGTTCTACAAGAATACAGGCAAAGAACGAAGCTCCAACTCAAGATATGAAGAGAAGCGTTCGTCAAGTCGTGACCGAAACTGGTACAATTGTGGGAAGCCCGGACACTACTCCAATGAGTTCACGGCTCCCTACAAACGAAGAGAAGAGTCACCTAGAAGACGAAGCTCAAGGAATGAATCACCTCAAAGAGAGAGAAGGAGTAGAGATGATCGTTATGAACGAAGACCCTCAAGGAGAAGTAGGGACTCGGAGAAAAAGGACAAGTACACCAAGAGCTACACAAGAAGAAGACATCAAGCTCATGTTGGTGAATGGGTTTCCAGCTCCGACTCCGACAACCACTCCGAGAGAAGCTATCACTCCAACTCCGACTATAGTCAAGATGAAGGTGTTGCCAGACTTGCACTAGTTACTACCAACTCCTATGATCTATTTGACTCACCGAATGAAGGGAGTGGAAGTTGCTTCATGGCTAAAGGCCCCAAGGTATCACACCCCGAGTATCTTGATTTCGATAGTGATGAAGATGATTTACTTTGTGATGATGACTTGCTCTTTGATAAAACTAGTGATGTTAGTCAAAATGAACTTGATAATCTTCATGTTAGTCAAGATAAGTCGGTTGATGATGATAAGATGAAAATAGAACAACTAACTAAAGAATTAAGCACACTTAAGTTAGCCCATGAATCTACTCTATAAGATCATAGAGAGCTTGTAAGGACTCATGAGAAGCTACGCTTCGAGAAGCTCACCTTGGAGCAAGAACATGAGTTTCTTAAAGCTATCAATGACGATCTCCGAAAGAAGACTTCATCTTATCTAGCCAAACGATTACTCTTGTCTACATTCATGCCACAAGTTAAATCTAGACAAAGTAGTAACAAAGGCAAGAAAGGTTCTTCATCTAGTAGCAACAATAAAAATGCTAAATCTAATGATGTTGCTTCTAGTAGTTCTATTGATTCCACTAATGATGATTCTCTTATCCAAGTTACACTTGAGCAAGAAAACGCTTTATTGAAAGGAATTATAGAGAAAGGTATCTACAAGAGTCTTGCCGGGTGTAAGCAATTTGAGGAAATTGTACGCAAGCACGGAGGATACCGGAAGAACCATGGCATTGGCTACTTCAACGCTAATGGAGTTGAATGGGAAGAAGGTCAATACGCCAAGCCCAAGTTTGTTCCTCAAAAGGAGGAGTATGAACATACTCCTCCCAAGGGAACAAACACTCAAGATGACCTTCCACCACAAGACCACAAGCTCAAGGGCAAGAACAAGCTTCAAGAGGACATTGACTCATATGAAGATGAATCCCAAGCTTTGGTGGAGTGGGTACCCAAGGCTACTTCAAGCTCAACTTCTACAAGGGCTACTTCAACACCAAGGATCCCCATCAAGTTGATGTGGGTCCCCAAGAAAAAGAACTAGAGAAGTTCTTGAGGGGTGACTCCGCCAATGAAATTCACTCACATTCATTATTGGCAAGAACTAGTTGCAATCAACATCAACAACATGCAATAGTTCAAGGAGTCACACATTCCCTCAAAGGTAAGCAAGGGACAAGGTAATCAACAAATCCATGGACATCATCACACATGCTTTGCACTCCATGTCCATAGATATCCTTGTATCTGTCTCTTGTGTGTTGGGACTAACCCATGTAGGTGAGAAGAGTAAGGAAACAACAAGGATGCTCCCAACTCATGGTGATCTTCATCAACCTTGAGCATCCACCACTACCTCACCAACATGAAGTCTTCATCGACAAAACCCAAGGTTAGTTTATCCCTCCTATGGGGGGATGTCACATCAAGGGGGAGCTTTACTATAAGACTTGAGTTAAAGCATCTCTTAGTATGTGACAACATTAAATGCTTTATGTAAAAGTGGTAACCCCACTTGTGCTTAAACGATGAGTATGACCTATGATCAAGTATTCTTACTTGGCTCCTATGTCAATATACTCATATATAGATGACTCCGTCATCGCCAAAATGCTTGATAGATGCTAGTATGTATGTGCATGTTTGCCATGATTTCATTTGACATCTTGTTGTGTGAGCATGTTGGTCTGCATTTTTTATCCATTCAAGGACATCCAATTGTTGCTATTTGGCTTTTGATTTCTCTTTTGCCAATTGGATGGACAAGAATGCCTAGGACCACTCTCCAGCTATCTATGCTTTCTTACCTCATATTCTATTCTTGCTGCATCACAAAATTTGAACAAGGACTTTTCAAGCTCTCTGTGTGAGGAGCACTCGGAGTTCCGTATCGACAAAGGACTGACCATTAAAACCTCCCAAGTGCATCTCGGTGGAACCAACCCAAAATCTCGGTCTCACCGAATGCCTAGGATTGATCTGGTTTTCTATCTCGGTACCACTGATTCCATCTTCTCGGTTACACCGAGTTTCCCTGTCAGTAGACAGTTGAGGAACTCGGTGACACTGAAAAGCTAGAATCGGTGTCACCGACAGCTATGGGTTTTTATAGAGGCGGACCAGACTTTTGAAATCCATTCCTCAAACGTCGACCCCTCCGAAACCCTTGCTGCCAAACCAAGGCCCCTGGTCATCGCCTTCGTCTTCCCGAGCGCCTCCGCTGTTGGAAGTCTCCGCCGTCGAAGGAATCCACCCCCCCCCCCCCCGTCGCCGCCGTAGCGAAATCGTCACCAAGCTAGGGTACGATTTTGACCCCTTGTGCACTTCCCTCTCCGAATCTCGCGCATTATGGTTCTTCCATCAATAATCCACAGGTTGATATTGTCTCATCCACGAGAATCTCCAGTAGCTTAGCGAACGAATGATTTTTTAGGGTTTGCCGTCCGCAACTTGAATCTCCGTGGAACCGACGCAAAAGAATCGGTAGCACCGATTTACTTTTCTGGCCGACTGGGAACAACCTCGGTGAAACCGAGTGCCCATTTTCGGTCTCACCGAAAGTGGTGCCAAGTTTCTGTTAAGGGGATTGTCTGTCTCGGTAGGACCAAAATATTTGCCTCGGCTGCACCGACATACATTTGGCAGAATGCAAAACTTGAGAAATTTTAGTTCAAACTTTTGAAAACATCTGCTTTTTGTGATGACTCAACCCTTCCACTCCTCTATACTCTATTCACAGGGTCAGATATGTCAGATGCTGAGGACAGTCAGAATGATCTCAGAGAGCAGAGTGTTGACATGAGCTCAGGCACTAGTCCTGAGGGGAGCTATGATGACATCCCTAGCTCTCCTGATTTTCCCAAAGCTGCAACTAGGGCAAGAAGGAAGCTCAACTCAGATGAAGAGGATGAGGACTTTATTCCTGAGGAGCAACCTAAGAAAGACACTGCTGCCAAGAGCACAGCTGCTGCCTCTTCATCCAAGAAGAAGGAGGTAGTCAGGAAAGAGTATGCTAGTGGAGAAGCTTCAAGAGCACCAGAGTATACTAAGTCAACTGTGTCTGTTGTGCCCCCAAAGAAATCTATGCCTAAGAAGGCAGGGGAGAAGAAGTCCAGGAAGAGGATAATTCATGTCATGGGCAGGCCTACCTCTATGTATGAGGACCCTGAGGATGCTGAGGAGGAGGAAGAGCTAGTTCCTAAGGCTCCTCCCAAGAAGAGGACAAAGCTTATGGCAGATGCTATGCCTAAGGCTACCACATCCAAGAGCACCAAGTCTGCACCCAAGAAAGCTGCTGCTGCTGAAAAGCCTAAGAAGTTCTCCAGAGAGATACCAGCTTCTAGCAAAAACAAGACCTCCACTTTTAGGGAAGCTGAGGATGATGATGATTTTACTGCTTTGATGAAGCTAAGACCACACCTTCCAGAGCACAATTCTAGCCATTTGCTTGCTGAGGATATGAAGAAGAGGAAGGATTCTGGTTTGAGGGAATGGAGAGCAATTGATCCTTATGCCCAGAGGAGGAAAACAGCTGTGGACTATAGGTTTTATACCAAGGAGCAACAAGATTTCTATGAGACAATCTTACTTGATAAGAGTCCAGCTGTGAGTGACCTGAGATATGTTGATTGGAAGTACATCAAGGACAATGAAGACTACTTCCCAAATGTTCAAGACAACTTCCATTGCATTGGGCTAGATGAGTTTGTTGGCAAGGAATTCACTGCATGGTATGATGAAATGACCATGCAATTCTACTCCACTGCACATTTCTATGGAGATGGTAGAATTGTATGGATGATTGAAGGTGCTAGATTCGAATCAATTGTTGATGAGTGGGCTGCCATTCTAGGAGTCCCAAAGGTACAAGAAGGAGATTTGGATGTCTATTCAGAATCCAAGGAGAGCCACAATGCTATGAAGAATATGTACAAAGAGATCCCTGCTACACATGTGAAGTCTCACAAGTTTGGATCTATCTACTTCCTCCAGGCTGGCCTTCATACTATCAACACCATCTTGAGGCATACTTTGATGCCTAAGTCTGGAGATGACAAGATGATAAGAGGCTACTCCATCAACATGCTAATCCATCTTGATAATCACACCAGGATAAGGGTGATGGATCTGATTGTGGAAACTGTTAAGAGGGTTGCTGCTGATCAGAAGCGCTCATGCTGTTATGCACCCTACATTCAGATGCTTATCAACTCCAAGCTGGAGAAGCACATCTTTGCACTAGACAGGCCACATTTGCCCCTACAGCCGGATCTTGAGGAAAACATTGTGGTGATGAACCCAGATCATCCCACATCAGCTGCAGCACAGGCAGAGGCAGAGGCAGCTAGAGCCACTAGTGCTCAAGCCTCCAGATCCATGAATGAACAGATGGAACTCTTGATTAGCACTGTTTAGGGCATGAAGGATGATATTAAGGACATATTGGCGAATCAGCACAGTCTTGTGAGGATCATGGAGAATAGGATCAAGACACTCAATGACAAGGTGGATGGGCTGACAAAGACCGTGAACGAGCTCAAGGAAGTTGATAGCGTGCCCAGTCCCGACACTACAGATGATGAGGATGACTCTCCTCTCAGGCCAGGCACTCAGTTCACTACTCAGGCCAGATCAGCCACAGTGCCAGCTCCAGAGTTGAGGCCTTCTTCATCAGCACCTGCTACAGCCTCTTCAGCTCCATCAGCTCCTCCAGTTCCTCCAGTTGCTACTCCAACCACATCCATGACGTCTGATGAGATCTTCGCTAATGCCGTTCTCTCAACTCCTTCATCAGCCACCGGAGGAGATCAGCCCCAGAAGAACGCTTAGATATATACCTTTGAACTTTTTGGTAACTTGTTGCCAAAGGGGGAGAAGATGTATATAGATCTTTAGGCTTCGAGAGAGAGAGCGTTGCTTTTTATAGCTTTTCAAACCATTTGATAGTTTTGGTTTGATGTGTTAAACTTTGTTGGTGTTTGATCATACACTTGATGTGTATTGCTACTATTTCCTATCCTTTTGATGCTTATGAGATGATCATTCACCTTTGCTTGATTGTGTTGTGCTATGTTATTCATTCATATTATTCTCGCACACCACCAAGTTGTATGTGACATGAAAGAATGCCCCATGTACTTAATCGATTGTGCATTTGCATTCAAACGCAAATTCAAAATAATGCACAAATTTAGGGGGAGCTCTTGCTTATCACATACTTCTCAAAGCGATGATTATATTCATTGATTATATCATATGTCGAAGCTTTGATCTATATGTTTTCATCAATTACCAAAAAGGGGGAGATTGAAAGCACATTTGCTCCCTTGGTGGTTTTGGTAATTAATAACAACATATATGTCATTGAACTAATGTTTTCCACTAAGTATATTTCAGGAAAGGTTCAATGATAGGGATGGCAAAAGGATTGTGGAGATTGTGGAGAAACCCCAAGATGCAAGGAAATGGATTGGCAAAGCTTCAAGCAAGAGGACTCTACATTTTATTTTGTGAGAAATCACTTTGAGTCCATAGGAAAGGCAATACTATTAAAAGGTGGTAAGGTACTGTTGGTGAACAAGATGCTCCACGTGCACTAGAGATAGTCACCTAGAACACCCACAAGCTCTTCCACAAAAGTCTGTCCAAAGCCAAATATTCAAAATCGGTGCAACCAACAATTTCCACTCGGTGCCACCGATTCCCATAATCAGACAGTGTTGGGGAACGGAGCATGTAATTTCAAAAATTTTCCTACGCTCACGCAAGATCTATCCATGGAGATGCATCGCTACGAGAAGGGGGGAGTGTGTCTATGTACCCTCGGAGACCGTTAGCGGAAGCGTCTCACAACGCGGTTGATGTAGTCGAATCATCCTTCGAGCTCCACCGATCGAGTACCGAACGTACGGCACCTCCGAGTTCTACACACGTGCAGCTCGGTGACGTTCCTCGCCTTCTTGATCCAGCAAGACGTCGAGGTAGTAGATGAGTTCCGTCAGCACGACGGCGTGGCGACGGTGACGGTGAAGTGATTCCGGCAGGGCTTCGCCTAAGCTCTCCGAAAATATGACCGAGGTGGAAAACAGAGATCGGGGCACCGCACACGGCTATGGGACAATTGTTGTACTTTGGGGTGCCCCCTTGCCCCCGTATATAAAGGATGAGAGGGAGGAGGCCGGCCCCCTAGGGGTGCGCCAAGTGTGGGGAGTCCTACTAGGACTCCTTAGTCCTAGTAGGATTCCACCTCCCATACGGAGTAGGAAAGGGGGAAGGGAAAGGGAAAGGAAAGAGGGGGCTGCGCCCCCTCCCCTAGTTCAATTCGGTTTGGGCAAGTGGGGGCGCACGCCTCCTCACGTGGCCTGCCTCTCCTTTTCCCGTATGGTCCAATAAGGCCCATTACTTCTCCCGGTGAATTCCCGTAACTTCCCGGTACTCCAAAAAATACCCGAATCACCCGGAACCTTTCCGACGTCCGAATATAGCCTTCCAATATATGAATCTTTACCTCTCGGACATTCCGAGACTCCTCGTCATGTCCGTGATCTCATCCGGGAATCCGAACAACATTCGGTCACCAATCACATAACTCATATAATACTATATCGTCATCGAACCTTAAGTGTGCGGACCCTACGGGTTCGGGAATGATGTAGACATGACCGAGACGACTCTCTGGTCAATAACCAACAGCGGAACCTGGATGCTCATATTGGTTCCTACATATTCCACGTAGATCTTTATCGGTGAACCTCATATGTCAACATACGTTGTTCCCTTTGTCCGGCGGTATGTTACTTGCCCGAGATTCGATCGTCGGTATCCAATACCTAGTTCAATCTCGTTACCAGCAAGTCTCTTTACTCGTTCCGTAATACATCATCTTGCAACTAACTCTTTAGTCACGGTGCTTGCAAGGCTTCTGTGATGCTGTATTACCGAGAGGGCCCAGAGATACCTCTCCGATAGTCGGAGTGACAAATCCCAATTTCGATCTATGCCAACTCAACAAACACTTTCGGAGATACCTGTAGTGCACCTTTATAATCACCCAGTAACGTTGTGACGTTTGATACACCCAAAGTATTCCTACGGTATCCGGGAGTTGCATGATCTCATGGTCAGAGGAACGTGTATTTGACATAGTGAAAGCAATAGCAATAAACTGAACGATCATTTGCTATGCTAACGGTTGGGTCATGTCCATCACATCATTCTCCCAATGATGTGATCCCGTTATCAAATGACAACTCATGTCCATGGTCAGAAAACCTTGACCATCATTTGATCAACGAGCTAGTCTAGTAGAGGCATACTAGGGACATAGTATTTGTCTATTATCCACACATGTATTTAGTTTCCGGTCAATACAATTCTAGCATGAATAATAAACCATTATCATGAACGGGGAAATATGATAATAATAAACACTTTATTAATTGCCTCTAGGGTATATTTCCAACAGTCTCCCACTTGCACTAGAGTCAATTAATCTAGTTTACATCTCCATGTAATTAACATCCAATCAGTTCTTGAGCTGATCATGTTTAGCTTGTGTGAG
Organism: Elymus sibiricus; assembly: GCA_039707655.1. NCBI lineage: Eukaryota > Viridiplantae > Streptophyta > Magnoliopsida > Poales > Poaceae > Elymus > Elymus sibiricus. The sequence goes on along the minus strand of CM077663.1, from coordinate 333,466,766 downwards.
AGGTTTTAGTCAACGGATCTGTAACATTCAGATCCGTGTGTACTTTGCAAATCTCTATGTCTTATGTAGATGCGGTCACCATACTCTGCTTTGGAGCTACTCCAAAAAAACTACCCCACTTTATGTATCCAGTCAGAGACTCATAGTCTTCCGGATTGGTGTTTAAAGCTTGCATCAACGTAACCCCTTACGACGAACTCTTTATTACCTCTATTTCCCGAGAAATTCTTCCTTAATCATCTTAAGGATATACTTTGACCGCTGTCCAGTGATCTACTCCTGGATCACTTTCGTACCTCTTTGCCAGACACATGGCAAGGCACACAGCATGGCATACTTTATAGAACCTATGGCCGAGGCATAGGGGATAACCTTCATACTTTCTATTTATTCTGCCGTGGTCGAGATTTGAGTCTTACTCAATTTCACACCTTGCACCACAGTCAAGAACTCTTTCTTTGACTGATCCATTTTGAACTTTCTTCAAACTTGTCAAGGTATGTGCTTCGTGAAAGTCCTATGAGGCGTCTCAATCTATCTCTATAGATTTTGATGCCTAACATGTAACAAAAACCTTTACCTAGATTTTCAAGTCTTACTCCACTTCACACCAGGCAAGAACTCATTTCTTTGACTTGATCCATTTTGAACTTCTTCAAAAAACTCATCAAGATGTGTGAACTTTTATCAGGCGTTTTGATCTATCTCCATAGATCTCGATTCCTCAATCTGTGGATAACTCAAAAACAGGTTTTTATTGAAAATCTCCTTTCAATTCTTTATGCTTTCCAGAAATTCTACATCATTTCCAATCAACAATATGTCATCCACATATACTATTAGAAATGCTATAGAGCTCCCACTCACTTTCTTGTAAATACAAGTTTCTCCATAAACTTGTATAAACCCAAACGCTTTGATCACTTCATCAAAGCGAGTATTCCAGCTCCGAGATGCTTGCACCAGTCCATAGATGGATCGCTGGAGCTTGCATATTTTGTTAGCGCCTTTTGGATCGACAAAACCTTCCGGCTGTATCATATACAATTCTTCCTTAAGGAATCCGTAAAGGAATGCCGTTTTGACGTCCATTTGCCAGATTTCATAATCATAAAACGCGGCAATTGCTAACATAATTCTGACAGACTTTAGCATCGCTACGGGTGAGAAAGTCTCATCGTAGTCAACTCCTTGAACTTGGTGATAACCTTTAGCAACAAGTCGAGCTTTATAGACGGTGATATTACCATCAGCATCCGTCTTCTTCTTAAAGATCATTTTATTTTCAATAGCTCGCCGTTCATCGGGCAAGTCTACCAAAGTCCACACTTTGTTCTCATACATGGATCCAATCTCGGATTTCATGGCCTCAAGCCATTTGTCGGAATCCGGGCTTGCCATCGCTTCTTCATAGTTCGAAGGTTCATCGTTGTCTAGCAACATGACCTCCAAGACTGGATTTCCGTACCACTCTGGTGCGGAACGTGTCCTGGTTGACCTTCAAAGTTCAGTAACAACTTGATCCGAAGTTTCATGATCATCATCATTAACTTCTTCTCTGGTCTGTGTCGGTGTCACAGAAATTTCTTTCTGTGGCGTACTACTATCCAGAGGAGGTACAATTACCTCATCAAGTTCTACTTTCCTCCCACTCACTTCTTTCGAGAGAAACTCCTTCTCTAGAAAGAATCCATTCTTTAGCAACGAAAACTTTGCCTTCGGATCTGTGGTAGAAGGTGTACCCAACGGTCTCTTTTGGGTATCCTATGAAGACGCACTTATCCGCTTTGGGTTCGAGCTTATCTGGCTGAAGCCTTTTGACATAAGCATCGCATCCCCAAACTTTCAGAAACGACATCTTAGGTTTCTTGCAAACCACAGTTCATACAGTGTCATCTCAACGGATTTAGACGGTGCCCTTGCTTAAAGTGAATGCAGCTGTCTCTAATGCATAACCCCAAAATGATAGTGGCAAATCGGTAAGAGACATCATAGAACGCACCATATCCAATAGAGTACGATTACGACGTTCGTACACACCATTACGCTGTGGTGTTCCATGTGGCGTGAGCTGTGAAACAATTCCACATTGTCTTAAGTGATTGCCAAACTCATAACTCAAATATTCTCCTCCACGATCAGATCGTAAGAACTTTATTTTCTTGTTACGATGGTTCTCTACTTCACTCTGAAATTCTTTGAACTTTTCAAATGTTTCAGATTTATGCTTCATCAAGTAGACATAGCCATATCTACTCAAATCATCTGTGAACGTGAGAACATAACGATATCCACCGCGCGCCTCAACACTCATCAGACCGCATACATCGGTATGTATTATTTCCAATAAGTTGGTTGCTCGCTCCATTGTTCCGGAGAACGGAGTTTTAGTCATCTTGCCAATAAGGCACGGTTCACATGTCTTAAATGATTCATAATCAAGAGATTCCAAAAACCCATCTACATGGAGTTTCTTCATGTGTGTAACACTGATATGACCTAAGCGGCAGTGCCACAAATATGTGGTACTATCATTATCTTTTGGCATTTGTGTTATGAACATGTGTATTACTACGATCAAGATTCAATAAACCTTTCATTTTAAGTACATGATCATCAATGATATTATCCAAATAAATAGAATAACAATTATTCTCTGAATTTGAATAACCGTCTTGCAATAAACACTATCAGATATAATGTTCATGCTTAACGCAAGCACCAAATAACAATTATTTAGGTTCATCACTAATCCTGAAGGTATAGAGGGCGTGGCGATGGTGATCACATCAACCTTGGAGACACTTCCAATGCACATCGTCACCTCGTTCTTAGCTAGCCCTCATTTATTCCGAAGCTCCATGTTTCAAGTTGCAAGCAACTGAACAAGTATCAAATACCTAGGTGCTCCTACGAGTACTAGTAAGGTACACATCAATAACATGTATATCAAATATCTTTGTTGACATTGCCAGTCTTATTATCTGCCAGTTACTTTGGGGAAGTTCCGCTCCCTGTGACATTTCCCTTTGCAATAATAGCACTAAGTCTCGGGTTTGGTTCAGCCTTGGGTTTCTTCGCGTGAGCGGTAACTGTTTTACCGTTCTTCTTGAAGTTCCCTTTTATTTCCCTTGCCCTTCTTGAAACTAGTGGTCTTATTAACCATCAACACTTGATGCTCCCTTTTTGATTTCTACATCCGCAGCTTGTAGCATCGTGAATAGCTTAAGGATCTTCTATCCCTTGCATGTTTATAGTTCATCACGAAAATCCAGTAGCTTAGTGATAGTGACTAGAGAACTCTATCAATCACCACTTTATTTGGAAGTCTAACTCCCACTTAATTCAAGTGATTCAAGTACTCAGACGTTCTGAGTACATGCTCACTATCGGAGCTGTTCTCCTCCATCTTGCAGCTATAGAACTTGTCGAAGGTGTCATACCTCTCGGCCCGGGTGTGAGCTTGAAAAACAAACTTTCAGCTCTTGGAACATCTCACATGCTCCATGGTGCTCAAAACATCTTTCGAGCCCCGGTTCTAAGCCGTAAAGCATGGCGCACTGAACTATCGAGTAGTCATCTTTTCTTGTCTTCCAGATGTTCATAACGTCTTCAGACAAAGCCATAGGGGTTGCTCACCGAGCGGTGCATCAAAGACATAAGCCTTCTGTGCAGCAGTGAGGACAATCCTCAGAGTACGGACCCAGTCCGCATAGTTGCTTCCATCAACTTTCAACTTAACTTTCTCTAGGAACGCATTAAAATACAGGGGAGTAACAGCGTGGTCTATCGTTCTACAACATAAACTTGCTAAGACACTATTGACTATGTCCATGATAATTGAAGTTCAATTAATCAAATTACTTAAGAACTCCCACTTAGATTAACATCCCTCAAGTTGTCTAAGTGTAACATGATCCACATCAAACTAATCCACGTCCGATCATCACGTGAGGTGGATCAGTTCATCAATGGTGAACATCTTTCATGTTGATCATATCTACTATATGACTCATGTTCGACCTTTCGGTCTCTTGTGTTCCGAGGCCATATCTGTATATGCTAGGCTCGTCAAGTTTAACCCAAGTATTCTGCGTGTGTAAAACTGGCTTACACCTGTTGTATGCGAACGAAAGAATCCATCACACCCGATCATCACGTGGTGTTTAGAAGCATCGAACCTTCGCAACGGTGCATACTAGGGGAGAACACTTATCTTGAAATTTAGTGAAGGGATCATCTTATAATGCTACCGTCGTCCTAAGCAAAATAAGATGCATAAAAGGATTAACATCACATGCAATTCAATATATGTGACATGATATGGCCATCATCGTCCTGTGCTTTTGATCTCCATCAGCAAAGCACCGTCATGATCTCCATCGTCACCAGATTGACATCATGATCTCCATCGTAACGTCGTGACACCTTGATCTCCATCGCAGCGTCGTGGTCGTCTCGCCGGCTATTGCTACTACTACTACTGCTAACTCATAGCGGTAAAGTAAAGCAATTACATAGCGTTGGCATTGCATACAATAAAGAGACAACCATAAGGCTCCTGCCGGTTGCCTGATAACTTTACAAAACATGATTATCTCATACAACAACTTATATCACATCATGTCTTGGCCATATCACATCACCAGCATACCCTGCAAAAACAAGTTAGACGTCCTCTACTTTGTTGTTGCAAGTTTTACGTGGCTGCTACGGGTTTGCAAGAACCGTTCTTACCTACGCAAAACCACAACGTGGTGTAGTGATTGCTTTTTGATCTTCTAAAAGAACCCTCTTCATTGAAACCGATTCAACTAAAGTGAGAGAGACAGACACCCGCCAGTCACCTTTATGCAACGAGTGCACTTAGCGGTGAAACCTGTCTCGCGTAAGCGTACGCGTAATGTCGGTCCAGGCCGCTTCATCTCACAATACCGCCGAATCAAGTATCAACTAGTAACGGCAAGCAATATGTATACACCCACGCCCACAACTCACTTGTGTTCTACTCGTGCAAATCACATCTACGCATAGACCTGGCTCGGATGCCACTGTTGGGGAACGGAGCATGTAATTTGAAAAAAATTCCTACGCTCACGCAAGATCTATCCATGGAGATGCATCGCTACGAGAAGGGGGGAGTGTGTCTACGTACCCTCGTAGAACGTTAGCGGAAGCGTCTCACAACGCGGTTGATGTAGTCGAATAATCCTTCGAGCTCCACCGATCGAGTACCGAACGTACGGCACCTCCGAGTTCTACACACGTGCAGCTCGGTGACGTTCCTCGCCTTTTTGATCCAACAAGACGTCGAGGTAGTAGATGAGTTCCGTCAGCACGACGGCGTGGCGACGGTGACGGTGAAGTGATTCCGGCAGGGCTTCGCCTAAGCTCTCCGAAAATATGACCGAGGTGGAAAACAGAGATCGGGGCACCGCACACGGCTATGGGACAATTGTTGTACTTTGGGGTGCCCCCTTGCCCCCGTATATAAAGGATGAGAGGGAGGAGGCCGGCCCCCTAGGACTCCTTAGTCCTAGTAGGATTCCACCTCCCATACGGAGTAGGAAAGGGGGAAGGGAGAGGGAAAGGAAAGAGGGGGCTGCGCCCCCTCCCCTAGTCCAATTCGGTTTGGGCAAGTGGGGGCGCGCGCCTCCTTTTCCCGTATGGTCCAATAAGGCCCATTACTTCTCCCAGTGAATTCCCGTAACTCCCCGGTACTCCAAAAAATACCCGAATCACTCGGAACCTTTCCGACGTCCGAATATAGCCTTCCAATATATGAATCTTTACCTCTAGGACATTCCGAGACTCCTCGTCATGTCCATGATCTCATCTGGGACTCCGAACAACATTCGGTCACCAATCACATAACTCATATAATACTATATCGTCATCGAACCTTAAGTGTGCGGACCCTACGGGTTCGGGAATGATGTAGACATGACCGAGATGACTCTCTGGTCAATAACCAACAGCGGAATCTGGATGCTCATATTGGTTCCTACATATTCCACGTAGATCTTTATCGGTGAACCTCATATGTCAACATACGTTGTTCCCTTTGTCCGGCGGTATGTTACTTGCCCGAGATTCGATCGTCGGTATCCAATACCTAGTTCAATCTCGTTACCGGCAAGTCTCTTTACTCGTTCCGTAATACATCATCTTGCAACTAACTCTTTAGTCACGGTGCTTGCAAGGCTTCTGTGATGCTGTATTACCGAGAGGGCCCAGAGATACCTCTCCAATAGTCGGAGTGACAAATCCCAATCTCGATCTATGCCAACTCAACAAACACTTTCGGAGATACCTGTAGTGCACCTTTATAATCACCCAGTAACGTTGTGACGTTTGATACACCCAAAGTATTCCTACGGTATCCGGGAGTTGCATGATCTCATGGTCAGAGGAACGTGTATTTGACATAGTGAAAGCAATAGCAATAAACTGAACGATCATTTGCTATGCTAACGGTTGGGTCACGTCCATCACATCATTCTCCCAATGATGTGATCCCGTTATCAAATGACAACTCATGTCCATGGTCAGGAAACCTTGACCATCATTTGATCAACGAGCTAGTCTAGTAGAGGCATACTAGGGACATAGTATTTGTCTATTATCCACACATGTATTTAGTTTCCGGTCAATACAATTCTAGTATGAATAATAAACCATTATCATGAACGAGAAATATGATAATAATAAACACTTTATTAATTGCCTCTAGGGCATATTTCCAACAGACAGACCCATGCCAAACCCTAGCACATCGGTGCAACCGATTCCACTTCGGTGCCACCGAGTTTGGATTGCCAACTTTCTGTTACCTCGATTCACAAAATCGGTACCACCGAGTTTGTTGGATCGGCGTCACCGAGTTGTGCAATCTGACCGTTGGTTACCTAATCGGTACCACCGAGAATTATATATCGGTCTCACCGAGATTCAAAAGTTGCTGCCTTTTGGTCACTTTGGTACCACCGAGTTTTACACTTCGGTGTCACCGAGTTGGTCACTTTAGGTGTAACGGTTGGATTTTTGGGGATGCCTATATATACCTCTCCACCACCACCTACTCAAAAGAGAAGAACTCAGAACTATTCCATACTTGCCACATCATATTTTCTGAGAGAGAGCCACCTACTCATGTGTTGAGATCAAGCTATTCCATTCCTACCATATGAATCTTGATCTCTAGCCTCCCCAAGTTGCTTTCCACCAAATCAATCTCTTCCACCATAGCCAAATCTGTGAGAGAGTGATTGTGTGTTGAGGTGTCTATCATCTTGAAGCACAAGAACAAGGAGTTCATCGACATTACCGAGCCTATTACCTTTTGGAGGGTGGTGCCTCCTAGATTGGTTAGGTGTCGCTTGGGAGCCTCCTACTTCGTGTTGTGGAGTTGAACCAAGAAGTTTGTAAGGGCAAGGAGATCGCCTACTTCGTGAAGATCTACCCCGAGTAAGGCTAGTCCTCCGTGGACGTAGGCCATCATGGAATAGTCAAGGTTGCTACTTCGTGGACCCTTCGTGGGTGGAGCCCTCCGTGGACTCTCGTGACCATTACCCTCAGTGGGTTGAAGACTCCATAAACGTGGACGTACGATAGCAGCACCTATCGGAACCACGGGAAAAATCTTCGTGTCTACAAATTGCGGTTGATCTTCCTCCCTACCCTCTACTATACATGCTTTATGTTACTTTCCGCTGCTATACTCTTAGACATGCATGTGTAGGGTGTACTTGACTTGCTATCATTGCTAAAATCTGCCAACATTTAAAATTGGGAAAAGGTAGAATTTTTATTTGGTCAAGTAGTCTAATCACCCCCCCTCTAGACATACTTTCGATCCTACATAAAACAAAGGTAATGTCAATACATGGCTATATCATTGCTTTCACTTGAAACCTTCATATTAATATTTTAGTTTGTAGTGAATCCAATGCAGTGGACCTGTTGAGGCACGCTTGTCTATGAAACATGACATTTTTGAGGATAATATTTTGTCGCGTTCACGTGACAAGGTTATGTCTAGACTTACTCTCACTCATGTCACAAAGATAGAATACAAAACAATTACTTGCTTACCATTGTTGTGTCATGGAACCAGGATGGCGAGCATGATAATGTCCATCGGTAACAAATTCAACAAAATTCATCATCGCCACAAGACCTTGTTATTGATTATGTGCCAAAGGTAATATTTGTGTGCTTTTGAGTTTTGAAGTTGCAGCTTTCTGTAGCTCTAGAATATGAATATCATTCCATGTACTATTTATCTCTTTGTAGGTGACGGAAATTAGGGATCGTACAGTTGAATATTTTCAATACTAGACCAACAAGGGACTAGAATTGAACGCCCACATCCAATTCGCTCAAAAAGGCGTACTTCTTCAATCAAGGTAAAGATCCGCCAAGCGGCATGGGTTTAATGTACCCAAATTCCCAATCCAAACAAATATGCAAGTAAAGGATAACTTCAACCAAGCATGAGCAAGCGAGGTGGCCTTGGGCATTAGACTTTGATGTCTGGTCTGGTTTATTTAGTTTTTTTGGGGCATCTATTTTATGATGCCATTAAATAAAGATCATATTGTTCATGCAAATTATATTATTATTGTCATTGAATGCTAATAAAGATCATAATATCGGTTGCTTCTAAAGTAGTTTTAAAGACTTCAACCTATCCCAACAAGCAAAACGTTGCGTATGGTACTATTCAGAGCACTGATCCAGCAACTGGTATTGAGTTAGGTGATGAATTTGTCCTTGTGCACATAGATGAACCTATTCTTTATAATGAGGAGTTAGTAAGGGGAAAGTTACTGATTGCAAGACAATTGGTGAAGCTTTCTCTTCAGGATACTTAATTGCCTGGCCTTCAACTTTTGTAAGTTAAAGTCTTTTCCTCCATATTCTGAAATCATATTTGTGTACATTTAATCACATAACTATAAGGTCCAATTTTTTTACAGATTTCAAAGGACAATTGAGTTGCAGCTGAATACTTCGGTTGGAACAAGAAGCTGATAAATTTGAAGATTTTACTTCTCAATACCGTAGTTTATAGTGATAGATTGAAAAATGTAATATTATCCACAAGAACTTTTTCTTTGGTCGAATCGATGCAAAACATATGGTTTAGTATTCTTCTACTTGGGTTTCTTTAGTTAAAATAATATGAAAGATATGTTGTTGCACCAAGAGATTGGTATTTACTTATTGTAATGCATATGTATTATACTCTTGTATATTTGTAATGAATATATTGATATTTTGAATTTGTGTATGTGGCGTGCTTCAGTTTCTCTATCGTTTTAATCGTGGCAAGTATAATTATAAAATAATTAACTATTTTGCAATTATAGCGATTTTTTATTAAATAAATGTAGATTTCATAAATGGGTGTTGAATTTATGGTTAATAATTCAAAAATAAATATATTAATTTTGTTTTCATACTGATATAGTAGTGTTACTGATAGTGTTACAATAGTTACAAAATTTGTTACTAGGAAAGTTGACAACTATAAATATTAGCGTTACGATATTTGGATAGTATGTTACTATTGTGTTCCAACAATAAAAAAAATGTTACGAGTTGTGTTACTATAGTTACAAAAACAGGTTACCACCATTGTTCTACATCTACAAATATATGTTACCATGGGTGTTACTATACTTATAAAAATGTGTTACCAACATCTTTGGTAACACATAATATGCATGTTACTAAAATGTAATTGTAACACAATTTTTAACATATGGTAACAATTACTATGTGTTACAATTGACACCCCTTGTAACACGGTCTATTGGAACACATTTCAAACTGTGTTACTAAATAACGTGGTAACACTCTTTTGGACCTGTAGTAACACAACACAGTGTTACCAAAGCTCTGTCCTGTTGTAGTGGTGTGTATGTGTGCGCGCACAAGTGTGTGTGTGTGTGTGTGTGTATGTGTGTGTGTATGTGCGTGTGTGCGTGCATATGTGTGTGTGTGCGCACACGTGCGTGTGTGCATGCGTGCGTGCGTGCGTGTGTGTGTGTGTATGTGTGTGTGTGCGCGCGCGCGTGTGCGTGCGTGTGTGTGGGGGTGGGTGGGTGGGTGTGTGTGGGTGTGGGTGTGTGCGTGTGTGCGTGCTTGTGTGTGTGTCGACCATGCACGCATCCATTGTGCGGTTTTCGATGACACGCCTATATATACATATATCATCCATTTGACTGACAACGCTAGAACGCCACCCTAGCTACGTGTCATGCATGTGTGGGGGTGAGGGTGGGAGGAAGGGGAACAATATATACGTCCATAACGACCTAGTATATATATATACAACCAATCTTAAGGGGGGTATATATATGTCCAGTTATCTCAGCTAGGTGCATTCCACATCATAGCTAGTGTTGTGCATTGTGTATTGAAACACCGGACCACACCATTTTCCTATATACATTTGGCCATGCAGGGGGGTAGTGTTCTTCTAGCCCAGCTCAATCGATCTTCAACGAAGCGCCAACTCGTGGGACCGCACGATCTATATATCCCTCTGTCCGACAACAATATGTGATGGTTTGGCCAAATTAAGGTATAAATTCTCTTGGTTGTCTTACGACAAGTCGGACATGGATAAATGTGTGACAAAGTTTGAACCAGGTAATGTGTTCATAGGACCCCCTCGTCCGACATGTAGTGTAGAGGGGCAACACCCTACATTTGTCATGAAACCCTTTTCTGTCACACTGGACACTTTTAGGAATGCACATATGCATCATGTGACACACATCAAAGTTGCGCATTGTGAATTAGAATGTAGATTCACTTATTTTACTCCTTACATATATAGTTCGTACTGGAATCTCTAAGAAGACTTATATTTAGGAACAGAGGGAGTATATATTTCGGCCACTAGCGAGCGTGGTTGTGTTTTGACCCTCTCTTGCATTTTTTTCACCGTTTAACCCAAAGATACTATTATCTAAAATAGCAAACGAATCTGAAGAAACAACCGTATGCGATTGTATCCCCAGCAGGCACGAGTGCGATGCCCGCACACTGCAAAATCGGCCTTGCGTAGTGGTGGCAACTGCAAGCGTCAACCAGAGCAAAGGGGTAAATGTGCATAGGAAAAACCCAAACCCAACAGCGACGTATAAAAGATCCCCCCGGCGGCGGCTAACAACTAATTTTTTCCACCGATAGCTCGACAGCACCAGCACACACACCAAATGGAACCGGTGCTCAACCATGGGGATGTGCATGGCGCTGTCCTGATAGTGTTGGACGATGACGTGATACAGGACTTCGACGCGTTGGCCGCCGAGGCGGGTAACGGCAAAGAGCCAGCTGCCGCGGCCGACGACGACGGGATAGAGGATTCTGACGCACTGTCCGCCATGTCGGTCAACGGTTAATCATCATCTGCCGCGGCCATCGCCGACGATGACGACCCCGAGTTTCAGCATCGGATGCAGATGGCCATCGCTCTGTCCGTCCAGGAATCGGGCCTCGATGTGTTCCTGCGTGACGAGTGTTGGAAATATGCCCTAGAGGCAATAATAAAGTGGTTATTATTATATTTCCTTGTTCATTATAATTGTTTATTATCCATGCTATAATTGTATTGATTGGAAACACATTACATGTGTGGATACATAGACAACACTGTGTCCCTAGTATGCCTCTAGTAGACTAGCTCGTTGATCAAAGATGGTCAAGGTTTCCTAGCCATAGACATGAGATGTCATTTGATAATGGTATCACATCATTAGGAGAATGATGTGATTGGACAAGACCCAAACTATGAACGTAGCATATGATCGTGTCAGTTTATTGCTACTATTTTCTGCATGTCAAGTATCTGTTCCTATGACCATGAGATCATGCAACTCACTAACACCGGAGGAATACCTTGTGTGTATCAAACGTCACAACGTAACTGGGTGACTATAAAGATGCTCTACAGGTATCTCCGAAGGTGTCTGTTGAGCTGGCATGGATCGAGACTGGGATTTGTTACTCCGTATGACGGAGAGGTATCTCAGGGCCCACTCGGTAATACAACATCACAACAAGCCTTGCAAGCAATGTGACTAAAGTGTTAGCCACGGGATCTTGTATTACGGAACGAGTAAAGAGACTTGCCGGTAACGAGATTGAACTAGGTATAGAGATACCGACGATCGAATCTCGGGTAAGTAACATACCGAAGAACAAAGGGAACAGCGTACGGGATTAACTGAATCCTTGACATAGAGGTTCAACCGATAAAGATCTTCGTAGAATATGTAGGAACCAATATGGGCATCCAGGTCCTGCTATTGGTTATTGACCGTAGAGGTGTCTCGGTCATGTCTGCATAGTTCTCGAACCCGCAGGGTCTGCACACTTAAGGTTCGGTGACGTTTCGGTAGTATAGAGTTATGTATGGTGGTGACCGAAGGTTTTTCGGAGTCCCGGATGAGACCCCGGACGTCACGAGGAGCTCCGGAATAGTCCGGAGGTAAAGATTGATATATAGGAAGTCCCGTTTTGGTCACCGGAAAAGTTTCGGGTATTTCGGTAGTGTACCGGGAGTGCCCGGAGGGTACCGGGGGACCATCGGGAGGGGCCTCTCGCCCCAAAGGGTCTCATGGGCTGTGGGAGGAGTCAAACCAGCCCCTAGTGGGCTGGCCGAACCCCCCACTAAGGCCCATGCGGCTAGGGGTGGGAAAACTCAAAGGTGGAAAGAGTTTCCAAGTGGGGAAGGAGGAATCCTACTCCTAGTAGGATTGGAGTAGGACTCCTCCACCTCTCCCACTTCGGCCGACTCCTAGGAGGAGGACTTGGCCGGCCAGCCCCTCCCCTCCCTCCTATTTATACTATAGGGAGAGAGGGCAAAAGCACTTCAACCCAAAAGGCCATAGTGTAGCCCTCTCTCCCGATAGATTGATTCCTCTAGTTTTTCAGCAGTGCTTAGGCGAAGCCCTGCTGGAATAGTTCCACCACCACCGCCGCCGCGCCGTCGCGCTGCCGGAGAACTCATCTACCTCTCTGCTCCCTCTTGCTGGATCAAGAAGGCGGAGATCGTCATCGAGCTGTACGTGTGCTGAACGCGGAGGTGCCGTCCGTTCGGCGCTAGATCGTGATTGGATCGTGGGACGCTCGGCGATTTGGATCGCGAAGATGTTCGACTAGATAAACCGCGTTTCTTAACGCTTCCCGCTTAGCGATCTACAAGGGTATGTAGATCCACTCTCCCTCTCGTAGATGCTCATCACCATGGATAGATCTTGCGTGTGCGTAGGAAAAAAAATTGTTTCCCATGCAACGTTTCCCAACAGTGGCATCTGAGCCACGTCTATGTGTAGACGAGATCACGAGTAGAACACAAAGGAGTTTGTGGGCGTTGCCGCTTAGATTGCTTCCTCCCTTAGTCTTTTCTTGATTCAGCGGTATTGTGGGATGAAGCGGACCGGACCAACATTACTCGTACGCTTATGAGAGATCGGTTCCATCAACTGACATGTAACTTCGTTGCATAAAGATGGCTGGCGGGTGTTTGTCTCTCCCACTTTAGTTGGATCGGATTCGACAAAGGTGGTCCTTGAGAAGGTTGAATAGCAATTTGAGTATCACTGTTGTGGTTTTTGCGTAGGTAAGAATTGTTCTTGCTAGATACCCATAGCAGCCACGTAAAACTTGCAACAACAATTAGAGGACGTCTAACTTGTTTTTGCAGGGTATGTTGTGATGTGATATGGCCAATTACATGATGAGATATATGTGATGTATGAGATGATCATGTATTGTATAGAATATCACGACTTGCATGTCGATGAGTACGGCAACCGGCAGGAGCCATAGGGTTGTCTTTAATTATTTTCGCCGTTTTGCTTTACTTTATCGCTATGAGTTAGCAATAGTCGTGGAAGCAACAGTTGGCGTGACAACCTCATGGTGACACGTTGATGGAGATCAAGATGATGGAGATCGTGGTGTCATGCCGGTGACGATGGAGATCATGCCGGTGCTTTGGAGATGGAGATCAAAAGCACAAGTTCATGGCCATATCATGTCACTTATGATTTGCATGTGATGTTAATCCTTTTATGCATCTTATTTTGCTTAGGACGACGGTAGCATTATAAGGTGATCCCTCACTTAAATTTCAAGATAAAATTGTGTTCTCCCTGAGTGTGCACCGTTGCGAATGTTCGTCGTTTCGAGACACCACATGATGATCGGGTGTGATAGACTCTACGTTCGCATACAACGGGTGCAAGCCAGTGTTGCACAAGCGGAACACTCGGGTTAAACTTGATGAGCCTAGCATGTACAGACATGGCCTCGGAACACAAGAGATCGAAAGGTAGAACATGAGTCATATAGTAGATATGATCAACATGAAGATGTTCACCATTGAAACCACCTCAACTCACGTGATGATCGGACTTGAGTTGGTGGATTTGGATCATGTGACAGTCGAATGACCGGAGGGATGTAAATTTGAGTGGGAGTTTTTAAGTAATATGATTAACTAAACTCATTATCTTGAACAATAGTCTAAGTTGCTTTTGCAAAATTTATGTTGTAGATCATGGCTCGCGCTGTAGCCCCCCCGAATTTTAATGCGTTCCTAGAGAAAGCTAAGTTGAAAGATGATGGAAGTAACTTTGTGGACTGGGCCCGTAATCTAAGGATTATCCTTACGGCTTCCCAGAAGGCTTATGTCCTTGATGCACTGATTGGTGATCCACCCGCTCCAGTTGAGTCTCCAGACGTTGTGAACGCCTGGCAGGCTCGTTCTGATGATTACTCAATAGTTCAATGTGCAATGTTGTATGGCTTAGAACTGGGACTTCAAAGACGTTTTGAACGTCATGGAGCATATGATATGTTCCAGGAGTTGAAGTTTATCTTTTAGAAGAATGCCCCGATCGAGAGGTATGAGACCTCCGATGAGATCTATGCTTGCAAGATGGAGGAGAACGGGTCTGTCAGTGATCACATACTCAAAATGTCTGGGTATTCCACCCATCTGGCTGAATTGGGGATGCCCCTTCCGCCAGAGGCTATCACTGACAGAGTTCTTCAATCATTGCCACCTAGTTACAAGAGCTTCGTGTTGAACTATAACATGCACGGGATGAACAAGTCAGTCGCCGAGCTGTTTGCGATGTTGAAAGTCGCTGAGTCTGAGACTCAGAAGGAGCATCAAGTGTTGATGGTCAATGAAACCACAAGTTTCAAGAATAATGGCAAGGGTAAAAAGGGTAACTCCAAGAAGAGTGGCAAAGCAGTTGCCCCTCCCGTGAAGAAACCCAAGGCTGGACCCAAGCCAGAAACTGAGTGCTTTCATTGCAAGGGAACTGGTCACTGGAAGCGGAACTGCCCCAAGTATTTGGCTGACAAGAAGGCGGCCAACAACAAACAAGGTATATATGATATACATGTTATTGATGTGTACCTTACCAACTCTCGTTGTAGTGCCTGGGTATTTGATACCGGTGCGGTTGCTCACATTTGCAACTCAAAACAGGAACTGCGGAATAGACGGAGGCTGGCAAAGGACGAAGTGATGATGCGCGAGGGAAATGGTTCCAAGGTTGATGTGATCGCCGTCGGCACGCTCGCTCTTCGATTACCATCGGGATTAGTGATGAACCTGAATAATTGTTATTTAGTGATTGCGTTAAGCATGAACATTATATCTGGATCTTGTTTATTGCGAGACAGTTACTCATTTAAATCAGAGAATAATGGTTGTTCTATTTATATGAGTAATATCTTTTATGGTCATGCACCCAATGTGAGGGGTTTATTCTTATTGAATCTCGATAGTGATGATACACATGTTCATAACATTGATGCCAAAAGATGTAGAGTTGATAATGATAGTACCACTTTCTTATGGCACTGCCGTTTAGGTCATATTGGTGTAAAACGCATGAAGAAGCTCCATGCTGATGGACTTTTGGAGTCACTTGATTTTCAATCACTTGACACATGTGAACCATGCCTCATAGGCAAGATGACTAAAACCCCGTTCTCTGGAACAATGGAACGGGCAAGTGACTTGTTGGAAATCATACATACTGATGTGTGCGGTCCAATGAGCATTGAGGCACGCGGTCGATATCGTTATTTTCTCACCTTCACTGATGATTTAAGTAGATATGGGTATATTTACTTAATGAAACACAAGTCTGAAACGTTTGAAAAGTTCAAGCAATTTCAGAGTGAAGTTGAGAATCATCGTAATAAGAAGATTAAATTCCTACGATCTGATCGAGTACGAGAATATCTGAGTTATGATTTTGGCAGTCACTTAAGACAGTGTGGAATTGTTTCACAATTGACACCGCCTGGAACACCACAGCGTAATGGTGTGTCCAAACGTCGTAATCGAACCTTGTTGGATATGGTGCGTTCTATGATGTCTCTTGCCGATTTGCCACTATTGTTTTGGGGTTATGCATTAGAGACAGCTACATTCACTGTAAATAGGGCACCATTGAAATGTGTTGAGACGACGCTATATGAACTGTGCTTTGGCAAGAAGCCAAAGTTGTCGTTTCTTAAAGTTTGGGGATGTGATGCTTATGTCAAAAAGCATCAGCCTGAAAAGCTGGAACCCAAAGCGGAGAAGTGCGTCTTCATAGGATACCCAAAAGAGACAGTTGGGCATACCTTCGATCTCAGATCCGAAGGCAAAGTGTTTGTTGCTAAAAACGGAACATTTCTTGAGAAAGAGTTTCTCTCGAAAGAATTGAGTGGGAGGAAGATAAAACTTGATGAGGTTGTTGAACCTTTACTTCAACCAGAGAATAGCGCAGCGCAGAAAGATGTTTCTGTAGAGCCTACATTAGTTGAAGAAGAAGTTAATGATGATGATCATGAAGCTTCAGATCAAGTTGTTATCGAACCTCGTAGGTCGACAAGGACGCCTACTGCTCCTGAGTGGTACGAGCTATGGAGAAGCGATGATGGGCCCGGTTTACGAGAAATGGTTAGAGGCCATGAAATCCGAGATGGGATCCATGTATGAAAACAAAGTATGGGCTTTGGAAGTATTACCTGAAGGGCGAAAGGCCATTCAAAACAAATGGATCTTTAAGACGAAGACGGACGCGGACGGTAATGTCACCATCTATAAAGCTCGACTTGTGGCAAAGGGTTTTTCACAAGCTCAAGGTGTTGACTATGATGAGACCTTCTCACCCGTAGCGATGCTTAAGTCCGTCAGAATCATGTTGGCAATAGCTGCATTTTTCGATTATGAAATTTGGCAGATGGATGTCAAAACAGTGTTCCTTAACGGTTTCCTTAAGGAAGAGTTGTATATGATGCAACCAGAAGGTTTTGTCGATCCAGAGAATGCTGACAAAGTTTGCAAACTCCAGCGATCCATTTATGGACTGGTGCAAGCCTCTCGGAGTTGGAATCTTCGCTTTGATGAGGTGATCAAAGCGTTTGGGTTTATACAAGTTTACGAAGAAGCTTGTATTTACATGAAAGTGAGTGGGAGCTCTATAGCGTTTCTAATATTATATGTGGATGACATATTGCTGATTGGAAACAATATAGAAATGTTGGAAAGCGTGAAGGAATATTTGTACAAGAGTTTTTCAATGAAGGACCTAGGAGAAGCTGCTTTCATATTAGGCATCAAGATCTATAGAGATAGATCGAGACGCTTAATAGGACTTTCACAGAGCACATACCTTGACAAAGTTTTGAAGAAGTTCAAAATGGATCAGTCCAAGAAGGGGTTCTTGCCTATGTTGCAAGGTGTGAAGTTGAGTAAGACTCAATGCCCAGTGACTGCAGAAGATAGAGAAAAGATGAGTGTCGTCCCCTATGCTTCAGCCATAGGCTCTATCATGTATGCAATGCTGTGCACAAGACCCGATATCAGCCTTGCCACAAGTATGGCCGGAAGGTTTCAAAGTGATCTAGGAATGGAACACTGGACGACGGTCAAGAATATCCTGAAGTACCTGAAAAGGACTAAGGACATGTTTCTCGTATATGGAGGTGATCAAGAGCTCGTCGTAAAGGGTTACATTGATGCAAGCTTTGACACTGATCCGGATGACTCTAAGTCGCAAACCGGATACGTATTTATTCTCAATGGGGGTGCGGTAAGCTGGTGCAGTTCCAAGCAAAGCGTGGTAGCTGATTCTACATGCGAAGCGGAGTACATCGCTGCCTCGGAGGCGGCGAAGGAAGGTGTCTGGATGAAGGAGTTCATAACAGATCTTGGAGTAGTGCCTAGTGCACTGAACCCTATGACTCTGTTCTGTGATAACACTGGTGCCATTGCTCTAGCCAAGGAACCAAGGTTTCACAAGAGGACCAGACACATAAAGCGACGTTTCAATTCCATCCACGATTACATCAAGGAGGAGGACATAAATATTTGCAAAGTACACACGGATCTGAATGTCGCAGATCCGATGACTAAACCTCTTCCAAGGGCTAAGCATGATCAACACCAGAACTGTATGGGTGTTAGATTCATTACAATGTAAATCACATAGTGATGTGAGCTAGATTATTGACTCTAGTGCAAGTGGGAGACTGTTGGAAATATGCCCTAGAGGCAATAATAAAGTGGTTATTATTATATCTCCTTGTTCATTAAAATCGTTTATTATCCATGCTATAATTGTATTGATTGGAAACACATTACATGTGTGGATACATAGACAACACTGTGTCCCTAGTATGCCTCTAGTAGACTAGCTCGTTGATCAAAGATGGTCAAGGTTTCCTAGCCATAGACATGAGATGTCATTTGATAATGGGATCACATCATTAGGAGAATGATGTGATTGGACAAGACCCAAACTATGAACGTAGCATATGATCGTGTCAGTTTATTGCTATTGTTTTCTGCATGTCAAGTATCTGTTCCTATGACCATGACATCATGCAACTCACTGACACCGGAGGAATACCTTGTGTGTATCAAACGTCACAACGTAACTGGGTGACTATAAAGATGCTCTACAGGTATCTCCGAAGGTGTCTGTTGAGCTGGCATGGATCGGGACTGGGATTTGTTACTCCGTATGATGGAAAGGTATCTCAGGGCCCACTCGGTAATACAACATCACAACAAGCCTTGCAAGCAATGTGACTAAAGTGTTAACCACAGGATCTTGTATTACGGAACGAGTAAAGAGACTTGCCGGTAACGAGATTGAACTAGGTATAGAGATACCGACGATCGAATCTCGGGCAAGTAACATACTGAAGAACAAAGGGAACAGCGTACGGGATTAACTGAGTCCTTGACATAGAGGTTCAACCGATAAAGATCTTCGTAGAATATGTAGGAACCAATATGGGCATCCAGGTCCCGCCATTGGTTATTGACCGTAGAGGTGTCTCGGTCATGTCTGCATAGTTCTCGAACCCGCAGGGTCTGCACACTTAAGGTTCGGTGACGTTTCGGTAGTATAGAGTTATGTATGGTAATGATCGAAGGTTGTTTGGAGTCCCGGATGAGATCCCGGACATCACGAGGAGCTCCAGAATGGTCCGGAGGTAAAGATTGATATATAGGAAGTCCCGTTTTGGTCACCGGAAAAGTTTTGGGTATTTCGGTAGTGTACCGGGAGTGCCGGGAGGGTACTGGGGGACCATCGGGAGGGGCCTCTCGCCCCAAAGGGTCTCATGGGCTGTGGGAGGAGTCAAACCAGCCCCTAGTGGGCTGGCCGAACCCCCCACTAAGGCCCATGCGGCTAGGGGTGGGAAAACTCAAAGGTGGAAAGAGTTTCCAAGTGGGGAAGGAGGCATCCTACTCCTAGTAGGATTGGAGTGAGACTCCTCCCCCTCTCCCACTTCGGCCGACTCCTAGGAGGAGGCCTTGGCCGGCCAGGCCCTCCCCTCCCTCCTATATATACTAGAGGGAGAGAGGGCAAAAGCACTTCAACCCAAAAGGCCATAGTGCAGCCCTCTCTCCCGATAGATTGATTCCTCTAGTTTTTCAGCAGTGCTTAGGCGAAGCCCTGCTGGAATAATTCCACCACCACCACCGCCGCGCCGTCGCGCTGCCGGAGAACTCATCTACCTCTCCGCTCCCTCTTGCTGGATCAAGAAGGCGGAGATCGTCATTGAGCTGTACGTGTGCTGAATGCGGAGGTGCCGTCCGTTCGGCGTTAGATCGTGATTGGATCACGGGATGCTTGGAGATTTGGATCGCGAAGACGTTCGACTACATCAACCGTGTTTCTTAACGCTTCCCGCTTAGCGATCTACAAGGGTATGTAGATCCACTCTCCCTCTCGTAGATGCTCATCACCATGGATAGATCTTGCGTGTGCATAGGGAAAAAAATTGTTTCCCATGCAACGTTTCCCAACAACGAGGACGAGCGTCGTATCGGTGTTGGTTTGGAACAATCTATCGCATCTGCGGATGCCATCCGCAACGCAGCTAGGGATCTGAAGCAGCAGAAATTGTTGGAGAGTGCGAAGAGGAAGCGACTGATGAAGAACTGTGATGCAGAGGGCAAAAAGAGGCGGGAGCAGGACCAGAAGGCGGCGGAGCAGGCCGTCGCATGCCTCTCAGCCGCGTTGGAGGCCAGTGCAGGCCTTGCAGCTGAGGCGGCAGCCCTGGCAACATCGGCCACGGCGACCAGGCACGCAGCTCTTGCAAGAGCGGCGCCTGTCTGTATCCCGATGGCCCACGTGGACACCACGACAGCTTCATCGACACCGGCAGACCTGGCGAGAGGCACCGCGGTCGCTCCGGCCGAGTTAGCCCCGCCGGTCTCCGCCGTGGAACCAGTGGAGCTCATCGACTTGACGAGATCCTCTGAGTACCCGTTCTGAGCCGAGGAAGGTCATGACAACGGTGGAGGCGCGGCGTTTGTATGCATTCATGACGTAGTGAATATTTTGTGCAGTTCATCTTCATGTAAATTGACGAACTGTTTGTAAATTACTGATTGTATGAACTAATGTCAACTAATCCGCTGCAAAATATGGCATTTTGTTGTGAAAATTTGCCAAATGTTTGTGTCATCTGTTTGTGGGCATGTGGAAATTTAGGATTAATTTCACGTATGCAACTGAAATTGAGGATGAACCGTGTGAGATGAATCCGCCTTAAGAAATCTCAGAAAGAGCTACCCGCCTTGAGCGCTGCAAAAAGTTCGTGGTTTCACGGCACGACATTTCGTTACAGCGTACACACTTTATTATGTTTGGACCGTGTGCGATCTTGGTTGCTCTCGCCCCGCTCAGTTCCTTTACCAAAATTTAAGTGGAAGCGGTATTTCAACTGCATGCCGCGCTCCCTCGTCCACCGCACCGACCCTATATTAAAATTTCAGCTGTCGAGGCATTTGAACCATCGCCATCCCTCGTCCAGCACCATCTCCACCCACACCATTACTCCTAAAATTTTTAGCAGCAGCGGCACATCCACAAATACCCCCCCCCGGTCCACACAACACCCCCCTCCCCTTCCTCCCCCTCTTGAACCCTAGCTCGCCCCCGCCGTCGCCTTCCACCACCAACCTCATCCGGTCTGCCCATGCCTCATAGCTAAACAAGTTCAGGGTCCCCACCGATCCACATACACCATCGCCGCCCTGCGTTTTTAGATGAGGCCGGCGGTGTCCCTTCCCCCCAGATCCCCTGCCCGTACTCTAGAGAGTCACAACCTAATTAGCCCGACCACATCTCCAGTGGAGCTCGAGGAGTGTACGAGCAAAAGGAGGTCTATCATGGCCTCTCCGCCGTACGCTGGAGAGGTGGGCGCCGTTCGTGCCGACCCTTCGATCCCGCACGAACACCTCGCCGTGGAAGCCGGAAAGGACGTTAGCTACGTTGCCATGCCAAAGTCTTCAAGTCTGCGGGCTTGCGTATTCCTGTATCTTAGGAGAGCCGGCTATGACATCAAGCTCGTCAACATCACCGGCTTCACTCGGGCCATGTTACAAGTTAAGTGGTCCACTGGCAAAGGCTCTGGTTCAACCGCCGTCGATCTCTTCGAAGGCCCCGCCGCTGATCTCCTCCGCCTTGAGGTCATGGATTTGCGATCCTTCTATGCCATCAAGCCCCTTTTGTCATTTATGAAGGACACGTTCTACGACGGTGGCTTGGGATCCTTAGCTCCAAAGTTAGATCTCATCGACCAAGATAATGGCACACACTACAGTTGTTACAAGGGGAAACGTCCCATCTGCGACATCAGGGAGCGCACCCTGGGCACCACATATCCCAAGTGGAATGAGCCCATCCATGACAAGTGAGGCAACATCCTGTGAGCAAATCATACTTTTTCTAGCTGGCCATCTCGTACCCATTGTTGTAGTAGCTTTTGCCATGCGATAATCATGCAGTGTTTAATTGAGCATTTGTCCAGTTTTCAAGCAGATGCCTTGATTTTCTATATCTAGTTGTTAGGTTGGTTGCATTGAGTATTTGTCCAGTTTTCAATGTCTATAGTTGGTCGTTACAGTGACCATGAATGCCTTGTTTCTTTTAGTTACTCACAATGTGATGTTCATTATGTGCAAGTATGATGAACTGTGCAGTTCAATTTCATCAATACCACCTGTTATGCCTGGTGTTGTTAACCTGTGCCCTTAACTCCCGCTTTAAACAATTATGCCTTGTTTCTCTTAATTTGATTGCCAGGTTGGTTGAAGTGAGCATTTGTCTAGTTTTCAAGCAGATGCCTTGCTTTTCTGTAAGCAGACACCTTGCTTTTCTGTATCTGGTTGTTAGGTTGGTTCCATTGAGCATTTGTCCAGTATAAAATGGCTATATTTGGTTTTTATAGTGAGCATATATGCCTTGTTTATTTCAAGCTGATAACTTGTATACTTGGTTGATGTTAAGCCTGTTGTACTTATCATGACCTTACATGTACTTGCACAGGACAACAATGGGAGTAGCCAATGTTTTCCACCGAGGTTTTTTTCATCCCTCCGCTTATACTCCATCCGTTGCATCATGTAGTGCATATAGATTTTTGTGATGTATCTACATATACCATCTAAAATGTATACAATATGAAATTTTGTGATGTATACAATGAAATGGAATTACAATTCTAGATGTATATATTTTTCTCTACAAACTTGGTCGAAGTTAGTAAATGTTAACTTCTCAAAATGTTTATACGCAACACATTGGGGAACTGATGGAGTAATATATTACACCATTATGCAACTGTGTTTTAGCTTCTAATATCGGCTTCTTTCTTGTAGGTACATATTTCTTAGGTAAAGATCCATGCATGGACCCTTTTTGCGTGTGGGGCAATGAAATATTCATGAACCAGCATCAAGTGAGGAAACTGAAAATGATTGTTAGGGAAAAGAAACGAACAATGCCAATTAGACTATTTGTTTACGCTCTATCCAACACAACAGTGACCTGTAGGATGGTAACTACGAACTCTGTAGCCTTCTATTAGTACTGCCCATAATGAGTTGTCACAGAACAATGTCTGAATCTTTTTCTTTTGCAGTGGTTCCCAAAGCAGTTTACTCAAGATTACCTCGCAAAGTACATGATTATTGGACATGCAATGAAGGTTAAAATATATCATTGAGACTACAATGAGCATCGAGAAGTCATAATGAAGACAGTGAAGGATGGGCGGGCGGCCATCACTAAAGGCTGGCCTAGAGTCGTTCGTGCGTTAGGCATGGAGGAGGGCACAATATGGGCATTCCGCTTCACCTTCTCCAGCAACCAGAATGTCTTCTGGCTCTCTCTTTACCGTCTTTAATACAACCGTGGTTCCATCATTCTTTATTTGTCCCTTCTGTATTTTTCCTTTTTTTGAGAATTGATGCTTATGTAGTTCTTCAGTATATGTACATGTGAATCGTATTATGCATTCGTTCTTAAACCTACATTTAAACATGATTTGATATGAAATACATGAATTCCTACTTTCAAATTTAAATTATGAACAAAGGTATTAAATTAGGGCTAATCATGCTCTGCGAGCCATTACAACACACATAGTTTGAGAAAGCAAAACGTCTGCGATCAACTTCAACATCACACACGTTTCTCCACTCCCGGCGTGTGTGATGAGTCAATTATTTGTGCTAGTCTCCTTATCACACATGATTTGGTATTTTGAAATGTGTATGATATCGTGCCCATCGTAAACGTTGGTCATAGAAGAACGCGTGCGATAGGCCTTCATCCGACACAGTTACTTCGGATGACACGTTTGGGAAGTATGGATCACATGTTTGGGACGTTTTGTGAATCACAAACGTTTAACAAAAACGTCACATGTGGGATAGATTCAACCTTCGCATACGGTTTTATAATGATAAACGTATGCACTCTTCACTACTACAGAATGGTCCAAAGACGACAAATCAATCAGAAACCCTTCGACGAAACTGTGTGCGATCGATACATCGCAAACGGTACAGTTCAAGCTCCGTCGCCAATGATACAAACTGTGTGCGATGGTGGATTCATCAAATACGATTCAGAAAATAGTTACGTGTGTGATCTACGCCAGACAGTTTGTTCTTATGAACTGTTTGTGATTAGCGAAGATAACAGAAATAGTTAACAAAACTATCTATGTGTGCGAAGTACGACATACAGTTCACTCGGATAAACAGTTTGCGCTGATCCAGCAGAACACAAACAGGTTATCATAAGAAGCTGTGTGCGATACATAGCAAATGGCTTATTCTTCAAAAGTGTGTGGGAATACCAATAATAACCGAAATGATTCATTCGGACAAGTTGTGTGTGTCGTGGGCAGACGGTTGCTACCAAACAATTGTCACCGATTGATGAAATCATTACCAACGGTACGTACAGAAGTGTCGTTTGCCCGTATTAATATCGCAGACGTTTTATTATTATTACCTGTCTGACTGTGTATCACCTCTTCTCCTCTCACACGTCTTGTCACCGCATTTTCAACCGAGGATTCCAGTGCACGCTTCGGCACCGCACAGGCGTTTCTTTTGGCCACGTTCCCGCGTGGAACCGTGCATGTTCCCACGCAAGCTTCCCCTTCGGTTTCCCGCTAGAAGCAAATGAGCATAAGAGCCGGCACGGGACACACGCAGATGCACACACCTAGTGCTGCCTAGCCCATCTACCCAAGCATGCCAACCCGACCAAGCGCCGCCTCTGCCATCAACCTCCTCGATGACGAAAACGATTCGGTGCAGGTGCAGCGGCCTGTCGAGGCCGGTGGTGTGTCCGGCGATGCGCCGGACAACGCTGTGCTGCGCGTCATCGCAAGGGTTGAGCAGACCCTTGGCGCAGGGCGCGGCAGCGTAGCTGAGCAACATAGTCGCCTCACCGCCGAGAGGCTGCAGTGCGCCGCACAAGAAGATCATCGGTGGTGCTCCGTAGAGGAAAACATGCGCATCCGCACCGAGAGGGCAAGGCGCGCCGCACAGCAACACCGATGGAGGGCCGCAGAGCGAGAGGCGCGGCACGCGGTAGAGCAAGAGTGGTTCCATCCCCGCTTGCCTGCTATCCCACCCGACATGACATTGCAGCTGTGTCCAAGGCACGTCAGTAGCTCTATTTCTCGCCAGGAATGGGCAGCGTCCGTCTGCGCCGTACTTGCACCAGAGCCCGGCCGCACCATACTTGCACCGAACGACGGCTGCGCCATTCGCATGGGTCGCGTAGTGCGCCTTGTCCGCGCCCCCCCTCGATGCCAAAGGGCTGGTCGGTAGGCTCGAGCACCTCCTTGGCCCAGGTGTCCAGTGGGGAGCAGTAGAAGAAAATGTACGGCGCATCCTCGAGATGGTAATCTCCGACGAAATAGCCAGCTTGGAGCTCGAGATCGCGCTCCAGCTGTACCGCGAGCGTGTAAACCGCATGGACGAATGCCTGACCGAGTTCAGGCACAACCAAGAGCTTCCGTAGGTTAGGGTGGTAGTCATGGACGCGTTTTATTTTGTTGAATCATTTTGATGTCGATCCCAATGTCTGGACAACAATCATAATATGATATGTTTCGATGTGTGAATGATTTATGTTCTATTGTTATGTTTCAATATGTGTAAAAACTAAATGGCTAACAACTAGAGCCAGAAAATCACTACGAAAACAGATAGAATGTGAAAATAATAATATATATTAATTGTTCAATAGATCATTGCAGGCATCATATATATATCATCACATATATGTGATGATAGTACTTAACTAATACGTACAATGAATAAAAACTAAACTAATAATAACCCCTCCTTGAGCGGGGAGTAGTAAAGCGGTAGCCTCTTGCCAGCAGCTTCCTGATGCGCGGTGGCTTCCCAACGCGGAGGGAGTTCGCCGCCTCCTCTGCCTCGCAGCGCTCGACGTGCCGATCATCCTCTTGCTGGCGGAGGCGCACAACCATGCAGGACATTTCACTAGGCGCCCACTGGAGCTCTTTGGCGGTTGCACGCTCGAGCTTATCGGCCCATGCCCACGCAGCGGTGAGGCGCCTAGCACCTCTGGCTTTCGTTGCGTGGTACCGGCCGTCTTCGTACACCTCCACAGCTCGTCGACGCGCCCGCCGCCAAAGCTCAAGCTCCTCCTTTTCCGATGCGGCACTAAGGGCATTCCAGGCCGTGAGATTCCTGGCGCGCTCCTGAGCCCACTCCTTCTTGAACGCCACCTGCCTGGCACTCTCCGCCGGCGGCAGCGCCTTCCATAAAGCCAGATTGTACTGGCCCCAAAACCAATCTTCAGTTGGGGGGTCTGGCGCGGCCTCATTTGGGGGCACGAAGGGGTCCTCCTCGTCGTTGCATTTCGCCCTGTCCTCGTGGGGTGGCGTCTTCTCCTCTGCTTGTGCACAGACCAGACGCACCATGGTAGAGTTTTGTGCGAGGGGTGGGAGAGAGATGAGAGAATGCGGGCGGGATGAAGTCTCGACGGGCAGCATTTATAGGCGGCTAGAATCTTGATCGACGTGAGCAGAAAAAATGGGTGGATGACGCGCTGGTCGCCGGAATTCTTTCTCAGTCATTGCACATGATTTCCTAGTCAATGGTCGCGTGTGACTTAACATCACCAACGGTTCCCAATGCATGACCGCGTGTGATTAATAGCCCGCGAAAATTGGCTTTCAAAACTCAAAATGCGAAACATAGTGCCAATCATGTGTGACCCGTTTGTCTTGCCAAATATTTACATATTCTATCCAAATGTAATGCATGCGTACCATTTGTGTTACGGAAACAAGTCTAGTACTTTAAGCACGACATCTTGTCCACATGTCGGGAAATCATGCAGATTTGCATGTACTACTTCAAAGCATATATTTTTTATTTTATTTTTGAATTTAGTAACCTAGTAGATTCTCAATGCTTGTGTCCAAACCGTTACTCAAGATGTTTGGAAATCCTTCAAATTTATAGCATGGGGCTTATGTACAGAAGCAAGTAGTATGCATATATGGTTTTTCAAGCAGTTTTTACTTCACCTTGCATGTTCGTGTGTTTTAGTTTTGAACTGTAGCCATTGAATTTCTATAAACTATCTTAATGTATAAAAATGCCAACAGAAGGCCTATTTTTTTCAAATTTTCGGATGTCGGTCGTATTCATGCATTGTAACGATGAAAAAAGAACTAGGCCGAGAATGAGACAACGATTGGTGGTTGGTCGTCACACAAGGCCCCACGTTCCCTCTGGGAACCACGCGCCTTCGTGTGATGCTCCGGTTTGTGAGAGGCATGTGTCTCAAGAGGCAATGGGGATTACTCAGGCGGGTATTGGAGTCCCATCCCTGTCCCCATCACCGCCTGTCCATCCCCCGTCCTAGTTTCTGTACCCGTGCGCGGGTTTAAAAAGTTTACCATCGCCGTGCCCACCGGGTTCTTTATCCCCATGGGGAAACCCACACATGCATTTAAGAACAACCTTTGGTAGTGTTTCGGTAGAGATATATAGTATTTCAATGCGGTAAACAATATGTTGTGGTTAGGTTTGGGATTTCTTCGAGATTTTTGGGCCAAAGGGGTGGATCGTGTGAAAATTTGGGTGACTGAGGGCTCAAATTATGCGGGGTCTAGTAATTTCAGAGCCCACATGTAAGTACTTGATGGGTAAGGCGGGTATTAGCTATCCCATCCCCATCCCCGCCCTGCATGCTGGGTAAGGTATTTGACCCACCAGCTTCCCCATGGGCATTCAAGCTGGCACTTCCGCGTGCCCTAATAGAGTAATTACCCATGGGGATGCGGGTAATGGTTAACCATTGCCAGCTTGACATGTGTCAAAGCTTACTACTGCAGGATGGTCCAAAGACGACACATCAATCAGAGATTTTCTCGAACAAGACATCCATTGACCACGACATTTGGCCCGAGGTCGGGAAATCTTGCATATTTTCATGTACTTCGTAGCATTTTTTCATCCTTCGAATTTTAAAACCTAGATTCCCAATGATTGTGTCCAAATTGTTACTCAATATGTTTGGAACTCCTTCAAATTTAGGATGTCGGTCGTATTAATACATTGTAACGATGAAAAAAAATCAGGCCGAATGAGGCTGCGATTGGCGGTTCGTCATCACACAAGGCTCTATATATGTTCCCCCTCGGAACCATGACCCTTCCTGTGATTCTCTGGTTTGTGAGTGCCATGTGTCAAAGCTTATCTCGAACAAGCCGTTACTTTAATCACGACATCTTGGTCCCATGTCGAGAAATCATGCAGATTTTCATGTACTTCCGAGCATTTTTTTTCATTTTTTGAATTTAAAAACCTAGTTTCCCAATGCGTGTGTCCAAAACGTTACTCAAGATGTTTGGAACTCTTTAAAATTTATTGCACGTGTCATATATAGGGAAGCAAGTAGTACATAAATATGTTTTTCCAATAGTTTTTTGCTTCATCTTGCATGTTCATGTGTTTCAGTTATGAATTATGGCCTTTAAATTTCTAGAAACTAACTTAATGTATAAAAATGCCAAATGAACCCCGAATATTTCCACATTTTAGGATATCGTTCTTGCATTGTCACGATAGGGATCTTTTCCTTACAATGAAAACAATATCCGTTACTGATACACCCCAAAATAGTTTTACAATTCAATACAAAATTGAACTGCATACACACGGTTCCATACAGGAACCGTTTGCGATGAAAATTCACGGATCTATTTAAGGCTTATGAGGGAAGCTTCGCTGACTTTGTCTAGCTCAGATTACGTTCACCGTTAATCCCCATTCCCCAACAAACCCTTTCTGCAAAGAATGACGCCGTGGGAACGCTTCGTAAGGGTGCGTACGACCACCCCCTCGGCCCCGAGCGCTCCCGCCTCTGCCAAGAACGCGGCCACCTCGGCCGAGAGCGCAGCCTCTTCCGCTTTAAGTGCGGCCGCATCCGCCGAAAGAGGCTCTGCGGCAGCCAAAAGGGTGTCTGTAGCCACGGAGATGGCAGCTGCAGCTGCTGCGATGGCAGCTGCAAACGCCAAGAGCGCTCGAGCCGCGTGCCGTGCCGCTAAGGCCGCCCTGGTCCGGGTCGAGGCCATCCAGGCCAAGATACTCCAGGCTTCGTCGGAATCCAGGATGCACCACATGTCCGAAGAGGCGTCTGTTGTGGATGCCGAGATGCATGTCGACGATGCGGCGGCGGAAGCCATGGAGCCCCTTCCCGAAGAGATCTCCGAGCAAGAGCTGGAGATGCGGGAGCAGTCCGAGAGCGTCGAGCGATGGGAGGAGTTGCGCGTGGCTGAGGAGGAGGTCAAGAATCGCCTGTCTGTCGAGGAATCGGTGGTGGAGTACCAACGAGAGCTCTGGCGGCACCACTACTACGAGTACTACAACCATGAGGGGGACGCCGATGACGAGGGCAACGCCGAGGACGAGGATGTCACCGCGGTCGAATTCAGCTTGGGGGAGGCGGAGTCCAGCTCCGGCGGAATGTCGCCCGGACAAGTCGTCGACATCTCACGAACATCGGCGAGGCATAGGGCGGCGGCTCGTTGGCGTCTTTGTTAAAATTATGCGTAGTACCAATGGCCTTTGTTCAGAGATCCGGTCTTTTGTTAGAGCTATGTCTTGTTCAAGCAGCTTGATTATTTAGTGAACTTGCTCGGTTTAGTAACTGTGAGCTATGTGTCCGCTAATTTGTATACTCAAGTTAGCAGTTGATATTAATTAAATTATGCAATGACGTGTATGTGCACTATAACCAGGGAATACGTGGGGAGGGCCGAAATTTTGTATGTTCTATATCATCGCACACGATATAAACTAAAACACCATGTCTGATGAATCTTTGCTCACCAAGTTTCCCTGCAACGAGCGAAAAAATTTGCCGACCGCCGAAATATCTGCCTCCCCCCTCCAAGGGCCACATTTCTCCCCTCCCTCCTCCCTCCAAGGGCAACATTTTCCCTCTCACCCCACTCCACCCCCCGGCCGCCGCCGCCACATCTCTTCCTCTAACATCTGACCTCCGCGGACACACCATGGTCTCCTTGAATGACCCCTCAAGCGGTATCTCCGATGACGAATCTCTCACCAACCAGGTATTCGTCTCTCTTCTCTCTGGCTCACGTAGGCTTAGGGTTTTGGTTTGGAATTGGGGATTTTAAAGCGGCAGGCCAATTTGAGCCATTTCTATCTCTTGTAGCATCCTAGGACAATCGCTTCCAAGGAATGGAGCGGGGTAGCTGAAGACCTACCTTTTCATGGTCAACATAAATTTCCATCCGTGAAGTTACGAGCTTTTGAATCTACGTACAGTGGGAGGAAGTTTCTAGCACGTGCAAAGAAGGTTAGCCTAACTCTCGTTGTTAGGAATCATTTGTTATATTAGGTGTGATTCAGACACTTCCTGTGTGCTTTTTTGATTCTCGATGTGATTAAGACATTGTCACAGTTCTACGGTTGTGAGTGCCATTTTAATTGACATCAGTAGTAATATGTTATAAGTTTGTTCTGATCACATGGTAGGAATCTCACACCATGACTATAAAACATAGCATTCAGGGACTTAGTGAAAATAATAGTTTTTCACAAACTGTTTTAACCTGAAGGCAGATTGACAGCAAGAAAACTATATGTTACCGGACATATCATGGCATGAAAATTTACAGCATGGGAGTAGACATGACGCAGTTCATTTCTTTCAACATGAGCAAGGTCTTATTATGCACAGAAACATGGCTAGCATCAACAACATGTCAATCAGTAATAAACAGATTCTCAGACTTAGTGAAAATAACAGGGTGCAAGAGCAACAGTTTTTAACAGATTGGCATGTTTGACAGCAGAATGCACATACCTGTCACTATTAATTTGATCTTATTCAAACACTGCCGATGTGCATCCTGTACTACAAAGACTGTTGCATTTATATTTATCTTCCTGGTAAAATTGGCAATTTGTTATTACACATGACAGAAACAGAGGAGGGATGGGTACCAGAGCATCCTACTACAAAGACTCTTCGAGCAGAACCATGGCATGTCCGATGAAGACCCATGTAATCCCGGTTCTGACCACATGTCTGAAGCAGAACTTGAAAAGCGACTTTCTAGTAAGGAAGTAGACCCATTTGAGTACGCAAGTACATGCATGGTTAGCCATTTCTTGTTGGCGAATACCTTGAGGACTGCAGTTCCAGTTGTCGCAGGTTACATAAATATTGCATGGACAGAATGTCGGAAGGAGAAGATACTAACATTCTGCAAGTGCACTATGACAGCTAGCATTTCAAGCACCATGCGGGTACCATCAGTGTGGAATTCGAGGACTCTCATCGCTTCTTCAACTTCGATGAGCTTGATGCCACTCTTGTCAAATGCTTGATGTTATAAGCACTTCACAAACTCTGATCAACTTCTCCATACAAGGCTGTAAATGACAAAAAAGCTAACTGTATTGTATTCCTCTCAGGGGATTGATGACACATAGAACATCAAGGGTGCATGCATATTTCATAGATCCTGATTTAGCAAACGACATTTTTTTATGAGATAATGCCTCACGCAAGGCTTCCATTAATTATGTCGCCAAGATCTTGTACGACTTACAGATAGGAGAATTCTTCGTGTTGCCATATCATGAACGGTAAGTTAAATATACAACCACGCATACATTGATCGTCTTTCAGTTTTAGACATAGTTCGTACGTTCATGGTTTTCTTAAACTGTAGAGGTCACTGGATCTTGGTGGTCATTGTTCCAAAACGCAACACGGTTTACTACATGGATTCTCTCAGAGAGTCAAATGCGCCTCAAGATCTGAGTAATCTTTAGGATTTCATGGATAGGTATTGAATTCTTTGATGTTAATGCGTTGTGTTCATATCTGGTTCCAGAATTGAGTGTGTGAAAATTCATCTTCATTTGCAGTGTATTGTCAAAGAACATAACTTTAGGAGGGTTACGGTTCGACCGCCAACTACCTCTGCAGCACGTGATCGTTTCTCCGGTAAGACAATGAAACCCATTATTTTCAGAAAATGCTAGTTCAAGTTTCTAAGTAAACCTCTTTCGATTTCTCTCCATAGAAAAAATAAGAAACAACTTACACCGGTTAGGTTGTTCCTAACAGGGCAAATACATTACTAATACTGTACAAAAAAATTCAGTGTCCTCAGCAACAACAAGGTACCAGCCTATGTGGATACTACGTTTGTGCACACATGATGAACCTATGCAGATATGTTGAATGTGGGGTCGATGCTGACAGGATAAAACCAGTAAGTCTGCTTCTTAATTACTATCTTCTACTCCACAGGTATGTCACATTCTAATCTAAAAGTCCTACAGTTGATCTTCGGACCGATGACCTCTTCACCGCTCGCCGTAGATGAATTGTTGTCTTTTAAGAAATTTATCAGCACCTTCTTTGTGAAACACTATATCAAGCACGATGATGGTATCAAAGATTTATGGGTCCATATCCCCTAATAATAAGTATGCATTCATATAGTGTTATCAGCTAAACATATACACATGGATGCATTATTTTCCATGTGATCATGTCTTCGTATTTCGTACACTATGATTATGTACTACATATGTCGGTTTAACAGCTGTGGAATTTAGCTAGCATTTGCTCAATTGCATATTGTCATGAATTATGATGAATCCTCTGCTTGTGGACACTATTCATTCAATTGCATATTGTGGCGAATTATGATGAATGTTCTTCATGTGGACACTTTTTGTCGATTGCATATTGTGACGAATTTTCTATTTGCAGGGTGAACTAAATGCAATATTTTACAATAACCTGGCAATTTAAGCGCACATGGTTCAAGTAACTAAGCGTGTGCGGTCTAGAACGGAAAGCACATGCAACTCATAGCGCAACCGCCTGTGATCCACCAGAAAAGCACACGAGATATAATCTAAAACGTTGGTGATACATAAGAAAACGCAAACGTTTTGCAGCACTTGTACGTGTGCGTAGGAGCTACTCAATTGTTTGCGATAGCACCGTATCTCACACGTGAGCCAACAGGAAACCGTGCCCGATGCAAAGAAGATCCCACGCGTACTTTTTCCGGGAAATGTGTCCGATGATGTCATGCATGGCAGACGGTTTCCAGAGAAATCTCGTGTGCGATGATGAACGTATCACACACAGTTTATACAATGACCCGTGTGGATTACGCAATGTTTCGCAAACGGTAAAAGGTCAAACTCCATTTGTTTTCCATGAGCAATTAGACGCATTTAACTCGTCTTGGATGTGTGTGATTGATCCCAAATCCCACACGTACGCCCAAAATATTATGTGTGTGATATGTTCCTGCACCGCACACGATTATATTTGCAGATCGTTTGCGTTCGCCGGTCACCATCGCCGACGGGTTTTCCGTGTCGTGTGGGATGGACCCCCCATATCGCCTACACATGCAAGGCGACGGTTTAGAACTACGTGGCAGAAAGGGGTTGAAAACCGTTTGTATAGCACGTCGCTGCACCAGTGCTTATATCATATCACAGACGGTCATAGTGGAACTAAATGTGTGTGATAGCCCCCTTATCATACATGCTTTATAATCATGAACTGTTTGTGATTCGGTGCACATCGTAAACGGTGCGCCACAAAATAGCGCGTGCGATGTTAGTGTGATCTCACACGAGTTGCAAGGATGGGTCGTATGGGAAGGATGCCATATCTCAAACGGTTGACCGATGACTCTCATTTGTGATAGATGCGGACATCCCATACGCTTAGTTTTGCCAAACGTTTCCATTTGTTGGCCACCATCGCCGACGATTATTCTGTGTCGTGTGGGATGGACCCCCCTATCGCCCACACACGCAAGGCGACGGTTTAGAACTCCGTTGCGGAAAGGGGTTAAAAACCGTTTGTATAGCACGTCGCTGCACCAGTGGACATATCATAAGGGTGGAATAGAATATGTTGGTAGATATCAAAGGGGTAAAAAGTGGAGAAGAAAGTCTAGCATCAACTAGGCGTATCAACGGGCTATGGAGATGCCCATCGATAGATATCAAAGCGAGGATTGGGGATTGCCATGTGATAATCCCCAAGTGCAAGGAATCATCGTAGCAATTTCCAAAGGTGGAAGTGATAAGTATGGAGTGTCGAACCCACAAGGACCTAAAGGTAAGATCAATATTCTCTCAAGTCCTATCTGCCACTGATACGACTCTACGTACGCCGAACGTTTGCTTCCAACTAGAAACGAGAAATAAAACTACGTTGTGGGTATGAAGAGAATAGCTTTGCATGATATCGGAGAACTAAAATATAAAAATAGGTGCTGTTATCATAAAGTTAGAATATATTACAATATATTACAAATAGCGAGTGTGGAATAATGATGAGTCGGTGTGCGGAATTGTCCTAGGCAATTGTTAACAAGATCGGTAATCATTATTGCAATTTTATATGAGGGAGAGGCATAAGCTAACATACTTTCTCTACTTGGATCATATGCACTTATGATTGGAACTCTAGCAAGCATCCGCAACTACTAAAGATCATTAAGGTAAAACCCAACCATAGAGTTAAAGCATCAAGTCCCCTTTATCCCATACGCAACAACCCCCTTACTCGGGTTTAAGCTTCTGTCACTCTAGCAACCCACTATAAGCGAATCATGAATGTATTGCAACACCCTACAGCGGGAATCCTTCACGTGCACGGCACAGAAGGCACCATAGGACAGCACCAAAATAAACATACAACTCAAACCAATCTAGATCATCAATCAACCCATAAGACAAAAGAAATCTACTCAAAACATCATAGGATGGCAACACATCATTGGATCATAATATGTGGCATAAAGCACCATGTTCAAGTAGGGGATTACAGCGGGATGCGGGACTGTGGACCGCTAAAAAGATATGAGGACAGTGATGAAGAGGGTGATGTTGATGAAGATGATCACCGCGGCGATGGTTCCCACGATGACACTCCGGCGCCACCGAGAGAGAGAGGGAGAGGGTCTCCCCCTTGTGCTTCCTCCTCCATGGCCTCCCCCTAGGTGGGGAGAGGTTCTCCCTCTGGTCCTTGGCCTCCATGGTGATGATGGCCCCTCCGTCTTCCTCCTCCATGGTCTCCGGTGATGGTGACCCCCCTCCGGCTGGGTGCCGGAGAGGGCCAAGATTGATCTTTCGTGGCTACAAAGACTTCCGGCGGCGGAACTTCTGATCTAGGTTTCTTTTCGAAGGTTTGGGTATTTATAGGAATTTTTGGCGTCGGTCTCACGTCAAGGGGGTGCTCGAGGCAACGACAAGCCAGGGGGCCGCGCCCTAGGGGGGGCGCCTCCTAGGCTTGTGGCTGCCTTGTGGCTCTTCTGGCCCAACTCCAATGCCCCGTATGTCTCTTCTGGTCCATAAAAAATCACCGTAAATTTTCAGCCCATTCTGAGAACTTTTATTTCTGCACAAAAAATGACACCATGGTAGTTCTGCTGAAAACAGCGTCAGTCCGGGTTAGTTCTAATAAAATCATACCAAAATCATATAAAATTATTGTAAACATGGCATGAATACTTCATAAATTATAGATACGTTGGAGACGTATCAGCATCCCCAAGCTTAATTCCTGCTCGTCCTCGAGTAGGTAAATTATAAAAGAAATAATTTATGAAGTGTGAATGCTAGCAAGTGCACAAGTTTGATCAATGATAATTCCAATCACTTTTTCTAGCATCAATATAAACCATAAACAGTAGCTCATCTCATAAAACTTCTCATGATGAAGTAACAAGCTATTCACATGTTAAAGTATAGACCATAAAGTTTCTTGGAAACTAACAAACTATGCTTTCAGTCACCGAACAATTGCAATTTATCTTATTTTCAGGAAGGGTCTATTTAAGATCTATGATTTAGCAAATTCAACATACTCAACTATCATATAGTCTTCCATGATTATTGACACTCAAAGCATATTTTTAGAACAAATAGCATCCATCGAACACAAAGAAAGATAGGGGCTTAATGTTTCGCCTCCCAACTTATTTATCATATAGATAATTGTCAACAATAATAATTCATGATCAAATATATTTGTATGGATATATATGTCTAGATCATTCCCCAACACATGACGCTTGCCAAGAGAAAAAGGCGAAATATAGGAAGTGGTGAAGATCACCATGACTCTTGCATAAAGGTAAGTACTAGAAAGTAAAAGATAGGCCCTTCGCAGAGGGAAGCAGAGGTTGGCATGCGCTTTTTGTTTTTGGATGTACAAACCCTTAATGCAAAGGAACGTCATGTTGTATTGCCCTTTGTGATGGCAACCTTTATTATGCAGTCCGTCGCTTTTATTTCTTTACCATCACAAGTTCGTACAACCCTTATTTTCCCTTACAATAAAAGATCATACATATTTAGGAGCAATTTTTATTGCTTTTTGCACCGATGACAACTTACTTGAAGGATCTTACTCAATCCATAGGTAGGTATAGTGGACTCTCATGGCAAAACTGGCTTAAGGGTATTTGGATGCACAAGTAGTATTTCTACTTGGTGCGGAAGTTTTGGCTAGTATGAGGTGGAAGCAAGCACCACATGTTGGAGGATCCATAACAATACAACTTCTATACAAATATACCCAAACATAACTCATTAAGTTGTCTTCCTTGTCCAATTTCAACTAATTTGCTCGAGTTTGAAAATAATTAATGAGCTCACAATCATAGAAGATGTCCAAGATAGTATATTTATATGTGGAATCTCTCTTCCTTCAATATTCTTTCATGAATTGTTCAAGTGACCAATGCGGTGTTTGCTAACTTTCAATAAATTTTACCACTTATACTTATTATGTGTGAAGTCATTACTCCCCATGGGATAAGTATATGAAGCATATTTAATTTCAGATTTATGATATTCAATTCATTCAACCATTTACTCATAGGATATAAGTGAAGCACGAGAGTAAATGACAAAACTACTTCAAAAGGATATAAGTGAAGATCAATCCGTAGTCAAGTAGTTAAATAGCCATGTGAGGACTCTCTCTCATTCAAAATTTCATATCCAATGATTTTATTCAAACAGCAAGCAAAAGAAAAATAGCACTCCAAGAATAGGACGCATCATGTGAACGAATAAAAATTTAGGCTCAACATAGGCTAACCGATAGTTGACGAAGAGAGGTGGGATGCGTAGCATCCCCAAGCTTAGATGCTTGAGAGTTCTTGAAATATTTACTTTGGGTGCCTTGGGCATCCCCAAGCTTGAGCTTTTGTATCTTGTTCAATCCTCTCATATCCCGGTTTCACCTATTCTCAAAAACTTCATCCACACAAAACTTGAAAAGAACTCGTGAGATAGGTTAGTACACATAAGAACAAATCAGCCCTTCATGTACTGCCAAGACAAGTTGCACAATAATTTTCAAACATCATCTACTGTTTACTATCGTTTTCACAATTTATATCTACCAATATAGGCTATGGAAGCTATAGGATAAGTAGATAACGAAACTATGACAGCAATCTGTCCAAACAGAACAGTCTGTAGAAATCTATTAAACTAGGGTACTTATTTAACTCTAAAAATTATGAAAATTTAGGACACAATATAAAATTTATATTACAATACTGTGTAAAAATTTCGGAAACGTTCAACGTTCCAGTAAAATATGAAAATTCAAACACTACAGCAAAAGTTTCTGTTTTTACACAGCACACATCAAAACATGCATCCAAGCATCCTAAGACAATTCTTGGAACTTTTTATTGAAAAACAAGATTATGAATAACACCAAACAGAAAATAACAAAATATAATGATGATCCAAGCAAAGCACATATTATGTGACGAATAAAAATATAGCTCTAAGTAAGATATACCGATAATGTTGAAGACGAAAGAGGGGATGCTTCCGGGGCATCCCCAAGCTTAGGCGCTTGAGTCTTCCATGGATATTACCTTGGGGGTGCCTTGGGCATCCACAATCTTAGGTTCTTGTCACTCCTTGTTCTCCTCATATCGGTGTCTCACCCAAAACTTGAAAACTTCAATCACACAAAACTTAACGGAACTTTGTGAGAAGGGTTAGTGTAATAAAGATAAATAATTCACTTAGGTACTGTCAAGACAAGATTCATAATTGTTCCCACATGATACCTACTGTATTCTATCATTACCATAATTTATACCGCTAAATATAAGCTATGGAAACACTAAAACAAGCAAACTATGCATGCAAAACAGAATCTATCAAAAACAGAACTGTCTGTGCAGATCTGTAGTGTAACCATACTTCCCTGTCTCGAAAAATTATGAAAAATTAGGAAAACCTGAATAATTTGTATATTAAGACTGTGTAAAAAATTTAGATCATTATCATGCTCCGGTAAAAAATGAAAATTCCTGTACTGGAGTCAAAAGTTTCTATTTTAGTTCAGCATCAATTCTACTCATCTTCTGAGTCATCCCAAAGGTTTTACTTGGCACTTTATTGAAAGAAAACATATAAAACATAGTTACTACAGTAGCATAATCATGATAACACACAAAAACAGTAGGGGTAAATTTGGGTTGTCTCCCAACAAGCGCTTTTCTTTAATGCCTTTTTAGCTAGGCATGACATTTTAATGATACTCTTCCAAGCCTAATTCCGATGATAATTTTATTCATACTCTAAAAGATATAAGTGAAGTTCATAGAGCATTCTACAATTAATATAGATTAACCAATATCCAAGCTCAAAATATATAAGTGAAGCACACGAAGCATTCTATAAAGCCATACTCAAAAGATTTAAGTGAAGCACAAAGAGCATTCTACAAAGCCATACTCAAAAGATTTAAGTGAAGCGCATGAAGCATTCTACAAATCAATGAAGGAATATCTCATACTAGAAGGGTGCATAAAGGAAAATAAAAACACTAAAGACGCATATCATGTGAACAAAACAAAAACCGAGATATACCGATAATTGTTGAAGAATAAAGATGGGATGCCTTCCGGGGCATCCCCAAGCTTAGATGCTTGAATCTCCTTGAAATATTCACTTGGGGTGCCTTGGGCATCCCCAAGCTTGAACTCTTGTCGCTCCGTATTCTTCTTATATCGATACTTTCTCGATCTTCGAACACTTCATCCACACAAAACTAAACAAAACCCTCGTGAGATCCATTAGTATAATAAAGCAAATTACTACCTTTACTTACTGTTGTAAACTCATTCCAAATTCATATTAGCATTATATCTACTGTATTCCAACTTCACCATGGTTCATACCCCCCGATACAACCCATAGATTCATCAAAATAAGTGAACAACACATAGAAAACAGAATCTGTCAAAAACAGGACAGTCTGTAGCAATCTGGAAACTTCGTATACTTCTGTAACTCAAAAAATTCTGAAAACTTTGGACAAATTAAAAAAATTACATAGAAGTACTGTGTAAAAATTTCAGCAACTTTTGATATTTCAGTAAGAAATTTAAATTCATGCACTACAGTCAAAGTTTCTGTTTTTGCACCGCACATAGTAAACAAGCAATCTAATCATCCTAAAAGCAAATCTTGGCACATTATTTTTATTATACAAGGGGATAATTATTTTTGAGAAGCTTCCATGAAAAATTCTACATTGTTTCCATGAGCATGAACACAAGTGTTCAAGGTCGACCCTCACTTCTCCAATGCACAACCTTCCAATCACTTCTCTTTTTGAAAAACTTCTTAGGCATAAGAGGCAAGTAATTCTTTTTGTATTTTTCATTATTTAATTTTTTTGTTTGTTTCACCCACAACTAAAGAAAGCAAAAAAGGGAAAACAAAATCTACTTAGTGAAGAAAGCAAACAAGCACACACGAGAATATCAACCCCACGCTATTGCTCCCCGGCAACGGCGCCGGAAAAGAGCTTGATAATCCCCAAGTGCAAGGAATCATCGTAGCAATTTCCAAAGGTGGAAGTGATAAGTATGGAGTGTCGAACCCACAAGGAGCTAAAGGTAATATCAATATTCTCTCAATTCCTATCTGCCACTGATACGACTCTACGTACGCCAAACGTTTGCTTCCAACTAGAAACGAGAAATAAAATTACGTTGTGGGTATGAAGAGAATAGCTTTGCATGATATTGGAGAACTAAAATATAAAAATAGGTGATGTTATCATAAAGTTAGAATATATTACAATATAATACAAATAGCGAGTGTGGAATAATGACGAGTCGGTGTGCGGAATTGTCCTAGGCAATTGTTAACAAGATCGGTAATCATTATTGCAATTTTATATGAGGGAGAGGCATAAGCTAACATACTTTATCTACTTGGATCATCTGCACTTATGATTGGAACTCTAGCAAGCATCCGCAACTACTAAAGATCATTAAGGTAAAACCCAACCATAGCATTAAAGCATCAAGTCCCCTTTATCCCATATGCAACAACCCCCTTACTCGGGTTTAAGCTTCTGTCACTCTAGCAACCCACTATAAGCGAATCATGAACGTATTGCAACACCCTACAGTGGGAATCCTTCACGTGTGCGTGGCACGGAAGGCACCATAGAACAGCACCAAAATAAACATACAACTCAAACCAATCTAGATCATCAATCAACCCATAAGACAAAAGAAATCTACTCAAAACATCATAGGATGGCAACACATCATTGGATCATAATATGTGGCATAAAGCACCATCTTCAAGTAGGGGATTACAGCGGGATGCGGGGGAGTGGACCGCTAAAAAGATATGAGGACGGTGATGAAGAGGGTGATGTTGATGAAGACGATCACCGCGGTGATGATTCCCCCAATGGCACTCCGGCGCCACCGAGAGAGAGAGGGAGAGGGTCTCCCCCTTGTGCTTCCTCCTCCATGGCCTCCCCCTAGGTGGGGAGAGGTTCTCCCTCTGGTCCTTGGCGTCCATGGTGATGATGGCCCCTCCGTCTTCCTCCTCCATGGTGTCCGGTGATGGTGACCCCCTCCGGCAGGGTGCCGGAGAGGGCCAAGATTGATCTTTCATGGCTACAGAGACTTGCGGCAGCGGAACTTCTGATCTAGGTTTCTTTTTGGAGGTTTGGGTATTTATAGGAATTTTTGACGTCGGTCTCACGTCAAGGGGGTGCTCGAGGCGACGACAAGCCAGGGGGGCGCGCCCTAGGGGGGGAGCCCCCTAGTCTTGTGGCTGCCTCGTGGCTCTTCTGGCCCAACTCCGATGCCCCGTGGGTCTCTTCTAGTCCATAAGAAATCACCGTAAATTTTCAGCCCATTCCGAGAACTTTTATTTCTGCACAAAAAACGACACCATGGTAGTTCTGCTGAAAACAACGTCAGTCCGGGTTAGTTCTAATAAAATCATACCAAAATCATATAAAATTATTGTAAACATGGCATGAATACTTCATAAATTATAGATATGTTGGAGACGTATCACCATGCAACTGATGCACTAGAGCTTTAAGTGTATGAAAGCTCAACCGAAGCTAAGTGGGTGTGCATCTAATTTGCTTGCTCATGAAGACCACGGGCATTTGAGGACACACGTCATCGGAATATACAAGACAAGTTCTAATAATGAAAAATGTCCATTAGCATATGAAAGTGATATAACATGAGACTCTCTATATGAAGAACATGGTGCCACTTTGAGGCACAAGTGTGGTAAAGGATAGTAGCAAAGTCCCTTCTCTCTTTTTCTCTCATTTCATTTTTTCATTTTTTAAATTATGGTGGGCTCATTTGGCCTCCCCTATTTTTTATTTCCTCAATGGGACAATGCTCTAATAATGATGATCATCACACTTTTATTTACTCACAACTCGATATAACAACTCAATATGAAGAACTATGAAACAATATGACTCAATATGAATGCCTCTGGGAGTGTAC
Organism: Elymus sibiricus; assembly: GCA_039707655.1. Classification (NCBI taxonomy): domain Eukaryota; kingdom Viridiplantae; phylum Streptophyta; class Magnoliopsida; order Poales; family Poaceae; genus Elymus; species Elymus sibiricus. The sequence goes on along the minus strand of CM077663.1, from coordinate 333,424,493 downwards.
CAGGATGTGCAATGATTTAGCGTAGCAAAAGATATAAAAAAAGGACAAGCCATGAAAATATCAAGCTACCCATCTTACGATCATGCAAAGCAATATGACGATGAGTGAACTAGTCATATGATGTGACAGTGGAAGTTGCATGGCAATATATCTCGGAATGGCTATGGAAATGCCATAATAGGTACGTATGGTGGCTGTTTCGAGGAAGATATAAGGAGGCTTATGTATGACAGAGCGTATCATATCACGGGGTTTGGATGCACCGACGAAGTTCGCACCAATCCTCGAGGTGAGAATGGGCGATGCACGGTACCGAAGAGGCTAGCAAAATATGAGGAGGTGAGATTGCGTATGTCCACGGATTCACATTAGTCATAAAGAACTCATATACTTATTACAAGGTTTTATTAGCTTTATCGCAAATCAAAGTACAACTCGCATGCCCCGGGGGAGGAGGTTGGGGGGAGTTAACCATCGCGCGCCTTCGACCCGGAACAACACTAGGATTTCAACGAGGAATACAAATGCTCACACATCCCCACCATGCCTTTTACCAATATTTAGAAAAACGGGAATTTAACACCTTTTAATACTGATACTCCTACGAACTAACAACCATGCACTTATACCCTTTCACATTACCACATCAATATCATTAACCCACAATTTCTCTTTAATGTGATACATGAAGATTTTGATTATCACCCATTGTATACCTATTATTCTTGGACTAGTCCTATAACCCATGCAATTACCATAACTATTTATTAACTCACAAACAAATATAAGTGAAGAATGAGAGTGTAATTATTTCTATAAAATCTATACGCCACCGTGCTCAAAAAGATATAAGTGAAGTACTAGAGCAACTGCTAAGCTCAAATGATATAAGTGAAGCACACAGAGTATTCTAACAAATTATGGTGAAGGTGTGTCTCTCTAAAGTAGGTGTGTCCAGCAAACAATGATTGTGGCAAACTAAAAACAAAAACAAACAAAATAAAATGATGCTCCAAGCAAAACTCATATCATGTGATGAATAGAAATATAGCTCCAAGTGACATACCAATGGATTGAGACGAAAGAGGGGATGCCTTCCCGGGGCATCCCCAAGCTTAGACGCTTGAGTCTTCCAAGCAAAACTCATATCATGTGATGAATAGAAATATTACCTTGGGGTGCCTTGGGAATCCCCAAGATTGAGATCTTTCCACTCCTTATTCCTTGTCCATCGTGATAGCACCCAAAACTTGAAAACTTCAATCACACAAAACTCAACAAAACTTCGTGAGATCCGTTAGTATAACGGACATATCAAATACTTTAGGTACTGTTACAAATTGATTCATATTTTATTATTCTATAATAGTTACAGTATTCTATCTTATCCATGGCTTATACCACCCCCCCCCCCCCCGATACAATCCATAGCATTATCAAAAGAAGCACACTATGCAAGCAAAAACTGAATCTATTTCAAACAGAACAGCCTGCAGTAATCTGAATACTAGCCATAATTATTTAAATAAAAAAATTCTTAAAAATAAGTTCAGCCCGAAGAATTTGTATAGAAACACGGAGTAAAAATTTCAGAGTTTTATCATGCTCTAGTAAAAAATTAAAATTCCTGTACTGGAGTGAAAAGTTTATGCTTTCTTCTCAGCATCAATTCTACTTTCATACAAGTTAATCCCAAAGGCTTTACTTGGCACAAACACTAATTTAAACATAAAAACACAATAATTACAGAGGCAATAATCATGCTATCACTCAAAAACAGAAGGTAAAAATGAAAATTAAAGCTAACTATTGGGTTGCCTCCCAACAAGCGCTATTATTTTATGCCCCTAGCTAGGCATAATGCATAGTATCAAGTGTTGTCATCTTTGACACTCCACCCATAAGTAGCCCTCATGATAGATTCATAGGGTGGTTTAATTCTGTTCCTGGGGAAGTGTTCCATCCCCTTCTTTAGTGGCAATTGGAATCTTATGTTTCCCTCTTTCATGTTAATAATTGCACCTATAGTTCCTAGAAAAGGTCCTCCAAGTATAATTAGACAAGTATGATTGCATTCAATATCAAGCACAATGTAATATACAAGCACATAATTCTTATTTTCAATAATTATAACATCATTTATTCTACCTAAAGGTTTTTAATGGTATAATCCGCAAGATGCAAGTTAAGGGAACAATCTTGAATGTCGGTGAGACCAAGCACATCACAAAGAGATTTGGGTATTGTTGAAACACTAGCACCAAGGTCACACAAAGCATTAAATTAATATTTATTTATCTTTATTTTAATGGTAGGTTCCCACTCATCATCCAATCTTCTAGGAATAGAATTCTATCTCAAGTTTCTCATCATAAGCTTTTATCATCGCTTCTACTATATGATTAGTAAAAGCCTTGTTTCGTTCATAAGCATTGGGTGAGTGAACAATGGTTTGTAGCAAGGAAATACATTCTACTAAAGATCAGCTCTCATAATTAAAATCCTTGTAATTCAAGATAGTGGGCACATCACTGGACAATGTTTTAACCTCTCCAAACCAACTTTTTAGTTTTATTACTAGAATCATCACTCACCAAGGAAACGGGACTCTCTCTAGCTAGAGTTGACTCAACTCCTATCCCTTTATCATTTATATTCAGAGAAGTGAACAAAGAATCAGTAGGAGAAGTACCAATCATTTTAAGATCTTCATCATGATTCCGGTAAAAAACGGGTGGAAGAGCTTTTTCAAAGAATTCCCGCTTAGCTTTCAACTTAGCGAACTCTCCTTACTTTCATTAATAGAAGTTTGGATAGATTTAATTGTATCATTAAAATCATGCTTAGGTAGCAAAACTTTACTTTTAAGAGTTTCTACATCAATAGCAATTATATCCATGTTCTTAGCCAAATCAACAAATTTATGCAACTTTTCCTCTACCATAGTATTGAAAACTTTTTGAGAACTAATGAATTCTTTAATAATATTCTCAAGATCAGAGTATAACTTATTATCAATTATAGAAGGATTTCCATAAGAATTACCATAGGGGTTGCCATAATTATTAGAGGAGTTACCAGGATATGGTCTAGCATTGAAATTTCCTCTATGGGCATTATTGTTGAAATTGTTTCTCGAGATAAAATTCACATCAATAGCATCATCATGTTCAATCAAGGTAGACAAGGACGTATCATTGGGATCAACATGGGCATTTTTAGTAGCAAACATATTTATAAGGGCATCCACTTTTTCACTCAAAGTAGCGATTTCCTCGACAGAGATACCTTCTTACCAGTCGGAGCTCTCTTGGTATGCCATTGAGAATAGTTTGCCAAGATGTTGTATAGACGTTTGATGACCTCTCCTATGTCACCTCCATGAAAAGGTACCACCAGCAGCAGAAGCTAGAAGATTTCCAGACACAAAGTTTAGTCCAGCATAGAAATTTTGGATAATCATCCACAAGTTTAAATCATGAGTTGGACAATTTTTAATCATCGATTTCATCCTCTCCCAAGCTTGTGCAACATGTTCATGATCAAGTTTTTAAAAATTCATTATATGATTTCTAAGGTAGATGATCTCAGAAGGAGGAAAATACTTTGTAATAAAAGCATTTTTACATTTATCCCATGTTGCAATACTATTACGTGGTAAAGATGAAAACCAAGCCTTAGCTTTATCTCGTAGTGGAATAGGAAATAATTTTAATTTAACAACATCATTATCCATGTCCTTTTTGTTTTGCATATCACATAGTTTAACAAAAGTATTAAGATGAGCAGTGGATCCTCATTTGGACTTCCCAAAAATTGTTCTTTCATCACAAGGTTCAGCAATGCCGCATTAATATCGAAAGACTCCGCAGTAGTGGCGGGTCGTATAGGAATACTTATAAAATCATTTTTATTAGCATTTGAAAATTCACACAACTTAGTAGTATCTTGAGACATGTTGACCAAGCAAGCAAAGTAACAAGCGAAAGAAGAAAAATAGAGAAGAAACAAGCAAACTAGCAAACTAGTAAAGTAAATATTTTTGTATTTCTATTTTTACATAACTAGCAAAATATAATAGCAAATAAAAAGTAGAACAAGTGAATGATAATTTGTGTGAAGTTACTTGATAGTAGGTTGATGATACTCCCTGGCAACGGCGTTAGAAATCCTTCCTGATACTTGCGATCTGCGTTGGGTTTTCCATGAAGAGGAACGGGTTATTGCAGCACAATACTGGTAAGTATTTCCCTCAGTTTAGAACCAAGGTTTATCGAACCAATAAGATTAACACGCAACCACCGTCTTTAGCAACTGCACACAAAGAAACAAACACTTGCACCCAACGCGGGCAAGAGGGTTGTCAATCCCCTTGGACTCGTTATTTTCAAGCAAGTGAAATAAGTAAATGATAGTTGATGATTATAAATTGCAAAATAAATAAAATATAAATAAATGGAAGTAAGGTATTGAAAGCTTTTGTAAATATATAAGTGAATAGACCCGGGGGCCATAGTTTTCCCTAGTGGCATATCTCACATGTAGAAAGCATATGGTGGGTAAACAAATTACTGTTGGGCAATTGATAGGAAAGTGCATAGTTATGTTCATATTCACGGCAATGATCATGTGTATATAGGCATCACGTCCATAAGAAAATAGGCCGACTCTTGCCTGCACCTATTACTATTACTCCACCCATCGACCGCTATCCAGCATGCATCTTGAGTATTAAGTAAAACAGAGTAATGCTTGGAGAACAATGACATGATGTAGACAAAGTAAACTCAATTAATATGAATAAACCCCATCGTTCTACCCTTAGTGACATCAAAACAAAGATGTATCTTGTCCCATTCTGTCACTAGGATATAGAAACCTGTTAGGTTGAACACACTACAATGCACCCCTCTCACTAAAGAAAGATCAATCTACTTGGCCAAAGCAAATCAATATATCGGAGAGATTTTCGAAGCTATAATAATCATGCAATAAAAATCATATTTAGATTTTAGAGAAGACTCAAATATTTAACATGAATAATCTGAACATAAACCCATAATTCATCGGATCCCAACAAACGCTCCGCACAAAGGAATTACATCTGATAGATCAAAGTGAAGATGCGATGATCATTGTATTGAAGATCAATAGAGAGAGAGATAACCATCTAGGTACTAACTACGGACCCGTACGTCTGTGGTGAACTACTCACACATCACCATGGGAGCAACAAGGATGATGTAGAGGCCCTCCATGATCGGTTCCCTCTCCATTAGGGCACCGGAAAACGCCTCCGTTTGAGATCGCGGCGGAACAGAGACTTGCGGCGGAACAGAGACTTGCGGCGGCAAAAAAAAGTGTTTCGGGATGACCCCTAGGGTTTTTGGAATATATGGGAATTTATAGGCTAGAGAATGGGGTCAGGAGAGCCACGAGGGAGGCACAAGCCATCAGGGCACGCCGACACCCCTGGGCGCGCCCTGATATGTGCTCCTCCCCTCATGCAGAATCCGGTCTCCTCCCGAAGCTTCCAAGTCTTCTTTCGGTCCAGAAAAAATCATAAAAACGTTTCGTGTCAATTGGACTTCGTTTGGTACAGTAAACCTGGAAAGCCAAAAACATGCAGAAAACATTAACTCGCACTGGGCACTGTTCAATACTCAATAGGTTAGTGCTAAAAAATAATATAAATTGGTAAATAAATACTCAAAAATTATCCTAGAATGATAATATTATAGCATGGAACAATAAAAAATTATAGATACATTGGATATGTATCAATGCACACATTTGGATGCTCCATCCCGTGTGCGTAATTATCACATTGAGAACTAGACAATAGCGGGAATTTAGAGCGACGGGGTACATATAATTGCAATTGATTATATCAGGATTCCAACCACCTGCCATGGCACAAATATAATCCGTCAATCCCTAGCTTCAATTGCCATTCCTCTTTTCTTCACACCATGTTTCAGTCACCACCATCTTCATCGTCCCGGCCGGCCGCGCTACACTTACACACACTATCCAATCTCGCTTTCTCTCCATTTTTTTACGTAGTGCAGCCATGTCGAGTGACATCAAGGATGACAGTTCTGCCAGTCTGGCGCCCGTTCTCGGGTCAACCTCAGCATCATGGCGCTCATCTTCCATGAGTCCGGTGTCGAGCCCTGACCTTCATTTTATCTGGCTCGTGGAAGGGACGCGGTCGTGGTTTTGACACGGCAGATGTCCTCATGCAAGGACTTAAGTGTGAGGCCATCGCCATGAGGTGGCGACTCAAAGGGGTTGAACGGGAGAGAGAGTCGGCTTTACCCAGGTTCGGCCCCTCCGATGGAGGTAATAGCCTACGTCCTGCTTTGTGTGTATTGATGAGTAGATCTCGATTACAAGGGTGCGGAATCACTAACCTAGCTTTCGAGAGATTGTAACCTAAGTCTTTTGCCCTAGGGGCTTGCCTTTATATACAGGTCAAGACCTAGGGTTTACATCGGAGTCCGGGTCATACCGTGACTCGTATCCTACTATGCCTCTACCTTGTTTTACCTCCTGCGCAAGATAATGAGTCGGCAGCTTCTGCCCTGTGGGCCTTAAGCCACCGTCCTCTGGATTTGGGCCGCCTGGCGACTTGAGAGACCGTCATCCGTATGTCCTATCTGCACGTCACGGCCCATCTCAATGTTCCTTAGAGAACTGTTAAGGTGTCAACCCGGCCCAGTATGGCGGGTTACATCGCGGGGCTATATCCCCGACATTAGGCCCAAGATTGATTTGAATTCATTCATGTCAATTTCTTCCTCTTTATGGCGGCTCATCATAGGTCCTTCATCTTTCGCAGACTTCATAGTGCCGGCTTGTGCACCTCCACACTTGTCACTTTGTCCATTATTTATCCGTCAATGACGCCACTCTTGCTGACCGTTATCCTTCCAAACCATCATAATGCTTCTGCTTCAAAAACTGCGCCAAATCTAGGCGGTTGCAAAAATCGAGGTGTCTTCTTAGCCATAACTTTGCCGTTTCATTTTTCTCGGGCCGCTTCGTTTTCTTCTCCTTATAAATAAGCCCATTGAAGGCTGTCAGTCACTCCTATCGTCCTCTTCCTTCCGCTTCTCCATCAGTCGAGCTCCATTAGCGCCCCCGAAGCAGCCCAAGGTTTTGGACTCCCTCGCCGACGCCTTTGAGTGTAACACCCTGGTTTCAGTGCTACGGTGATTTTGTACTTAAGATACAGTAATGACCAAGTTTAAGCTAATCCATTTTTGCTAAACAGTGCATGATCACATTTGGATCCTATCTCTTTTCAAAAGTCTTTTGCAATTAAAATTCAATAATAAGTGGTTTAAATAAAAAAATTGCAAACCAAAACTAAAAATCATGCTTAGGTTGCAAATATTCCCTAAGCTATTTTTCAGTCATAACCAACATTTTATAAATTGTTTTGGTGCCTCAAAATAACTAAAACAGAGGTCAAATCATTTATTTAAATGCCTTTTTAATTATAGCAGTTTCTAATATTTTCAAAAGGGCCCCCAAGCTTTTTGTGGCAGTACCTATTATTGCAATGCAAATATTAGGCCAAGTGCCATATTTTAATAAATTCATCTAGCCCTAAAATAAATAAAATAACAGAAAGAATTAAAACATGAAAAGTAAAAAGAAATAAAAATAAAAGGAAAAGGGCTAATTGCCCTGGTCACTTAGGCCTGCCGGCCCAGTGACCAGGCCCAGCCCATCTCCCCCCATCGTCTTCCCCACTGCTCACGGGGGAAGACGTGGGCAAGCCGATGCCCGCCAGCGGCCGCGGCTGTGGGGCTGGCGGTCATCCGGCGGCCTCTCGTCGCCTACAAGGGCCCCTGCGGCGCTCCGAACCCTAGCTCGCCCCCCACTTCCCCCTCTCGCGCCGCCTGCCTCCCCTCGCCCGATCCCGAGCGCCGCCGTCGCCATGGCTTCGGCGTAGCCGTGGCCACCACGCCTCATTCGCCTCGCCTCCTCGCCCAGAAGCTCCGCCGTCGACCCCCGCGTTCACCCCGCCCCAAGCGCGAGCTTGCCACCCCTGCATCGCCCCGTGTCTCCGTCTTCCACCTCGGGTCGCCGCTGCGCTCCGTCGACGATTCTGGCGCCGTCGAGCCTCCCCCGAGCCCGCTGAGCACCTCCGCAGGACCGCTGTCAGCTCCTGCTCCTCCCCCTCCCCCTCTCGCGCTAGATCCGGCCCCGTAGCCCCCTCCCCCTCCATGCCCGACGCTCGGCTCCGCTCGAGCTCGACGCCGGCGAGCCTCCGGTGACCTTTTGGTCCCGGGCCCGTGCTCGTTGGCCTCCCCACATCGCATAGGACCTCCCTGCCCTTTCCGTTTGCTCGCTAGCTCACCGTAGCGCCGTCCCCGTCGGAGCCCGAACAACGCCGCCGCCTCTGCTCGTCGCCGGTGCCGTTTCGGCCCGCCTCAGCTTCCCCCGCTGGCCGGCATGGACTCGCGCACGCCCTAGCATCCGAACCCGCCAAAGAACGCGCGAAACGGTAGAAACCCGAGCTCCTCCCGAGCCCTCCGCCGTGATTTGAGGTCGCCGGCGATGCCTCCGGTCGTCGGAGCTGACCTGGCTGGCTGGGCCCTCCCCCCAGTGACCCTGCTAGTGGCCCTGGGCCCCTAGTTGACCAGTTGACTCGGTCAACTCTGCCGACTGGGCACAGCCCAGTGACTGCCAGGTGGGGCCCGACCCCCCTGTGTGTATGACATGTGGGCCTGGCCCCACTTTAGTTAATTAGGTTAATTTAATTAATCTTGTTAATTAGTTAAACTAATGTGATACTGACATGTGGGGGCCCTAGCTAATTAATCAGTAACTAGTTTAATTTAACTCTGTTTAGACCCTGAGTCTATGGCAGGTGGGGCCCACTGGTCAGGTTTGACCAGTCAGCCCCACTGTTGACTGCTGACATCATACTGATGTCATGATGACGTCATAATTGCTTTTTCGAATTTATTTAAATCTGTTAATTTCTGAATATTATTAAAACTTTAAAAATTAATATAAAATAAACCGTAAGTCAGATGAAAATAATTTATACATGAAAGTTGTTCAGAAAAATCCCACGAATCCATATACGCAGTCCGTTTGTCTGTCACGCGCTCCTATCATAATGAACATGGAACTTTTCCATCGTTTTCGTCTGTCCGGTAGTAGCCCGAGACCCGGAAAGTATCATCAGATATTCTTCCGATCCATCTGCGACGTGTAGTACTGCGTTAGTGCATGCCTAGCTTTGCATATTGCCATGTCATGCATCGTGATTGCCTCTATGCTTTATATTTATTGTTTCTCCCCCTCTTCTTACCGGTAGACCCCGAGACTGATGCTGCTGCCGGGTACGACTATGCCGTTGACGACCAAGCCTTTGCAGCAGAGCAGCAAGGCAAGCAAACCTCCTTGAGCATTCCGATATCGCCCAACTCTTTCCCTCTCATTCTTGCATTAGATTTTGCTACTGTTTTAGCTAGCTCCTATTCTGATGCATAGCCTGCTTTTGATAAACTGCTACTATACCTGCTATTATATCAACTGTTTAGTATAGGTTGATCAATGAATCCTCCGAGGGTGACACCTCGTGAAGTACTCGTGATGCTAACTTTGTAGTGTATCTAGTCGGTCGTGGTTATCGAGGGTGATTCCTCCTTCACCACTCCCGACGACGACTCTGTCGTGCAACCCCTCAAGCGAAGACCATCGAAGGTGAATCCTCTCTGGTCACCTTGACGGTTACATTGAGTGGGATCCATCGAGGGTGGTTCCTCGATTTTCCCCTTGGTGTTATAGACACACGGTTACTTTTACTTTACTGTTGATACATGATGAGGTCAGGATGACCGGAGGATACATGATGAGTTCAGGATGACAGAGGGTGTTGGTGTAATACGACAGGGCGTGACCGGGCATTCTTGGCCCTTGCCACAAGACCTCGAGACGGGGCGACAGGACCACATATCGTGTATCGCGCTCGTCACCGCAATTAATAAAATGCTAATGGTTTGGGTATTTGATCTGAGTTGGTCATTTGACCTTTTCGCACCTTCACGTGGGAGAAGTTATGGGTACTCGGCGTCGTTATATCAGCTGAAGCTCTGCGGACATCAGCAATGGAGCGGCGCGCGCCCGAGTGGTCCGCAACGGCATTGATCTTGTATTAAGTGATGCTAGGAGTGCAAAGGGTGAGTGGGCCCATGACCCCTGCACGCTTAGGATTTAGACCGGCGGGTTGGCCTCTCTGTTGAGACTAGGTAGGGCGACGACGTGTTGATCTTCGAGGCCGGGAATGACCCAGGAAAGTGTGTCCGGCCAAAGGTGATCAAGGGTGATGGAAAATGTGGTGCACCCCTGCAGGGTTGAAATTAACTATTCGAATAGCCGTGTCCACGGTAACAGGACGACTTGGAGTTGTACCTCGATCTACTACAACTAAAATTGTGACTTAAAATTGAAATGAATGTTGGCTCCGAGATTGCTTCCTCGCAGGGAGTCGAGGGAGAATCTTTGGGCGTGGTTACTTAATAAAATTGCTACAATGATATTGTTACATATGAGTTACCAATCTACACTCTTCTAATGCTACAAGATGTTGAAGATGCTAGTCTTCGATAGGACTAGGCCTTCCCCCCTCATTCTTGCTTTCTGCAGTCAGTCCAGATATAACCCCCCTTTCCTTGATAATGATGCATACTTAGCATAGTTCTGATGTCAGTCTTGCGAGTACTTTGGATGAGTACTCACCGCTGCTTTGCATTCTCTTTCCCCCTCGATACGATTACCGCGTTTAGATGACGGAGCCCAGGAGATGGAATACGCCGGAGACGACTACTACACCACCGCCGGAGCCTACTACTACGTGGAGGCTGCCCCCGACCAGCAGTAGGATAGGAGGTTCCTAGGCAGGAGGCCTCGCCTCTTTCGATCTGTTGTTATGTTTGTGCTAGCCTTCTTATGCCAACACTTGTTTACCTTATGTCTATACTCAGATATTATTTGCTTCCGCTGACTTGTTGAATTTGAGCTTATGTATTCGAGCCCTCGAGGCCCCTGGCTTGTAATATGAAGCTTGTATGACTTTAATTTGTGTCTAGAGTTGTGTTGTGATATCTTCCAGTGAGTCCCTAATCTTGGTCGTACGCATTTGCGTGTATGATTAGCGTACGGTCAAATTGGGGGCGTCACAAGTTGGTATCAGAGCCGACTGCCTGTAGGTAGCCCCCTTTCCAACTCCTTGGCTGAAGTTGAGTCTAGTACTTGAAAAACTTTTACTAACATTGTTGTGTGGCTTACGGGCCCACATATCAATCGAGTGGTATTAGGATCTTTTATTCCTCGTATATACTCTGGGTTCTAATCTCTCTCCTCTTTCGGGTTAAAGATTTTGCTAACTCTAACATTAGGCTCTCGTGATCACATCCACCGGAGATTTGTTTCGTCGACAATTGTTTCCTTTGAAGTTATGATGCACACACTGTCATTTGACATCTTTAAATCTTCTTGTTACAGATGCGTCCCGCTAGGCAGGTCGTTCGTCTGACTTTGGCTCACGATACGACTGGGTTCCCGGCCATTCTGGTCAACCTCTTGATCAGGCTGGGATATCGTTGGTACCTCGAGTACACTGTTTACGAGGACTACCGCGAGTTCAACCAGGAACAGTATGAAGTTGAGATGGTTATCTGGGATCGGCGGGCCTCTCCATCACTGAGCTGAACACCTTTCGCGGCATTGGAGTGACCGTTGAGATGGCAGTACATGATGCTGCCTATGCTGCTATTGTTCGTCTCCGTGCAGTGAACCCCTGTTTGGAGGAGACGGCATTCAGATACATCCCGTATGTTCCTACTGGGGTTGATACTGCAGCCGACGCTGAGGTCTGCACCCCTTTCGCGCGGCAGAGCAATGACCGATCCTACACTGCTGTCTGCACCCCCTACGTGAATCGTCGTTACGACCCACAGGTTCTGGTTCAGTACACTGAGGCACTGGATTGCACTACCAGGGCTCTTAACGTCGAGCTGTACGCCACCCGTGCTCGTCTTTATCAGGCTATGGAGCAGTTGTTGCCAACAGTCAGTGCGGGGATGCATACGGAGTACATTCTTCACCCGCGTCGGACTGAGTTTCCTCCAGGTCTTGAGTGGCCTGCGGTTGGAGGTCATACTCCAACACATGGACCTGCGCTTCCGGTTGGGCACCAGATTCTACATCAGGGTGTGCACGGGATGCAGAACCCTACCCCCAGGTTTTACATTTAGGGCCACGTGCAGTTCCGTGGGTTCATTCGTTGTCCCCGACGTTGATGTAGCATATCGCTATGCCTCGTTGTTGTATCCCTCTACCGCGTGCCTGCGTGCCACCTAGTTGTCTAGGTTATTTTCATGCCGGACCTATCGTCTATTTTGTAACAGACTTATTGTTTGTAATAGACCTATGTATGGATCTGTATGTTGAAATTTGAACTACTATGTCGTATCTATTGCACTTCCTTCTTTGTGCAATTTACTTCATGAATGATTCTTTGTCTTTGCAATTACCCAATGCTAAACTACCGCTGTTAAAAATTTGACAGAATGGTTAGGCCAGCTGGTCGTGGTCGTGGTGCGCCTGAACCACCACCGCCACCGGAATACATGGCTGGTATGATGCAGCAGTTTGAACTGAATCGCCAGTTTATGCAAGGGCTTATGGACCAGTTCCCGAGGCTGAATATGAATCAGCAGCCAGCCCCAATGACTCTGCAGGACTTCATGCGTCTCAACACACTACTAGGAAAATGGCTATCCCTAATATCACTATTAGTGGCGCATTATAGAGGTGCTGCGCCACTGCTATATAGCAGTGGCGCACCACCTTTAGGTGCTCCACTAATAGGGAAGTTACTAGTGGCGCACCAGGGAAGCAGTGCGCCACTGGTATTTTTTTGGATTGGGACCAGCCCTCCGTAGGCTTACCAGTGGCGCACCAGATCCAGGTGCGCCACTACTATTTTTGGTAGCAATGGCGCACCTGGCTCTGGTGCGCCACTGGTAAGCCTTGGGAGGGCTGGTCCCAATCCAAAAAAATACCAGTGGCGCACTGATTCTTTGGTGCGCCACTAGTAATACATCCTATTAGTGGCGCATTTTAATAAGGTGCGCCACTAGTAACCTGGGAGCACTATATATCTTCGGGCAGCCACCAACCACACACTCACTTCCCCCCCCCCTCTCTCTTACCACCTCCCACCAAATCTGGATCTAGTCGTGTTACTCCTCCTCCTCACCTCATTTGCACCCTTGATTCACCCAATTTGAGTTGTTAAATCTACTTTTCTTGATAGGTAAGTAAGGGGAAAGCTCTCTTAATTCTAGATCTACTTTCTTTTCTCCCTCCAACACACTCTCTCTCGTGTGTTGTAATGCGAGGTCGCACGTGTGTTGTTATGCGAGCTTGCACATGTTGTATGTGATCAAGGTGTTGCATATGTTTTTGTTTGTAGGTATTTGAAATGCGAGTTGCCAATATTTTGCCGGAATGTTGATTCATTTCCGTTTCGGCGAAAATCGGGCACTACACTTTGGTCCTATTTTTAGGAAAGGTCATGCCAAATTTTTCTTTTGGTTCTAAAATATCCTTTTGCTCTATACCCCGCAGGCGACCATGGTCCGCACGATGACCGAAGGCATCGTGGCTAGGTTTTTGAGATCTGCGAAGGCCGAGATGCTTCAAAAGAACGAGACGGAGATAAGATGTCCGTGTCGAAGATGCAAGCTGACGGGCCTTTTCGACCCGGATTCCAGACAGGTGCGGGACCACCTGCTCGTGTGTGGTTTCATGGATGGCTATCGGTGGCAAGGTGATGAAGATGATTATGAAGTCGTCCATGGGGGCCGGGCAAGAAATAAGGAAGGGCAGCAAGACAATAGCGGCGAGGGCGGGCGAAAAGACGAAGAATCTCCAGGACATGATCACGAAGTAGATGCAGGACACAGTCATCATGTAGAAGATGCCGGACATGATGATGAGGAAGATCAAGACGAAGGGCATGATCATGAAGATGAAGATGCCGGAGCAGACGACGATGGACCATCGATGGGCTGGGTGCATGACCCTCATATTCAAGAGCTGCTTCTCAAGCAGACGGGTAACGCAAGAGCTGCCGCCCGAGAGAAAGCCAAACTGGATCAACTGGAGATAGACGCGGTTACTCCATTGTATGAAGGATGCAGGCCCGAGGATACCCGCCTGAAAGTAACGCTCATGGCTCTGGAGATGAAGGTAAAACACAAAATGACCGACGCATGCTTCGACGAGAACATGTCATTCTGGCACGAACGTCTTCCCATGGGGAACAAGTGCCCGACCAGTTTCGAGGAGGCGAAGAAAATCGTGTGTCCTCTGGATTTACCGCACATGAAATACCATTTGTGCATGAACGATTGCATCATTTATCGGGACGAGCACGCGGAGTCTACCATATGTCCGGTGTGCGGCGTCACTCGATACAAGAAGAGGAAGAAAGCTCCTCGAAAAGTGGTGTGGTACTTTCCGATCACTCCTCGTCTGCAGCGGTATTTCGCGGACCCTAAGCTAGCAGAGCTCCTGCGTTGGCACGCGGATAGGAAGGAGAAGAAGCGAGAAGATGACGGAAATGATCCGGAGATAAATAAAAAAGACAAGATGCTGAGTCACCCTAAGGATGCGAGCCAGTGGCAAGCGTTGAACTTCGAACACCCGGAATTTGGGGACGATCCAAGGAACATCATGCTGGGCGCGAGCACCGATGGAGTCAATCCGTTTGGCAGCCAGAGAAGCACACATAGCACCTGGCCTGTGTTTGTGTGGATGTACAACCTTCCCCCCTGGATGTGCATGAAGAGGAAGTACATTCACATGAGTATGCTAATTGAAGGGACGAAACAACCAGGGAACGACATCAATCTGTATCTGGGGCTGCTGAAAGAGGAGCTAGACACGCTGTGGAAAACGCCAACCAATACATGGGACGCCGCAGCGAAAGAATATTTCCCTATGAGAGCCGCACTGCTCACGACGGTGCACGACTATCTCGGTTACGGATATGTCGCGGGGCAGGTGGTCCACGGATTTTGTGCATGCGTCAGGTGCATGGATGACACAACGTATCGCCAGCTAGATAGAGACCCCGGGTCTTCGAAAATCGTGTTCATGGGACATCGAAGGTGGCTTCGCGACGATGACGCATGGAGAAAACGCAAGGATCTGTTCGATGGTGAAACCGAACCCCGAAGACCCCCACGTACGAGGAGCGGCGAAGAAATAGACGAGCTGTTGAAAAATTGGAAAGAGTGCCCACCGTCGGGAAAGAAGCGAAAGGCGCCAGAGCCGCTGCTGAAGGTATGGAAAACGAGGTCTGTTTTCTGGGACTTGCCGTACTGGAAGATCCTCCGTGTGCCTCACAGCCTTGTTGTCATGCATATCACGAAGAACGTGTGTGAGAGTCTGCTTGGTACCCTGCTCAACATGCCAGAGAGGACCAAAGATGGGCCGAAAGCAAGGGCAGACTTGCAATCAATGGGCATCAGGGAGGAGCTTCACGCAAAACGCCCTAATGATGATGATGATGACGATGATGATGATGATGAGGCGAAGGACACGGAAAGTCGTCGCAAAGGCAAAAAGGCCAAGAAGATCGAATATGACTGCCCTCCCGCGTGCTTCACTCTAAGTCCGAAGGAGATCGAGCAGTTTTTCACCTGCCTCGTAGGAGTAAAACTTCCTTACGGTTACGCAGGGAAGATAAGCAGATACCTAGACTCAGCGAAGCAGAAGTTCAGCGGGATGAAGTCTCACGACTGTCACGTGCTGATGACGCAGATACTTCCAGTTGCAATCCGTGGGATCATGGACGCGCACGTCCGTGAAACGCTATTTGGCCTATGCAACTTTTTCGACGTCATCTCTCGGAAGTCGGTTGGCATGAGGCAACTCAGAAGGCTACAGGAAGAGATCGTGGTGATACTATGCGAGCTTGAGATGTACTTCCCGCCCGCATTCTTCGACGTTATGGTGCATCTGCTGGTCCATATCGTGGAGGATATCATCCAACTCGGGCCGACGTTCCTGCACAGCATGATGCCGTTCGAAAGGATGAATGGTGTCATCAAAGGATACGTTCGCAACAGGGCACGTCCAGATGGAAGCATAGCCAAGGGCTTTCTGACCGAAGAGTGCATCTCCTTCTGCACGAATTATCTAGGCATCGAGAACCCCGTTGGTCTGCCCGTCAACAGGCACCTCGGCAGGCTGGCTGGATGTGGTCACCGCGAGGGTCGCCGCGAAATGCATGTAGACTTCAAGGGTCGACTCGCCGACTTTGAAAGAGCAAACCTAGTCGCGCTGCAACACATTGACGTGGTCGATCCTTGGGTGGTAGAGCACAAAACCTCTATTGAGAAGACATACAATGACCGAGGTCAACAGTGGACGGACGGAGATGTACTCAAAGAGCACAACTCATGTTTCACGCGTTGGTTCAAGGACAAGCTTCTGTCGTACCCTTTACATGAGGATTCTTCCGCGAAAGAAAAACTCATATTCGCCTTGTCACAGGGCGCCGAGCACAACCTGATGACCTATGAGGCATACGATATCAACGGCTACACATTCTACACCGAGGAAAAGGACATGAAGAGCGATTATCAGAACTCCGGGGTAACGATGGAATCCTACACCGGTAACGACAAGGACAGATACTACGGAAGGATCGAGGAAATCTGGGAGCTGAGCTACGCTGGAGAGAAGGTCCCGATGTTCCGTGTCAGATGGGCCAAGAGCGTCCTAAAAGAAGACCGGTATTTCACTACCATGGTTATACCCGAAGCCAAATCCAAGACCGCGGGCGCAAACGCCACCGCGAAAAATGAGCCATGGGTACTGGCATGCCAAGTGGGCCAATGCTTCTTCATTACCGACCCGTCAAAGCCCAGTCGTGTTGTCGTGAGGAGAGGCAAAAGGAACATCATCGGAATGGATGGAGTCACCAATGAGCAAGACTTCGACAAGTACGGCGACCCGAAGATGGAAGATGACGACGACGATGAAGTACCACACACCACAAGAAGAAGCAGGACCACCCTACCTAAAGGACGTCCATTCAAGAGAAGAAGTCAAGGGGTTCCGGGGCTAAATTATTCAACCGCGAGAAAGAAGGGCAAGAAGATTGTGAAAAGATAGCTAAGATCGAATCACGACGTGTCGGCCGCGTGTGTATATGGGCATATTATATTATGTATCATTTTTCTCAAAAAAAATTAATGAAAGTAAGATCTATGTTTTTTTTTCTAACTAAAGTTCTATGTGGTTTTGATGTGTGTAACTAGCCAGTTTCAGTTGGATAAAAAAATAAAGTTTGAGATCGTCCCTTTTTCGCCAATGTGAGAAAAAAATATACTCACAGCAAAAATACAAATATATATATATGTCGATTGTAAAATGGCTTGGAACTTATTCAGGTAGAGCTGTTAATAAAAATAAATCAAAAATTGACACTTTATCACTAATGAAAATACATCAAAAAGAAAATACATAAAAAAAATACATCAAAAAAAATACATCAAAAAATAAAATAACAATGGCGCACCTCTGTCTGGTGCGCCATAAATATCCATATAGCAATGGCGCACCTCTGCCTGGTGCGCCATTGCTATATGGGTATTTATGGCGCACCAGTAGAGGTGCGCCATCGCTATGGGTGTATCGATAGGCCTGCTCCCGACCGCCCATACGTTACCCTCACTCTCATCTCCTCCCCGGCCGCCGCTCTCGATCCCCTCCCCTCCACGCACTGCCCTCCCTCGACCGCCGCCGCCGCCGTCGCCCTCCCCTCCACCGCCCTCCACCGACCTCCACCGGCTCGCCCCCGACCGCGCCTGCTCGCCCCCGACCGCCCCTGCTCGTCCCCGACAGCCCCCGACCGCCCCCGGCCGCACCGGCTCATCCCCGGACGCGCACCTGTACGGCTACCTGAACGACGCCGCCATCCGGGCGCTCCTCCACTCCCGCTTCGACGGCGACAAGTTGGACGCGCTCAACCACCTCCCCCTCATCTCTGAGGGCGTCGCCATCGCCCACCTCTCCCCGCAGGTCCGGCTAGCGTCCCCCTCCTCTCGTCTCATCTCACCCGGTTGATTCCGGCGACTGAATTGAGTGTGTGCTTGCGGTGCAGGCAGTCAAGAACGTGGCGGCGAGGTTGCTGAAGCTGAAGAAGCTCGTCTCGTCTACCTCTATCTGCTCCACTAGGCCGAGAGGTAAGCTCAGCGCCCCACCCTCATCTGCACTCCTCCCTTTGCCTTTTGATTAGTTGAGACAAATTGAAGCTAATTAGGCAGGTTATGGAACGGGTTGTTTAAGAACAATCTCTTCTTTTAGCAAAATCGAGTTCTCTGGATGCTTGGACTCGACCATGAAATTGCTGGCATAGTGCATGGAGTGAAAAACTCGACAAAATTAAACCATGGCTGTGGGCAATCCTAGTGTACTTCCTATGTTAGTCTTACTATAATGGTGCACCCTCAGACTATTAGACTGAATTTCACTTTATGTGGGATTATAATATCTGAAGCTCTAGACATGTTGGTGACTCCAGTGAGTTTGTCAAGAGTCATGAGCTCAAGTGTCATGTAGGTGACTTGCAACTCTGGTTTGGCCTAGCATTTAGTAAACTAAATGTATGGTGATAATAGTGAGTGTAAACTGAAGACGGTCAAACACTTAATGTAAAAAAGTTGTCATTTCAAATTTTGTGGACACATGTAGCAGCATGTGGGACACTGCTGCACTGGTGTTGTCTCTGGTCACTTCTCTGACCCAACTAGACTGAATTATACTCATGGCAAAACTAGCAGAATTATAAACTAGACTGAATTGCATCATCATAAGACATCGATTTAAATAAAGAGTGAAATCAGTACTCTACTAAATCAGTACTCTGCTAGTTACAGAAGGTGGAATCCTTTTTAAGAAAAAAGTTATATAATGTGCACACTGTTTATCTGCTGCCCAATTCTGATCTTCATTCCCTTTCCATTGGTGACCAGAGATTTTCCTTGCAAGAGGACTCGTCGAAGAGGACGTCTTCATATCCTGCCAGTTCAGCTTCTTGTGTGCGCGAGGAATCTCAGCTGCAACTGACAAAAATACCAACCAACCCTATCCACCGCTGGAGCCCCTCTCTTCCGGATAGCAGATGTACACTCAAGCCCTTGCACCTGACAGAAATTACATTTCTATGGTCATGTGATGTGATTTAATTAGCAGAACATGTGGCTGCTGCTATGAATTGTTTCCACTGGCACATATAATGCTTGTTTTTCTAGAAACCTGCCATGTTACTGGAATAATTAAGGAGCTGAAATAAAAAAAGTAACTCTGTTTTGATGCACATATTAGACCTTTTATGTGTGTACACCACAGCTGAAAAGATGTATCTATGAAACTATGCATTGTGCATGCTAGACATCTATATGTACATGTGTGATTTTAAATTACTGTGCATCAAGAGGAAATTAGAGGCACGAACATTGTGCATGCTAGACATCTATATCTTTGTTTTGAAAATCTACTTACATGGGCCTTCCTTCCACAGTTCACTCTAGGTGAAGTGTTAGTGTTAAGGCAGCTACATATGGCTGTTGCCTTTCCTGTAAGTTGCAGCTATGCTATGCTACTACTTTATGTGTGATTGCAGCTGCTTGCTTTGCTGCTGGTGGTGTGTGTGTGTGGTGTGTGTACTGGTGGTGTGCAGCTGCTTGCTTTGCTACTGGTGGTGGTGTGCTGGTGGTGTGTGTTTGGCAGCAGCAGCAGCAGCATGATGCAGTTTCAATGCAAAACCTTTTTATGAATCTGTGCAGGGATTTGTGCCCGTTATTGCCGAAATGTTGATTCATTTCCGTTTCGGCAAAAAACGGGCACTCCTAGGTCAAGAAATTAGCAAAGGTCATGCCGAATTTTTCCTAGAATTTATTTCAATGAAAAAACAAATACTGGTGATTTAAACTGCCATTAGCAATCATATACAATCTTGAAAGTGCATGTGCTCTGTTAATAGTTTTAGGACACTATTTTTCTTGTCATGACACTTATTTTGAGTGTATATGATTGGAAATTTGCCCAGCCTGGGACTAGTGTGGGATGCACTGCCACTTGCAGCACACATCCTGAATACAATTCTACCTTTCCTAGTAGCTACCCCATTGGGTCCCTCCATTGTACTGCCCCACTTTTGTGGTTTTAATCACCACCTCCCCTTTATGCAATTCTACCTTTCCTAGTAGCTACCTGTCCATGCCCATGGTCAAATACTTCTAGAAAACATTGGCCGACTAATTAACAAAGCATGACTAAACCTGCCTTTTATTTTTCCTTTTCTAGTTTTCCTATTTAGAGCGAACATGGCTGACAACGATGAGGCCGGCGGTTCGGGCAAGCCATTCTGGAGGCTGTCCCAGGAGATGGAGGAAGAACCTCACCGCTACGAGGACGCCGCGGAAGACACCGATCCCGACTACACAACCCCTAGTGGCGTCGGGGATGACACCACTGATGGTGCCGCCGGGGATGCCACCACTGATGATGGCAGCGAACGCACAGATGGCAGCCAACCGAAGAGGCAACGGAAGGACCGGCGCCCAAACGTGCTAGGCACCGTCAAGGAGGAATTTACTGAAGTGTCCTCCACTGGGCATCCAACAGCGCCCAAAGAATTAGTCGGTGGGTACGCGGGACAACTCGGGTGCATTCTCCGGAGCACCGTCTCGATCAACACCGAGAACCTAAGGCATCGTGACCGAGGGAATTTGCGCAACCTCCTCTTCACGAAGCTGCACGAACGATACAAGTTCCCCGATGACTTCGCAAACACACGCCTCTCAGGGAATAAAGTGAACAGTGCCGCCGGCACCGAGTACGATCCGTGCGAGCCAGCCGGCACCGAGTACGATCCGTGCTCAGGACGGGCCACCAATATCCAAGGATATCTCGAGGATGGTGCATGTGGCGGGTAGGCTGATGCTACTGACTAATCTGCTCAATGCTGCAACCCCTGCTATGCGGAGTCTGCATGACGGTGTTCTTACTATGGAGAAGCGGCGTCTCTCCGAGAATGATGTGGCATACCCGGTTTTCGTGGCCAAGGTGCCAGAGGGCAAGGGCTTTGTCGATAGCACCATGGGGCGTATGATCGTCCTGCGGTTTGATGACATCTTCGCTATGTTTAACCTTTATCCACTGCACTACACCTTCATTCGGCTATTTTCGCTCAGTATGGAGATGCGGATCATTAGAGACAAGACCCCGGACATCGTGATAGTCGACCCTTTCTACATGCGTGCCAAGATCTTGGGTAGCGCTGGAGACCGGCAAGTCGCGAGTTCATACCTCGAAGGCGTCATCCTGGCGAACCAGGATAAGGATAACTTCCTCGTGCCTTACTTTTCCGAGTAAGTCATCCCCTCACCGCCCCGTAACATATGATTTCTTAGATTTCGATCGTTCTTTTTTTTTTCTAACATTCCGTGTTTTGTGCAGTGACACACATTGCACACTCATCCTCTTAAGCCCAAAATATTCCACGGCCACGTATTTCGACTCGGACCGTCAGTCGAAGAAAGACTACACAAAAATCAAGAAAGTTCTTGATGATGTTCTCCCCGGCTATGCCAAATCTGGAGGCACCTTCAGGAGGCCAATTTGTAGGTACGGCAAGCACGTGTTCACCCACACAACGACGTTCCCTGCGTCAAGCAGCCGCCTGGCAGTCAGAAGGATGTCTACTACGCCCTCCATCACATGCGGGCGATCGTACGGAACCATCATCAGCGTATGCTACCAAATGAGCTCAAAGAATGGGCCGCACACTTGTAGGCAATCCAGGACGAGGACATCAGACAAGAATTCTTTCGCATCCAGTCGGAGTTAGCGGAAATCATCTATGAAGATGTCCTTCGTACCTCGGGGCAGTTCTACCTCAACTATCAACCGTCCAACAGTGACATAGAAACAGCGCTACAAATGCAGGCTGACAACGACCGCACATTCATGACCATCACGAAAGACGGCGGCTTCATCCATGCTCCGGTCCCTGAGTCGAGTCGAAAGTATTGATGCTATGTAGTTCTGAAATATCGATTAGCTCATGTTGTAATTAAACTTTAATGAACTTGTATGTCTCTTCAGTTTGGACAGTCGTTCAACTTATATGTAATCGATGCTATTTATTAGTAGGACCATGAACCGTGCTATTAATGTGTTGCTTTTCTCTTCCGATCCTTTTGTTGCATACTCATATATTGCTTATATATTATCTGTGAATTGCTACTAACGTTTTGTTTGTCTATTGCATAGAGATGCCGTCGTATGTCGTGTACAAGGGTAAGGTTCCCGGAGTCTACGACGACTGGGAGGAGTGTCGGAAATAGGTTTACCGTTTCAGCGGGAACAGTTACAAAGGGTACGCCACTAGGGTAGAGGCGGAAGCTAGATATGCGCGCTATCTAGCGGGAGAGAGGAGGGAGCGGAGGAGGAACCGGATGAAGACCAGTTTCATCGCGATGATGCTCATCGTGACCACAGCTCTCTTCTATGTGATGGTAGTTTAGATGATATCGACTTTGTAATGTGACGACAAACTCGCTACTCGCGGTCTCGAGACTTGTAATGTTCTAACTTTGTTCGGTATTTTAAATTCGGAGACTAATATGATGAATTGTATTCGGAGACTAATCTTCTATTGTATTCGATAAATCTGCTATTTATATGTTGTGCTGTTTATATTCTGTGCTGTAATGTATTTTGTAACCTGTGCAAATATCAGAAAAGCAAAAAAAAAATTCCTAATATTCATAACAGTGGCGCACCATATAGCACTTTAGTGGCGCACATGGATTAACACATTAGTGGCGCACCATATAGCATTTTAGTGGCGCACATGGATTAACACATTAGTGGCGCATCATATGACAGTGCGCCATTAGTAACCCAGTACACATGGCCCCTTCGAGGTATATCAGTGGCGCACTTCTGGGCATAGTAATGGCGCACCAGATGGTGCGCCACTGTTATATAGATTAACAGTGGCGCACCAGGGGTGCGCCATTATTATTTATTAGTAGTGGCGTGATAATAGTGGCGCACCCATAGTGCGCCACTAATAAGGAAAACAGGTGCGCCACTAATAGCCTTTTTTCTAGTAGTGACACTGCGATCTACCGTAGCTCAACTCAGCCGCTTGACGCAGATGACTGGCTTCGTGACATCACTTATGAGCTAGAGTCTTCAGGCACCCCAGTGGCTAGCTATGTCACCTTTGCCTCGTACTTTCTGAAGGGTCCCGTTGCTCAATGGTGGGACAGTCACAGGCGCTCACAGCCTGTTGGGACAATCATCACTTGGCCGGAGTTCCAAGCTGCATTCCGTGCTCGTCACATTCCTCAGGGACTGATGGACAAGAAGAAGCAAGAGTTCCGCAATCTCGTCCAGGGCAACAAAACTATGGATGCTTATCAGCGGGAATTTCTGGATTTGTCCCGCTATGCAGAAGAAGACGTTGCAACTGATGCTCGTAGGCAGGAGAAGTTCCGTGAAGGACTCCACCCGGATATCAAATTGGCACTCCTTGTTCAGGACTTTGATAACTTTCCCACCTTGGTGAACAAGTCCATTCAAGTGGAAACAGGTCTGCAGGACTACAAGGACAGCAGCAAGCGCAACTGTGACATGGGCTCATCTTCGGGATCAGGAACTCAGAAGCGCAAGATCTGGATCCCTCACAACATGTACCATGCACCTGCTCCTGCTCCAAGGCCGTCCTATGCTGCACCTCGTCTGCCTCCTCCACCAACTAGGCAGCCGAGGCTCCCAGCTCCGCCACCACGAGCTCCTGTTCCCCCTTCTCGTCCTGAGGATGGGCTGTGCTTCAAGTGTGGTCGTCCAGGGCACCGTGCTAGAGACTGCAGACAGGATCAGAATCAACTTGCACTGCCTTCCAACCAGCCCCGCAACAACAATGCCAGGCCTAACAATGGTCGTGTTCAGGCTAACAACGTTGAGATGTCTGAAGCACAAGACCAGCCTGCTACTGTGATGGGTACATTCCTTGTTAACTCAGTACCAGCTTCTGTATTGTTTGATACAGGAGCATCGCATTCTTTCATGTCGGAAATTTTTGCATACATGCATGACATTAAGAGTGATGAGATGGACGTTCCCATAGTGGTAAACACCCCCGCGGGCCAATGTCAAACCTCAATGATTAGCCACAATGTCCCCATTGAAATTGAAGGGTTGGAATTCCTTCCCCCCCCCATAATATTGAAGTCTTCCAAGATCGACCTTATCCTGGGAATGGATTGGTTGAAAGCACATACTGCTTCGGTCATTTGTGCCACCAAAATTGTCCACCTCCTGCATCCTTCGAATGAGATAGTCAGCTACCATGCTCATCTTGTTCGAGATGCTGAAGCCCGACTATATGCCATGAATGCTTTAAATGAGTCACCTCTGGCGGGGGTAGAAAACATTCCAGTTGTACGGGACTTCCAGGATGTCTTTCCAGAAGAACTCCCAGGGATTCCCCCTGCTAGAGCTGTCGAGTTTGTCATCGACTTGGTACCCGGTACCACGCCTATAGCCAAGCGTCCTTATAAGATGCCTCCTCATGAGCTCCTTGAGCTTAAGCAAGACAATTCGCTTCGCATGGGCTTCATACGCCCAAGTTCCTCTGCTTGGGGAGCGCCTTCTCTCTTTGTTAAGAAGAAGGATGGTACGAATCGTTTGGTCCAGGACTACCGCCCCATCAACCAGGCTACAATTCAGAATAAATATCCGCTTCCTCGGATCAATGATTTATATGATCAACTTGCTGGTTCCTCAATATTCTCTAAACTTGACTTGAGGTTGGGTTACCATCAGATCCGTGTTCGTGAAGAAGATATCCCTAAGACTGCATTTGTTACTCGCTATGGTTCATACGAATACACCGTCATGTCTTTTGGGCTAACAAATGCTCCAGCAACCTTCTCTCGGTTGATGAATTATATCTTCATGGACTTCCTCGATAAATTCATCATGGTTTATCTGGATGATATTCTGGTATTCTCCAAGAACAAAGAAGAGCATGCTGAACATCTTCGTCTTGTGCTGGAAAAGCTTCGAGAGCATCAGCTATATGCCAAGTATTCCAAGTATGAGTTCTGGTTGGACGAAGTGACCTATCTTGGTCATGTGATCTCCAAACATGGTATTCCGTCAACCCAGAACGACTTCAGGCTATTCTTGACTGGACTCCCCCGAAGAATGTCAAGCAAGTCAGAAGTTTTCTGGGACTCGCCAGCTATTGCCGTCGTTTTGTCGAGAACTTCTCCAAGATTGCCAAGCCATTGACCAATCTGCTTCACAAGGGCGTTAAGTTTGAGTGGACAGACAAATGTCAGGAAAGTTTCCAAGCACTCAAGGACAAGCTGACATCTGCTCCAGTGCTTGCTCCTCCGGATTCTCAAAAGTACTTCATCATTTATTGCGACGCATCCCATCAAGGATTAGGCTGTGTCCTAATGCAAGAACACAGAGTGATTGCGTATGCTTCGCGATAGTTGCGTCACCATGAAGAGAATTATCCAGTGCATGACCTCGAACTTGCCGCGGTGATCTATGCCTTGTTGTTATGGCAACATTACCTTATTGGTAATCGTTGCGAGATATATACTGACCATCAAAGCCTGAAGTACATGTTTACTCAGCCAGACCTAAATCTCCGTCAGAGGCGATGGATGGAAGTAGTGTCAGACTATGACTTCGGTATATCTTATACCCCTAGCAAGGCTAATGTTATGGCAGATGCCTTGAGTCGAAAGGCTTATTGCAATAATCATATGGTTCAAAAGGCTAACCCCCGCCTCCATGAAGAGCTCCGCAAGTTGAATCTTCACATTGTTCCACAAGGTTCTCTTAATAACCTTGTCATGGAACTGACGCTTCTGAGAACTATTAAGTCCGCCCAAGACAAGGATGCTTATATCCTTACGATGAAAGAGGATATTAATTTAGAGAAATCCAAGGAATTCTCGCTTGGTGAAGATGGAGCATTGTACTTCAAGGGTCGCCTTATGGTCCCCCGTTTTGAACTTATGACAGAGAAGGTGATGAAAGAAGCTCACGACACCCCTCTCTCAATTCATCCGGGCAGTACTAAGATGTACCTGGACATCCGTCAAAATTACTAGTGGTCTGGTATGAAGCAAGACATTGCTCGCTCTATTGAAGAATGTGACGTTTGTCGCCGGGTCAAAGCTGAACATCAGAAACCTGCTGGACTTCTGCAACCACTCCCTATTCCTGAATGGAAATGGGACAAGATTCAGATGGACTTCGTCATGGGTTTTCCAAAGTCGCAGAAGGGTAATGATTCTATCTTTGTCGTCATCGACCAATTCTCAAAGGTCGCACACTTCCTGCCAGTCAAGGAGACAATTACTGCTAGTCAATTAGCAGCCTTGTATACCTCAAGGATTGTTTCACTCCATGGCATTCCATAGGAAATCAGTTCAGACCGTGGCAGTATTTTCACCTCCAATTTCTGGGAAAGTTTCCAAGTAGCAATGGGAACTCATATTACCTGGAGCACAACGTATCACCCTCAGTCGCAAGGTCAAGTTGAACGAGTTAATCAAGTCCTTGAAGACATGCTACGGGCTTGTGTTATCTCTTTCGGCAAGAAGTGGGAAGAATCTCTTCCTTATGCTGAATTTTCTTATAACAACAGCTATCAAGCCAGCTTGAAGATGGCCCCATTTGAAGTGTTGTATCGATGTAAATGCCGAACCCCTCTGAACTAGTCAGAAACTGGGGAACGTGCACTCATTGGTCCGGACATTATCCAGCAAGCCGAAGAGCAAGTCCGCATTGTTCGGGATAATCTCAAAGCGGCCCAGTCCCGTCAGAAGAGCAATTATGACAAGAAGCACTGGGGTTCAACCTAACAAGCCGGTGATAAGGCTTATCCGCGTGTTACTCCCTTGAGGGGCACTCATCGGTTCGGAGTCAAGGGCAAGCTAGCTCCTCGCTACGTTGGTCCCTTCCGCGTTATTGAAAGACGTGGGTATGTGGCTTATAAATTGGAGCTGCCACCAAAATTCTCCCATATCCATGATGTATTCCATGTGTCACAACTTCGTCGTTGCTTCAAGGATCCGCATCGTGAGGTGGATCCCGAATTGTTGAAGTGCAGGATAATCTCACTTACAAAGAGCATCCGATCCGCGTTCTTGATGAAACCAAACGTCGGACCCATCAGAAGGTTACCAAGTTCTTCAAAGTGTAGTGGTCAAATCATTCTGAAGATGAAGCCACTTGGGAACGCGAGGATAACCTTTGGGCAGAATATCCCGATCTTCTCCCTTCTACCTAATAATTCTCAGGACGAGAAGTTCTTTTAGTAGGGGAGAGTTGTAACACCCTGGTTTCAGTGCTACGGTGATTTTGTAATTAAGCTACAGTAATGACCAAGTTTAAGCCAATCCATTTTTGCTAAACAGTGCATGATCACATTTGGATCCTATCTCTTTTCAAAAGTCTTTTGCAATTAAAATTCAAAAATAAGTGGTTTAAATAAAAAAAATTGCAAACCAGAAATAAAAATCATGCTTAGGTTGCAAATATTCCCTAAGCTATTTTTTAGTCATAACCAACATTTTATAAATTGTTTTGGTGCCTCAAAATAACTAAAACAGAGGCCAAATCATTTATTTAAATGCCTTTTTAATTATAGCAGTTTATAATAATTTCAAAAGGGCCCCCAAGCTTTTTGCGGCAGTACCTAATATTGCAATGCAAATATTAGGCCAAGTGCCATATTTTAATAAATTCATCTAGACCTAAAATAAATAAAATAACAGAAAGAATTAAAACATGAAAAGTAAAAAAGAAATAAAAATAAAAGGAAAAGGGCTAATTGCCCTGGTCACTTAGGCCTGCCAGCCCAGTGACAAGGCCCAGCACATCTCCCCCCATCGTATTCCCCACTGCTCGCGGGGGAAGACGTGGGCAAGCCGATGCCCGCCAGCGGCCGCGACCGTCGCGCTGGCAGCCATCCGGCGGCCTCTCGTCTCCTACAAGGGCCCCTGCAGCGCCCCGAACCCTAGCTCACCCCCCACTTCCCCGTCTCGCGCTGCCTGCCTCCCCTTGCTCGATCCCGAGCGCCGCCGTCGCCATGGCTCCGGCGTCGACCCATTCGCCTCGCCTCCTCGCCCAGAAGCTCCGCCGTCGACCCCCGCGTTCACCCCGCCCCCAAGCGCGAGATCGCCACCCTTGCATCGCCCCGTGTCTTCGTCTTCCTCCTCGGGTCGCCGCCGCGCTCCGTCGATGATTCCGGCGCCGCCGAGCCTCCCCCAAGCCCGCTGAGCACCTCTGCAGGACCGCTGTGAGCTCCTGCTCCTCCCCATCTCCCTCTCGCGCTAGATCCGGCTCCGTAGCCCCCTCCCCCTCCATGCCCGACGCTCCGCTCCGCTCGAGCTCGACGCCGACGAGCCTCAGGTGACCTTTTGGTCCCGGGCCCGTGCTTGTTGGCTTCCCCGCATCGCGTAGGACCTCCCTGCCCTTTCCGTTTGCTCGCTAGCTCACCGTAGCGCCGTCCCCGTCGGAGCCCGAACAACGCCGCCGCCTCTGCTCGTCGCCGGCATCGTTCCGGCCCGCCTCAGCTTCCCCCGCTCGCCAGAATGGACTCGCGCACGCCCTAGCTTCCGAACCCGCCAAAGAACGCGCGAAACGGTGCCCTCTGGGAGAAACCCGAGCTCCTCCCGAGACCTCCGCCGTGATTTGAGGTCGCCGGCGACACCTCCGGTCGCCGGAGCTGACCTGGCCGGCTGGGGCCACCCCCCAGTGACCCTGCCAGTGGCCCCGGGCCCCCAGTTGACCAGTTGACTCGGTCAACTATGCTGACTAGGCACAGCCCAGTCACTGCCAGGTGGGGCCCGACCCCCCTGTGTGTATGACATGTGGGCCTGGCCCCACTTTAGTTAATTAGGTTAATTTAATTATTCCTGTTAATTAGTTAAAACTAATGTGATACTGACATGTGGGGCCCCTAGCTAATTAATCAGTAACTAGTTTAATTTAACTCTGTTTAGACCCTGAGTCTATGGCAGGTGGGACCCATTGGTCAGGTTTGACTAGTCAGCCCCACTGTTCGCTGCTGACGTCATACTGATGTCATGATGACGTCATAAATGCTTTTTCGAATTTATTTAAATCTGTTAATTTCTGAATATTATTAAAACTTTAAAAATTAATATAAAATAAACCGTAAGTCAGATGAAAATAATTTATACATGAAAGTTGTTCAAAAAAATCCCACGAATCCGAATAGGCAGTCCGTTCGTTTGTCAAGCGCTCCTATCATAACGAACATGGAACTTTTCCATCGTTTTCGTCTGTCCGGTAGTAGCCCGAGACCCGGAAAATATCATCAGATATTCTTCCGATCCGTCTGCGACGTGTAGTACTGCGTTAGTGCATGCCTAGCTCTGCATATTGCCATGTCATGCATCGTGATTGCCTCTATGCTTTATATTTATTGTTTCTCCCCCCTCTTCTTACCGGTAGACCCCCAGACTGACGTTGCTGCCGGGTACGACTACGCCGTTGACGACCAGGCCTTTGCAGCAGAGCAGCAAGGCAAGGAAACCTCCTTGAGCATTCCGATATCGTCCAATTCTTTCCCTCTCATTCTTGCATTAGATTTTTCTACTGTGTTAGCTAGCTCCTATTCTGATGCATAGCCTGCTTTTGATAAACTGCTACTATACCTGCTATTATATCAACTGCTTAGTATAGGTTGATCAATGAATCCCCTGTGACCCCCTTAGTCCCAGTTGCCCCTGCTTCTTCATCGACGACTCGACGACTTGAAGACTCAAAGACTCGGTCAACCGACTGACCAGCCATGCCCGTCACATTCACCGCACACCCCTTAGTTGTATGACTCTGCAGAGCTACTATCGAGTACCGAGGGTGACACCTCGTGAAGTACTCATGATGCTAACTTTGTAGTGTAGCTAGTCGGTCATGGTTATCGAGGGTGATTCCTCCTTCACCACTCCCGACGACGACTCTGTCATGCAACCCCTCAAGCAAAGACCATCGAGGGTGAATCCTCTCTGGTCACCTTGACGGTTACAATGAGTGGGATCCATCGAGGGTGATTCCTCGATTTTCCCCTTGGTGTTATAGACACACGGTTAGTTTTACTTTACTGTTGATACATGATGAGGTCAGGATGACCTGAGGGTGTTGGTCTAATACGACAGGGTGTGGCTGGGCATTCTTGGCCCTTGCCACAAGACCTCGAGACGGGGCGACGGGACCACATATCGTGTATCACGCTCGTCACCGCAATTAATAAAATGCTATTGGTTTGGGTATTTGATCTGAGTTGGTCATTTGACCTTTTCGCACTAACCTTCACGTGGGAGAAGTTATGGGTACTCGGCGTCGTTGTATCAGCCGAAGCTCTTCGGACGTCAACAATGGAGCGGCGCGCGCCCGAGTGGTC
Source organism: Elymus sibiricus (assembly GCA_039707655.1). Lineage (NCBI taxonomy): Eukaryota > Viridiplantae > Streptophyta > Magnoliopsida > Poales > Poaceae > Elymus > Elymus sibiricus. Next base: position 333,393,904 of record CM077663.1, on the reverse strand, counting down.
CGCAATGGCATTGATCTTGTATTAAGTGATGCTAGGACTGACATCGGCCGCGTACGCATCGTGCAGGAGTGCAAAGGGTGAGTGGGCCCATGACCCCTGCACGCTTAGGATTTAGACCGGCGGGCTGGCCTCTCTATTGAGCCAAGGTAGGGCGACGACGTGTTGATCTTCGAGGCCGGGCATGACCCAGGAAAGTGTGTCCGGCCAAAGGTGATCAAGCGTGATGGAAAACGTGGTGCACCCCTGCAGGGTTGAAATTAACTATTCGAATAGTCGTGTCCACGGTAACAGGACGACTTGGAGTTGTACCTCGATCTACTACAACTAAAATTGTGACTTAAAATTGAAATGAATGTTGGCTCCGAGATTGCTTCCTCGCAGGGCGTCGAGGGAGAATCTTTGGGCGTGGTTACTTAATAAAATTGCTACAATGATATTGTTACATATGAGTTACCAATCTACACTGTTCTAATGCTACAAGATGTTGAAGATGCTAATCTTTGATAGGACTAGGCCTTCCCCCCCTCATTCTTGCTTTCTGCAGTCAGTCTAGATATAACCCCCCCTTTCCTTGATAATGATGCATACTTAGCATAGTTCTGATGTCAGTCTTGCGAGTACTTTGGATGAGTACTCACTGCTGCTTTGCATTCTCTTTCCCCCTCGATACGATTACCGCGTTCAGATGACGGAGCCCAGGAGATGGAATACGCCAGAGACGACTACTACACCACCGCCGGAGCCTACTACTACGTGGAGGCTGCCCCCGGCCAGCAGTAGGATAGGAGGTTCCCAGGCAGGAGGCCTCGCCTCTTTCGATTCGTTGTTATGTTTGTGCTAGCCTTCTTAAGGCAACACTTGTTTAACTTATGTCTGTACTCATATATTATTTGCTTCCGCTGACTTGTTGAATTTGAGCTTATGTATTCGAGCCCTCGAGGCCCCTGGCTTGTAATATGAAGCTTGTATGACTTTAATTTGTGTCTAGAGTTGTGTTGTGATATCTTCCAGTGAGTCCCTAATCTTGGTCGTACGCATTTGCGTGTATGATTAGCGTATGGTCAAATTGGGGGCGTCACATCGAGCCTCCCCGCGGCCGTTAGAAAACAAGAACGATCGTCTCCGCCTCCGTCTGGACGCAATCCGGTATGCATCCTTGGCACTTTATGGTTCGATGCTTTTAGTATTCTCGCCGTGTTCATCTTGTTCATTCGTGATCCACTCGGTAGGCCATTTGTCGCTTATTTGTCGCTGCATAGTTGCGGTATGATTCCCGCGTTATTTTCTCTTTGGTAGATACAAAATGAACCACGCAGAATCATCCCTCAAATGCAGTAGTTTCGGCCTCTCTGCTGACTTAGAACATTTATCTCGTAATTTTTCTTCATTTAGTAGATCCGTTCATTAGGGGTGCATCCATGGAAACCTGTTTATAACCCAATTTTTTTTGCTAAGGGTCGATGACGTCCTCTTGTCCCTTATTGATTTTGCTGGCTTATCATAGAATTTTGATATGGGCGACTTAATGATTCCTTCCAGCTTATTTCTCTTACTGCTCTTTGTTGTCGTTACTCAACCCGTCATGGCTCCAAAGAATTCTAAAGTTTGTGACTAGGCCAAGTCCAAAGAATCCAAACTTACTCTGGAAAACCTTGTGAACCAAGGTTTGTTGCCGGCTCAAAAAGCTATTGACTGGAAAGCTCCCAAGGAAGAGTCATTCCCACAACCACGGCAAGGAGAGGTCGTAGTCTTTACTGATCATCTGCGTCGGGGTTTCCGTCCTCCCGGCTCAAAATTCTTCACGGACCTTCTGCACTTCTTCAAACTTAGGCCTCAGGATGTTGGCCCAAACTCCATGACCAATATTTGCCAATTTCAAGTATTATTCGAAGTCTACCTTCAGATTGAGCCGTCAGTGACCCTTTTTAGGGAATTCTTTTACCTTAACCACCAGACTGAGGTGAAGAACGGTGCTTCCTGTGAGCTTGGTGGTGTCTCAATCCAGAAGAGAAAGAAAAGCACCTTCCCAGAGTCGAAACTGGTGAGTCACCCAAAGGGGTGGAATAAGACTTGGTTCTATTGCAAAAACACTGCTCCTGAAGGGGAAAATCCCCTGCCGGGTTTCAGATTGGAGAGACTTAGTGGGAAAGAGGACTTTCCAGGCTGGCCAGCGGATGAAGAAAGGGCTCCGCTAGCTCCTCTTCACACCAAGCTGAGAGCTCTAACTGCTCATGGTCTGACTGGGATAGATTTGATTCGTTGTTGGCTACAATGGCGAATCCCACCAGTTAGCTTGAGGGGCGGCTTGATGTGTGAATATTCAGGCGCCACAAATGATCATCAACGTTTCTCTCGCAAAAACCTCTCTGACGATGCTCTTACAAGGGAGACCAAAAAGTTCTTCTCCGACTCAAGAGAACAATGTAGTGTTACTGGTTTGGGCCCATTTTATCTTCTCAACCCACCACCTCAGGTACTGCTTGTCTTCATTGTATTTTTTCTAATATTACCCTTGACTCGCCATTATTCATCATGTACTTTTCATAATTGCAGGAAGGTTCTATCTTTTGGAAAGTGACTCCCCAAGCTCTTCCCCCTCGCCGGGTAGAAAAAATACTCCGGTCTCTGTGTCGTCTTCGGAGGAGGAATCTGAGGTAGAACTCAACTCTCTTGGCCACCTGTTTATCGAGCTTGCTGACACGCCCTCTTATCAGGATGACTCGGAGTCCAGCCAAGACGGCGAAGCCAAGGTAATTCCAACCTCTTCCGATTCAGAAATATTTGTCCCCCGAAAACCAAGACAAACCATCCGAAAGGTTAGGTTAACTCATCCAGAAGCTTATTTGGCTCATGATTTTCCTTTGAAGAAGGCACTATTTACCTGCTTGTCTAAGCGCAAGCCTCAAGACAACACGGACAGTGCGGACCCTAGTCTGTCCCATGCGCCACCGGCTCGCAAATCACGCCTTGAGGTGCCCCATAGCCCAACTGATTCTCGTCCTAGAGCCGGCTTATTTAAACAACTACTCAGTCCTTCAAATTCCCTTTATCAGGCTCCTCCTTCGTTGTCAGGCGACTCAAGCGCATCGCAACTTCCCCCTTTGATCGTTAATCGTGGGTATGCTTCTAATTTTGCAGTGTTGCTTTTATGCCTTTCATCTTTTAACTCGTCCTATCATGACCTTTGTTTTTATTGATAATCTTCAGGGCCAAAGCCGTAGTGTCCAAACGGGCCGGCGGATCATCCTCTGGGACGGTAAGCCATGAGGTGTCAATCCCTCCGCTAGAGAAAACAACTCCGATGATTAGTCCTTCTGTTGAGAAGGAGTCGGGTATGGAAATGGAACCAACAGCCGCCACTGAGACTTCTGAATCAAATGATCCGGATTTTATGGACATTACCCTTGAGCCGGCTCATGCAGATGTTGAATTTGTCAAGGAGAGATTTCATACTCCCATTGCTTCCATTTCTTTGGCCAAGATTGTGAACAAAGATGAGTCGGCGAACCTGGATAAAGGGAAAACCAAGATGGAATATCCAGAATTGTATGTGCTTAACATTGAAGATTTGTACCAGCAGTACCTGACCCGACTATCTGAAAGCCGAGAAATCGAGCAGGGCATGATAAATGCCATGAAGGAAAAATATGAGGTAATCTTGCTTTACCACCAGCTTGTATATTACCATTAGCTTTCGAAGACCAACTTATCATGATAAGCTGGTTTTATAAAATACTTAGGACCCGTAGGAGTGTAGCCCCCAAGGGCCGGCTCATCTTCTTGAGGTGAGTCGGTTCTTTTATACTTCAATAAGTTCGACATGTAGCCCCCAAGGGCCGGCTCATCTTCTTGAGATGAGTCGGGTCTTTTATACTATAAGAAGTTCGACCTGTAGCCCCCAAGGGCCGGCTCATCTTCTTGAGATGAGTCGGGTCTTTTATACTATAAGAAGCTCGACCTGTAGCCCCCATGGGCTAGCTCATCTTCTTGAGATAAGTCAGGTCTTTCATTCATATCGTAGTTGTGAAACAAAACTGATATGCATTAGCCCCCAAGTGTCAAGGATATTGCTTGCAATCTTCTTGGGACTTGAAATAAAAGTAAGCTGTCTTATGGCGATATAACCATCAATATGAATGTTGCTAACTCTTGTTGTGCATCTTTCAGGGATATGTTGAGGATGCTGAGTCGGTTGCTGTGAAACTGCAAAAACAGCTCAAAGAAGAAAAGAAGTTAAAATCGGAGGCCGAGTCCTTGGCAGCTCAGTTTGAAGATGCTGCACGTCAGGCAAATGAATGTCTTGAACGAGCCCTCGAGTTGTTCGAAGCGGAGAAGATTATCTTAACAAGGCGTGCTGAAAAAGCTAAGAAACAACTCGAACCCTTCAAGGTAAAATATAACACGCTCGTGAAGCAGATCAACGAGATGTTAACAACAATCTTTGGTAAGTGCCCCGTGTCAGCGTCAAATCCGACATATCTCGTAGTAGGGGTCCTAAGCTAGGCGTCTTGGAGCAATGGTAACATGGACATAGGATTTTACCCAGGTTTGGGCTCTCTCGAGGAGATAATACCCTACGTCCTGCTTTTGATTGTATTCGTATGGGGGGGTAGTACATAGTACAGGTATTTACCACGAGATTGTTGTAATGATATGAGATTGTCTATTGACTAGCCTGGCCTCGGTTTATATAATACCAGAGGCCTAGGGTTTAGAGGAGTCCTTGTCTTGTGCGCCAAGTCTTGTGGAATCTCCCTTGTATGCATCATGGGCTGCCCGAAGTGGCCCATTAGTGAATCGTCATGGGGGTCCTCGGCCCGACCCATAGGTCGGGAGACGACGTGGTGAGTACCCCCTAGTCCATGACACCATCAGTAGCCCCCTGAACCGGTCTTCAAGTTGGGGACGCTCCTCGGTTCTTCCGAACAGATCTTTGTCTTTGGTCGTCGGTCTTGAAAACTGGTTCAACAAATCTTCCCATCTTTGATCTTGAGGATCGCCGAAGTGTATCCGAAGAGTTCACCCGCCTGGTATCCGAGGAGCCCCTTTAAGTTCTCGGCCTTTATCAATGCCTTGTTAATTTTTACGCCACACCTTGGGTTTGAAGTGCTCCCCATACGACGGTGTCCTCTTGCGTCCGAGCTCCAATGCCGAACTGCATCCGAGGTGCATTATTGTAGCCGAGCTCCAACGCTAGCCGGCATCCGAGGTGTCATAGATTACCTCGGTCTCAAAAAATTTGAAGGAGTCAATCCGAGCTTAAATGCCGGAATAGACTTTTATGGAGCCAGCCATTCGCATTCGAGCTTTATGCCGGACTGCTTCCGAGGTGTCTCTGATCGTGAGCTTTACGCCGGACTACTTCCGAGCTCCAACGCCGGACTGCATTCGAGCTCCAACGATGATCAGCGTCCGAGGTCTCATAAATTACCTCGGTCTTTTAAAAAATGAAGGAATTCAGCCGAGATTAATGCCGGAAATGCCCTCTATGGAGCCAGCCACTTGCGCCCGAGCTTTATGCTGGACTGCTTTCGAGGTGGTGCACCACCCCGACCGTAGGCTGATTTTTTGTGGATATTTTCGATTGGTGCAATTTATTCTCTGCCGAGATATATAGCCAGAAGCCCGCAAGGTGCGTGTCGGTCTAAAACCCATGATGCACCTGAAGGATAAAAGAAAACCACTAATCCCAGTAGCCCCTGAGACTTAGGTCGATTTGCAAAATCGGTCTGAGGATCAAGTTCTTGCTCGGCGGCATACGTTAGGGATAGAAACGCGGTACGCAGTAGTTTCCGAGACTCGGGTTGGGTGCAGCCGACCAACGTGAGGATCGAATCTTCTCGGGAACCATATTGCACTTTGGATTTGCTGCATTGAATAGGCAATGTAGTAGCCCCCGAGCCTTAATTTAGGCACGGGTGGTTGAATAAATGATCGATATTTGTTTGACACAAACTTTGTTATGTTTGACACAATTTATGTGTAATGATTCTATGTATCCAAGTACTTTTCATCATTAATGCTAGGATCCACATTGTACAAGACTTTGTTGACCAACCATCGGCTTCAACCTCCTTGGCCAGTAGCCGAGGAGTGTTTGTCCTACTTTATAAAGCCTTTATAAGGGCAAAGATTTACGACAAACAAGGCAATCCGGCCATACGATTTTATAAACAAAGGTACGTGGAGAGATATGGTATATTACTTATTTAACGTAAGAAACATCTTCTGGGAAAAAAAGTTCATTTATAAGTTCCTTTTCCCAGGATATCATGTTGACCATGATCGTGAAACCTCAACTCCGATCAATGTGGGAGGAAAATATTGGGGATTTAGTTCGGGGAATGTTCCTGAACTCCGTGGTCTTTAATGAACCAAATTTTTCACTTCCGTCATTGCTGATCAATTATATTGTTAAGATGGCTAGCTTTTGGCTTCACCCAGTCTGAGGTACTAACCCGGATGACCCGGAAGTAACAATCATAGAGGTGCTCCCTTTACCCCCTAGCCAAACAATCGGGAACGTAGGGGGTAAGCACAGGAGCCAGACAACCCAGCTTGGCCGAAATCTTAAGTCAAATTGATGCATATTTATGGCTTTATAACGATGATTATGGAAGGCAACACTCACATATTGAATACAAATGCTTTTATGCTATATGCTATTTTGACTCCTTTGTGACCATTTATCATTTGAGAGTGGCCCATCGTCGGTTTCTACCCCTTTGTAGATGCTACGCAGGGTGTTTCCACAGTAACAAGACAACCCTTAGCCGATGTTTCGGTGCTCGGAGGCGGTTGTGTTAGCGGAAAAGAGGCAATCAGATATATAGGCTTTATAACTTTCACTTGGTCATAGGAGCTTAAAGTTTGGGAGACCAGTTACTAGCCCCGGGTTAGTGTTCGGCGTCAGCCGAGGTCAAGCCATTAACACTCCGGCCAAATTTATGAAAGGCCCATGAGGTAACCTCTATCGGTCTATAGTTTGACAGAGTCATCGGAACGCTGACCAGTTTTCGCTCATTGTGACAGTCAGTTTTCGGCTTTCTCCACTGAGGTACTTGACCAGTTAAATCGGAAGTACAATCGCAGTGGTTCTCCCTTTGCACACCTAGCCGAACAAAGTGGAATGTAGGAGGCAATCACAGGAGCAGGGAAACCCAACAATTGACCGAAGACACAATTTAAAACTGATGCATATAAAGGAATATCCGAGAACCTTTTGCCGAGGACTCCATGGAGTACCTCGGCTTTTGGTGGGTTCGGCCCTAGCTGCAGCCCCCCGTTGATATTGCCGAAGACTTACAGGCGTTTGGCGTTGTACTGCGAGAGTTATGCTCGGAAAAACCAAAAAAACTTACACAAAAACTTTATATTTAAATAGAATCAATTTTTTTTGCCAACCCGAAATTGGTCTTAAAATTAATATGTGCTTCAGTCGTGCTTTAACATGATACATCCGATCTCCGGACTTCAAGCGGGCCAGCCTTTGCCTACAACCTCCATATCCCGAAGGCGGAGTGTTTCTCCGAGGCCTGTTTAGCGAACTAAACTCGAGCGGCTTTAGAAAGAAAACAGGCTACCCAGCTATTGACCACACACTCGTGTCGGAAAAAAAGAGTAGCAGAAAAAGACTTTGCAACGACCAAGAAGAAAACACATTTATTATAAAATGGCTCATACAAATTTAAGAGCCCCCAGTTAAATCGGGTAAAAAATTAACAAATAAAGTTTTTAACAAACAATTTTTTTTTGTTTAAGAAAAAATATAATGTTTGGTTGAACCAAACAAAAAGTAAAATTTCAAAGAGAGATGAGCACGAAAACGACTTAGCTGGTTAATATGCTCGCTGCGGTCCGGGGTTGTGGCAGGACGGAGACGTAGTCCTCAGCCTGTCCAAGGTCCCATCCCCAAGCCCGAGGTAACCAAGAGAAGATCTCGGATCGAGAAGTGGCAACGCAACACGGTTGCAGCAGCGAGGCGAAGCCCCCGGTCCAACCGAGCAGACAGAGTAGTTCGGCAGCATGACGGCAAAGCCCTCAGTTATCACGGGAAAAGGAAGTGTTTTTAACAAACAAACTTTTTTATTTAACACAAATATAATGCTTGGCCGAACCGAACAAAAAAAAAATATTTTTTTAAAAAAATTGAGCATGAAAGCGACTTATATGGTTAATGTGCTCGGTGTTGAAGACATGGACCGAGCTTGAGGCGGGTCGAGGTGACCGAGCGAGGAGCTCAGCTTGATGAAGTGGCAACGCAACGCGGTTGCTGCGGTGAGGCGAAGCCCCCGGTCCAGCCGAGGAGATGAAGTTGGTCGGCTGGTGACGCCAAAGTCCCCAAAGCAGGCTGATGAAGATATTGCGTGGGGATGCCGACACAGGGTAGTGCACCAAGGCGATGACACAATTTGGTCGACGGAGGCGGGACGACGACGTCGCCGCACCGAGGTGACCGCGTTACACAGTCGGAGTTAATTACCGGCGCACATAATATAGTGCAAGCCCAAAGTAATAACAAATAAAGGTAATGATAATATCTATATTATAAAGGAATTCTTCTACTTATTTAAATTAAGTGAAGTAAATAATTAAAGGAATATGGCCTGGGCATCGAGGTTGGCAGAGGCGGGACGACGACGTCGGCTCGCCGAGGTAGCGGCGTCGCATAGTCGAGGTTGGTTATCTGGTGCGAAGTCGATGTCGACATAGGTCGGAAATAAGCAAGAGGCTGTCCAGACCGACGTCCCACACAAACTTTAGTAGAATGTATCTGAAAAATAATACAGTGCCAACGAACAAAAAATATTTTGTACAAAATAAATTTGTGTTGTAAACGAAGAGCCAGGAAAAATAAAACCTAGCATTATCGTGTGTGGTTGCGACGGATCGATCAGCAGGGCTTTATGCATCATACAGTAGTTGGAGATCGACATGGAGTCGGCAGTTTGGCTTCCACGGGGAGTTTGCCATACCAATTGACGGAAAAGGGCAAAAACTAAATATTAGATTCAGTCTCCACGTGAACATGCAAAAACCAAAGGTACTATCTAAATTCGTGCTTGTGCTTGATTAAAAGTACTACTCCTGACGAAGCATTAGCTGATGAATTAATTACGTAATTAATTGTAAAAACAATTAATTTACTTCCCTGGTGGTTCCGTGAAGAGGAGATAGTAGGACCTCGGTTGAACTCATGCAAAGTTCCAAGCTGGAAAAGATGCACGGCGTTGTGGTTGTCCCGAAGGCCACGTGCGGAACGAAAAGGCTATAGCAGTCGCTTCGCTGTCTTCGGTTTCTTTTCTACAACAGGTTCCACAAGCTGCAGCATAGAGCGGATGTATCGCCCGATCGATCCGATCTTGCCGCCGAGCTCGGCCGCCAGACATCCTGCCGCCGCCGCTTTAAGTGTGCGTCGTCATCCGCCGCCGGTAAATCCACGCCTGCCTCCTGCCGCCAAAGTTTGGTGTAGACACCTCTACACAATGCTATCGGTCCGCTGGTCCATCGCACACCCGAGCATTGTCTAGCACTTTTTAACAAGCTTGATCTATGATTTTTTTACACAGAATAGCGAAGATATTTTTGCAACCAAATCGATCTTATGCAAAACAAAATAAACTGAAATCATAACACCTAATTTGGCGTCGATTGAAGATCCATTGCACCCTGGCGACCGCCCCGCAGGCTACTGGCCAGCGCTCGGCCAAACTAATGAAGTCGGCTGAGCACGAAGCGATGCCAGTTTGGAGCCGATCGGACCACCACGTCGATCGCAGGGCAGCGGGCCGGAATATAAACAGGTCGGCAAAAATCTGATGTTCCTTTTGAGGTAACCGTGCGCAGAAATCCGAGGTGAAAAAGCCTTTAAGTTCATCTACTAGTCTCATGGTCCTGAGCTGTCCACGGCGTGCTAGTGCTTGAGGTGGCACATCCCTTGCTCGATCTGCGTGCTAGCCCAGGAAAAGGTGCAGACACTTTTGTAAGTCGATTTGATCTCCAGGGGATAATCTGCCAGGGAGTAATTAGATATTGCCCATATATACGCTGCCCGAGTTGTGCCCTTCCAGACTCCTCGTGACTGCTTTGGGGCGTGGGACTGTGTATGTCGAGGCCAGCGCTCGGCCAACTTGCTGGAGACGATTTCGGCCTGGATGCTGCCGCCATACAATCCTCGGCTTTGCAGAACTTTTGACGCCTAGCGTCTGCGGATCGATCTCCGATGAACTTGCTAAACAAAAAAAAAGCAATCCGACAACAGTAATTCTTAAAGAAAATAATTCGCACGAAATAGAACTGATTGAAAAAATAGCACCTGATCATCCCATTAGTCCGTGGCGATTGCCCAGCAGGCTCTCAATGAAAGCACCAATGTCGGCGTCAAATCCGACATATCTCGTAGTAGGGGTCCTAAGCTAGGCATCTTGGAGCGATGGCAACATGAACACATGATTTTACCCCAGGTTCGGGCTCTCTCGAGGAGATAATACCCTACGTCCTGCTTTTGATTGTATTCATATGGGGGGATAGTACATAGTACAGGTATTTACCACGAGATTGTTGTAATGATATGAGGTTGTCTATTGACTAGCCTGGCCTCGGTTTATATAATACCAGAGGCCTAGGGTTTAGAGGAGTCCTTGTCTTGTGCACCAAGTCTTGTGGAATCTCCCTTGTATGCATCATGGGCTGCCCGAAGTGGCCCATTAGTGAATCGTCATGGGGGTCCTCGGCCCGACCCATAGGTCGGGAGACGACGTGGTGAGTACCCCCTAGTCCATGACACCGTCATCCCGTCCTTCTTCTGTCAATATACCATCTCTCAACCGTGCATCGACTCATCATTACTTCCTGTTCTGTCTACAGGTCGGAAGAATCACAACCTTGTGGAATTGTCGATCGTGAAGTTGAAGGCTGTTTTTACGTATGTAGAACAGCTGTTTACCGGCTCTGTTTACTCAATCATGGCGGTTAAAAATCTGAATCACCCACCGAGGAATATCAAGGACATGCTGAAGCAACTATCCACTATGCCACAATGGGTAACTGAGACTCGAAAATCAGCGGCTCGAGGTGGGACGAACTTGGCACTTGCCCGAGCAAAAGCATACTTGCCTGAGCTGGACGTGGAGCTTCTGAAAGGCGGCTTCCCGGAGTTCAAACTTGATGGTTCGGCGTTTACCCATTCCGATTATGCTAGATGCATTACAGAGACTCGACCATTGGCATCCTTGATAGCTGAAGAGATGGATCTCTCAAAGTATCACCCGGCTTATACTGCTGACAACGAGCGTATTAGTGCGCCCAAGGACGAGCCGTACGATCTGGTGCCACCTCGACGTAAGAAAAACTTCGCTCCTGACGTTGATGCATCATCTTTTGTTGAAGAGGCACAAAATTTTGAATCGCTAATCTCAATCCGATGGCAACAGAGGGGCCAGCCGGCTGATGATGATGACGAGCCGGCAGAGTCAGAACCAGAGGCGACTAACAATCAGGCATGAAGACGTCTCCAAAGATGATGGGCCGTTCCTTCAAGGCTAGCCTCCTTTTGGATAGATTAAAAATCTTGTGCGGCTTCCATCGTAAGCTTGTAATAGGGTTTAGCCTTTGAGAACTTCAGAATTGTTCTGTCGTGCCATCGTGTACGCTGGCTCCCTTTTGTTGATACAGAACTTCAGCTGTTTTAGTCTTCTTCTAGTATGTTGATACCATGCTATTACTTGCTTTAGCCTTTTTTTTGCTTCATATTCGATATGCCAAGGAATAAGCCGGCACAATAACTTGGATTTCAACCTCAAGTTTATTGAATTGCCTTTTGACGATGTCGAAGGTGAACCATCTTGGATACTGGTCATACCACAAATCCAGTCCTGTAACTCGACCATTTTAGTATGAGCTAGGAACGAGGGCAATTTTGCACCTGTAATTCATGAGTAGATGAATATTTATTTATAGGTCGGCTCAATGAGACTCGGCAGAAAAGGGGCCGGCTTTCGAGGCTCAAATCCTGCTTCGATGAAGCGGGTCCATGATTTATCCTAGCTTTCTGTATGCCGGCTCTCACATGACTCAAGCCGATGTTTTAACCTTGAAAGTTCAGGGTCCAAAGGATTGACTTTCAAGAGTTCATGGGGTCATCTTATCGGAGTCGCATCAAGCATACATGCAGGTCTAACCATAATGGCATTTTTTGCTGGGTCAAGAGGGTGAGAAAGCTAAACTCGATGAGTTGGAAGCCCCCAAGTGACCTATGTTACAAACAATAAAGACTCACGCTCAATTTATAGGCTGAAAGGACAGAGACCCCGAGTTTCGGGGGTGCCGGCTTTATTATATTTGAACATAAAGAAAGTATATACAAAATACTGTAAAAGGGAAAGATATTACAAAATATATGAGCCGGTGGCTATCACGTGTAATAAGGTCGCAGATGTGCAATATTCCAGGGCCGTTTCGTCTCTTCCTCGGAAGTATATGATCCTTTGCGTAAGTCGACCAGGTAATATGAACCATTATTGAGGTTTCGACTGATGACGAAAGGACCCTCCCAAGGAGGGGAGAGCTTATGCATCCCCGTTTGCTCTTGAATCAGACAAAGCACTAAGTCGCCTTCCTGGAAAGTACAGCTTCTGACTCTTCGACTGTGATAACAGCGCAAGTCTTGTTGATATATATCAGACCTTGTTGCTGCTAAGTCTCGTTCTTCCTCTAAGGCATCCAGAGAGTCTTGGGGAGCTAGCTCATTGCTCGCCTCAACATAGGCAGTTACCCGGGGCGAGTCAGGACGGATATCACTTGGCAGTACCGCCTCAACCCCATAGACCAGGAAGAAAGGAGTGTATCCAGTGGACCTATTCGGTGTTGTTCGAATACTCCAAAGTACTGACGGAAGCTCTTCAACCCAACAACCCAGCGTGCGTTCTAGGGGCACCATAAGCCAAGGTTTGATGCCTCTTAAGATCTCCTGGTTAGCTCTTTGAGCTTGCCCATTGGACTGTGGATGCGCGACCGCTGCCAGATCAAGCCGGATATGTTCCCGTTGACAGAATTGCTCCATGGCTCCCTTGGATAGATTGGTACCATTATCCGTAATGATACTATGAGGGTAACCAAATCGGAAGATCAACTTTTTCAAGAACTTAACCACAGTTTCTGCATCATAGTTACTGACCGGCTCTGCTTCAACCCACTTAGTGAACTTATCAACCGCCACTGATAAGTGAGTCTTCTTATCAGAGGACAGTTTAAATGGGCCTACCATGTCCGGCCCCCAGACCGCAAACGGCCAGGTGATTGGGATCATGCATAATTCTTGAGCCGGTACATGGGCTTGTCGACCAAATCTTTGGCATCCGTCACACTTACGCACAATCTCCTCGGCGTCTGCATGAGCTATTAGCCAATAAAAGCCATGCCGAAAAGCTTTGGCCACCAGCGACCGTGAGCCGACATGATGTCCACAATCGCCAGGATGGATCTCGTTGAGTATTTCCTGGCCTTCTTCAGGGGAGACACATCGTTGAAAAACGCCAGTGCTGCTTCGACGATGTAACTCGCCACTGACGATCGTCATTGACTTAGATCGTCGGATGATTTGCCGAGCTTCCACTTCTTCCTCTGGGAGTTCGCCTCGAGTCAAGTAAGCTAGATACGGCAGAATCCAGTCCGGGGTAGCATGTAAAGCCGCCACCAAATGTGCCTCCGGGTCTGGAACAGCTATGTCCTCCTCAGACGGTAACTTGACCGATGGACTATGAAGAACATCTAAAAAGATATTGGGCGGTACCGGTTTTCTCTGTGAGCCAAGCCTAGATAGGGCGTCAGCCGCCTTGTCATGGATTTGTCACGGCAAGATGTCCTCGTGAGAAAACTTAGGTGTGAGGCCATCGCAACTATGTGGCGGCTTGAGAGGGGTTGGTCGGAATCGAGAGACGCGCGTTTACCCAGGTTCGGCCACTCCGATGGAGGTAAAAGCCTACGTCCTGCTTTGTGTCTATATTGATGATGATGATGATCTTGAATACAAAGGTGCGGAAATCGCTACCTCCTCTAATCTCGAGAGCCTCTAATCTATCTATCTGTAATGACTTCAAGTTGTCCCTCTTGGGGTGCTCTACCCCTCCTTATATAAGTGGAAAGAGTAGGTTTACATGTAGAGTCCTACTAGGAGTAGGATTAGGACTAGTCTCTCTTGAGTCCTAATCCGGGTCTTGTTTCTCTTGTAAGGGAATCCTTCTTCTCCTTTTGGCCTTCTCTGTGAGCCGCCTTGCGCCGGCTTACACGCTGGTCCTTGGGCCTGGTCGTCCTGCGACCCGGTAATAGAGGTGACATATGAGCCGCCATACGATGGGCCGGGTCAAACCTCCTGCCGGGTCACCAATGAGTCGCCAAGCTCAGCTGGCGCATGAGTGAGTCGCCAAGCCCCGGCCGGGTCATACTTCAGGCCGGGTTATACCGCGTGGTAATATCCCCGACATTAGCCCCCAGGTTAGCTTGTATTTATTCATGGTAAGCTCCTGAAATAAGAATAACAAATATGTTAAGGGACCGGCTTGCTCCCCTGGCCGGCTTAAAGAAGTAGCTACTTGAAAGTCCGGGTTTCTTCTTCATATTAACGAGCCGTCTTCACAAACATCGTGCAGGTCCGTGTCCTTCGCAAAATATTGGGAATAAAACACCCATATGCCGTTGAGTCGACCTCCAATGCTTTGGCTTGATGAAAAATATTGGAGATAAGAAAACCATATGAAGTTGAGCCGGCTCCCATTGCTTCGGCTTGATAAAAATATTGGGAAATAGAAATTTGTCCATTGTTAAATCACTTTCAACTTGTGAAGCCGGGTTACTTATATAGACTCTGCCGGGCTATGATCTTTGACAATGCCGGGTCATGATTGTTGGTGACGCCGGGTCAAACAACTGGACTCCAGCTGACTTGATAAAATTATTGGGAATAAAGAAATCCGTGTGATGTTGAGCTGGTCTTTCAATGCTTCAGCTCCATGAAGAAATGAGACCTAGCTCACTCAAAATTGATAGCTTGAATATGTTCTTCTATTTTTTTATCTCCATATTACCTGTAGCCCCCAAGTCTTAAGAGGGGAACGTAGTGATAGCTTTAAGACTCGCCTCAATATAAATATTGCAACCCTAAAGAAATCCGGATTGTTCATCTGAGTCACCAGTCATAAGTTGAATGTTCCACATATGTAGCCCCGAAGTACCGGGTTGTCTTGCCTGCAGCAACCTGGGACTTGTATGTGTCTTATGCTCATAAAACTTCAGCCAATGTAGCCCCCAAGGGCCGGGTCATTATGCAATAATGAGTAGGAACTTTTTCTAGATCTGATCATATAAACTTGAGGAGCAATGTGTAGCCCCCAAGGGCTGGCTCAGTAAGAAAATACTGGGCCGGGACTTAGAAAAAGATAGAAAGGCCGGCTCATCTCCTTGATGTAACAGGATCTGTTGACAATGTAACAACTTTCATTAGCCCCCAAGGGCCGTGGTGCATGCTTGCAGTGACATGGTACTTTGAACTTGGTGTTGAATGTTGAGAAATCTGGGTTGTCATCTGAGTCGCCAGATATAGACTGAATGTCTTGTATTTCACATGTGTAGCCCCCAAGGGCCGGCTCATCAGTATGTGACGGGCCGGGTCTTTTAATTTGGACCATATAATCTATTTGAACAGCTGAATACTGTAGCCCCCAAGTGCCGGGTCGCATGCCTGCAGCGACTTGGGACTTTAGAAAATTTTGATGTGAGTAGTGTAGCCCCAAGTGTCGGGTTGCATGCCTACGGCGACTCGGGACTTATATCCACTTCTCCTACGAAAAGAAAACATCATATGATGTAGCCCCCAAGTGCCGGGTCGTATGCCTGCAGCGACTTGGGACTGTATGAGAATAACCCATCATAATGCACTTCAGAAGTTCTCTTGAACTGATATTGATCTGATTTGAATGAATCCTTGACCGTGGTTGTAATGTAACCCGGTATGAATATCCTGGAATAATTCCTTTGTCTTCGAAATGAAATCCCTGCTCGGGGTTGCGGTGCAACCCAGCAAATATATGTTTGAGAAAACCATAAGTGTTGTAGTTTTACTACAGAGCACAGGTTGAAAAAATCCAAGAGCCGGTCAATTAAATGACACGGCATTATATCTGATAGGGCGGCTCTTCAAGAATAACCAATTCTCCAAGCTGGCTTGAAAAACCCCAATCATTTAATACTGGTTATGATAAACCATGATGAAGATCCAGCCATGTTGGCTATTTAAGATAATAATATAATTTGGTTTGAGAACCTCAATTGTTCAATATTGGTTATAACAACCATAATGGAAATCCAGCCACGTTGGCTATTAATGATTGGAATATGTATCCCGGTTTGAAAACCGGCTCCTGTGATATAAACCAGGATATTCATGCATATATGATGCATGGTATGACGATGCAATGATGATGCAATGTATGATGCAATGTATGATGATGTATGTGTATGATAACAGAGTATAAAAATGTCGGCTTTCAAGGCTCGACAAAAAGAGACTAGCTCTGTTTCGTTTTTGAAAAACTCAAGTTTTTTGCTTCCGAAGAAGCTAGGCGGAAAGCCTAAAACACTTGTAAGCCGGCTCTCACGTGACATAAATCCATCGTTTAAACCTTAGCAAGTTCAGGGTATTTAAAAGATTGACATTGCTAAGAGTACGAACGGGCCACATAGCGGAGGGGTTACGGCAGACAAGACGAGTTTATCCTAGCTCACTGTAAGCCGGCTCTCTCATGACAAAAGCCGCCGTTTAAACCTTGACAAGTTCAGGGTCTTTGTACAAGAATAACTTATGAAAGTTCAGGGTCTCTTATCAAGATTAACTGTCAAGAGTTCGGCGGGTCACATGGCGGAGTAGCAAGTTGCAAACAGGCAGGTTTAACTCGAACATGGCATATAAAGTCGGGCCAAGAGGGTATGAAAGCTAAACTCATAGAGTTGGAAGCCCCCAAGTGACCATATAATGATCCAATAAATCCGGGCACCCATGTTTGAACGGTCGCAACATGGCGGCTCGTCCTCTTGGGCGACTTTAAATCTTCCATCAATAAGGTAGTGCACCCATGTTTGAACGGTCGCATCATGGCGGCTCGTCCTCTTGGGCGACTTTAAATCCTCCGCCAATAAGGTAGTAGCCCCCGGGACCAGGTTATCTTCCCTGCAATAACCCGGGGTTCCAAAATATTTGAGCCCGGTTGTATCTGCCGGGTTATGTCTGTGCAGCCCCCGAGTTTTAAGTCGACTCGAAGAGGCGGCTTGAGATTCTTCACACTTGGCCACGGCATAAGCCAGCATATGGTTGACGGCTGATAACTGAAATTTATTGAAGCCAAAAGCTTGTGGCGAGTTGATGACCTCCGCGACACTCATTATATGTCCCTGGCATTGATAACGCAACATGAACCCGCGGAAGGCTGAGATGGCGGGTTATAAATGATCCCATATGAGTTTTGTCAGTAACTCGGCTGATGGTTCGACCCGGCTAGCTATTGAAGTTAACCAAACCGTAGTGGCGGCAATTTGTACGCCTATCCATTGAGCCATCCGGTGGAGGCAGAGGCTGATAATATATAATGACTTGCTTCAGAGTCGTTGGAATAAACCGGATCACAGGGGCGGCGCCTTGCGCGCGTCTGTTGGCCGGCTCGTATAGGCAAGCACTGCACCGATGTGTTGATGTAAACCGGACCACGGGCACGGCGGCTTGCGCGCATCCGTTCGGCGGCTCAGGTGAGCAAGCACGACACTGACGTGTCAATGTAGACTGGACCGCAGGGTGGCGACTCACGAGCGCTCGTAGGGCGGCTCGTACTGGTGTATGCGGCCCCTGGCGTGTTGATGTAGACGTAGAAGTCAGCCGCAGCATTTGAAGACGGCGCGTTCATGAGAGACGGCCGCGGCATTGTAAGCCGGTGCGGTCACGAGAGACGGCCGCGGCATTGTAAACCGGTGCGGCCGCGAGAGACGGCCGCGGCGTTGTAAGCCGGTGCGGCCGCGAGAAACGGCCGCGGCGTTGTAAGCCGGTGCGGCCGCGAGAAACGGCCGCGGCGTTGTAAGCCGGTGCGACCGCGAGAGATAGCCGCGGCGTTGTAAGCTGGTGCGGCCGCAGCGTTTGGAAGCCGGTGCAACGCGACACGGACGAATACCCGTTTAGTGCGCGCTCCATCTCCGTGGTTTAATGCCACTTTTGTAATGAATAATTCTCCTGTGTAAAAATATTACAGGTCAAAGTAATTGTTCTCAAAGAAATTAATATGTGCTAAAATAAATTAGATGAATATCACCTGATGTATTTGAATGACAGATGATCAGTATAAGAATTCTAAGCCATCAAAAGGTTGAAGGCGGCTCGTTAAAGTAAGCCGCCGTGGTATAACCACATCGGAATCAGTCTAGCCAGAGCCGGCGTGATGAAGAGGTTGAAGTTGACTGTATTGTCGATGGAGTTGATATCCGAATTTGTACTTTCGATTCGCAAACTCGCCTAGATCTGAAACTTGTTGCGATGCGTGAGTCGCTGACGGAGATCTAACCATTGGAATTGGCTGAAATTTTGAGGGGTAGTGCAGAATTATATTCCGCATAACTCCACTGGAGGGATCTTCCAATTAATTTCCGAGTCAACCTTGGCAATTATTTTACTAAGACCGTGCCGATTTCCGTGAGGTTCCGACACGGCTTCAGTGTTTGACTCGGTGTGGGAGATCTAACCGTCGGAACATGATGAAATTTTAATAGCTGGTAGAAAATTTGATTTTGCCTATTTCCACCGAAGGGATCATCGAGACAATTTCCGAGCCGCCCTCGGCGATGGTCACAATGAAGACGTTCCTGCTGCCCTGCAGTTTGCACACGAGGGGTGTTGTTGATGTCGACCACCGAGCACTAGCGCGGTGAGTCGCCCGCTGATGTTGATGTTTGTTGATGAAGATTGAAACCATAGAAATAAAGATCCACGGTCCACGTAGATTCCTCCGAGGTGGCTTTTCTTCATCCGGCAAATTGCAAGCTTCCCGATCCCTGGGAGATCTCCCTCCAAGAACACAACACCATCGTGCACTGGCCCCACGGTGGGCGCCAACTGTCGTGGATTTGTCACGGCAAGATGTCCTCATGAGAGAACTTAGGTGTGAGGCCATCGCAACTATGTGGCGGCTTGAGAGGGGTTGGTCGGAATCGAGAGATGCGCGTTTACCCAGGTTCGGCCCCTCCGATGGAGGTAAAAGCCTACGTCCTGCTTTGTGTCTATATTGATGATGATGATGATCTCGAATACAAAGGTGCGGAAATCGCTACCTCTAATCTCGAGAGCCTCTAATCTATCTATCTCTAATGACTTCAAGTTGTCCCTCTAGGGGTGCTCTACCCCTCCTTATATAAGTGGAAAGAGTAGGTTTACATGTAGAGTCCTACTAGGAGTAGGATTAGGACTAGTCTCTCTTGAGTCCTAATCCGGGTCTTGTTTCTTTTGTAAGGGAATCCTTCTTCTCCTTTTGGCCTTCTCTGTGAGCTGCCTTGCGCCGGCTTACACGCTGGTCCTTGGGCCTGGTCGTCCTGCGACCCGGTAATAGAGGTGACATATGAGCCGCCATACGATGGGCCGGGTCAAACCTCCTGCCGGGTCACCAATGAGTCGCCAAGCTCGGCTGGCGCAGCAGTGAGTCGCCAAGCCCCGGCCGGGTCATACTTCAGGCCGGGTTATACCACGGGGTAATATCCCCGACACGCCTCATTAAGCCGGCGGTCGATGTGGTCTACCTGGTAACCTTGGAAGTGACCCGTCACATCTGAAACTGCCCGTCTGTAAGCCGTCATGTGGGGGTCTTTAGAATCCCAAGTCCCCGAAACCTGCTGAGCCACCAAATCCGAGTCGCCCAAGCATCTAACCCGGCTAAGATTCATCTCTTTGGCTATTCTGAGCCCATGTAAAAGGGCTTCGTACTCAGCTGCATTGTTAGTACACGGGAACATGAGTCGTAAGACATAGCAAAACTTATCACCTTTGGGAGATGATAATATGACTCCAGCGCCCGAGCCCTCCAATTGCCTAGACCCGTCAAAATGTATAGTCTAGTAAGTATTATCTGGCCTATCTTCCGAAATCTGTATCTCTGTCCAGTCATTGATGAAATCCACCAGTGATTGGGACTAGATAGCGGTTCGAGGCGCATATTTAAGGTGGTGGTCTCCAAGCTCAATAGCCCACTTGGCGATTCTTCCCGTGGCTTCCCGGTTTTGTATGATATCTCTGAGAGGCGCTGAACTAACCATGGTGATCGGGTGCTCCTGAAAGTAATGTTTTAATTTCCGGCTTACCATAAAGATCCCAAAGACCAACTTCTGCCAATGTGGGTAACGTTGTTTGGACAAAGTTAGAACTTCGCTGACAAAATAGATCGGATGTTGAACCGGAAACTCCTTCCCTTCCTCCTTCCACTCAACCACGACTGCAACGCTTACCACTTTGGAGTTGGCAGCAATATACAGGAGCATAGGCTCTTTCTCAGTGGGAGCAGCCAAGATGGGCGGGTTAACAAGTTGCCGTTTGAGCGCCTCAAAGGCTTCGTTGGCTTCATCCGTCCACTTAAAGTCGCCTGGTTTCTTCAGCAACTGGTAGAAAGGAGTTGCCTTCTCTCCCAAGCGGCTTATAAACCGGCTTAAAGCCGCGATTCGCCCAGCCAGACGCTGAACTTGATTTATGTTTGTAGGCTCCGATAATGAAGTTACCACCTTGATCTTATCTGGGTTGGCTTCAATGCCTCGTTCAGAGACTAGAAATCCCAACAGCTTGCCGGCAGGAACACCAAAAACATACTTCGCCAGGTTAAGTTTCATCCGGTAAACTCGAAGATTGTCAAAAGTTTCCTTGATATCATCCAAAAGCGTTTCCTTCTTCTGAGATTTCACCACGATGTCGTCAACGTAGGCATGAACGTTGCGCCCGATCTGTGGCTCAAGGCAATTTTGAACACAACGCTGATAAGTCGCCCCGGCGCTCTTGAGCCCAAAAGGCATGGACTCATAGCAAAAATCCCCAAAGGGTGTAATGAAAGCTGTCTTCTCTTGGTCCTCAACCACCATTTTAATCTGGTGATAGCCAGAGTATGCGTCCAAAAAACATAAGCGCTCACAACCCATCGTGGAGTCAATGATCTGATCAATGCGCGGGAGGGCAAAAGGATCTTTAGGACATGCTTTGTTGAGGTCCGTGTAATCCACACACATGCGCCAAGTGCCGTTATTTTTTAGAACAAGCACCGGGTTGGCATACAACTTAGGGTGAAAAACTTTTATAATAAACCCAGCAGCTAGGAGCCGGGCCACTTCCTCTCCAATGGCCTTGCGTATCTCTTCGTTAAAACGACGGAGGTACTTGCGCACTGGTTTCATTTTGGGATCCACATTAAGGTGGTGCTCAACAAGTTCCCTCGGGACTCCAGGCATGTCAGAAGGCTTCCATGCAAAGATGTCCAGGTTCTCAGGGATGAACTTGATGAGCGCGCTTTCCTATTTGGGATCCAGGCCGGTCCCAATAGTGAATTGCTTGGATGAGTCAACCGGCATGAAGTCAACTTGTTTTGTATCCTCAGTCGGCTTAAATTTGAGTGGTGGCTCTGACTCTGTGTTGGGTTTTTTTGAGCGGGCTCATGTTAGCCGGGTCAACGTTGGCCGTGTAGAACTTTAGCTCTTCTGCTGCACAGGCTGACTCGGCATAGGCAGCATCTCCCTCCTCACATTCCTGGGCTATCCTCCGGTTTCCATCCACAGTAATGGTGCCGCAAAGTCCCGACATCTTGAGCTTGAGATAAACATAGCACGGGCGGGCCATGAAACGAGCATAAGCCGGCCATCCAAAGAGAGCATGATAGGGGCTTTTTATATTGACGACTTCAAACATCAACGGCTCGCACCTGTAATTGAACTAATCCCCAAAGGTGACGTCAAGTTTAATCCGTCCTATTGGGTAGGCTGACTTACCAGGGACGATCCCGTGAAAGACTGTTGTTGAGGGAAGCAACTTGCTTTCTGATAAGTTCATGCGACGGAAAGTGTCGTACTACAAGATGTTTATGCTGTTGCCTCCGTCCATAAGGACTTTGATCAAAGTGTATCCGCCCACCTGAGGTGCCACGACCAGGGCTAAACCGCCTGGATTGTCGACCCGGGGAGGGTGATCTTCCCTACTCCAGGTAATCGCATGCTCAGACCAGTTGAGATACCTGGGAACAGCCGGCTCAGCCATGTTGACCACCCTACTCTTCACCTTGCCATCACGCTTGCAGGTCTTGGTGGTAAACACATGATATTGACCGCAACCTACATGCTTCGGGCTCTTCTGGAAAACGTCCGAGTCGCCAGGCTGCTGAAAACTCGCTGTCAAGCCGTCATGCACCTTGTCAAAAAGCCACCCGGAGCCTTAGATGCAAACGGTGCTAGAGACGTGATGCTCGCCCCCGAGCGGGTAGGGGCCTGAGAGGGTGAATCACAAGATTCCTTAGGGGCCCTTACTCTAAACAAGCCCCAAGCCTGGAGTCCGGGTTGACGACGATTGCTTCCTGATCTGCCGCTTCATGTGAGGGTTTGACCCACCCAGGAAGCGGGACCATGGCTTGATGCCGGCCGGCTTGACGCCGGCGAGGAGGGGTGCGCTGAGCCGGCTCGACGATGTTGGTGCAGATGTCCGACTCGGGCACCGACGCGCCTATCTTGCCGATGAAGACGTGAATCTTACCAAAGGGGACCCGGTAGCCATACTCGATTGAGTCGGCTTCAGGACCCCAGTCGGAGTCGTCGATGTAGATCTTACCGCGGCGGCTCTTAGTCATACGACCGACCACATAGCTCCCAAACCCTGGAAGGGCTCCCTTCCAGAACTCAACTCCACCGGGCGGGAGCCCCACGGTGGGCGCCAACTGTCGTGGTTTTGACACGGCAGAGGTCCTCGTGCAAGGACTTGTGTGAGGCCATCGCCGTGAGGTGGCGACTCAAAGTGATTGAACGGGAGAGAGAGTCGGATTTACCCAGGTTCGGCCCCTCCGATGGAGGTAATAGCCTATGTCCTGCTTTGTGTGTATTGATGAGGAGATCTTGATTACAAGGGTGCAGAATCACTAACCTAGCTTTCGAGAGATTGTAACCTAAGTCTTTTGCCCTAGGGGCTTGCCTTTATATACAGGTCAAGACCTAGGGTTTACAACCTAGTCCGGGTCATATCGTGACTCGTATCCTACTATGCCTCTACCTTGTTTTACCTCCTGCGCAAGATAATGAGTCGGCAGCTTCTGCCCTGTCGGCCTTGAGTTGTCGTCCTCTGGAGTTGGGCCGCCTGGCTACTTGGGAGACCATCATCCGTCTGTCCTATCTGCAAGTCACGGCCCATCTCAATGTTCCTTAGAGAACTGTTAAGGTGTCAACCCTGCCCAGTATGGCGGGTTACATCGCGGGGCTATATCCCCGACAAACGCCGCCACCCGAGTCATCGGACAATGACCAGACATACAAGGAGACACCGAAGGACGAAGAAGAAGACGACGATGAGGAGGAGGAGGAATGGTCGAACAAGGAGGACGATAACAAGGATGACGACGAGGAGCTGCCGAAGGACGGATAAGACAACGACGATGAGGAGGAGGAGGAATGGTTGAACAAGGAGGGCGACGACGAGGACGCCGACGAGGACATCAACGACGACGATGACGACAATGACATCAACGATGATGGTGACGATGATGGTGATATAAAGCCAGCGGTTAGCGGTAAGAAGTATCCACGCCAAGACGATGTCGCGGGGTCATCCATCAACAATAAGAAGATGTAAAACAAACTATACTCCTTAACTCTGGTGTCGTTCGCTCATATTTCTTCCTTAACTCTGTCTCCATTGTCGATCTCATCGCAAACGGTTCAGAAAACAGATTCAATAGTGATCATTCACAATATCGCACATAGTTTGTTTCTTGAATTGTATGCTCATGTCGAGCGCACAATTCAAAACAACAAATCGTATGTGCTGTCCAGAATTATAGCACACAATTTTGATTACCAAACTGTTTGGAGTGTACCACACAGACCTGGCGTGCACCACCCTCCGAGAATACTTCTTCTTGAAGGAGCCAACGGTTCGTCCTCTAGCATGCGCCAGAACACTTCAAACGCGGGGTCAAGCCTTTGGGCACAGAACGGGCATGCGAAGCCCCCATTCCGGGTCCTGATACGATGATTATGTGTTCCCGCATAGAGCTCCCTGAGCTTTTGTTTCTTGTACCTCCTCTGGTCATATTTATCGCTGCCGATGTCGTCAGATAGCACCTATACATATAATAAAAAAATCATGACATTGATGAATGAAATGCATAAAATGATATCACAAACAACTTAGTGCAACAAAATTATTAACTAATGACTATATATGCATGAACCGATTATTGTCAAACAAACAAGGAACCTTCAAGTAAGTACTACTCTCCATTATCACTAAAGTAGTGATCTAAATGCTCTTACACAGTGTTTATTTACAAATGGGTACATGTATAATCATCTATGTAGATGGATTATTAGCAAAATGATCATTTGTACAGGTCAACCATTAAATCACTTTAAAACCTTAGACAAAATATTAGCATAATCGTTTGTACGGATGTCACTTATCCAAGTCACTTATCATTTACCTCACAAACAATCAATACGTACACACTAACACGGATCTATCGAATCTTACTCTGATTAGATGGATTGAAATAACATGAACCCCGGGCTCTCCATTCCAAAAGAAGGTGGAAATAGAAGTAATCAGAGATACCCTATGATGTAGTTACCAAAATAGGGGGGTCAACCCATTCTCCGTCGTCGTCGGAGTTGTCGCCGTCGTCGTCGCTGGAGTGGTCATCAGAGAGTTTGTAGTAGTCTCTGTGCAGCACCGCCTCCTGCTGGGGAGGCACGACAGGGCTTACGGTGTCATGGCCGCGCTTTTGTCCGCCCGAGACCTCATTGGCGTGGAGGGAAACCTCATCGCCTACCAGCAAGAGATGCTTAGTTTCTTCGTCGGCCCCGGCTTCGAACCTCGCGTCACCACTCCCTCCAATGGTGCGCTTTGTCGCCATCTGATACACTTCCGAGAGGGTTTACGACTGGGAACGGCGGCGAGGATGCTGGTGTTGTGTGCGGAGAGAGGGGAGTGCGGCCGCCTACTATAACTAGCGGCATAGGCGCGATTAATATAGAGTCGTTGGGAGCTTGGCCAGAGGGGGTTAAACGGCTCGCCTCCCGGTGAGCCTGCGCAGCGGTTTTCTCACATGCCTCACCCCTGCTCGCACGTCTCCCAGTGAGCCTGCGTAGAGGACTGCTTGCACGCATCCCGTCAATTCACACACCAACTCGCACGTCTCCCGGTGAGCCAGAGCAGCCTACTCGCATGCGTCCCGTCAATTTACACACCTGCTCGCACGCCTCACGGTCAGCCTGAGCAGCGGACCGCTCGCATGCGTCCTGTTAACTCACGTCCGCTCGGACGGCACACGGGGCTCGTGGTGGTACGTAATATATTGTTGGGACCAACGCACACGGTTGAATACTTTAATCGTTCATGATGGTAACGTGACAAGTGTGTGTACCAACCTTTAATAAGCTCCCGTTTGTAAGAAAAGTATATCAAAAACTTGTCTCCAATTAGGCCAAAGATTAGCACAATATATATATGTATCATGAAACGGAATCCCAAGTTTCATGCTTTTGAGCTGATTTTTGGATTTACTTCAATTTAAAATGATTTTTTTATGTTTGAGGCCGAGCTGTATGAAAACCAAGATTTTCAATGTTTTCCCCGACGCCAAGATGATTGAGGTTTCTTACCATTTATTGCATGGTGAGTAAACATGAACCCAAGGGGGACATATGATTTCCCCCCAATGAATTCCTTGAAACTCAATTATTGCATATTTTTTGAATGATATATGAACATTTTGTAATTATAACACGGACTGATGTGTCACGTGTTTTCTGCATAAAAATGGTTTGACGCGCCTCAAAGTGGTGTTTTCAGTGGTGGTCGCGCGGGGGGGGGGGGGGGGAGGTCTCTTTCCGCTTCAGTTGTTGCATGAGCCTCTCTGTGTGGGATTGTCCGTTTTGTGAGGCAGTTGCCACCCCATATTATCAAAGGTGTGCATTGAAATATTTAAAACAAGGCACACCTCTAGCGTCATGCATGCATTTAGGACACATGCACAGAGTGGTGGTGGTCCCTCGGACAATAATCCTTCGTGCGTTATTAGTGACGCGCACATTCGTGGGTCCACGTGGTCTATCACTTTTGAGCCGCACCGGTAGGGGTTTGACCAAGGTGGGTTTAGTTAATCTGCTTTGTGTTGCGGTAGATCTTGGTGAGATTCGACACCAAAGATTGACGTGTCGTACTCATGAGTAGCTCCTACCGCTCAAAGTTGAGGGGGTGGGTGGGAGGAGACATACATATTGCGCGCAGTTTTCTTCAGCGTGGGGACTTTCCAGTTTGTGAAGCATGTGCCAGATCAAAGTCGTGCAGTTGGCATTTTGACATCAAAAAACAAACCCATGCATATGCATAGGTCACATATAATTGATGGTGGTCATGAGTGGCTCCCTCAGATGGTAATCGGTGATGCATCAATCTATGGGGCCCATGTGTGGTCACCTATATATCGTTTTGACCAAGGTGGATCCTTTTCGGTATGCGTTACGATATGCCATGGTTAGACATCGAGACACATGTTTTTTGAGTGCATGCATATATACCCATGAACCCATCCCACCACCATCTCGAAATGGGGGGTGGGGGTGGGGAGGCATACATATACTATACGTGTTGTGATCGATCCTCTTCGTAAGTCGACTTACGTACAGTTTATGAGGCAAGTGACATTAAAGTTCCATTGGGTACTAACTAAACAAACACTTAATTACATATATACATATATGTGTGGGCCTCATGCAGTGGTCATTTTTTTTGTCAAACACTCTCTCACGTGGTCATCGGCATCACACCGGCCCATCCATGTTCACGTGGGTCGTCACTTTGACAAGCGACAGTAGAGATCTTAATTTGACCAAGGTGGATTCTTATTGTTGGTATATGTGTTATATACATTGTACGTAGTTGACATATGCATTGATATTTCTAACCAAAGTTCGAGCGCATCGTACACACTGAAACCCTCCTATCGACTCGAACAATGGGCACATGTGGGGCTATATATGCATGGGTCGTTAACCTCAGTACGTGGCCATTCTTGTCCGGGAGACACACATGTGGCGGCGATAATTGTGCGTTTGGTATTCGAAAACATCGCACAACGCTTTCATACATATGTGCCTGGGGCCATGCATGTGCGTTGGTGTTGTCTATAGACAGTAGCTCCCTCGTGTGGTTATGGACGACATGCCAAATTTGTGGACCCGTGTGGTATGTCACTTAAACACTAGCAGTCCATCAATGCCAGCTTCCATGAAGTGAATCAAATCTGCAAAAATGGGAGTAAGAAAGTTAGAAGAAGAAGAAGAAGAAGAAGAAGAAGAAGAAGAAAGAGAAGAAAAATAATAAGAAGAAAGAATGAAGAAGACGAAGAAGAAGAAGAAAGAGAAGAAAAATAATAAGAAGAAAGAATGAAGAAGAAGAAGAAGAATAAGAAGGAGTAGAAGATGGAGAAAAAGAAAGAAGAGAAAAAGGAAGAATAAGAATATATTTCCTTCTTCTTCTCTCTTCTATTTTTTTATCCTTTTCCTTCTCATTGTTCTTCTTTTATTCTTTCTATTTCTTCTCTTTCTTCTTCTATTCTTTCTTTTTCTCCTCTTCCTTGTTTTTCTTCTTATTATTCCTTATTTGTGTCATTGTAGAGCTAACTTAGGTAATTATGCCATTTTCGAGCTGACTAAGCTTATTATGTCATTTTGGAGGAAAATAGGGTAAGTATAGGTCATAACGGAGGTGAAGCACCAGGGTTGCTCGGGCTGGTTTCACTTGGAGAAGGATGCCCTGGAGAAGGGTTGTGCGATGCGGCTCGGGAGTTATGCTGCACAAAAGATCATTTGCAGTGTCTCGTTAGAATGATGACACTCAAATGTTAAGACTAGTAACTAATGACCATTCAAATGAAGCTCACCGTTCCCACCGGAGTAATGACTGGCATCGGCGGAGGGGTCTGATTGGTCTTCTCACACACAGTCTGCACATTTGGTTTTCACGAGTAACTCATATTAGTTAGTAATGAATCGAACATTACGTGCATGATTTGGCTAATACGCAGAAAAAACTTACCACAAGGAGCTCGTACATGGCCCGATGAGCCGCCTCATTCCATGCCCTGTCCTCCTCCAACAACCTAGCCGTCCTCTCCTCCACCAACAGTTCCTTCTCCGCCGCCAACCGATCCCTCTCCTCCAGAAGCGCCCGGGTTGTCGCTCTCTCCTTCTCAAGAGCAGCCTGCAACATCACTCCTCGTTAGCATTGTAATCATCGATGGCCGCACACACAATGTAATGGAGGAAAGATATCTGAGTCCGTATACCTAACCTCGATGGCGAGATCGACTGGCCGTGGATGAGTCCTTATCTCAGGACAGGAGGTCGTTTGGCGCGTTTTGATCTCCAGGAGAGTGAGAGGACAACGTATCAATCCATCTCCAATGGCTATCGAGCCATGGGGCCTCCCACCACCAGCTATCATCACAAGCTCTGGATCAATAGGATGCTGGCTTGGGTTATAGTCCTCCCCTTTCCTCGCCTTCGCCTCCTCGTTGTACCTCTTGAGCTTGTGGTGGGAGGAGATGTTGGTGAACTTTTCTGGGTGATTGAGGTCAGACTTAGAGAATTCCTTGGCCTTCTTGTACGAGGCAGTATGGTCCATGGCATAGAGGTCGTACACCTCTGGCACCTCTGTGTTATTGTGTCGTGCCTAAAAGAGAGTAACAAAGTATTAGTAAAGGGCTCAAGCTAGCATGAAGAATGAATTGCATGAATCATGAAGCAAACCACATACCCAGTTCCGCCCAAACTGAAATAAGTTGGCACTGCCTTGATGGATGGCACACCAACCATTTGGGCATGCCGGTCCTTTGCATTGTCGTGGACGGCTCGCCAGTTGTCTGTGCACCACTCATCTACCAACGCTTCCTAACAATCCATCTTATACGCACACCATCTCGAGGGTACCTAAGTTAGTAAAGAGAAATTTGAGCGCTACGCCTACGAATCAAATTAAGGAAAGTAAGTACAAGGCCTTAAGAATAGGTAATTACCTTCATGTACTGCTCCTTCTTCAGAAACTTTTCATGGCACGACGGCTTGTCCTTCTTAATACCACGCGTGGCGTAGTAGTCTCGAACAGCCTGCGGCCGAGCCTCGTGTCGTAAGTTTTGTAATAGGTGCTTGCACTCGGTATCGATAACCTTTGCCGCGTCATCCTTGTATCCCTCCTCACACCTGTAGAAGGTCTGCAATCAAACGAGAAAACACTGATTAGTACAATAACTAGCCATTGTTAATTTTTAAGTGTGTAAAGGATAAATTACCCAAAAGCTTCTGATCACCATCTCGGCCCTCGTGTGGCACAAGACACCGTCGATCGTCTCCTCCGGCAGGGCCAGGGCAGACTTGTAGTGCTCCCAGCTTAATCCTAGTTGTGGAAGCTGACCCTCACCAGGCAACGTGACAAACTCCGGGAAATTTTGCCGGCAAAGCACACCAAGGACGGTGTTGGGCCTGTGGACTCCACTGGCGTGATGCCAACACCTGCAGTATGACAAGGCCGACACATTAGATATTGAAGAAACGTGAAGGCAAAAGGTACAAAAAGAGTAAATGCACTTACTTCTCCCCCATCAGGCCTAATCACCGGCCTCTGCTCGTGGCTCGCCGGCAGGGGCGGGAGCCGTGTACTACCACGCTGGTACACGGTGACCCCCTCAACCACCTCGCCCTCACTATCAGTCAACTCATCCCTGCCACCATCAGCATGGCCACTCGGCCCCTTAGGCGAAGCTGGCCAGGTACCCCATCCGGACGTCTCCTAGGACGCAGCCCGATCCCCGTCATGGTCCGGAGTCTCGTGGGCCGAAGCCTCTGGGACCGGAGTCCCGTGGGCTGAAGGCCCGTCGACCCGAGGCTTGTGGTCTAGAGTCCCCATAGCCTCCACCTCAAACGGGTCCACCCTAGGAGTCATGTGCTCGGGTTAATGATCTGGGGGTGGCGGCGAGGAAGGCATAGCAGTCAGCCTACCTCTCCCGCGGCCACGCCCTCTACCTTTCTTCTTCCCTCCCCGACCTCCTCTCCTGGTGGGCAACGACGCCAACGAAGAAGCGCCCACCGTTGTCCCTTTACTGTCTATCAACGCTCTCCGGAGAGATAGGGGTGGAATGGAAGTACCCCTCCCCTGGGCCACCGACGAAGAAGTACCCTCAGAGCGCTCTGGACCCGTGCCCACCATCTTTCAATACCTGCCATGACAAAGAGTAAACGAAATTAGCACAACATAAAAAAAATGAATACCTGACATGAATAATAATATGTATATAATTTAAGATGGGATGCATACAAACTAATAATAGTCTGGATCGTCAATAAATGCATCACCAGCATCATCACTATCACGCGTGTCATCATCAATGACGTGCTCATCGGGTTCAGCGGCATCAACAGGTGGAAGGCCTTTTTGTAATCGGTCAAGCATTGACAGGTCATCCGCATCAGTAACCTCTTCTTGTTCGGGCTCTTCTTGTTCCGGCTCAGGGGTGAAGTCGGATTCACTGTCGCTGTCTACTTCCATGTTCTGGGGTGAAGTAGAGCGGTTCTTGAAATGTTTTTTTTGGAAAGACGGGTTTCTTGGAAGAATTCTCCTTCATATCTGTCTGGGTTAATGTGAGGTTCATAATCCTCTTCATTGGGGGGGGAGGTGGTCTGTTATGTGGCGGCACTTCATAACCGACATCACAACCATTCAGATTTGTATTAGTTTGGCAGGCCCACGGTAGATAGAAAACTTGGGTCGCCTGTTGAGCAGTAATATAGACATCGGGAACAGCTAAATGGGTGCTTTGTTTGATTTTGACTAGCCCTATATGTTCATGAGTCCTTCTAGTCTCCTTCGGCTGGAACCAATAACATTTGAAGACTACGACGTTCGGTGTGTTTTCATCATAGAATAGAAGTTCATAAATTACTTCAACTCTTCCATAATACTCAATACCTCCTTCGCCGATAGCAGAGACACCACAATTTGTAGATTTTCGGTCAGCCATAGATAGCTCTTTGCCAAAGGTACAAAAGCGATACTCGTTGATGTCGTATTTCTCAAATGAACGGACCATATAGTCAAAACCATTAGCGAGGACTTGTCTCAATTTGGCGTCCATAGACTCCGAATTAGCCTACAAGTTTAATACGAAAGGATTGTCGCATTAACCGCAAATTAGACCAATAAATGAAATGGTCTATTAATGGTAATTACAATTTGCTTGAACCAAGAGATGAAACCGGGATAGCCGCCTCCATGCTTCGCCAGAAGCTCATACTCTTTGATGGAATCCTTTTGGATCACCGCTCCATCCGAGAAATTGGCGACGTATCGACTGTATCAAATATCCAGGAATAAGAGCAGTTCAAAGGAATTAGATGTTGTGAAACAACGTACCGAGAACTTGCTCGATGTATGGCCGCACTTATGTTAGGTTGTTGAAGATATACAACGAAATGGTCCGCCATTCTTCGTCATCCAACACTATTGGTTTCGAAACACCGGCTGGTGCGAGCTTCCCTTTGAATAGGCTGAGGTTGGATCCACCTTTTTTAGGGATGCCAACATTGTACCGAGGCTTCAGATTATGCAAATGACAATTTTTGGCTTCATAATGTGCTGTCACAAATTTGCTGCCTCCTCAGTAATGAATGCCTCGGCCATCGATGCTTCAATTCTACGTTTATTTTTACATTTTGCTCAAAGCGTCTTCTTCATCCTCTCAGTTGCATAGCACTAACGATTTTGCATATGCCCCCAATCTTGCCTCGGTCGGGAGATGTAAAATCAAATGCTGCATTGGATTAAAAAAGCCCGGTGGAAAGATCCTCTCTAACTTGTAGAGCAACTCCGGCGCCAATTTTTCCATGTCCTCTAGCACACCAGGCGATAGTTCTTTCGCACAAAGAACACAGAAGAAATAGCTCAGCTCTGCCAGTACTAGCCATTCATCCTTAGGGATAAAGCCACGTAACATCACTGGCATTACCCACTCAGGCCATATGTGCCAATCATGACTCTTGAGACCAAATATTTTCAATTTTTCAAGACTCGCTCCCCTCTTTAGATTTGCTGCATACCCATTGGGGAACATCAAGTGCATTTTTGCCCACAAGATGATTTCCCTCATATCAGGCCTTCCAAGATTGAACCAGGCCTTTGGCTTTGACCAGTTCTTCTTTCCTTTCGGTTGTTGCATGTTTTGTAACGGTCTATCACATAGAGTCTATTGATCGACTCTAGCCTTAGGATTATCCTTTGACTTCCCCTCTATGCCGAACAATGTACCAAAAAGGGCCTCGCCAATATTATTTTTAGTGTGCGGAAGAAGGAGGTCTTTGAAGTAAAGCAGATCCCACAAGCATGTCTTGTGAGTCCAGGCATGTTCCAAATTATACCCCTTGAAATACCTTGGACGCTTTGGATCAGGCTCGAGAGTGTTTAACTGATCCAGGATCTATTAGCCTGTCAACGCAGGTGGTGCAGAGTTTTTGACAACTTTACCTTTGATGAAGTTATTCTTATCTTTTCTGAACTTATGGCGAGGATCTAGGAACTGTCTATGCAAGTCGAAGCAAGAAAACTTGCGACCAGCCTGCAGCCAATGAAACTGAAGAGCTGCCTTGCATGTGGGGCACGGGAACCTTCCATGCACACACCAGCCAACGAATAGTGCATACGCCGGCAAGTCATGCATCGAGTACATGTACCAGACATGCATTTTGAAGTTTTGTTTTCTAGCGGCGTCGTATGTCTTGAACCCATTATCCCAAGCTTCTTGCCATTCATCCTTAAGCGGCTGCATGTACACATTCATATTCTTCCCCGGATAGTTGGGCCCTGGAATTATCAACGTCAAGAAAATGTTCTTTCTTTGCATAATCTGTCCGGGGGAGATTGAGTGGAATGACAGATATAGGCCAACAACTGTATTGGGTTGCCACCATACCAAACGGATTGAACCCATCCATGGCCACGCAGACTCAAGGATGCCTTGGATCTGCCGCTTTATCCTCATGTAATGCATCGAAGTGCTTCCACGCAGAAGCATCCGATGTGTGTACCAACATCTGATTCCCATCTGCATCTAGTTCGGTTCTTTTGCCCAATTTCTGCCATTTCATTTGTCTGGCCGTCTCTTCGACCATCAAAAGACGTCGAAGTCTTGGTATGATTGGCATGTACCGAAGAAAATTAACTGGGATTTTGGTCTACCTCTTCTCACCCATACCATTGTCTACCACAACATACCTGGAAGAATTGCAAATGGGACAATAGTTCAAGCCCGCATACTCAAGCCTAAATAAGGCACATCCTTTCTCACAGGCATCTATATTCTCATAGGGCATCTTAAGTACACGGAGGATTTTGTCGGACTGGTATAGGTTTGCAGGCATGACATGGCCTTTGGGTAGAAAGCGTCTAAATAGTGTCATCATCGCATCGTAGCATTCTCTGCCCAAGTTGAATTGAGCCTTCAAAGCCATTACTTGTGCGATGGCATCCAACTGACAAAGCTTAGTGTTCTCGTGGAGAGGACGTTTTGAAGACTCCAACATTTCATTGAAGGCCTTTGCAGATTCCTCCATCTCATCGTCTGAATCCCGAGCATCATCAAAGTCTTGCACCATGTCTTCGATCCCGGTACCATGCTCGTCGGTGTGACGACGAACCACCTCATCTCTGGTACGTTGGGCAGATTCACCATGAAATGTCCACACCATATAATCAGGTGTAAAACCCCACTTCTGCAGGTGTTTACCCGTTTCACCCTCTGTCCTCTATGAAAAGTTGTCGCACCTAGGGCACCAGGTTTTTCTCTGGCCATTTGCAAATGCGGCTTCCACAAACCCCTTGGTTTTTGTTAACCATTCATTGGTCATGTCTTCGTGACTAGTGTGACCGGTGTACATCCATGCATGATCACCCATGCTGATACTTGCACTGACAGTAGGTGCACCAAATTCATATTCATCAAGTTATGTAGAATGTAATTGCAACTAGATACAAAACTAATTACTTTTGTCATATTATTTACGCCACAGTTTTATTTTTTACCATACAAAAGGGAAAGGGGCATTCATGGATTGAATCTATCGCTAATAGGTAAAGATGGGTCCGAATCCCACCCGAGTACATGTAGATTGGGTTCGTTTCCCATGCTCTACTCTGGATCCGACGCAAAATTTCGGCGGCACCTCCCCGCTGTTTTCGTGATACACGTCTCGGCAACAAGCCGAGAGAATGCGTACCCGGAGAACAATGGGGTGGCGCTGACGAAATTTTGCCTCGGGACGAAGTAGAGCATGTGAAACGAAACCCAATCTACAAGTACTAGGGTTGTCCATGGATAACGTGGACAATTCGAAAGGATGACGGTTATAAATATGCAAAGATATGCATATTTATAGATGACACCCTTTCGAACCAGAGACGCCTAGGTTACGAGGCTTCACATAAAAATAAAATGAAGTGGCATCGCATGACAACCGGAACAGAGCAAATAGGGGAGGGTCGGGGAGGAGATGACAGTAGTGCTCACCACTAGACCATGTAGGGGAGGTAATCTAACGACAACGGGACCGACGGTGCTCGTGGAGGTGAAGAGAAGATCCCCTGCACATGAAAAGCACCGGCATAATGCCACAACTAACATAAGCACCACAGAACAATCTATTCAACAACATCTAACCTAATGAAAAAAATAAAGACACTTTAAAAAAAGACTAGCTACAACCCACTTAACAGGAAACAACTCTGAAGTGCTTGTAGGGAGCTTGCTGGGTCGTATGGGCGTGCCCATCACCATTTAAAGTAACTGCTGGTTGTTTCTGTTCTGAAGAACGAAGGACATGACATGTTGTGGCTTGGTGCTACTTGTAGTGATATGGGGCAGATAATTCAAGTTTTTTCCTAATTCTTGATATCAGAAGGATCAAATCTTTGTAGCCCACGAGATTGCATCTTATGTCCGTCAGGGTGCTTCACTGACTTGTGTGGAGCTCCCAGGTGTTGGACCAGATGTCTCAAGTTGTTTCTAAATATTGTACTTATACTTCCATGGTATCTGAATTACGACACCTTCTGCCATCAAAACGGAAAAGGAAAAATTCACATGTACCTGATGTGCTGCACTACCTCTATGTTTAATGTAGATTTATTAA
Source organism: Elymus sibiricus (assembly GCA_039707655.1). NCBI lineage: Eukaryota > Viridiplantae > Streptophyta > Magnoliopsida > Poales > Poaceae > Elymus > Elymus sibiricus. The sequence continues at coordinate 333,358,423 of CM077663.1, read as the reverse complement.
CATGGAGAAATCTCGCTAAAAGAAGTTCGACACGTATGTTCCTAATCCACATTTTGTGTCATTGATTCTTAGTTATCAAACACCTACCCACAACTTGCTCTCAGGTTCCTTTAATCCATAAGCATATGGTACTGTTAATTATATCCTCACTATATACAACATGTAAACTGATTGCCTTACATTTGCATCATGATATCTAACAAGGACTCTATGTGGTCGACAGAGAAAGAGAGACAAGGGGGGAAGAGGGCACCTTGACAGGGTCGGAGCAGAGGAACCTCGAGCTCGTGGCGCTCGAGCAGGGGAAGAACGGCAGTAGCGGCCACAAGGCCCTCCTCTCCTGGCGCGCGAGCGGCTGGGGAGATGCGTCCGCCCTTGAGCAGCTCGGCGGGAGCGGGTGATCTGGCCGCCCCTAAACTGCTACTGCTGGTGGGCGGAGGGTGAAGGACGGCGCACGGCGGCGAGGTTGCCGGCGTAGGTGGCGGGTGGTTTGGGGTGGAGGAGCGAGGCGGCGGGTGGCGCTCGAGCAGGGGTCGGCGACGGTGGGTGGAGGGCGGAGGAGGGAGGAGGGAGGACGGCGCACGGCGGCGAGGTCGCCGCCTCGCTGGTGAGTAGGCGGCGGGTGGTTTGGGGTGGAGGAGTGAGGAGGAAGGAAGAAAGTGGTGGCTGGGTGGTTTATTTGGGGTGGAGGTTGGTTCTCGGTTAACTTTCCTGTTAACTTTCCATTCTTTGCCGTCTGCTAGCAGACGACAAAGAGGCAAACAGCACACGACAAAGAAGGGTCCGTTTGACCTAACCAGCGCCCGCTCTAGTGGGGCCTAGATCCAATCTTTGTCGTCTGCTATTTACCTCTTTGCCGTCGGCTAGCAGACGACAACCAATGGACTGACGGCATCCGTTTGACCTAGCCAGCGCCCGCTCCAGTGGGGCCCAGGTCCAATCTTTGTCGTTTGCTATTTGCCTCTTTGTCGTCGGCTAGCGGACGACAAAGAATGGACTGATGGCAAAACTTATCTTTGCCATGTGGCCTTTCTTTGCCATCTGCTTTTTGGAAGCGGACGGCAAAAACCATGTGTGTTGTCCGCTAGCAAACGGCAAAGAGTGGACAGATGGCAAATTCTCTGATTCCTGTAGTGTCAGCACCACGTACCGTTTGATTTTTGAGAGGCATATGTGCCACATCAAAAAATTATGCACGCACAAAATATCACACCACCTTAATTAATTAGTTGAGCCACACACATGTGGTTGCAGTCTCACTCATATTGTGAAGTTTCCGAGACGCGCCCATGATTGGGCCCGCACAGTCTACCCTCGGAACTAAAACACGGGGGAGGGGGTGATCATGATGGATTTCTATTGGTTTTCTGTTACGGTTAGGTGAAATTGCCGTCCTAGTATAAGTGCGTATGTACGTTCATATATATATATTGTAGCCACCATCCCCCCGCCACTCGAAGGTGTGTGGGGGGGGCATAAGCCAACATTACTGTGTGCTCTGCGAGACATTGTGTGTCACCTGAAAGTTGTGCATTGCGTATTTGAACACCACAATAACCTTTCCATACATACATTTGGTCCACAAGCAGGTCTGATTGTGCTATGACCCTAGATTTATCGTGTTTATTTTCGAATGTTGTTATATAAATGGCAGAGGAGTATTTTTTTGAAACTTAAACAGCATACGAGTCGAATGAGACAACTGTGTGTGATTGTGTACGCAGTAGACATGGTTCCCGCATGCTAAACGTGTGCCACGCCCGGCCCGTGGTTGTCACGTAACTACAGACCACCTTTGCACCAACCCGCACAGAGAAATCTTAAAAATAGCTACCCGCCTTGACCAATTTAAAAATTGACGGGTCCGCGGATTTTTCTCTTTGAATTGCACACAGGTATTATGTTCGGGCCGTGTGCGATGTTTATTCCCCCGGCGCCACTTCAAACCCTTCATATAAATTTAAGTTGTCCCGACTTTTCATTCCCTCCAAGTAAAATTTAAAGTAGTCGCGGCATTTCCTCAAACACCACCTAGGCCCCTCCTACCCCCACCCCCACACAACTACCTCGCTCGAACCCTGGCTACCTCGCCGTCGCCATTGCCGCCCCTGACCCTGCTCCACGTTCCACAGTCAACCTCTCCTGCTCTCCTCGTGCAGGTTACCAACCCATCTCCGTACCCTCGCCACCCTGAATTTCTTAGATGGTGATACTTGTGATCTGTGTTGGGTTTTCCGTGAAGAGGAACGGGTAGTTGCAGCACAAGGTGGGTAAGTATTTCCCTCAGTTATGAAACCAAGGTTTATCAAACCAATAGGAATTTCACTTCTCAACCGTCTGTAGCGACTGCACACAAAAGAACAAACGACTTGCACCCAACGCGGGCAAGAGGGTTGTCAATCCCCTTGATCTCGTTATTTGTAAGCAAATGAGTTGTGTAGATAATTGTTGATAAATATAAATTGCAAAATAAATAAAAATTAAATAATGGCAGCAAGGTAGCAATAGTGTTTGTAAATTTATAAGTGAATATACCCGGGGGCCATAGTGTTCTCTAGTGGCATCTCTCATGTAGGCAACGTACGGAGGGTAACAAATTACTGTTGGGCAATTGATAGAAAAGCGGATAGTTATGCGATTTTCACGGCAATGATTATGTCTATATAGGCATCACGTCCATAACCAAATAGGCCGACTACTGCCTGCACCTATTACTACTACTCCACCCATCGACCGCTATCCAGCATGCATCTAGAGTATTAAGTAAAACAGAGTAATGCTTGGAGAACAATGACATGAGTAGACAAAGAATACTCAATCAATATGAATAAACCCCATCGTTTTATCCTTAGTAGCAGCAACACAAAGACGTATCTTCTCCCTTTCTTTCACTGGGATATAGAAACTCGTCAGGTTGAACCTACTACAACGCACTACTCCCACCGATGAAATATCAATCTACTTGGCCAAAGCACATCAATAGATCGGAGAACATTATGAAGCTATAATGATCATGCAATTAAGAGACAATATATATCAGCAATATCTCAATTCCTTTTCAGGAATAATCTAAACATAAACCCATAATTCATCGGATCCCAACAAACATACCGCACAAAAGTATTACATCGGATAGATCAAAGCGAAGATACGATGATCATTGTATTGAAGATCATATGAGAGAGAGATAGCCATCTAGGTACTAGCTATGGACCCGTAAGTCTGTGGTGAACTACTTACACATCATCATGAGGGCAGCAAGGTTGATGAAGAGGTCCTCCGTGATCGATCCCCCCTCCGGCAGGGTGTCGCAATGGAGCTCCAGATGGGATCACGGCGGAACAGAGACTTGCGGTGGCAAAAAAAGGTTTTCGAGGCTCCCCTGAGGGTTTCCAGGATTAATGAGAATTTATAGGCCGGAGAACGAGGTCGGTTGAGCCACAGGGGGGCCACAAGCTATCAGGGCACCCCCTAGGGCCGCGCCCTGTTGGCTTGTGGAGCCTCCCTGAGGCTCCTGGCCATCCTCCGAGGCTTGTTGGTCTTGATTTGGTCCAGAAAAAATCTTCAAAAAGTTTCGCGGCAATTGGACTTCGTTTGGTAAAGGAAATCTGCAAAGTAAAAAACATGCAGAAAACAGCAACTGGCACTTGGCACTGGGTCAATAGGTTAGTGCTCAAAAATATTGTAAATTGGTAAATAATGACCCAAAAAGTATCCTAGAATGATAATACATCAGCATGGAACAATCAACAATTATAGATACGTTGGAGACCTATCAAGTATCCCCAAGCTTAATTCCTGCTCGTCCTCGAGTAGGTAAATGATAAAAACAAAAAAAAATGTGACATGCTATCCACTATGTAATCTTTTGCATGCATGCTCATGGAGAAACGATGAATCAATAAACATTAACATAGTAATACTTGTAGGTATAAGAAGCAAAATCATTAACTTTTTCAAAGCATACGATCCTCAAAAGATGTCTACCCCTTATTCATCTTATTTAATTAGCAAGGCATGGCTCCGTCTTCACCACATCAATACAAATGTCAAGCACCATGGTGTCCAAGTCAGGCAACTGGATCATACTTTTTCAAGGTGCATAAACTTTTTATTCTTCACGCAATAAATGAGCATGAGCCATTGGACATAGCATTTAGGTGGAATAGAATATGGTGGTAGATATCAATAGGGTAAAAGTGGAGAAGATAGTCTCACATCAACTAGGCGTATCGATGGGCTATGGAGATGCCCATCGATAGATGTCAATGCAAGGAGTAGGGATTGCCATGCAAAAATGATGCACTAGAGCTATAAGTGTATGAAAGCTCAAATGAAGCTAAGTGGGTGTGCATCCAACTTGCTTGTTGATGAAGACCTCGGACATTTGAGGAAGCCCATCATCGGAATATACAAGCCAAGTTTTAAAATAATGAAATTCCCACTAGCAATATGGAAGTGATATATCATGAGGCTCTCGACATATGAGGAATGTGGTGCCACTTTGAGGCACAAGTGTGGTAAAGGATAGTAGCAAAGTCCCTTCTCTCATTTTCTCTTTTTTTTATATATATGGTGGGCTCATTTGGCCTCCCCCATTTTCATTTTCGTCCGGAGACTCTTCCTGGCTTGTGGGGGAGTCATGGTCTCCATCATTCTTTCCTCACTGGGACAATGCTCTAACAATGGTGATCATCACACTTTTATTTACTTACAACTCAATATGGAGAACTGATATGAAGATATGACTCTATATGAATGCCTCTGGTAGTGTACCAGGATGTGCAATGATCCAGCATGACATGTATCAAAAATATATGAACGGTGGCTTTGCCACAAATACTATGTCAGCTCTATATGATCATGCAATGCAATATGATGATGAACGAACTAGTCATGTGAAGTGACGATGAAATTTGCATGGCAATATATCTCGGAATGGCTATGGAAATGCCATGATAGGTAGGTATGGTGGCTGTTTATAGGAAGATATAATAAGGCTGATGTGTGACAGAGTGTATCATGTCACGGGGTTTGGATGCACCGGCGAGAGTTGCACCGATCCTTGAGGTTAGAATGGGCTATGCACGATACCGAATAGGCTAGCAAATATGGGAAGGTGTGATTGCGTATGTCCATGGTTTCACATTAGTCATAAAAAACTCATATACTTATTGCAAAGTTTTATTAGTTTTAACACAAATCAAAGCATTCTCCGCATGCCCCGAGGGAAGAGGTTGGGAGCAGTTAACCGTCGCGCGCTTTCGACCCGAAACAACACTAGGATTTCAACGAGGCATAGAAATGCTCACACATCATCACCATGCCCTTTGAATTTTTAGAAAAATAAGAAATTAACCCCTTTGAATATCGACACTTCTATAAATTAAAATTTTTGAACTCACACCTTTACAGATTACTACATCAATATTATCAATCCTCATTCTCTATATGTGCTACATGATGGTTTTGATTATCACTCATTGGATACCTAATATTTTTGGACTAGTCTTATGACCCATGCAAATTACCGTCACTATTCGATAACTCTCAAACAAATATAAGTGAAGAAAAAGAGTGAAATCATTTCTATAAAATCTACACGCCACCGTGCTCAACAAGATATAAGTGAAGTACTAGAGCAACCGCCAAGCTCGAAAGATATAAGTGAAGCACATAGAGTATTCTAGCAAATTATGATGAAGGTGTCACTCTCTTAGATAGGTGTGTCCAGCAAAAAATGACTGTAGCAAACTGAAACTAAAAGCAAACTAAAGCAAAAGACGCTCCAAGAAAAACTCATATCATGTGACGAATAAAAATATAGCTCCAAGTGACATACCGGTGAATTGAGACGAAAGAGGGGATGCCTTCCCGGGGCATCCCCAAGCTTAGACGCTTGAGTCTTACTTAGAATATTACCATGGGGTGCCTTAGGCATCCCCAGGCTTAGGCTCTTGCCTCTCTTCATTCTTTAGCTCATCATGATAACACCCAAAACTTGAAAACTTCAATCACACAAAACTCAACAAAACTTTGTGAGATCCGTTAGTATAAGCAACATATCAAATACTTTAGGTACTGTTATAAATTGATTCAAATTTCAATTTTGCATAATAGGTACTGTGTTTTAACTTCTCCATGGCTTATACTCCCCCAATACAATCCATAGTATCATCAAAACAAGTAAACTATGTAAGTAAAACAGAATATCTGTTTAAAACAGAACAGTCTATAATGATCTGTAAGCACGGATACTTCTGTAACTCTAAAAATTCTGAAAAATTATTAAAACCTGAAGAATTTGCAGATAAATACTGTTTAAAAATTTCAGACAAAGATCATGTTCCAGTAAAAAACGTAAATTCCTGTACTGAACGCTAAAGTTTCTGTTTTTGCACCGTATCAATTCTACTCATCATGTGGGTCATCCCAAAGGCTTTACTTGGCACAAACACTAATTAAAATATAAAAACATAATCGTTACAGAGGCAATAATCATGTTATCACAACCAAACAGAAATTAAAAGCAAAAGGTAAGATAACTATTGGGTTGCCTCCCAACAAGCGCTATTGTTTTATGCCCCTAGCTAGGCATAATGCATAGTTTCAAGTGTTGTCATCTTTGACACTCAACCCATAGGTGGCTCTCATGATTGATTCATAAGGTGGTTTAATTCTCTTTCTAGGGAAGTGTTCCATCCCTTTCTTTATTGGGAATTGGAACCTTATGTTTCCCTCTTTCATGTCAATGATTGCACCTATAGTTCGTAGGAAAGGTCTCCCAAGTATTATGGGACAAGAAGGATTGCAATCAATATCAAGCACAATAAAATATACAGGCACATAATTTTTGTTTGCAATAATAAGCACATCATTTATTCTACCCAAAGGTTTCTTAATGGTAGAATCCGCAAGATGCAAGTTAAGGGAACAATCTTCAATATTAGTGAGACCAAGCACATCACAAAGAGTTTTAGGTATAATTGAAACACTAGCACCAAGGTCACACAAAGCATTGCACTCATATTTGTTTATATTTATCTTTATAGTAGGTTCCCACTCATCATGCAATTTTCTAGGAATAGAAACTTCAAGCTCAAGTTTCTCATCATAAGCTTTTATCATGGCTTCCACTATATGTTCGGTAAAAGCCTTGTTTTGTTCATAAGCATTACGTGGGCTAATAATGGTTTACAATAAGGAAATACATTCTACTAAGGAGCATCTCTCGTATTAAAATCCTTGTAGTTCAAGATAGGTGACACATCACTAGACAAAGTTTTAACCTCTCCAAAGTCATTTTTTCAGTTTTATCATTAGAATCCTCACTCACCAAGCAAACAGGATCCTCCTTAGCTAGAGTTGGTTCAACTCCAGTATTTTTATCATTTATATTCAGAGAAGTAAACAAAGATTCAATCGGGGAAATGCCAATCATTTTAATATCCTCATCATGATTCCGGTAAAAACCGGGTGGGAGAGCCTTTTCAAGGAATTCCCGCTTAGCTCTCAACTTAGCGGTCCTCTCCTTACTTTAATTAATAGACAATTGGATAGATTTGATAGTCTCATTAAAATCATGCTTTGCTGGCAAAGTTTTACTTTTGCGAAACATCAATAGCAATTCTATCCACATTTTTAGCCAAAGTATCAATCATATGCAATTTTTCTTCTACCATAGTGTCGAAAACCTTTTAAGAATTAATAATTTTTTTAATTGTATTCTCAAGATAAGAGGGCATCCTATTAGAATTGGTAGAAGGATTTCCATAAGAATTACCATATGAGTTTCCATAGTTGTTAGGAGGATTACCGGGGTAAGGCCTAGCATTGAAATTGCCTCTATAAGCATTGTTGTTGAAATTATTTCGCGAGACAAAGTTCATATCAATAGCATCATTATTTTGCTCAATCAAAGTAGACAAAGGCATATCATTTGGATCAACATTGGCATTTCTATTAGCAACCATATTCATAAGAGCATCCACTTTTTCACTCAAAGTAGCGATTTCTTCAACAAAATTTACCTTCTTACCAGTTGGAGCTCTCTCGGTATGCCATTGAGAATAATTTGCCATGATGTCGTCCAGAAGTTTGGTGGCCTCTCCTAAGGTCACATCCATAAAGGTACCACATGCAGCAGAATCAAGAAGATTTCTAGACACAAAGTTAATCCCGCATAGAAATTTTGTATAATCATCCACAAATTCAAGCCATGAGTAGGACAATTTCTTATCATCAATTTCATTCTCTCCCAAGTTTGGGCAACATGCTCTTGATCTTGTTGTTTAAAATTCATTATTCGATTTCTAAGGGAGGTGATCTTAGCAGGAGGAAAATACTTGCCAATAAAAGCATTTTTACACTTATCCCATGTTCCAATACTACTGCGAGGTAAAGATGAAAACCAAGCCTTTGCTTTATCTCTAAGTGAAAAAGGAAATAATATTAATTTGAAAATATCATTATCCATATTCTTTTTCTTTTTCATATCACATAATTCAACAAAGGTATTAAGATGTGAAGCGGGATCCTCATTAGGACTTCTCAAAAATTGGTCTTTCATGACAAGATTCAACAATGCAGCATTAATATCAAAAGCCTCCGCATTAGTGGCGGGTGGTGTAGGAGTACTAATAAAATAATTATTATTAGTATTTGAGAAGTCACACAAGTTAGTAGTATCTTGAGACATGGTGACCACACGAGCAAAGTAGCAAGCAAGACAAGTAAACTAGCAAGCAAAGAAGTAAACTAGTAACAAGCAAAGATAAATATTTTTGTATTTTTGATTTTTATGAGACACGCTAAATATAACAGCAAATAAAAAGATAAACAAGTGAATGAAAATTTGTGAGGAGCTACTTGATAGTTGATGATGATATTCCCCGGCAACGGTGCCAGAAATCCTTCGTGATACTTGTGATCTGCGTTGGGTTTTCGGTGAAGAGGAACGGGTAGTTGCAGCACATTGTGGGTAAGTATTTCCCTCAGTTATGAAACCAAGGTTTATCGAACCAATAGTAATATCACTTCTCAACCGTCTTCAACGACTTCACACAAAAGAACAAACGACTTGCACCCAACGCGGGCAAGAGGGTTGTCAATCCCCTTGATCTCGTTATTTGCAAGCAAATGAGTTGTGTAGACAATTGTTGATAAATATAAATTGCAAAATAAATAAAAATTAAGTAATGGCAGCAAGGTAGCAATAGCGTTTGTAAATTTATAAGTGAATAGACCCGGGGGCCATAGTGTTCTCTAGTGGCATCTCTCATGTAGGCTACGTACGGAGGGTAATAAATTACTGTTGGGCAATTGATAGAAAAACGGATAGTCATGTGATTTTCACGGCAATGATCATGTCTATATAGGCATCATGTACATAAGAAAATAGGCCGACTCCTGCCTGCACCTATTACTATTACTCCACCCATCGACCGCTATCCAGCATGCATATAGAGTATTAAGTAAAACAAAGTAATGCTTGGAGAACAATGACATGATGTACACAAAGTAAACTCAATTAATACGGATAAACCCCATCATTTTATCCTTAGTAGCAGCAACACAAAGACGTATCTTCTCCCTTTCTGTCACTGGGATATGTAAACTCGTCAGGTTGAACCTACTACAACGCACTACTCCCACCGATGAAATATCAATCTACTTGGCCAAAGCACATCAATAGATCGGAGAGAATTACGAAGCTATAATGATCATGTAATTATGATACAACATATATCAGCAATATCTCAAATAATTTTCATGAATAATCTAAACATAAACACACAATTCATCGGATCCCAACAAACACACCGCACAAAAGGATTACATCGGATAGATCAAAGCGAAGATGTGATGATCATTGTATTGAAGATCATATGAGAGAGAGATAGCCATCTAGGTACTAGCTATGGACCCGTAGGTCTGTGGTGAACTACTCACCCATCATCATGAGGGCAGCAAGGTTGATGAAGACGCCCTCCATGATCGACCCCCCTCCGGCAGGGTGCCAGAACAGAGCTCCAAATGGGATCACGGCGGAACAGAGACTTGCGGCGGCGGAAAAAGATTTTTGAGGCTCCCCTGAGGGTTTACAGGATTAATGAGAATTTATAGGCCGGAGAACGAGGTCGGTTGAGCCACAAGCGGCCCACAAGCAATCAGGGCGCCCCACCCCCCTGGGTCGCGCCCTGTTGGCTTTTGGAGCCTCCCTGAGGCTCCCGGCCATCCTCCGAGGCTTGTTGGTCTTGTTTTGGTCTAGAAAAAAACGTCAAAAAGTTTTGTGGCAATTGGACTCCGTTTGGTAAAGGAAATCTACAAAGTAAAAAACATGCAGAAAACAGCAATTGGCACTTGGCACTGGGTCAATAGGTTGGTGCTCAGAAAAAATATAAATTGGTAAATAATGACCCAAAAAGTATCTAAGAATGATAATATATCAGCATGGAACACTCAAAAATTATAGATACGTTGGAGACGTATCAGATGGCGCCTGCTAAAAAAACCCTTCCTCACAGATCCGCATCCCCCAACGTAGACCGTCGCAGCCTAATCCCAGCTACACTTCCAGGGGAGATTGAGGAGAAAATGGCCAAAAGGAGGTATATTGCGGCCTTTTCGCTGGACGATGCTGAGGTGGCCACCGAGGCTGTCGGGGAAGCTGACTACAATGACGAGGTGGCCGCCGGGATCGCTGGGGAAGCTGACTACGATGACAAGGTGGCCGCCGAGGCCGCCAGGGAAGCTGTCTACGATGACGAGGTGGCCGCCGGGATAGCTGACTACGATGACGAGGTGGCCTTCGAGGCCGCCGGTAAATCTAATGACAGCGAGGCTGTAAGACAGCGGGTTCCCATATGGTTGCATATCTACGCAGCCGGCTACGACATTGAGCTCGTCGACAGCGACGGCTTGTCGCGGGCTATGTCACAGGTTAAGTGGCCCAACCCCGACCCCTCGGGTTCAACCCCCGTCGACCTCATGCAAGGCCCAGCCGCTGATCTGCTCTGCTTCTCTCGCAAGAATTTGCCTTACTTCATCTCCATGGAGCCTCTTTTGTCATTTCTGAAGGACAAGTTCTATGGTGGTGGCTTGGCATCGTCAGCTGCCAAGTCAGACCTCATTGACGACGCCGACGCCAACAACGGCACCCTATCTGTCTCTTCCAAGGGGAAAGAGCCCATCCATGACATCAGGGAGGGCACCCTGCATCCCTGCTCTTCCAAGGGGAAGGAGCCCATCTGTGACAACAGGGAGCACACCCATAATCCACGCTCTTCTAATGGGAATGAGCCCATCTATGACAGGTGAGGAAACCCATCTCATGTTAAATTATTTCACTCATGCTAAATGTATGGACTCTGCAGTTGAATTTCATCAATACCTGTTTCAAGAGCCATATATGGTTCCTGTTAAACCTAGTGTAGTTAACACGTGCACTGTTTATTTCAATTCTTTCACATGTGATGTTCAGTTATACAACTTCATGTTTAAGCATCGGCTACGTTCTATGCAATTTCAACAGTACAATATGAATGACTATTTCCGGTTGCTATCAAGCCTGTTGTAGTGAGCACATGCCTTGTTTAACTTTTCTTCCTAGCTCGGTTGTTTGTAGTGGGCATATGTCATGATTCAGTTGCTATATAGTATGCCTTGTTTATTTCAGTTATTCACAATGTGAAGTTCTATATCTGCAAGTATGTACTTTCCAGTTCAATTTTATCATACCAGTTTCAACGACCATATGTGGTTCCTGTTAAGCCTGGTGTAGTTAACATGCCCACTGTTTATTTCTGTTTTTTCACAATGTGATGTTCAGTTGTACAATTTGATGTGTAAGCACCAGCTACATTCTATGCAATTTCAACAGTACCACTATGAATGACTATATTTGGTTGTTGTTAAGCTTGCTGTAGTGAGCACAAGCCTTTCCATTTTTATGTAACAATAACTAGTATGCTCAAACGTGCACAATACCAGTTTGAATGACTATATTTTGTTGTTGTTAAATGCTAAGCCTATTGCAGTTAACACACATCTCCACTTATTATTAGCTTAGCTAGCATGCTTAAACCTGCACACTGAAGCTATCATTTTGTGATCATGTTGTTTACCATGCATATATTTGGTTGAGGGTTAGCCTGTCAGTACTTAACATGCCTTTCGATGTACTTACCCCCGACAATATTGGGAATGACTGTTGTTTTCCATCGAGGTTAGTTTCATCACATGGCTTATATATACTCCATCCACCCCAAAGTAAAAGATGTTAATACATCAAATATGTGAGTATTTTGGATGTAATAAGATCTTATATACTGGGACGGGGAATACTGTACTACGTCACTGTGCATATTTGGTTTACCTTCTAATACTAACTTGTTGCTTATAGGTACATATGTCACTGGTAAAGATCCGCATGTCGACCCTTTTTGTGTATGGGGCAATGAGATATTCATGACCCAGCATCAAGTGAGGAAACTTATAAAGGTTGTTAATAAAATGGGACAAAATATGGCAATTAAACTGTTTCTTTACACCTTATCCAAGACAACAGTGAACTGCAAGATGGTAACTACGAACTCTATACCCTTCTTTTTACTGTCCATAATGCGTTGTTAGCTTACAAATTTACAATGTCTGAATCTATTTTGTTTGTAGTGGTTCTCAAAGCAGTTTACTTGGGATTACCTCTCAAACTACATGATTGGTGGACATTCAAACGTTAAAGTATATCTACCAGGCCACGATGACTACCTAGATGTCCTCATCAAGACAGAGAAGGATGGGCGGTCTGCCATCACAAGGGGCTGGCCTAGAGTCGTTCGTGCATTCTGCATGGAGGAGGACACAATATGGGCATTCCGCTTCACCTTGTACAACTACCAGAGTGTCTTTCGCCTCTTCCTTTACCGTATATAATACAAAAATGCAACCGAGGTCCATCCTTATTTATCTGGTCCTAATGTAATTATTATTTCTTGATGTAATTCTTGAACATATGTACTTGTGAATGGAATAATGCATTGGTTGTTGAACCAATGTCTATATAAGATGGATATGAAAAATGTTATAGCCTACTATCAAATTCAAATCCTGTAGAATTTTAAATTGTGGCGATTAAAATAGCAGAAAAGTAAGCTCTGCGGGTCATTACACCGCACGCGGTTTATAAAGCAGAACGTGTGTGATATACCTCATGATTCGACGCATTTCAGAGAGAGAAACTGTGTGCGACAATGCACACAATTGCCGTCTGCAAACCGTGTGTGATGTTAGACAATATCAGAAATGGTTAAGCAGACCTAAATGTTTTGTGACAGTCTCCTTATCATACACGATTTATAATGTTTAGTTGCTTGTTATGTCTTACTCATACAACATGAGTACGACAGTTGGAGCATTTGGGAATCTTGGTATATCGCAAACGACGCGGCAGGACAAAATGTGTGTGATTATCTCCTTATCATACACGCTTTGCAATTATGAACTGTTTGCGATTTGGCATAAATCGTAAACGGTGCGCTACAGAATAGCGTGTGCGATGTTAGTGTGATCTCACACGAGTTGCAAGGATGGGCCGTATGGGAAGGATGCGATATCTCAAACGGTTGACCGATGACTCTCGTTTGAGATGGATGTGGACATCCCATGCGCTAAGTTTTGCCAAACGTTTGCATTCGTTGTCTACCATCGCCGACGTAATAGTAGGTTCCCACTCATAATGCAATTTCTAGGAATAGAAACTTCAAGCTCAAGTTTCTCATCATAAGCTTTTATCATGGCTTCCACTATATGTTCGGTAAAAGCCTTGTTTTGTTCATAAGCATTGGGTGAGCTAATAATGGTTTGCAACAAGGAAATACATTCTACTAAGGAGCATCTCTCATAATTAAAATCCTTGTAATTCAAGATAGGTGGCACATCACTAGACAAAGTTTTAACCTCTCCAAAGTCACTTTTTCAGTTTTATCATTGGAATCCTCGCTCACCAAGCAAACGGGACTCTCCTTAGCTAGAGTTGGTTCAACTCCAGTATTTTTATCATTTATATTCAGAGAAGTAAACAAAGATCCAATAGGAGAAATGCCAATCATTTTAAGATCTTCATCATGATTAGTGATAGGAAAAGATTTCGGTTTAGCGCCCATCCTGTTTACAAGCGTGGTTTACTTATCCGAGATCTTCCTAACAATTCCTCAGTTTGAGCAAATTTTTATTGGAGATTAGATACTTCCTTATTGACTTCATCAAGTTGCTCACTAATAGTGTCTAGCAAAGTTGAATGTTCTTTAATTTCAGAAGCAAATAAATTATTATGCTCAAATTGTGAAGTCATGAAGGTTTTTATAGAACCTTCTACTTCCGACATTCTCTTGTAGTAGGAGATATATTGGAATTTATCTTGGGACATGGTGACCAAACTAGCAAAGTAGCAAGGAAGACAAGTAAACTGGCAAGCCAAGAAGTAAACTAGTAACAAGCAAAGATGAATATTTTTGTATTTTTGATTTTTATGAAACAAACTAAATATAACAGGAAATAAAAAGAAGAACAAGTGAATGATAATGTTGGGGAACGTTGCATAGAAAACAAAAAAATATACGCACACGCAAGATCTATCCATGGTGATGAGCATCTATGAGAGGGAGAGTGGATCTACATACCATTGTAGATCGCTAAGCGGGAAGCGTTAAGAAACGCGGTTGATGTAGTCGAACGTCTTCGCGATCCAAATCGCAAGCCGTCCCGCGATCCAATCACGATCTAGCGCCGAACGGACGGCACCTCCGCGTTCAGCACACGTGCAGCTCGATGACGATCTCCGCCTTCTTGATCCAGCAAGAGGGAGCAGAGAGGTAGATGAGTTCTCCGACAGCGCGACGGCGTGGTGGCGATGGTGGTGGAACTATTCTGGCAGGGCTTTGCCGAGCACTGCCGAAGCAATCTAGAGGAAGAACAGATCTAGAGAGAGGAGAGGGCAGCCATGGCTTTTCAGGTGAGGGCTGCCCTCAAATCCTCCACTATATATAGGAGGGAGGGAGGTGGAGGCAACCCCTAGGGTTTCCCCTAGGAGGTTCGGTCGAACCACAAGGGGGGGAGTCCCCCTCCCATAAGGGAGGTGGAATCCTAGTAGGATTCCTCCCCACTTGGCCTCCTCCCCCACCCCTTGCGCAAGGGCCCTCTTGGGCTGGCTAGACAGCCTACCAGGGGCTGGTGGAACACTTCCTAGGCCCATGTGGCCCTTCGGGTGGGTGGGCCCCACTTGGTGGACCCCCCGGAACCCATTCGTCACTCCCGGAACACTACCGGTAATGCCCAAAACTTTTTCGGAGACCAAAACGGGACTTCCTATATATCAATCTTTACCTCCGGACCATTCCGGAGCTCCTCGTGACATCCAGGATCTCATCCGGGACTCCGAACAACCTTCGGTCACCAACATACATAACTTCAATACTACCGAAACGTCACCGAACGTTAAGTGTGCAGACCCTGCGGGTTCGAGAACTATGTAGACAAGACCGAGACACCTATACGGCCAATAACCAATAGCGGGACCTGGATGCCCATATTGGTTCCGACATATTCTACGAAGATCTTTATCGGTTGAACCTCTATGTCAAGGATTCAGTTAATCCCGTATGATGTTCCCTTTGTTTATCGGTATGTTACTTGCCCGAGATTCGATCGTCGGTATCTCTATACCAAGTTCAATCTCGTTACCGGCAAGTCTCTTTACTCGTTCCGTAATACAAGATCCTGTGGCTAACTGAAAGCACATTTGCTCCCTTGGTGGATTTGGTAATTAATAACAACATATAAGTCATTGAACTAATGTTTCCACTAAGTATATTTCAGGAAAAGTTCAATGATAGGATTGGCAAAAGGATTGTGGAGATTGTGGAGATACCCCAGGATGCAAGGAAATGGATTGGCAAAGCTTCAAGCAAGAGGACTCTCCATTTTACTTTGTGAGAAATCACTTTGAGTCCATAGGAAAGCCAATACTATTAAAAGGGGGTAAGGTATTGTTGGTGAACAAAATGCACATACGTGCACAAGTGATAGTCACCAAAAACACCCACAAGCTCTTCCACAAAAGTCTGTCCAAAGTCAAATATCCAAAATCGGTGCAACCAACACTTCCACTCGGTGCCACCGATTCCCATACTCAGACAAACATTAGCCATACCCTAGCCTTTCGGTGCAACCGATTCTGCTTCGGTGCCACTGAGTTTGGGTTGCCAACTTTCTGTTACGCAATTTCACAAAATTGGTACCACCGAGTTTGTTGGATCGGCGTCACCGAGAATGGGCAATCTGACCGTTGGTCACCTTATCGGTGCAACCGAGTTTCATATATCGGTCTCACCGAGATTCAAAAGTTACCACCTTTTGGTCACTTCGGTACCACCGAGATTAACACATCGGTGTCACCGAGTTGGTCATTTTGTGTGTAACGGTTGGATTTTTGGGGATGCCTATATATACCCCTTCACCACCACCCACTCGAAAGAGAAGCACTCAGAACTATTCCATACTTGCCCCATCCAGTTTTCTGAGAGAGAGCCACCTACTCATGTGTTGAGATCATGCCATTCCATTCCACCCATATGAATCTTGATCTCTAGCCTCCCCAAGTTGCTTTCCACCAATCCCATCTCTTCCACCAAGCCAAATCTATGAGAGAGTGATTGTGTGTTGAGGAGTCTATCATCTTGAAGCACAAGAGCAAGGAGTTCATCGTCATTGCCGAGCCTATTACCTTTTGGAGGGTGGTGCCTCCTAGATTGGATAGGTGTCGCTTCGGAGCCTCCTACTTCGTGTTGTGGAGTTGAACCAAGAAGTTTGTAAGGGCAAGGAGATCGCCTACTTCGTGAAGATCTACCCATAGTGAGGCTAGTCCTTCGTGGACGGAATCCGTTATGGAATAGTCAAGGTTGCTACTTCGTGGACCCTTATGGGTGGATCCCTCCGTAGACTCTCGCGACCGTTACCCTACCGTGGGTTGAAGACTCCATAAACGTGGACGTACGATAGCACCACCTATCGGAACCACGGGAAAAATCATCGTGTCTACAATTGCGTTTGATCCTCCTACCCTTACTTTCTACTCATGCTTGTTGTTACTTTCCGCTGCTATACTCTTAGACTTGCATGTGTAGGGTGTACTTGACTTGCCATGAATGCTAACATCTGCCAACACTAAAATTGGGAAAAGGTAGAAATTTTATTTGGTCAAGTAGTCTAATCACCCCCCCCTCTGGACATACTTTCGGTCCTACAAGTGGTATCAGAGCTTTGGTCTCCATTGCATTGGTCTCACAACCTAGGAGAGTATGGCGTCTAGTGAGGGAAATTATCACCGTAGAGGTCCGTACTTTGATGGCACTAATTTTGCTAGTTGGAAGCACAAAATGAAAATGCATATTCTTGGTCATAACCCTACCGTATGGGCTGTTGTTCGTGTTGGCTTGCAAGGTGAATTCTTTGGTGATGGAAAGGAACCGGATCGTGAAGCGACCGCGGATGAATTGAAGATGTTGCAATACAACACTCAAGCATGTGACATTCTCTTCAACTGCCTATGGCCTGAAGAATTTAACAAAATCAGCCGTCTTGAGAATGCAAAAGAGATTTGGGATACTTTGGTTGATATGCACGAAAGAACCGAGTCCGTGAGAGAATCCAAGTTAGATGTTCTTCAAAGTCAGCTTGATAAGTTCAAGATGAAGGATGGTGAAGGAGTCGCAGAGATGTACTCTAGGCTAGCTCTCATCACCAATGAGATTGCCGGCTTAGGAAGCAAAGAAATGACCGACAAATTCATCATCAAGAAGATACTTAGAGCTTTGGATGAGAGATACGACACCGTGTGCACGTTGATCCAAATGATGCCCAACTACAAAGATCTCAAGTCTACGGAAGTCATTGGAAGGATTGTTGCTCATGAGATGATACTCAAAGACAAAGAAGAGCTTCACAACAAGTCTAGTGGTGCTTACAAAGCCACAAGTGATGCTCCCGCAACTTCAAGCGACAACCTTGTCACCAATGAAGAGATAAGCCTCATGGTCAAGAAATTCAACAAGTTCTACAAGAATAGAGGCAAAGAACGAAGCTCCAACTCAAGATATGATGAGAAGCGTTCATCAAGTCATGACCGCAATTGCTACAATTGTGGGAAGCCAGGACACTACTCCAATGGGTGCACGGCTCCCTACAAACGAAGAGAAGAGTCACCTAGAAGACGAAGCTCAAGGAATGAATCACCTCAAAGAGAGAGAAGGAGTAGAGATGATCGTTATGAACGAAGACCCTCAAGGAGAAGTAGAGATTCGGAGAAGAAGGACAAGTACACCAAGAGCTACACAAGAAGAAAACATCAAGCTCATGTTGGTGAATGGGTTTCCGGCTCCGACTCCGACAACAACTCCGAGAGAAGCTATCACTCCGACTCCGACTACAGTCAAGATGATGGTGTTGCCGGAATTGCACTAGTGACTACCAACTCCTATGATCTATTTGATTCACCAAATGAAGGGAGTGGAAGTTGCTTCATGGCTAAAGGCCCCAAGGTATCACACCTCGAGTATCTTGATTTCAATAGTGATGAAGATGATTTACTTTGTGATGATGACTTTCTCTTTGATAAAACTAGTGATGATGTTAGTCAAAATGAACTTGACAATTCTCATGCTAGTCAAGATAAGTGAATTGATGATGATAATATGAAAATAGAACAACTAACTAAAGAACTAAACACTCTTAAGTTAGCTCATGAATCTACTCTTGAAGATCATAGAGAGCTTGTAAGAACTCATGAGAAGCTACGCTTCGAGAAGCTCAACTTGGAGCAAGAGCATGAGTTTCTTAAAGCTATCAATGACGATCTCCGAAAGAAGACCTCATCTTATCTAGCCAAACGACTACTCTTGTCTACATTCATGCCACGAGTCAAAACTAAACAAACTAGTAACAAAGGCAAGAAAGGTTCTTCATCTAGTAGCAACAATAAAAATGCTAAACCTAATGATGTTGCTTCTAGTAGTTCTATTGATTCCACTAATGATGATTCTCTTAGCCAAGTTACACTTGAGCAATAAAATGCTTTATTGAAAGGAATTATAGAGAAAGGTATCTACAAGAGTCTTGCCAGGTGTAAGCAATTTGAGGAAATTGTACGCAAGCACGGAGGATACCGAAAGAACCTTGGTGTTGGCTACTTCAACGCTAATGGAGTTGAATGGGAAGAAGGTCAATACCCCAAGCCCAAGTTTGTTCCTCAAAAGGAGAAGTATGAAAATACTCTTCCCAAGGGAACAAACACTCAAGATGACCTTCCACCACAAGACCACAAGCTCAAGGGCAAGAACAAGCTTCAAGAGGACATTGACTCATGTGAAGATGAATCCCTAGTTTTGGTGGAGTGGGTTCCCAAGGCTACTTCAAGCTCAACTTCAACAAAGGCTACTTCAACACCAAGGATCCCCATCAACTTGATGTGGGTCCCCAAGAAGAAGAACTAGAGAGTTCTTGAGGGGTGACTCCGCCAATGAAATTCACTCACATTCATTATTGGCAAGAACTATTTGCAAACAACATCAACTCTATGCAATAGTTCAAGGAGTCACACATTCCCTCAAAGGTAAGCAAGGGACAAGGTAATCAACAAATCAATGGACATCATTACACATGTTTTGCACTCCATGTCCATAGATATCCTTGTATTTGTCTCTTGTGTGTTGGGACTAACCCATGTAGGTGAGAAGAGTAAGGAAACAACAAGGATGCTCCCAACTCTTGGTGATCTTCATCAACCTTGAGCATCTACCACTACCTCACCCACATGAAGTCTTCATCGACAAAACCCAAGGTTAGTTTATCCCTCCTATGGGGGGATGTCACATCAAGGGGGAGCTTTACTCTAAGACTAGAGTCAAAGCATCTTTTAGAATGTGACAACATTAAATGCTTTATGTAAAAGTGGTAACCCCACTTGTGCTTAAACGATGAGTATGACCTATGATCAAGTATTCTTACTTGGCTCCTAAGTCAATATACTCATATATAGATGACTTTGTCATTGCCAAAGTGCTTGTTAGATGCTAGTATGTGTGTGCATGTTTGTCATGATTTCATTTGACATCTTATTGTGTGAGCATGTTGGTCTGCATTTATTTACCCATTCGAGGACATCCAATTGTTGCTATTTGGTTTTTGATTTATCTTTTGCCAATTGGATGGACAAGAATGCCTAGGACCACTCTCTAGCTATCTATGCTTTCTCACCTCATATTCCATTCATGCTGCATCACAAAATTTGAACAAGTACTTTTTCGATCCCTCTGTGTGTGGAGCACTCGGAGTTCCGTATCGTCAAAGGACTGACCATTAAAACCTCCCAAGTGCATTTTGGTGGAACCAACCCAAAATTCTCGGTGTCACCGAATGCCTAGGGTTGATCTGGTTTTCAATCTTGGTACTATCGATTCCATATTCTTGGTTACACCGAGTTTCCCGATCAACTGACAGTTGAGGAACTCGGTGACACCGAAAATTTAGAATCGGTGTCACCGACAGCAAAGGGTATATATGCTGTGGACCCGACGCTTTGAAAATCAATCCTCAAACTGTCGCGCCCCAAAACCCTACGCTGCCGATTCGTGACCCCTGGTCATCGCCTTTGCTTCCCCGTGCGTCTCCGCCGCTGGGATCCTCGCCATCGACGGGCATCTTCGCCGCCGTCTTCGCCATAGCAGATCCATCGCCAAGTTAGGGTACGGATTCGATTCTTCTTGCGCTCCCCGTCTGATTCTCGCACATTGAAGTTAGATTTTATTGATAAGCCACAGATTGCAAACCTCCCTATCATCTAAAAGTTCCTATAGATTAGCGAACGACTGATTTTTTAGGTTTTGCCGTCCGCCTCATAAATCTCGGTAGAACCGATGCAAAAGAATCGGCAGCACCGATTCTGTTTTTCTGGCCAGCTGAGAACACCTCAGTGGAACCGAGTACTAACTCTCGTTGTGACCGAGAATAGTGCCAAGTTTCTGGAAAGCAGGTTGTTTGTCTCGGTGGGTCCGAAAATTTTGTCTCGGCTGTACCGACATACATTTGGCAGAATGCAAAATTTGAAAAATCTTAGTTCAAACTTTCAAAAACTGCTGCATTTTGTGATGACTCATCTTCTTCTACTCCTCTATATTCTATTCACAGGGTTAGTATGTCAAGTGCTGAGGACAGTGAGAACAATTTCCAAGAGCAGAATATTGTCATGAGTTCAGGCACTAGTCCTGAGTCTAGTTCCTCTTCAGATCCAGGCACCCCCAGTTCTCATGGGTTGCCCAAGGCTTCTACTAGGGCCAGGAAAAAGCTGAATTCAGATGAGGAGGATTTAGATTTTGTGCCAGAGGAAATTCTTGCCAAGAAGCAATAGAAAGCTGCTAAGAAATCTGCAAATGAAGACACCTCTTCAAGGAGGACTGTCAGCAAGGTATATGCTAGCTCTGAGGCTATGAGAGCACCTGAGAGTGCTAGGCCTTCCATGACAATTGAGCCCCCAAGGAAGTCATTGCCTAAGAAGGCAGAAGAGAAGAAGCATGCCAGGAAGAGGATTGTCTATGTCACTGGTAGGCAAACTTCCATGTATGAGGACCCTGAGGAGGCTGCTGGTGCTGCTGTTGAGGAGGAGGAAGGGCAGGTTGTCAAGGCCCCTCCCAAGAAGAAGCAAAAGAAGCTTATGGCAGATGCTATGCCGAAGACTGGCACATCCAAGAGCACCAAGTCTGCCCCCAAGAAGGCTGCTGCTGAAAAGGCCAAGAGGACATCCAGACAGATTCCAGCTTCTGAAAAGAACAAGGGAACTACCTCCAGAGTTGAGGATGAGGATGCCATGTCTGCTTTGATGAAGCTTAGACCACACCTTCCTGAACACAATGCCAGCCATCCACTTGCTGAAGATATGAAGAAGAGGAAGGATTCTGGTTTGAGGGCATGGAGAGCTGTTGATCCATATGCCCAAAGGAGAAAGACAGATGTGGACTACAGAT
Organism: Elymus sibiricus; assembly: GCA_039707655.1. Classification (NCBI taxonomy): domain Eukaryota; kingdom Viridiplantae; phylum Streptophyta; class Magnoliopsida; order Poales; family Poaceae; genus Elymus; species Elymus sibiricus. The sequence goes on along the minus strand of CM077663.1, from coordinate 333,336,353 downwards.
TCTACACCAAGGAGCAACAGGATTTCTATGAGACTGTGCTGCTTGACAAGAGTCCAGCTGTGAGTGACATGAGATATGTTGACTGGAAGTACATTAAGGAGAATGAAGATTTCTTTCCAAATGTTCAAGACAACTTTCACTGCATTGGCTTGGATGAGTTTGTTGGCAAAGAGTTTACAGCATGGAATGATGAGATGATCACGCAATTCTACTCCACTGCTCATTTCTATGGAGATGGTAGAATTGTATGGATGACTGAAGGAGCTAGATACGAGTCCACTGTTGATGATTGGGCTGCCTCTTAGGAGTCCCAGAGGTGCAGGATGGTGACTTGGATGTCTACTCTGAATCCAAGCAGAGCCATGATGCTATGAAGGACATGTACAATGCTATCCCTGCTGCTAACTTGAAATCTCACAAGTTAGGCTCTATCTACTTCCTCCAGGCTGGCCTCCGTACCATGAACACCATATTGAGGCATACCTTGATGCCCAAGTCAGGAGATGAGAAGATGATCCGAGGCTACTCCATCAACATGCTGATCCATCTTGACAGACACACCAGGATTAGAGTTATGGATTTGATTGTAGAGACAATGAAGAGGGTTGTTGCTGATCAGAAGCGCTCATGCTGCTATGCACCCTATATCCAGATGCTCATCAACTCCAAGCTGGAGAAGCACATCTTTGCTCTGGACAGACCCCACTTGCCCCTACAGCCAGATTTAGAGGACAACATTGTGGTGATGGACCCAGAACATCCCACATCAGCTGCAGCTCAAGCACAGGCAGAGGTAGAGGCAGCTAGAGCCACTAGTGCTCAAGTCCCTAGATCCAGGAACGAGCAAATGGATCTGTTGATCTCATCTGTTCAGGGCATGCAGAAGGACATTAAGGACATTCTGAACAATCAAAACAGTCTTGTCAGGATCTTCGAGAACAGGATCAAGACCCTTAATGACAAGGTGGATGGGCTGACCAAGACAGTCAATGAGCTTAAGAAGGAAGTTGACTCTGTACCTCTTCCCCACTCTTCAGATGATGAGGATGACTCTCCTCTCAGGCCAGGCACACACTTCACCACTCAGGCCAGATCAGCCACTGTGCCAGCTCCAGATTTGAGGCCCTCTTCATCAGCACCTGCTACTGTCACCTCAGCTCCATCAGCTCCAGTTCCTCCAGTTGCCACTCCAACTCCATCCACGACATCAGCTGAGATCTTCGCCGACACAGTTCTCTCGACTCCTTCATCAACAACCGGAGGAGATCAGCCCAAGAACGATTAGCTATATCTCTTTGAACTTTTTGGTAACTTGTTGCCAAAGGGGGAGAAGTGTATATAGATCTTTAGGCTTCGAGTGAGAGAGCGTTTGGTTTTTATCATTTTCAAAAACATTTGGTCTTTTGGTTGCTTGTGTTAAACGTTCGTTGGTGTTTGATCATACGCTTAATGTGTGTTGATACTATTTCCTATCATTATGCTACTTATGAGATGATCATTCATCTTTGCTTGATTGTGTTGTGCTATGATGTTCATTCTAATTACTCTCGCACACCACCAAGATGTATGTGACATGGAAGAAGTGCCCCATGTACCTAATCGATTGTGCATTTGCATTCAAACCCAAGTTTTAAAATAATGCACAAATTTAGGGGGAGCTCTTGCTTATCACATACTTCTCAAAGCGACGATTATATTCTTTGATTATATCTTATGTCGAAGCTTTGATCTATATGTTGTCATCAATTACCAAAAAGGGGGAGATTGAAAGCACATTTGCTCCCTTGGTGGTTTTGGTAATTAATAACAACATATAAGTCATTGAACTAATGTTTCCACTAAGTATATTTCAGGAAAAGTTCAATGATAGGATTGGCAAAAGGATTGTGGAGATTGTGGAGATACCCCAAGATGCAAGGAAATGGATTGGCAAAGCTTCAAGCAAGAGGACTCTACATTTTACTTTGTGAGAAATCACTTTGAGTCCATAGGAAAGCCAATACTATTAAAAGGGGGTAAGGTATTGTTGGTGAACAAAATGCTCATACGTGCACAAGTGATAGTCACCAAAAACACCCACAAGCTCTTCCACAAAAGTCTGTCCAAAGTCAAATATCCAAAATCGGTGCAACCAACACTTCCACTTGGCGCCACCGATTCCCATACTCAGACAGACATTAGCCAAACCCTAGCCTTTCGGTGCAACCGATTCTGCTTCGGTGCCACCGAGTTTAGGTTGCCAACTTTCTGTTACGCAGTTTCACAAAATCGGTACCACCGAGTTTGTTGGATCGGCGTCACCGAGAATGGGCAATCTGACCGTTGGTCACCTTATCTGTGCAACCGAGTTTCATATATCGGTCTCACCGAGATTCAAAAGTTGCCACCTTTTGGTCACTTCGGTACCACCGAGATTAACACATCGGTGTCACCGAGTTGGTCATTTTGTGTGTAACGGTTGGATTTTTGGGGATGCCTATATATACCCCTTCACCACCACCCACTCGAAAGAGAAGCACTCAGAACTACTCCATACTTGCCCCATCCAGTTTTCTGAGAGAGAGCCACCTACTCATGTGTTGAGATCATGCCATTCCATTCCAACCATATGAATCTTGATCTCTAGCCTCCCCAAGTTGCTTTCCACCAATCCCATCTCTTCCACCAAGCCAAATCTGTGAGAGAGTGATTGTGTGTTGAGGAGTCTATCATCTTGAAGCACAAGAGCAAGGAGTTCATCGTCGTTGCCGAGACTATTACCTTTTGGAGGGTGGTGCCTCCTAGATTGGTTAGGTGTCGCTTGGGAGCCTCCTACTTCGTGTTGTGGAGTTGAAACAAGAAGTTTGTAAGGGCAAGGAGATCGCCTACTTCGTGAAGATCTACCCATAGTGAGGCTAGTCTTTCGTGGACGGAAGCCGTTATGGAATAGTCAAGGTTGCTACTTCGTGGACCCTTATGGGTGGAGCCCTCCGTGGACTCTCGCGACCGTTACCCTCCGTGGGTTGAAGACTCCATAAACGTGGACGTACGATAGCACCACCTATCGGAACCACGGGAAAAATCATTGTGTCTACAATTGCGTTTGATCCTCCTACCCTTACTTTCTACTCATGCTTGTTGTTACTTTCCGCTGCTATACTCTTAGACTTGCATGTGTAGGGTGTACTTGACTTGCCATGAATGCTAAAATCTGCCAACACTAAAATTGGGAAAAGGTAGAAATTTTATTTGGTCAAGTAGTCTAATCATCCCCCCTCTAGACATACTTTCGGTCCTACTCTAACTCTTCAGTCACTTTGCTTGCAAGGCTCATTGTGATGTTGTATTACCGAGTGGGCCCCGAGATACCTCTCCGTCACACGGAGTAACAAATCCCAGTCTCGATCCATGTCACCTCAACAGACACCCTCGGAGATACCTGTAGAGCATCTTTATAGCCACCCAGTTACGTTGTGACATTTGATACACACATAGCACTCCTACGGTGTCAGTGAGTTACATGATCTCATGGTCATAGGAACAGATACTTGACATGCAGAAATAGATAGCAATAAACTAACGCGATCATATGCTACGTTCATAGTTTGGGTCTCGTCCATCACATCATTCTCCTAATGATGTGATCCCGTTATCAAATGACAACTCTTGACCATGGCTAGGAAACCAGAGCCATCTTTGATCAATGAGCTAGTCAACTAGAGGCTTACTAGGGACACATTGTCGTCTATGTACCCACACATGTATTTGAGTTTCCAATCAATACAATTATAGCATGGATAATAAACATTTATCATGAACAAGGAAATATAATAATAACCATTATATTATTTCCTCTAGGGCATATTTCCAACAGTCTCCCACTTGCACTAGAGTCAATAATCTAGCTCACATCACTATGTGATTTGCATTGTAATGAATCTAACACCCATACAGTTCTGGTGTTGATCATGTTTCCCTCGTGGAAGAGGTTTAGTCAACGGATCTGCAACATTCAGGTTCGTGTGTACTTTGCAAATATTTATGTCACCCTCCTCGATGAAGAATCGGATGGAGTTGAAGCGTCGCTTTATGTGTCTGGTCCTCTTGTGAAACCTTGGTTCCTTGGCTAGAGCAATGGCACCAGTGTTGTCACAGAACAGAGTTATTGGATCCAGTGCACTGGGCACAACTCCGAGATCTGTCATGAACTGCTTCATCCAGACTCCTTCCTTCGCTGCCTCCGAGGCAGCTATGTACTCCGATTCACATGTAGAATCAGCTACCACGCTTTGCTTGGAACTGCACCAGCTTACCGCTCCCCCATTAAGAATGTATACGTATCCGGTTTGAGACTTAGAGTCATCCGGATCAGTGTCAAAGCTTGCCGCCATACTTAGTCCTTAGTCCTTTTCAGGTACTTTAGGATATTCTTGACCGCCGTCCAGTGACCCATTCCTGGATTACTTTGAAACCTTCCCGCCATACTTATGGCAAGGCCGACGTCTGGTCTTGTGCGCAGCATTGCATACATGATAGAGCCTATGGCAGAAGCATAGGGGATGACACTCATCTTTTCTCTATCCTCTGCACTCACTGGGCATTGAGTCTTACTCAACTTCACACCTTGTAACACAGGCAAGAACCCTTTCTTGGACTGATCCATTTTGAACTTCTTCAAAACTTTATCAAGGTATGTGCTTTGTGAAAGTCCTATTAAGCATCTCGATCTATCTCTATATATCTTGATGCCTAATATGAAAGCAGCTTCTCCTAGGTCCTTCATTGAAAAACTCTTGTTCAAATAAACCTTCACGCTTTCCAAAAATTCTATATTGTTTCCAATTAGTAATATGTCATCCACATATAACACTAGAAATGCTATAGAGCTCCCACTCACTTTCTTGTAAATACAAGCTTCTCCATAAACTTGTATAAACCCAAACGCTTTGATCACCTCATCAAAGCACTTATTCCAACTCCGAGATGCCTGCACCAGTCCATAAATGGAATGCTGGAGCTTGCAAACTTTGTCAGCATTCTCTGGATCGACAAAACCTTCTGGTTGCATCATATACAACTCTTCCTCAAGGAAACCGTTGAGGAACGCTGTTTTGACATCCATCCGCCAAATTTCATAATCGAAAAATGCAGCTATTGCTAACATGATTCGGACGAACTTAAGCATCACTACGGGAGAGAAAGTCTCATCGTAGTCAATTCCTTGAACTTGTGAAAACCCTTTGCCACAAGTCGAGCTTTATAGACGGTGACATTACCGTCCGCGTCCGTCTTCTTCTTAAAAATCCATTTATTTCTAATGGCCTTTCGCCCTTCAGGTAATACTTCCAAAGTCCATACATTGTTTTCATACATGGATCCTATCTCAGATTTCATGGCCTCTAACCATTTGTCGGAATCCGGGCCCACCATCACTTCTCCATAGCTCGTAGGTTCATCGTTGTCCAACAACATGACCTCTAAGACAGGGTTACCGTACCACTCTAGAGCAGTACGTGTCCTAGTCGACCTACGAGGTTCGATAGTAACTTGATCCAAAGCTTCATTAGCTTCCTCTTCAACTGAGGCAGGTTCCACAGAAACATATTTCTGCGTTGTGCTACTCTTTGGTAGAAGTAAAGGTTCAACAACCTCATCAAGTTCTATCTTCCTCCCACTCAATTCTTTCGAGAGAAACTCTTTCTCAAGAAATGATCCGTTCTTAGCGACAAACACTTTGCCTTCGGATCTAAGATAGAAGGTGTACCCAACTGTCTCTTTTTGGTATCCTATGAAGACGCATTTCTTCGCTTTGGGTTCTAGCTTTTCAGGCTAAAGCTTTTTGACATAAGCATCACATCCCCAAACTTTAAGAAACGACAACTTTGGTTTCTTGCCAAACCACAGTTCATACGGCGTCGTCTCAACGGATTTATATGGTGCCCTATTTAAAGTGAATGCAGCTGTCTCTAATGCATAACCCCAAAACGATAGTGGCAAATCGGCAAGAGACATCATAGACCGCACCATATCCAATAAAGTACGATTACGACGTTCGAACACACCATTATGCTGTGGTGTTCCAGGCGGTGTCAACTGTGAAACAATTCCACATTGTCTTAAGTGATTGCCAAACTCATAACTCAGATATTCTCCTCCTCGATCAGATCACAGGAATTTAATCTTCTTGTTACGATGATTCTCAACTTCACTCTGAAATTGCTTGAACTTTTCAAACGTTTCAGACTTATGCTTCATTAAGTAAATATACCCATATCTACTTAAGTCATCGGTGAAGGTGAGAAAATAACGATATCCACCGCGCGCCTCAATGCTCATCGGACCGCACACATCAGTATGTATGATTTCCAATAAGTCACTTACCCGTTCCATTGTACCAGAGAACGGGGTTTTAGTCATCTTGCCCATGAGGCATGGTTCACATGTGTCAAGTGATTCAAAATCAAGTGACTCCAAAAGTCCATCAGCATGGAGCTTCTTCATGCGTTTTACACCAATATGACCTAAGCGGCAGTGCCACAAGAAAGTGGTACTATCATTATCAACTCTACATCTTTTGGCATCAATGTTATGAACATGTGTATCATCACTATCGAGATTCAATAAGAATAAACCCCTCACATTGGGTGCATGACCATAAAAGATATTACTCATATAAATAGAACAACCATTATTCTCTGATTTAAATGAGTAACCGTCTCGCAATAAACAAGATCCAGATATAATGTTCATGCTTAACGCTGGCACTAAATAACAATTATTCAGGTTCATCACTAATCCCGATGGTAGTCGAAGAGCGAGCGTGCCGACGGCGATCACATCAACCTTGGAACCATTTCCCACGCGCATCGTCACTTCGTCCTTTGCCAGCCTTTGTCTATTCCGCAGTTCCTGTTTTGAGTTGCAAATGTGAGCAACCGAACCAGTATCAAATACCCAAGCACTACAACGAGAGTTGGTAAGGTACACATCAATAACATGTATATCATATATACCTTGTTTGGTGTTGGCCGCCTTCTTGTCGGCCAGATACTTGGGGCAGTTCCACTTCCAGTGGCCAGTACCCTTGCAATGAAAGCACTCAGTTTCTGGCTTGGGTCCAGCCTTGGGTTTCTTCACGGGAGGGGCAACTGCTTTTCCACTCTTCTTAGAGTTACCCTTCTTGCCCTTGCCATTTTTCTTGAAACTAGTGGTTTTATTGACCATCAACACTTGATGCTCCTTCTGGATTTCAGACTCAGCGACTTTCAGCATCGCAAACAGCTCGGCGACTGACTTGTTCATCCCTTGCATGTTATAGTTCAACACGAAGCCTTTATAGCTAGGTGGCAGTGATTGAAGAACTCTGTCAGTGATCGCCTCCGGCGGGAGTACAATTCCCAATTCAGCCAGACGGTTTGAGTACCCAGACATTCTGAGCACATGCTCACTGACAGACCCGTTCTCCTCCATCTTGCAAGCATAGAACTTATCGGAGGTCTCATACCTCTCGATCCGGGCATTCTTCTCAAAGATAAACTTCAACTCCTGGAACATCTCATATGCTCCATGACGTTCAAAATGCCTTTGAAGTCCCGGTTCTAGGCCTTACAACATGGCACACTGAACTAATGAGTAATCATCCGAGCGCGACTGCCAGGCGTTCACAATGTCTGCAGACGCCACAGGAGCGGGTGGCTCACCAAGCGGTGCATCAAGGACATAAAACTTTTGGGAAGCCATAAGGATAATCCTCAGATTACGGGCCCAATCTACAAAGTTACTTCCATCATCTTTCAGCTTAGCTTTCTCTAGGAACGCATTGAAATTCAGGGGAACTACTGCGCGAGCCATTGATCTACAACATAAATATGCAAATACAACTTAGACTATTGTTCAAGATAATGAGTTTAGTTAATCAAATTACTCTAAAACTCCCACTCAAATTGACATCCCTCAGGTCATCCGAGTGGTACATGATCCAAATTCACCAACCCAAGTCCGATCATCACGTGAGTTGAGGTGGTTTCAATGGTGAACATTTCCATGTTGATCATATCTACTATATGACTCATGTTCGACCTTTCGGTCTCTTGTGTTCCGAGGCCATGTCTATACATGCTAGGCTCGTCAAGTTTAACCCGAGTGTTCTGCATGTGCAACACTGGCTTGCACCCGTTGTATGTGAACGTAGAGTCTATCACACCCGATCATCACGTGGTGCTTCGAAACGACGAACTTTTGCAACGGTGCACACTCGGGGAGAACACAATTACCTTGAAATTTTAATGAGGGATCACCTTATAATGCTACCGACGTCCTAAGCAAAACAAGGTGCATAAAAGGATTAACATCACATGCAAATCATAAGTGACATGATATGGCCATGAACTTGTGCTTTTGATCTCCATCTCCAAAGCATCGTCATGATCTCCATCGTCACCGGCGTCACACCATGATCTCCATCATCATGATCTCCATCATCGTGTGGCCATCGGGGTTGTCACGCCAACCATGCTTCTACTACTATTGCTACCGCTTAGCGATAAAGTAAAGCATTACATAGCACTTGAGATTGACACGCAGGTCATATAATAATTAAAGACAACCCTATGGATCCTGCCGGTTGCCGTACTCATCGACATGCAAGTCGTGATAATTAATAACAACATGATCATCTCATACATCAACATATATAAAATCATGTCTTGGCCATATCACATCATAACATACCCTGCAAAAACAAGTTAGACATCCTCTAATTTGTTGTTGCATGTTTTACGTGGCTGCTATGGGTATCTAGCAAGAATGATTATTACCTACGCAAAACCACAACGGTGATATACAAGTTGCTATTTAACCTTCTACAAGGACTACCCTTTGTCGAATCCGATCCAACTAGAGTGGGAGAGACAGACACCCGCCAGCCATCTATATGCAACTAGTGCATGTTAGTTGATGGAACCGGTCTCTCGTAAGCGTACGAGTAAGGTTGGTCCGGGCCGCTTCATCCCACAATACCGCTGAATCAAGAAAAGACTAAGGAAGGAAGCAATCTGAATATCAACGCCCACAAACTCCTTTGTGTTCTACTCGAGATCTCATCTACGCATAGACCTAGCTCATGATGCCACAGTTGGGGAACGTTGCATAGAAAACAAAAAATATATACGCACACACAAGATCTATCCATGGTGATGAGCATCTACGAGAGGGAGAGTGGATCTACATACCCTTGTAGATCGCTAAGCAGGAAGCGTTAAGAAACGCGGTTGATGTAGTCGAATGTCTTCGCGATCCAAATCGCAAGCCATCCCGCGATCCAATCACGATCTAGCGCCGAACGGACGGCACCTCCGCGTTCAGCACACGTGCAGCTCGATGACGATCTCTGCCTTCTTGATCCAGCAAGAGGGAGCGGAGAGGTAGATGAGTTCTCCGACAGCGCGACGGCGTGGCGGCGATAGTGGTGGAACTATTCCGGCAGGGCTTCGCCGAGCACCGCCGAAGCAATCTAGAGGAAGAACAGATCAAGAGAGAGGAGAGGGCAGCCATGGCTTTTCATGTGAGGGCTGCCCTCAAATCCTCCACTATATATAGGAGGGAGGGAGGTGGAGGCAACCCCTAGGGTTTCCCCTAGGAGGTTCGGCCGAACCACAAGGGGGAGGAGTCCCCCTCCCATAAGGGAGGTGGAATCCTAGTAGGATTCCTCCCCACTTGGCCTCCTCCCCCACCTCTTGCACAAGGGCCCTCTTGGGCTGGCTAGCCAGCCCACCAGGGGCTGGTGGAACATTCCTAGGCCCATGTGGCCCTTGGGGTGGGTGGGCCCCACTTGGTGGACCCCCCGGAACCCATTCGTCACTCCCGGTACACTACCGGTAATGCCCGAAACTTTTCCGGAGACCAAAACGGGACTTCCTATATATCAATGTTTACCTCCGGACCATTCCGGAGCTCCTCGTGACATTCGGGATCTCATCCGAGACTCCGAACAACCTTCGTTCACCAACATACATAACTTCAATACAACCGAAACGTCACCGAACGTTAAGTGTGCAGACCCTGCGGGTTCGAGAACTATGTATACATGACCGAGACACCTCTACGGCCAATAACCAATAGCAGGACCTGGATGCCCATATTGGTTCCTACATATTCTACGAAGACCTTTATCGGTTGAACCTCTATGTCAAGGATTCAGTTAATCCCGTATGATGTTCCCTTTGTTTATCGGTATGTTACTTGCCGGAGATTCGATCGTCGATATCTCTATACCTAGTTTAATCTCGTTACCGGCAAGTCTCTTTACTCATTCTGTAATACAAGATCCTGTGGCTAACTCTTTAGTCACTTTGCTTGCAAGGCTCATTGTGATGTTGTATTACCGAGTGGGCCCCGAGATACCTCTCCGTCACACGGAGTAACAAATCCCAGTCTCGATCCATGTCAACTCAACAGACACCCTCGGAGATACCTGTAGAGCATCTTTATAGCCACCCAGTTATGTTGTGACATTTGATACACACAAAGCACTCCTACGGTGTCAGTGAGTTACATGATCTCATGGTCATTGGAACAGATACTTGACATGCAGAAAACGATAGCAATAAACTGACGCGATCATATGCTACGTTCATAGTTTGGGTCTCGTCCATCACATCATGGTCCTAATGATGTGATCCCATTATCAAATGACAACTCTTGTCCATGGCTAGGAAACCACAGCCATCTTTGATCAACGAGCTAGTCAACAAGAGGCTTACTAGGGACACATTGTCGTCTGTGTACCCACACATGTATTTGAGTTTCCAATCAATACAATTATAGCATGGATAATAAACATTTATCATGAACAAGGAAATATAATAATAACCATTTTATTATTGCCTCTAGGGCATATTTCCAACAGATAATTTGTGAGAAGCTACTTGATAGTTGATGATCATACTCCCCGGCAACGGCGCCAGAAATCCTTCCTGATACTAGTGATCTGCGTTGGGTTTTCCGTGAAGAGGAACGGGTTATTGCAGCACAAAGTGGGTAAGTATTTCCCTCAGTTATGAAACCAAGGTTTATCGAACCAATAGGAATATCAATCCTCAACCGTCTTCAGCGGCTGCACACAAAAGAGGAAACAACTTGCACCCAACGCGGGCAAGAGGGTTGTCAATCCCCTTGATCTCGTTATTTGCAAGCAAATGAGTTGTGTAGATAATTGTAGATAGTTGTAAATTGCAAAATAAAATAAAAATTAAATAATGGCAGCAAGGTAGCAATAGCTTTTGTAAATATATAAGTGAATAGACCCGGGGGCCATAGTGTTCACTAGCGGCATCTCTCATGTAGGCAACATACGGTGGGTAACAATTTACTGTTGGGCAATTGATATAAAAGCGGATAGTTATGTGATGTTCAGGGCAATGATCATGTGGATATAGGCATTACGTCCATAAGCAAATAGGCCGACTCCTGCCTGCACCTATTACTATTACTCCACCCATCGACCGCTATCCAGCATGCATCTAGAGTATTAAGTAAAATAGAGTAATGCTTGGAGAACAATGACATGATGTAGACAAAGAATACTCAATCAATATGAATAAACCCCATCGTTTTATCCTTTGTAGTAGCAACACAAGATGTATCTTCTCCCTTTCTGTCACTGGGATATAGAAACTCGTCCGGTTGAACCTACCACAACGCACCTCTCTCACGAAGAAATATCAATCTAGTTGGCCAAACTATTTCAATAGATCGGAGAAAATTACAAAGCTATAATGATCATGCAATTAAGAGACATAATATATATCAGAGATATCTCAAATACTTTTCATGAATAATCTGAACATAAACCCACAATTCATCGGATCCCAACAAACACACCGCATAATAGGATTACATCGGATAGATCAAAGCGAAGATGCAATGATCATTGTATTGAAGATCATAAGAGAGAGAGATTTCCATCAAGGTACTAGCTATGGACCCGTAGGTCTATGGTGAACTACTCACACATCATCATGAGGGCAGCAAGGTTGATGTAGAGGCCCTCTTGATCGATCCCCCCTCCGGCAGAGTGCCAGAATGGAGCTCCAGATGGCCTCCAAACGGAACAAAGACTTGCGGCGGCAGAAAAAGGGTTTTGGGACTGCTTCCATGGTTTCGACGATATATGTGAATTTATAGGCCACAGAACAAGGTCGGGAGGGCCACCAGGGGGCCACAAGCCATCAGGGCGCCCCCCTGGTGCGGCTCCCGGTCATCTCCCGAATCTTCTAGGTCTTGTTTTGGTCCAGAAAAAATCGTCAAAAAGTTTCGTGGCAATTGGACTTCGTTTGGTATAGGAAACTTGCAAAGTAAAAAACAAGCAGAAAACAGCAACTGACACTTGGCACTGGGTCAATAGGTTAGTGCTAAAAAATATAATAAATTGGTAAATAATGACCCAAAAAATATCCTAGAATGACGTGAGAGTGATGCTTGTTTGATTTGGAGTTCTTATCCTTCTTCATCGATCTAGGATGGGTTCCAGGCCGGTAGCCTGGGATAGCAAGGATGGATGTCATTTTTATCATGTGATTTCGTCCATAGTCAGACCCTGCTCTTTTGTATGGTGATTGAATGTATTGTTGTATTTCAGATGATCATGATTTAGCTTGTGGCAAGTGTAAGCCAATTCCATATACTCATCTCCTCTTTACACGTACTTGTAACGATATCCATTCTTGCGAAACGACGAGATGCGCTTCTATCCCTATCGAGGCCCTCGGGCCAATATAAGGATAGGACCGCATCTTGGGCATTACAAGTTGGTATCAGAGCCTATACCGACCTAGGAGCCCCTTGATTGATCGAACTTGACCGAGTAGAGTCTAGTAAAAACTATTTGAGTCTAGTTATATATAGGAGAGTAGGATTCTTTTTACTCCTCTTCTATGCTCTGGTGAGGAATCCTGTCATAGGAATTTTAATTCTACCCCTCTTCTCACTCAATTTTTTTGGGATCACGCGGGCATTTTGGGGCCTCTATGATGCCGATGTGACAGAATTATGTACTTGGTGTCGGTGTCAAAACCGGCAGATCTCGAGTAGGGGGTCCCGAACTGTGAGGCTTGGATCGATGGTAACAAGAGACGAAGGGGACAAGGTTTTACCCAGGTTCGGGCCCTCCTATGGAGGTAATACCCTACGTCCTGCTTGATTATATTGATTGTATGGGGATTACAGAGTTGATATACCACGAGATCGTATGACTAAAACCCTAGATGAGTTCTGTTGTTCTACCACCTAAAACCCTCCGGCTTATATAGACGCCAGGGGTCCCTAGGGTTTACACATGGTCGGTTACACGTCGAAGGGATAAACATGCCTATTTACTACTCCAAACATGGATGACAAGCCACGATTCTCGAAGCTTCCTCCTTGGAGACGAGGTCTTCAATCCTTCCAATATTCGGCAAGTGGCCCATATAGTCCGGCCCATAAGTAATAGGTCGACCTCCCAGGCCCCCTTAAACCAGGACTCCCTCAGTAGCCCCCGAACTAGCCTCCAACGCCAAGGGTCCAAGCTCCAGCTGCTTCAAATGATTAGAGTCTTCGGCTTGCGAGGCGAGTTCCTTTCTCCGAACAATGCTCGGCCGAGTTAGTTCGGCCCCCGTCGACGTGTATTTTCTCTGATCATAGATCGTCCGAACATCATGAGTAACCGGCCTCGAAGGCCAAACGTCAAGGAGTAAATAGTGGCTTCTGACAACCCTTCAGACGAAAAGTCACGGCCCACCACGACCATTGAACCAGTCGAAAAGACCCGCTTCGTGGTTCGAGGCCGTTTCCACTGGCACGATCCATCAATGCGCAGATCGTGCCCCATTTTACACGGGATATGTTTAATCATGCGCGTATAACGGCATGCATACCTTGGGAAGCGGAGAGATTCACGGCGCCATGAAGGGAGGCTAACCGGCAGCAATCTTTAATAAAAGGGGAAGAAAACCCCAAGGCTTATCTGCATGTCCCATTCGCATCCCTGCTTCCCCAATCTTCCGAGCTTCTCGAGCCTAGATCTAGGTCTTCCATTCTTCCCCCTCCGAGCTTAGCCATGGCCAGCTCCGGCTCCAACGGCAAGTGGGAGGCGTCCACGGTCACAGACCAGGACATCCGGGACCTCAAGGCCGCCGGATACCTCCCCGCCAATGTCTTCCACCGCGCCGCGGAGGAGGGTCAGGTGATCCCCACCCCTAAACCAGGTGAGAGGGTGGTCTTCATCCCTCACTTCATCAGAGGATTAAGCTTCCCGCTTCACCCCTTCGTGAGGGGTCTCATGTTCTTCTACGGCCTCGACTTCCACGACCTGCGAGTCGAGCCACACTTCGGACTGTGGCTCAAGATCTTCAACATCAAGCCGAAGTGTGTCGCCAGCGCACATGCGGATTGCGGTGGGGCAGTCATCGGCAAGCTTCCGCGTGCAGTGTGGCCGTCCGGCACCTTCATCGACACTATCAAGACTTGGCAAAAAGAGTGGTTCTATATCACCGAGCCAAGGGAGGAGGGCGGAACTGTTCCTGCCGAATTCAGATCAGGCCCTCCGACCAGATTGACCTCATGGGTCCGAAAGGGCCTTGACTGGGGGTCGGACACAGAGGTGGAGGACCTGCAGAGGGGCGTCGCCTCCCTAATCAGGGAGGGGGTCGGCCTGACCAACGTGGTCCAGGTTATGCTTCGGCGGCGCATCCTCCCCTGCCAGCGCTGGAGTTTACCTATGTGGAATTACTAGACTGACGACGATCCTACAGTTCGTCAACTCTTCCGTACCACACGGGAGAAGCTATGGAAGGCTTTGTTCAAAGCGCAAGAGAAGTGGCCGGCCGAGCAGGAGGACAAGGGTTTGAGCGCCGCCAAACCCCCCCTCCGAGGTATAGTGCAGCTCCATCTGATCGGTTATATCTTCCTAAAGAAAGTCTAAGCATTTCCGATCACTTCCGCAGGAGTGGCCGAGCAAGGCCAAGGGCATCAAGTGTCCGGCTCCACAGCCCGCAGACCCTAAGTCTCCGCTGCTGCTGGAGATGCTCGTCGTGGCGCCTTACAAGGCGCCAGAAAAGAAGGAGAAGAAGAAACCAGGCCGAACAGGCCTGCGCATCAAGGACCAGCCGGAGGCTGTGTCCGAAGAAACCCATGCCTCCTCAAATCAAGAGGAGGAGCAAGAGGGCGAGGAGGGGGACGATTCCCTCCTCGCAGGGAAGAGGGCGGCGTCATCGGACGCCCCGGAGGACGTAGATCCTCCTGCCCCGAAGAAGGCGCGCCGGACACAGGTAGACCTGTCCGGTGACAGCTCGGACTCGGATACTGAGTCCGAGGATTTCGAGAGGGTTCCGTGAAGGAACCTCAGGGTCAAGCCCCCACCTCGAAGGTAAAGATCCGAAGACCTCCCGAGCTATCAGCGCTAAATTTATTAGTGTTACTAACGCATGAGTGCCTTCTTAACTTGCAGCCCACCACGTGTTCTCCCCACCGATCAAGTTTCGGATGGGGAGACCCCGCCCGCCAAGCTGGCGGAGAGCAGGACCGCGTCGTACCCCACTCCTCCGGGCGCCACGAAGGACACCGCGGAAGTGTCATCCCAGCAGGCTCCATTGGAGCCGGACACTGGAGGCGGGGGCGACGACGTCATGGTCGAGGCTAACACCTCGGCCACCGAAGACCCGGGGGAGAAGCTCCTCCCGGATACCGAGGAGACCGGACAAGGAGATGTCCAGTCACCTCCAAGGCCATCTCCGGAGCGCACCACGCCTCCGGAGGCACAGGTTCGATCCCCGGTCAAAGATCGGGTCAACCGACCACCACCGGCACCGCCGACCACTGGGTGGCCGGCTATGGGGGAGGCTCTGTCAAGCGCCCTCATATCCAAAGAGCACCACACCCTTATGGGTACGGTACTGCAGAGCATTCAGTCCGTGGATACCGGACTGAAGGAGGCCTTCAACGGTCTCCTGACGGGCTTTCACGTAAGCCAAGTAATGCTCTACTTTGTGAAATATTGATTTCTGTAAGTTATGATTATATGCATGGCAGCCCCCGAGCCCTAGGTGAGTTTGGAAAAACTTACCTGGGGGTCAAAACATAGATCCTTATCCGAACTATGTATAGGACAATATATGTTCGGATCGTTCGGCCAGCCCTCAAGAGGACCGTACATAGGATCATTTTAGTGACAGTTCGGAGGTTGTAAACTCCTGTAACGTTTATATGATTTTGTGTTACAGGCTTCGTTAACGGCAGCGGCCAATAACGCTGCCGAGCTAGAAGAGCTAAATCGGAAGCTCAAAAGCTTCGAAGACGAGCTTGATGCTCTAAACAAGAGATTCGACGAGGCGCAAGGTAAGTCGAATTAGAGTAAAAAACTCTTTCGTTGTCGTACTGTCAATGCAGTGTTGTGTGATATGCTTAATGCTTGCGCAGCCTCGGCGAAGGAGATTGAGAAGCTCAAGGCCGAGCTTGAGAAGGCCAAGCAGGAGGCTGCGGTGGAGAAAGCGGCTGCCAAAGAAGCAGCTACCGCGCTATCCGCCCTGAGAGCCACCAGTGACAAGCACGAGGCTCGGGTGGAGGAAATCCAGCAGGAGCTCAAAGATGTTGGGCGGAAGTGCGAGGACGTGGAGCGGAAAGGCGAGGAGCAGGCCGCCGAACTATCCACCCTGAAAACCAATCTCCAAAAGGAGCGGGTGGATAGGCGGTCATTTGAAGAGGAGCTCAGCCAAGCCAAAGCTATCATGGACGGTAAGCCGTATTCATTGCAGTGTATCTTCGGGGACAGCAAGTTCGGGTTGCTTACCCAAGTATGGTGTTCCTCAGGCGCCTGCTCGGACCTCCAGAAGAGCTCAGCGGACGCGAAGCAGTTCTATGCTACGCGGGGAGAAGGAGATGAAGCTCGGCTATTCTGGGCGCAATTCGAAGCCCCCGAGCGCTCTCCTCTCCTTGTGGAGCAGCTGATGGAGCTACACCGGATGGCGGAACCGGCCATGAAGGATCTCTGTATCCGGCTATGGCCCAACGAGCCATTGCCGGGCAGTTACTTCGGCCTGGTGCAAAAGTTCAGTGATGCCACACCTCGGGTCGACGCACTGAGGCGGTCTTCCTGCATCGAAGGAGCCAGGATGACCTTCGCGAAGGCCAAGGTGCACTGGCCGGGGCTGGACCCGATGAAGGTAGCCACTGCCCCTCCGCCTCCTGGAAAGGGTCATAGGCGCCCCGAGCTATACTTCTCCGGAGTTATGGAGGGTGCTCGGGCCATAGAATCACAGTGTACGAGAGAGAACGAGTATGAATAGATTGCTATACTATGTCCGAAGACTTGTCAGCGTGTATATATTTAAAATGCATGGTTTTATCATGTCTTGTTTTGCATCCTTTATAACTCCTTTGTGGCCGTTAACCCTGAAAGCGGCGAGTCGTCGGCTTCGGCCCCCGTATAGATACTACACGAGGTGTCTCTTCCAACCGCACTGTAACCCTTAGCCGAACTATCGGTACCCGAAGGCGGTAGTGTGGAGCGGACAAGGCAATCGGACCATAATGCTTTATTGCTTTCACTTAGCCGTAGGGGCGCGAGAAAGGAGTGCGGGGGCTGGTGACTAGCCCCCAGGTGTTTGTGATGTTCGGATAAACCGCGGCCAAGGCCTGTATCACCAGGTTTGTACTAACACCAAACCCTTCGTATGACACGGAATAACCTCTGACGAGATTTAGCTAAGCTCGGATTCGCAGACCTGTTCTCGCATACCATGACAGTCAGTTTTCGGCTTTCTCCGCTGAGGCGCTTAACCAGACTAGCCGGAAGCTCAATCGCAGCGGTGCTCCCTTTGCCCTTTTAGCCGAACTAGCGGAACATAAAGGGGCAAGCATAGGAGCCGGGCAACCCAACTATTGACCCAAGACATAGTTCGAAACCAATGCATATAAAGCGGAATTCCGAGACGCCGAACACTTAAAGAAATTGTGATTAGGGCGATTTTTAAGGTCGAGCCCCCGGTCTATTAGCCGGTTGCATCGTACAGTATACCAAACAGGTTCGCAAGAAGAGGGAGAAAACAGAAAGTGTTCCGAAAAGGGACAGCAAAGAGAAAATGATATATCTGTATTTTACTCAACAACTCTTATTATTCAAATTGCCGATGCAACTGTTTACAGATATTTGATAAATGAAATATAAATTTTACAGGAGAGGTTGTACCAAGGGCCATCGATAGATGACCTGACGTCCTTGATGTGCCCTGTCGCTTATCTGCTCCTGCATCTCCTAAGGAGGTGTATGCCTTTATGGGCTTTGTTAGTTCGGCGAACGGACCTTGAAGGAAGGGTCTTGAGAAGTCGCCGAGGTATGGATGAGCTTGACGCCTTTAGCAGGCACTTTATGGTACCTGTAGTATGTCCGAAGACGTGTTGACGATAATAGTTCGGTCCAGCCGAACACCTACCCTCTAATAGTTTTTCCCCACCGCTGCCCATGGAATTTTGAGCGCGAAGTTGTGCCTCTTCGGCACGTACTTTGCCGGTAATAGGGCCGTGCGATGGGGGGCGAATCCCTATTTATGGGGAGAAGAAGGTTCTGGTACTTCGGGTTGAGACCGAGCTCGCTTCCCAGCCTTGGATGCCTTTGCGGCAGATGTCGGCGCTTGCCAATCATCGGTCTAATGGAATTCGGCCGCCAGGGCCAACGCATGTTCCTCAGTTCGGAGGGAGCGCTCTATGTTGCCATTGACGGTAATGACCCCCCTAGGGCCAGGCATCTTGAGCTTGAGGTATGCGTAGTGCGGGACAGCGTTAAAGCGAGCGAACGCTGTACGGCCGAGCAGGCGTGATAGCCACTGCGGAAGGGTACGATGTCGAAGATCAAGTCTTCGCTTCGAAAGTTATCGGGCGAGCCGAACACAACCTCCAGGTTTACAGAGCCTATGCACCGGGCTTCAACGCCCGGGATCACTCCTTTGAAGGTAGTGTTACTGAGCTTGATCCTTGACGGATCTATGCCCATCTTTTTCACCGTATCTGAGTAGATCAGATTGAGGCTACTTCCAACATCCATGAGGACTTTAGTGAGGTGGTACCCATCTATAATCGGGTCTAGGACGAGAGCGGCCGAACCCCCGTGACGGATACTGGTCGGATGGTCACGTTGATCGAAGGTGATCGGGTATGCCGACCATGGGTTATACTTCGGGGCTACAGGCTCTGTGGCGTAGACATCTCGAAGGGCGCGCTTCCTCTCCTTTTTGGGTATATGAGTGGCGTAGAGCATGTTTACTGTCTTCACCTCTGGAGGGAATTTCTTTTGTCCGCCACCAATCGGACCACGAGGTTCATCCTCATCCTCGCTGCGTGGGCTCTTGCCCTGGTCCTCAGATGCGAGTTTGCCGGCCTGTTTGAAGACCCAACAGTTACGGTTGGTGTGATTGGCGGGCTTCTCCTGAGTGTCGTGGATCTGGCAAGGTCTCTCCAGGATCTTGTCCAGCGGGGTGGGTCCGTCATGTTTGCCCTTAGGAGGCTTCTTCCGCTGCCCAGATCGGGAGTTGCGGAATCCGGCATTAACAGCCGTGTCATCGGCATCACTGTTATTATGTCGGCGCTTGTTTTTGTTGCGCTTCGGTTTCCCGTTTCCATCCCGAACTTCAGAGGTTCCGGGGTCTTTAGGGTTGTGGATTCGTCTAGCTAGCCAGTTATCCTCGCCCGCGCAGAAGCGGGTCATGAGTGATGTGAGGGCGGACATTGTCCTGGGTTTGTCCTGTCCGAGTTGTCGAGCCAGCCATTCATCCCGAATATTATGCCTAAAGGAGGCTATAGCTTCGGCGTCCGGGCAGTCTATGATCTGGTTCTTCTTGGTTAGGAAACGATTCCAGAATAGCCGCGCGGACTCTCCTGGCTTCTAAACGACGTTACTTAGATCGGAGGAGTCCGGCGGCCGAACATAAGTGCCCTGGAAGTTAGATCGGAATGCCTCTTCTAGGTCCTCCCAACACCCAATGGAGTTTTCGGGGAGGCTATTTAACCAGTGCCGAGCTGGCCCCTTGAGCTTCAGGGGTAGGTACTTGATGGCGTGGAGGTCATCTCCTTGTGCCATGTTGATGTGGAGGAGAAAATCCTCGATCCATACGGTTGGGTCAGTTGTCCCATCGTATTGTTCTATGTTTACGGGTTTAAACCCTTCCGGGAACTGATGCTGCATTACCTCGTCTGTGAAGCACAGTGGGTGTGCAGCGCCTCTAACCCGAGCTATGTTGCGCCGGTGATCGGCGTCTAGCCGAGCTCGGTGTTGTTCCCGACCTTCATTGTCGTGGTCGAACCGAGGATGGTACCCTTCCCGTCGATCGGGTGAGTATCCCCTGGATCCGTAGATGGATCGCGTACGACCTGCTCTGTAATCCAGGTCGTGTCGCAGGTCGAACCTGCCATCGGGCTCTAGTGGCTCCTTTCCCCGTCTACGGGGTATCATCGGCCTATAGCCGGCATCGTCAGCCGTCCTGTCTCATCCTCGTGGAGGGCGGTCTGGCCTGTCATATGGGGTATGCTTGGGAGACGGCGTATCAGTGAGCTCGTCGTCGAATTGTGGCAGCAGCCTTCTGCGTGGGTAGCTCTTAGTTTGGTCCGATAGACCGGTGCCGTATCCTTCCTCAGCGGAGAGGACTCTCGTCCATCGGTCGTTGAGGTCGTCTTGTTCGGCTTTGAGCTGTCGTTCTTTTGCTCTCAGGCTGCAAGCCGTAGATAGCAGTTGTTGCCTGAATAGTTCCCGATCTGCAGGATTGTCGGGAATGGCGAAGTTATCGGCTTCCGAATTGTCCTCCCCCTCAATAGAGCGGAGGTAGTCGTCGTCATCAGGATCATCTGGATCATCGGGGTTGCGACGGTCTTCGGGCCTCTCCTGACCCTCTAACGGGTGTTCGGTGATTTCGCGGCCGCCGATGTCTTCCGGGGTATCTCCGTCCCCGGTGGCATCGGTAGACTTTCGCCCCTTTTTCCCTTTTGACCGTTTATGCGGCTTTCGGCGTCTTGACGGTGCTTCGTCCGATTTATCGCCGTTGTTTTTCAGAGTGTCCACCATGTAGATGTCGTATGTAGAGGTGGCAGTCTACTGCCCGGTCTTAGCGGGGGTGAGGGCATGATCCTCCTCATCCATGTACTCTGCCTCCTCGGAGGCATAGTCTAGCATGTCGGTTAAATCCTCGACAGTGGCTATCAAGTGGGTGGTGGGTGGGACGAAAAATCCGTCCTGACCAGTCTGGCACCCGATCTGAGAACAGATTGGGTTTGGGTCGTCGTTGATCTTCATCGACGAGATCCGATCTAGAGCCTCATCGAGTATCGAGAGTTCGATCGGACCGGTCTGCCCAGAGCTTCCGGAGTGAACCTCCGATGCATCCGTGTAGGGAGAGTGTTCGGCAAGAACTGATGTCCGGACGTCGGGCACTATGACCTGATCCGGACTAACAATCGGGCCCTCGCCGGGGTAGATCCCATGAGCAGAGCCGAAAGATGGATCTGGGGTTAAAGCCTCAGAGTCTTCGGGCATGGCAGGCGAGACTGCAAGCCCGGTTAGTGACAGATCGCCTCGAGAGTCTACGGAGAACTCTAAGTTCCCGAATCTGACCTCTTGATCACGGGCAAAACTTCCGACGCGGCCTAGATGGCCGGTTGGGTCGGCGTGCAGCACAACGCTGCCGAAAGCGAAGATCTGTCCGGGGACAAAATTGCCCGGATTGCGGACCTCTTCGTTGATGACTAGGTGAGCCATCGATTCCTTCTGGCGATCACAGTGGAACTCTCAATGAAAGCACCAATGTCGGTGTCAAAACCGGCATATCTCGGGTAGGGGGTCCCAAACTATGAGGCTTGGATCGATGGTAACAAGAGACGAAGGGGACAAGGTTTTACCCAGGTTCGGGCCCTCCAATGGAGGTAATACCCTACGTCCTGCTTGATTATATTGATTGTATGGGGATTACAGAGTTGATCTACCACGAGATTGTATGACTAAAACCCTAGATGAGTTCTGTTGTTCTACCACCTAAAACCCTCCGGCTTATATAGACGCCAGGGTCCCTAGGGTTTACACATGGTCGGTTACACGTCGAAGGGATAAACATGCCTATTTACTACTCCAAACGTGGAAGACAAGCCACGATTCTCGAAGCTTCCTCCTTGGAGACGAGGTCTTCTATCCTTCCAATATTCGGCAAGTGGCACATATAGTCCGGACCATAAGTAATAGGTCGACCTCCCGAGGGTCCCTTAAACCAGGACTCCCTCACTTGGTGCCTCCTGTTTCCGAGGAGTAGAGCTCTAGGGGGTTCTTGACACATCGTTATCGTTCAGTTTCCTTAGTATCTGATACGTCTCCAACGTATCTATAATTTTTGATTGTTCCTTGCTGATATATTATCATTCTAGGATACTTTTTCGGTCATTATATACCAATTTATAATATTTTTTAGCACTAACCTATTGACCCAGTGCCCAGTGCCAGTTGCTATTTTTTGCTTGTTTTTTACTTTGCGGATTTCCTTTACCAAACGAAGTCCAATTGCCACGAAACTTTTTGATGCTTTTTTGGGGCAATACAATACCTAGAAGCTTCGGGAGATGGCCGGGAGCCGCACGAGGGCTCCACAAGCCATCGGGCACGCCACACTTGTGCTACTATCCTTTACCACACTTGTGCCTCAAAGTGGCACCTTGTTCCTCACATGTCGAGAGCCTCATGTTTTGTCATTTTCATGTGATAGTGTGAATTTTTATCATTATTATAAACTTGGTTTGTATATTCCTATGACATGCTTCCTTAAATACCCGAGATCTTCATGAGCAAGCAAGTTAGGTGCACACCCACTTAGCTTCATTTGAGCTTTCATACACTTATATCTCTAGTGCATCATATTTGCATGGCAATCCCTACTCCTTGCATTGACATCTATCGATGGGCATCTCCATAGCCCGTTGATATGCCTAGTTGATGTGAGACTATCTTATCCACTTTTTACCCTATTGATATCTACCACCATATTCTATTCCACCTAAATGCTATGTCCAATGGTTCACGCCCATGTATTGCGTGAAGAATAAAAAGTTGATACACCTTGAAAAAGTACGATCCAATTGCCTGACTTGGGCACCGTGGTGCTTAACATTTGTATTAATGTGGTGAAGATGGAGCCATGCCTTGCTAATCTAATAAGATGAATAAGGGGTAAACATTTCTTGGAGATCGTATACTTTGAAAAATATTAATGATCTTGTTTCTTATACTTATAAGTATTACTATGTTAATGTTGATTGATTCATCGTTTCTCATTGAGCATACATGCATAAAGATTACATAATGGATAGCATGTCACATCAAAAAATCTGTTTTTATCATTTTCCTACTCGAGGACGAGCAAGAATTAAGCTAGGGGATGCTTGATACGTCTCCAACGTATTTATAATTTTTGATTGTTCCATGCTGATATATTATCATTCTAGGATACTTTTTGGGTCATTATTTACCAATTTATAATATTTTTTAGCACTAACCTATTGACCCAGTGCCCAGTGCCAGTTGCTGTTTTCTACTTGTTTTTTACTTTGCAGATTTCCTTTATCAAACAAAGTCCAATTGCCACGAAACTTTTTGACGATTTTTTCCGGACCAATACAAGACCTAGAAGCTTCGGGAGATGGCCAGGTGCCACACGAGGGATCCACAAGCCATCAGGGCATGCCCTCTTAGCTTGTGGGCCCCATGTGGCTCTCCTGACCTCCCTCTCCGGCATATAAATTCCCTAATATTCCAGAAACCCTGAAGGGAGCCCAGAAAACCTTTTTCCGCCGCCGCAAGTCTCTGTTTTGTCACGATCCCATCTGGAGCTCCGTTCCGGCACCCTACCGGAGGGGGGGGTCGATCATGGAGGGCCTCTACATCAACCTTGCTACCCTCATGATGATGTGTGAGTAGTTCACCATAGACCTACGGGTCCATAGCTAGTACCTAGATGGCAATCTCTCTCTCTTATGATCTTCAATACAATGATCATCGCATCTTCGCTTTGATCTTTCCAGAGTAATCCTTTTGTGCGGTGTGTTTGTTGGGATCCGATGAATTGTGGGTTTATGTTCAGATTATTCATGAAAAGTATTTGAGATATCTCTGATATATATTGTCTCTTAATTGCATGATCATTATAGCTTAGTAATGCTCTCCGATTTATTGATGTGCTTTGGCCAAGTAGATTGATATTTCATCGGTGGGAGTGGTGCGTTGTGGTAGGTTCAACCTGACGGGTTTGTATATCCTAGTGACAGAAAGGGAGAAGATACGTCGCTGTGTTGCTCCTACTAAGGATAAAACGATGGGGTTTATTCATATTGATTGAGTATTCTTTATCTACATCATGTCATTGTTCTCCAAGCATTACTTTGTTTTACTTAATACTCTAGATGCATGCTGGGTAGTGATACGTCTCCAACATATATATAATTTTTGATTGTTCAATGCTGATATATTATCATTCTACGATACTTTTTGGGTCATTATTTACCAATTTATAATATTTTTAGCACTAACCTATTGACCCAGTGCCCAGTGTCAGTTGTTGTTTTTCGCATGTTTTTTACTTTGCAGATTTCCCTTACCAAACGAAGTCCAATTGTCACGAAACTTTTTGAAGATTCTTTCTGGACAAATAGAAGACCTAGATGCTTCGGGAGATGGCCGGGAGCCGCACGAGGTCTCCACAAGCCATCAGGGAGCGCCCTAGGGGGGGGCGCGCCCTGTTGACTTGTGGGCCCCCTGTGGCTCTCCCGACCTCCCTCTCCGGCATAATAGTTCCCTAATATTCTAGAAAACCTGAGGGGAGTTCCAAAAACCTTTTTCCGCCGCCGCAAGTCTCTGTTCCGTCACGATCCCATCTGGATCTCCATTCCGGCACCCTGCCGGAGGGGGGACCGATCACGGAGGACCTCTACGTCAACCTTGATGCCCTCATGATGATGTGTGAGTAGTTCACCATAGACCTACGGGTCCATAGTTAGTACCTAGATGGCAATCTCTCTCTCTCTCTTATGACCTTCAATACGATGATCATCGCATCGTCACTTTGATCTATCCGATGTAATCCTTTTGTGCGGTGTGTTTATTGGGATCCAATGAATTGTGGGTTTATGTTCAGATTATTCAAGAAAAGTATTTGAGATATCTCTGATATATATTGTCTCTTAATTGCATGATCATTATAGCTTCGTAATGCTCTCTGATTTATTGTTGTGCTTTGGCCAAGTAGATTGATATTTCATCGGTGGGAGTGGTGCGTTGTGGTAGGTTCAACCTGACGGGTTTCTATATCCCAGTGACAGAAAGGGAGAAGATACGTCTTTGTGTTTCTGCTACTAAGGATAAAACGATGGGGTTTATTCATATTGATTGAGTATTCTTTGTCTACATCATGTCATTGTTCTCCGAGCATTACTCTGTTTTACTTAATACTCTAGATGCATGCTGGATAGCGGTCGATGAGTGGAGTAATAGTAATAGGTGCAGGCATGAGTCGACCTATTTGCTTATGGACGTGATGCCTATATACACATGATCATTGCTGTGAACACCGCATAACTATCCGCTTTTCTATCAATTGCCCAACGGTAATTTGTTACCCACTGTACGTTGCCTACATTAGAGATACCACTGGAGAACTGTCGGATTTCGGGCTCCGCAAAACCCTTAAGATTCGAACACAGGGGCGTGTGCGAAGATCCCCTGCAGCTTCGCCCTACCTAGCTCGCTACTCGATGGACGCAACGGTAAACTCGCACGATGACGAGGAAGAAGATGAACACGATAGTTTACCCAGGTTCGGGCCGCTGCGAAGCGTAATACCCTACTCCTGCTTTGGTGGATTGCCTCTCGGGGAGGTGTGGTGGAGGAACTAGTACAGTGTTTTGGAGCCTCGTGAGGGCCCTCCCGAGGTGTTCTTCGCCCTCTGTGGGCTTGGTGATGGATGAGTGGATTCCCTGGATCCGGATCCCCCTCTATGGTGTGGCCTACCCTCTATATATAGCTGTGGCTCGGGTCCTCCTCCCTTATCGCAATGGCAGGAAGGGATCCCACAACGGCCAATTTTGAAGGTGGACAGGAGTACATGTCCTCCCTGCCCAAAGGCGGTCTTCGCCTGCAAAGTAGCTATCGATGATGCAGAGATGGGCTCGGCAATGACATCCGTCCTGCGGGGCTCGTGGTCGTGGTCTTGTTGCACCGGAATGGAATCCTTTGGGGGGTGCTTTGGGAACCCGCGTACGTCCTTTCTCCCTTTGCACCAAAGGGGAAACTGCTCCGCCTGGCGCGCTGGCGCCCGCCTGTCCTTCCTTGTGTCATCTTTGACTCCTGAGGCCGGGCCTCGCATAGAGTTCTCCGCCGCTCCGGAGGGGGTCTGGGGAGGCCCATTCCTTGCCGGTCTTGATGCCGCTCCCCCTCGCGAGGCCAGGGCCCTCGCGAGGGCCTTGTCTTGAGTGGAGCCGCGCTTGGCTGTGGTTGGCTGATGAAGTGGGCCATGCCCTGGGCCGCAGGCAGGCAGGTCTGGGTACCCCCGTTCCCAGAACGCCGACAAGAACACTATGGCCCCCGGGTCTATTCACTTATAAATTTACAAACGCTATTGCTACCTTGCTGCCATAATTTACTTTTTATTTTATTTTGAAATTTATATTTATCTACAATTATCTACACAAGTCATTTGCTTGGAAATAACAAGATCAAGGGATTGATAACCCTCTTACCCGCATTGGGTGCAAGTTGTTTGTTCTTTTGTGTGCAGCCGCTGAAGACGGTTGAGAATTGTTATTCCTATTGGTTCGATAAACCTTGGTTTCATAACTGAGGGAAATACATACCCATCTTGTGCTGCAATAACACGTTCCTCTTCACGGAAAACCCAACGCAGATCACAAGTATCAGAAAGGATTTCTGGCACCGTTGCCGGGGAATATCATCATCAACTATCAAGTAGCTTCTCACAAATTTTCATTCACTTGTTCTTCTTTTTATTTGTTGTTATATTTAGCTTGTCTCATAAAAATCAAAAATACAAAAATATTTATCTTTGCTTGTTGTTACTTTGCTTGTTGCTTGTCACTATGTCTAGTTCTTCTTTTGTCTACGTTGCTTCCGAAAATGAAGTATTCACTTTTAAACAAAGGAGGGGACTGCTAAGTTGAGAGCCAAGCGGGAGTTCTTAGAAAAAAACTCTTCCACCCGGTTTTTACCGGAATAATGATGAAGATCTAAAAATGATTGGCATTTCCCCTATTGAATTTTTATTTACTTCACTGGATATAAATGATAAAATTACTGGAGTTGAACCCACTCTAGCTAATTAAGGAGGGTCCCATTTGCTTGGTGAATGAGGATTCTAATGATAAAACTGAAAAAAGTGACTTTGGAGAGGTTAAAACTTTGTCTAGTGATGTGCCATCTATCTTAAATCACAAGGATTTTAATTATGAGAGCTGCTCCTTAGTGGAATGTATTTCCTTGTTGCAAACCTTTATTATCTCACCCCATGCTTATGAACAAAACAAAGCTTTTACCGAACATATAGTGGAAGCCATGATAAAAGCTTATGATGAGAAACTTGAGCTTGAAGTTTCTATTCCTAGAAAATTGCAGGATGAGTGGGAACCTACTATTAAAATAAAGATAAATAAATATGAATGCAATGCTTTGTGTGACCTTGGTGCTAGTGTTTCAACTATCCCTAAGACTCTTTGTGATGTGCTTGGTCTCACTAATATTGAAGATTGTTCCTTAACTTGCATCTTGCGGGTTCTACCATCAAGAAACCTTTAGGTAGAATAAATGATGTGCTTAGTATTGAAAATAAAAATTATGTGCATGTAGATTTCATTGTGCTTGATATTGATTGCAATCCTACTTGTCCCATAATACTTGGAAGACCTTTCTTACGAACTATAGGTGCAATTATTGACATGAAGGAGGGAAACATAAGATTCCAATTCCCATTAAATAAACGGATGGAACACTTCCCTAGAAAGAGAATTAAACCACCTTATGCATCAATCATGAGAGCCACCTATGGGTTGAGTGTCAAAGATGACAACACTTGAAGCTATGCATTATGCCTAGCTAGGGGCATAAAACAATAGCGCTTGTTGGGAGGCAACCCAATAGTTATCTTACCTTTTGCTTTAAATTTATGTTTAGTTGTGATAAAATGATTATTGACTCTGTAATTATTATGTTTTTATGTTTTAATTAGTGTTTGTGCCAAGTAAAGCCTCTGGGATGACTCACATGATGAGTAGAATTGAAACGGTGCAAAAACAAAAACTTTTGCGTTCAGTACAGGAATTGTCATTTTTTACAGGAACGTGATAATTATATGAAATTTGTACACAGTATTAAACTGAAAATTCTTAAGGTTGTGCTAAGTTTTCAGAATTTTTAGAGTTACAGAAGTATACATGTCTACAGATCTTTACAAACTATTCTGGTTTAGACAGATTCTGTTTTTGCTTGCATAGTTTGCTTGTTTTGATGATGCTATGACTTGTATTGGTGGATATAGGACATAGAGAAGTTAGAATACAGTAGATATTATGCAATTATAAAATAAGAATCAATTTATAACAGTACCTAAAGTATTTGATATGTTGCTTATACTAACGGATCTCACGAAGTTTTGTTGAGTTTTGTGTGATTGAAGTTTTCAAGTTTTGGGTGTTATCGCGATGGGCAAAGGAATGAGGAGTGGCAAGAGCCTAAGCTTGGGAATTCCCAAGTCACCCCAAGGTAATATTCTAAGGAAGACTCAAGCGTCTAAGCTTGGGGATGCCCCGGAAGGCGTCCCCTCTTTCGTCTCAATCCATTGGTATGCCACTTGAAGCTATATTTTTATTCATCACATGATATGAGTTTTGCTTGGAGCGTCGTTGATTTTGTTTGCTTTTACTTTCAGTTTACCACAATCATTTTTTGTTGGACACACCTATTTAAGAGAGACACGCCTTCATCATGATTTTTTAGAATATTCTATGTGCTTCACTTATATCTTTTGAGCTTGGCAGTTGCTCTAGTACTTCACTTATATCTTTTTGAGCACGGTGGCATGTAGATTTTATAGAAATAATTGCACTCTCGCTCTTCACTTATATTTGTTTGCGAGTTAATAAATAGTGACGGTAATTTGCATGGGTCATAAGACTAGTCTAAAAATGTTAGGTATTCAATGAGTGATAATTAAGACCATCATGTAGCAAATAGAAGAGTTGAGAATTAATAATATTGATATAGTAATCTGAAAAAGTGTGAGTTCAAATTTATTACTTTATAAAAGTGTCGATATTCAGAGGGGTTAACTTTTTTTGTCTAAAAATTAAAGAGGCATGGTGATGATGTGTGAGCTATTCCTCGTTGAAATCCTAGTGTTGTTTCGGGTCGGAAGCGCGCGATGGTTAACTCCTACCAACCTCTTCCCTCGGGGCATGCGAGGAGTACTTTGATTTGTGATAAAACTAATAAAACTTTGCAATAAGTATATGAGTTCTTTATGACTAATGTGAAACCATGGACATACGCAATCACACCTTCTCATATTTGCTAGCCTCTTCGGTATCGTGCATAGCCCGTTCTCACCTCGAGGATCGGTGCAACTTTCGCCGGTGCATCCAAACCCCATGACATGATACGCTCTATTGCACATAAGCCTCATTATATATTCCTCAAAACAGCCACCATACCTACCTATCATGGCATTTCCATAGCCATTCCGAGATATATTGCCATGCAAATTCCATCGTCACTTCACATGACTAGTTGTTCATCATCATATTCCCTTGCATGATCATATAGAGCTGGCATAGTATTTGTGGCAAAGCCACCGTTCATCATATTTTTGATACATGTCACGCTAGATCATTGCACATCCTGGTACACTGCCAGAGGCATTCATATAGAGTCATATCTTCATATCAGTTATTCATATTGAGTTGTAAGAAAAATAAAAGTGTTATGATCATCATTATTAGAGCATTGTCCCGGTGAGGAAAGTGAAAGGACATGGATGTCGCCTAGAGGGGGTTGAATAGGCGCTTTAAAATAATTACGGTTTAGGCTTGAACTAATGCGGAATAAAACTAGCATTTAATTAGTCAAGCACAAAACCTAAAACAACTAGGCTCACCTATGTGCACCAACAACTTATGCTAAGCAAGATAAATAACTAAGTGATAGCAAGATATATAGCATGGAACAATATGGCTATCACAAAGTAAAGTGCATAAGTAAAGGGCTCGGGTAAGAGATAACCGAGGCACGAGGAGACGAAGATGTATCCCTAAGTTCACACCCTTGCGGATGCTAATCTCCGTTTGGAGTGGTCTGGAGGCACAATGCTCCCCAAGAAGCCACTAGGGCCACCGTAATCTCCTCACGCCCTCGCACAATGCAAGATGTCGTGATTCCACTAAGGGACCCTTGAGGGCGATCACCGAACCCATACAAATGGCAACCCTTGGGGCGGTCACCGGTACCCGTACACTTTGGCAACCCTTGGGGCGGTCACCGGTACCCGTAAAAATTGCTCGGGGCAATCTCCACAACCTAATTGGAGACCTCGACGCTTGCCTGGAGCTGTACACCACAATGATTGAGCTCCGAGACACCACCAACTGTCTAGGGCGCCAAGGCACCCAGGAGGAACAAGCTCTAGGGTGCTCAAACACCCAAGAGTAATAAGCTTCTCAACTTCTCACTTCCACGTATCACCGTGGAGAACTCAAACCTATGCACCAAATGCAATGGCAAGGGCGCACGAAGTGCCCAAGTCTTTCTCTCTGAAATCCCACCACAACAACTAATGCTATGGAGGAAAATGAGAGGAAGAACGAAAAAGAACACGAAGAACTCCAAGATCTAGATCCAAGGGATTACCCTCACATAGAGGAGAAAGTGATTGGTGGAAATGTGGATCTAGATCTCCTCTCTCTTTTCCCTCAAGAACTAGCAACAATCATTGGAGGGATTGAGAGATAGCAAGCTCGAAGAAGGTCAACAATGGGGGGTAAACTCAAGCTCAAAGGATAGGGACAATTGGGGAAGAAGACCCCCTTAAATAGGTCCCCACGAATCTGCCCTTTATGTGCAGAATAACACAGGAGCGGTACAACCGCTATGCGCACCGGTACAACCGGTCAAAGCAGACAAAACCTACCTGTAGGAAAAGCAATAAGCGGTACAACAGCCCGGGGCACCGGTAGTACCGGTTGAACCGGAACAACCGGCCCACAACCGCCCAAGAACCGCTCCACAACAGAAACTAGTCTGGTGGTAGAGCGATACATGGCCGGTACAACCTTCGGACCAATTCTGGAGCGGTACAACCGCTCCAAACACCGGTTGTACCGGTCGACCGGTACAACCTCTCTATGAAGCAGTACAACCTCTCCATGTAAAACAAGTAAGACTAAAACAGTCATAACTTTCGCATACGAGCTCCGATTTGAGCAAACTCAAGCTTGTTGGATAAAGGACAACAAGAGCTATCCTACAATGACTAGTTAAGTAAATAACAAGCAATGGAGAATAAATTCCACTAGGATAAGGAAGATGACCTTCCCAACAAATATCTGGCAAAATCTCCAACACAGAAAACACAAATATGATGCATCCGAAATCTGTTTTCGATGAGCTTGAGCTTATCAAGATGAAGACCATAAGCTCTAAAACTCACAAAGAGAAACACCAAACAAGAACCAAGAAAGATGATGCAAGGATGCAAATGGTTTGAGCTCTCAACGAATAATACGATCAAGCTACTCACTTGAGAGCGCCCCTTGGTAGTCCGACGATCGATCCTATAACCCAGTCTCCCAACTACCACCATGAGACCGGTAAAATGAAAACCTATCAAGGGCAAACCTATACCTTGCACATAGTCCAGTTGAGCTAGATGATGACGATCTTGACTTCCTCAAGATGGACCACCTTTCTTGATTGTGTTGACTCAATGAAGACTAGTTGATTGCTCCCCCATACTCCACTATGGGTGAGCCACTCTTCGGCACATCTTCACAAGTCCATTGTCACCACAATGGATGGCAAGATTCAAGCATGATCTCTTCGTGATGCTCCACTTGAACTTGCATACCGCAATCTTGACGACGATCACCACTTGATGTCATACTCCATGGGTTGTATGAGATCTTCCACTTGACGCAAGCCCATCGAAACATACCTAACCCCACATAGAACTCTCACGTAGACCATGGATTAGTACACAAAGCGTAATGGAAAATACTTACTGTACCATGAGATCACTTGATCCCTCTTGGTACATCTTGTACACTTTGTGCGTTGATCAACTTGATTCACTCTTTGACTTAGTCTTGATCAACCTTGTATCATATCTTCTCTATGACCAATCTTTGGATAAAACCTTGAATACCACCTTTGTCACCATATAAACTCCTTGAAACCAACAAATGGACTTCAAGAAGTGCCTATGGACAAATCCTTCGAATATAACTCAAGGCAACCATTAGTCCATAGGGATTGTCATCAATTACCAAAATTACACATGGAGAAATGTGCTCTTACATAAAGGATGATGGAGACTATGATTCCCCCATAAGTCGGGAAGAGTCTCTGGATGAAAAATAGAAAAATGGGGGAGGCCAAATGAGCCCACCATAAATAAAAAATAAATAAAATGAGAGAAAATGAGAGAAGGGACTTTGCTACTATCCTTTACCACACTTGTGCCTCAAAGTGGCACCTTGTTCCTCACATGTCGAGAGTCTCATGTTTTGTCATTTTCATATGCTAGTGGGAATTTTTATCATTATTATAAACTTGGCTTGTATATTCCTATGACGGGCTTCCTCAAATGCCCGAGGTCTTCATGAGCAAGCAAGTTAGATGCACACCCACTTAGCTTCATTTGAGCTTTCATACACTTATAGCTCTAGTGCATCATATTTGCATGGCAATCCCTAGTCCTTGCATTGACATCTATCGATGGGCATCTCCATAGCCCGTTGATACGCCTAGTTGATGTGAGACTATATTCTCCACTTTTACCCTATTGATATCTACCACCATATTCTATTCCACCTAAATGCTATGTCCAATGGTTCACGCTCATGTATTGCATGAAGAATAAAAAGTTGATGCAGCTTGAAAAAGTACGATCCAATTGTCTGACTTGGGCACCGTGGTGCTTAACATTTGTATTAATGTGGTGAAGATGGAGCCATGCCTTGCTAATCTAATAAGATGAATAAGGGGTAAACATTTCTTGAAGATCGTATACTTTGAAAAAAAAATGATCTTGTTTCTTATACTTGTAAGTATTACTATGTTAATGTTGATTGATTCATCCTTTCTCATTGAGCATACATGCATAAAGATTACATAATGGATAGCATGTCACATAAAAAATTCTGTTTTTATCATTTACCTACTCGAGGACGAGCAGGAATTAAGCTTGGGGATGCTTGATACGTCTCCAACGTATCTATAATTTTTGGTTGTTCCATGCTGATATATTATCATTCTAGGATACTTTTTGGGTCATTATTTACCAATTTATAATATTTTTTAGCACTAACCTATTGACCCAGTGCCCAGTGCCAGTTGCTGTTTTTGGCTAGTTTTTTACTTTGCAGATTTCCCTTACCAAACGAAGTCCAATTGTCATGAAACTTTTTGACGATTTTTTCTAGACAAATAGAAGACCTAGAATCTTCGGGAGATGGCCAGGAGCCACACGAGGGCTCCACAAGCCATCAGGGCGCGCCCTGTTGGCTTGTGGGCCCCCTGTGGCTCTCCCGACCTCCCTCTCCGGCCTATAAATTCTCTAATATTCCAGAAAGCCTGAGGGGAGTCTTGAAAACCTTTTTCCGCCGCCGCAAGTCTCTGTTCCGTCGCAATCCCATCTGGAGCTCCATTCCGGCACCCTGCCGGAAGGGGGATCGATCACGGAGGGCCTCTACATCAACCTTGCTGCCCTCATGATGATGTGTGAGTAGTTCACCACAGACCTACGGGTCCATAGCTAGTACCTAGATGGCAATCTCTCTCTCTTATGATCTTCAATACAATGATCATCGCATCTTCACTTTGATCTATCATATGTAATCCTTTTGTGCGGTGTGTTTGTTGGGATCCGATGAATTGTGGATTTATGTTAAGATTATTCATGAAAAGTATTTGAGATATGTCTGATATATATTTTCTCTTAATTGCATGATCATTATAGCATCGTAATGCTCTCCGATTTATTGCTTTGCTTTGGCCAAGTAGATTGATATTTCATCGGTGGGAGTGGTGCGTTGTGGTAGGTTCAACCTGATGGGTTTCTATATCCCAGTGACAGAAAGGGAGAAGATATGTATTTGTGTTGCTTCTACTAAGGATAAAACGATGGGGTTTATTCATATTGATTGAGTATTCTTTGTCTACATCATGTCATTGTTCTCCAAGCATTACTCTGTTTTACATCATACTCTAGATGCATGCTGGATAGCGGTCGATGAGTGGAGTAATAGTAATAGGTGCAGGCAGGAGTCGCATATTTGCTTATGGACGTGATGCCTATATACACATGATCATTGCCATGAACATCGCATAACTATCTGCTTTTCTATCAATTGCCCAACAGTAATTTGTTACCCACCGTACGTTGCCTACATGAGAGATGCCACTCGAGGACACTATGGCCCCCGGGTCTATTCACTTATAAATTTACAAATGCTATTGCTACCTTGCTGCCATTATTTATTATTTATTTTATTTTGCAATTTATATTTATCTAACAACTCATTTGCTTGCAAATAACGAGATCAAGGGGATTGACAACCCTCTTGCCCGCGTTGGGCGTAACTTGTTTGTTCTTTTATGTGCAGCCGCTGCAGATGGTTGAGGATTGATATTCCTACTGGTTCGATAAACCTTGGTTTCATAACTGAGGGAAATACTTACCCATCTTGTGCTGCAATAACCCGTTCCTCTTCACGGAAAACCCAACGCAGATCACAAGTATCAGATAGCGATCGATGAGTGGAGTAATAGTAATAGGTGGAGGCAGGAGTCAGCCTATTTTCTTATGGATGTGATGCCTATATACACATGATCATTGGCGTGAACATCGCATGACTATCCTCTTTTCTATCAATTGCCCAACGGTAATTTGTTACCCACCGTACGTTGCCTACATGAGAGATGCCACTAGAGAACACTATGCCCCCCGGGTCTATTCACTTATAAATTTACAAACACTATTGCTACCTTGCTGCCATTATTCATTTTTATTTTATTTTGCAATTATATTTATCTACAATTATCTCCACAACTCACTTGCTTGCAAATAACGTGATCAAGGGGATTGACAACCCTCTTGCCCGCGTTGGGTGCAAGTTGTTTGTTCTTTTGTGTGCAGTCGCTGAAGACGGTTGAGGATTGATATTCTTATTGGTTCGATAAACCTTGGTTTCATAACTGAGGGAAATACTTACCCATCTTGTGCTGCAATAACCCGTTCCTCTTCACGAAAAACCCAACGCAGATCACAAGTATCAGTATCTCAGGACGAGGATGTTCGAAATTGCTTCTATACTATTTGTGGCGAGAGGAGTTTGGCGTCCCATTACTAGGGAGAGCGTCTAGATGTACTGCCATATTAAGTATCGTTGTGATTAAAAGGGTCTGAGGTAGATGAGTTTCCGAGGTTTCTCTGGTTATGTCTTGACGGGTGTGATACACTTGTGGGTAGTATTATTGCTAGGAGTTGAGTGATTTATTCAGTAATTGATTCGTGTATCTGTTGGACCAGATTGCATAACCAAGAAGATTTCGGTAGTTCTTAGGTGGGAATTCAAGTAGTTACCTAGGTTTATCCTTCCAATAAAATGCAAATGGGTTATGTATTTGTTTTCGTCTTATTTCTCAAGCCTCATCCTTTGTTTTTGGAGTATGGTAAATCGAGTTGCTTCGATGTCAAATGTTCATTTCATATCTTTTCTAGACGGTGTTCTCATATTTCCTATGGGAGCGCTAATCCTTTTGCGCAATTAAATTGTCATGTCAAATTCCTTTCCATCCGGAGGCTTCTCTTCAAGTTAATCCAATCATTTCAAATTTGCAAGATCAATCCTCATATTTCTTTCTAGGAGTTCGTCTCATCCTTCCCAAGTTTTCTTTGGTTTTCCCCACCCTCCCGCCCTTTTTCTTCAACAATTAAATTCTCATCTAAGTGCCTTTCTATTCATGTGATGCTTCCGTTGTCTTTTCTTCCATAATGTATCCGGTGATTCAATGTGGAGATGCTCAAGAGTCTCAAGTTCATCATTATTTGTTCTTGTTTTCTTCCCCAGTGAAATCAATGCAATCTCGTGGTGTTCATCATATCCTTTTCATTCATTATATCATTTTCATGTGGAAGTTCTTGTCCAAGCATGTCTGTTTTTTCACCTCTCTCTATTCTATCCGGAGTTCAGAAGATATCTCAGAAGAGTCGTGTTTCATTTCAAAATCCTTGAAATTATTTCGAGGGTCTCACCTCATCAAGTTTTTTATTTGTTCCGGTGCAATCTCTCTTCCTAAGCAATCATTTCAACGATGTTTTCCTTTTGAGTGGCCCCATAACCCATAGGTTTTTCCCAGGATCTTACCTGGCTCTTCTAATCTTTTCCGGACATCTCAAGTTCTTTTCAAGTGTGACATAAGAATGATTTTCATCAGTCATATTCCTTCTCCAAGATCGCTTCTAATCATTATCTTCATTGTTGGCCCAACCTTTTCTTTCTTATTATTCCGGAGTGTCTCAGCAATTCTTCATGGTGTTCCTCATTGTCATTCTCGGCTTGGAAGACCAAAGAAGAGTTTCTCTTAAATCTTGTCCGTTCTCTCGGAGATTCATGGTTTCAGCTTCGTGTTATCCTCATAAATTGTTTCCGTGCATGAGAAATTCCTACCATATCTATCCTGAGCATTTAATAATTTTTTGTTCTCGATTCTCTGAAGGCCATCATTTCAGAAGATTTCCTTGTTCTCATCTTTCGGCTTTCATTCTCAAATTCTTCTCAATTCTTGTCTCTTCGTTCATATCTCAATTATTCTGGTGCCTTGTTGAAGTTTTCTGCTAGATGGATCGTGACCTCTTCGTTCTCATGTTACTCCATTCATTCGTATTATCCCCATCCCTTCCAAATTCTTACCGGTGTTATCGTTCAAGACTTCTTCAAGTTTGCAATATCTCTCTTCAATATTTTCAAGAAGAATAAGTAGTATGCCAAATCCGCTACTTGTCATCAATTTAACTTGATGAAGGATAAGCATAACATAATTCTCATTCTTGTTTCATCAAGGTGATTTCAATCCTCTCCTGGAGTTATTCATGATATCAAATTCTCGATTCTAAGTTGTTCACCTTTTCTTTTCCGGAGTTCCAAGTTTTCTCAAGTATCTCATCGCGAAGCTTCATCTAAATATTTGCAAGGCCTTAATCGTATTCTTTTCAACATTCAATTCTTTTCTATCATCCTTTCATTCTGGTGTTCTCCAAGAGGTTCTTCATGGTGGTTCGTTAAGGATGCGATTCATTCTCAAAGTGTTCTTCAAAATTCTTGTTGGAGGATCTCGAGTATTCTTTGTCTTGCATTTCAAAGTGCAATTCATTCTCCCTTATTGTTTGAGATGGTGTTATAGCATTCTCGATTTATGAGGAGCCTCTAAGAGAATTTGTCAAGAATGAGATATGTAAACCCTTTTGTCTTCCTCGGAGTTATCTTGAACTAGATTTCACCTGAAACTTTTCGTAAGGATTGTTGCTATCATGGTGCTTATCAATGGTTGAAGTACTTTTTCCCTCTCGGTGGAAGAAATATTGCATCTCTTGTTGCTTCCAAGCAATCAATTATTTTTGTTCGTGGTCGGTTGTCACCTCATAATTTTGAGATGTTTTCCATAAGCCCACAACAAGCTTATTCTTTTCGTTGTTGATTCTTTCAACAACTCCGTTCAATCCTTTCTTTATAAGAATGCTTTCAAATTCAATCGTGGTATAAGTTGTCATTTTCTTCTCTGTTCTTTTATTTCAAATGATCTAGCTTTTATTAGTTTGTTCAGGAGGCAATGTGATGTTGCTCTCTTCGAACCATCATCTTGTTTTATCAAGATCATGTTCTTCTACTTGCTTATCCATTTAAGTAGAGTTTTGTGGCTCTCTTTTTAATTTCTTTCTATCATATCAAGTTTTCTTCTCCTTTCAACCGGAGTGCTGCCCAAATTCTTTCGTTCGTGTTCCTTGTCTATCTTGTTTCAACTAGAGTGGTTTCAAATTCTTGCTTGTTCCTCGTTCCACTCTTCATCTCTTTGCAACCTTCAAGGTTTGTTGGTTCCACTCGTTTGTCGAAGAAGCAACTAAGTTTTACCTTTTCCTTTCCTCTTCCTCTTCTCATTCTAAGATCTCGGGTCGAGATCTCTTGTAACTGGAGGAGAGTTGTAACAGCCCAAGAGCAACATTTCATAATTGTAGCCATTCCTTGTGTGAACCTTGTATAATTTGTCATGTTGGTTTGAATTTTAAATGCATAAGGTGCCTCATGTCATCATTTGCATCATGACATAATTTGTGATCTTCTTCATGTTTGGATTGTGTGTTGTGGTGATGTGTATGCAACCCAAGTGGTATGTTCATGTTTGAACCCCCCCCCCCCTCCAAATTCCATTGGACAAAAACCTCCATCTCTCTTCAATTCAAATGTTATGAAAGGTTGGATTTTTTACTTTATCCAAATCCTTCCTAAAAAATGTTGTTAATTTGTCTAATATGATGTCCGTTATTATAAAACCTTTCTTAGCCATGTATCAGCTCCACATATTTCATAAAACAAATTTGAGGTGGTAAAAGGGGCATTTTAATTTTCTCTCATAAATTCCAAAACAAGTTTTTATAAAATTATAGAGATTCTCAGCATCCCAAAACATATTTGGTTTTCCCTAAATTCCTTTCAATTTGTCCTGGGCATATTGTTTTGTGTTTTGGGTTTTGTTTCTTTCATAGATTAATTCTGAGGGAGAAAGAGAGATGTTTCCCCACAACCCACCAACTCACTTCAGGGGCCAGCTGGCCTAGTGCAGCAGCAGCCATAGCCCAGTCTGGAGCCTCCCTCTCGCTCGTGTGGTGACCTTTGCCACGCTGGACAGCCCCGAGCCCACCTGCCAGCGTCTCCTACCCTTCCTTTATCCTCCTCCTCTTGACCCCTCCCTCTCACAGTAAAAGTTCGAGAGGCGGTGCACATGGCCTCGATTGCAAGCCACGGCACCGCAACCCTGCCTATTTAGAGGCTCTCAGCGCGTCCTAAGGTTTCCCGCTCGCCAGCCTCTTCCTCCTCCGCGCCGCCGCTGCTCCACATCGCCTCTTCACCCTCTGCCCGCTCCTGCAAAAGCCATGGCCGTTCCGATCTGGGCCTTGCCGCCAGTGTAGTAGCACCGTCGGACCCTACTGCTTTGTCTACCCGCAAGAGGACACCACCCTGGTTCCATTCCCGTGCCAAGCCGAGCCCGACGACGCCATCTTCTTCCCTTGCTTCCTCTCCTTCACGGATCGAGCACCACTGCCCCGATCATCGCCTCCCCACGGTGCCTCTCTGACCTCCTCGTTGTGTTCCTCGAGACCATGGTGAGCAGTCACTCCTCCCAGCCTCATCTCCGACTTGATTTTGTAGCTGTAGCGTCTTCCCGCACGAGCTCAAGCTATGACCACCATGGACGTGATAGAACTGTTGGATCGTGTAGGCTAGGAGTAAACAGTGATTCGCCTCTGATCTGTGAATCGAATGAGAGAGAGATGGGGAGGAGGACTACCTTCTCCTTGTTGTGATGAACCTGGCGGGATTGACATGGTGGTGAGGTGGTGGTGGTGACGGTGAGTGGGTTATGGCGGCGGTGCTTCCCGTCACAACAGCGCAAGACCTAGATCGGGTCGGGTGTATCAGTGGGGAGCCTAGCAACGCGGTGAACCTCGTATTGCATGCCGCCGGCCCCCACCTCTTTATGTAGCGCTACATGACAGGGGCCCGTCAACCATATTGCGGTTGGGCGCCCCCGATCAGGGCGCGTATCTAAGGGGTCCGGTGGGCCGTTGGGCCCACACGGGAGAGATCAATCCAACATTCTCCCCCTTGATCTCAACTTTTAATTTTAACCTTATACTTTCTAGTTTACTTGTTTCATCACATATTGGTACATAGAGCATGTTTCATCGTCACAGCTTAATTGCCGATGGAATCATACAGCTACAACATACGTTTTGTTTAGAAACAAATTCTGTTCCTTTTGGGCCTCTCATGATCCAGGAATCATAAGACTTTCCCTTAAACCCATGTCGGCTAAGTGTTCCTTGAACACATTGGGTGGTAAGCCTTTTGTAAGCGGATCCGCAAGCATATCCTTTGTCCTTATATGCTCAAGACTTATAGTGTGATCCTGGATTTTATCTTTCACAACATAATACTTTATCTCTATTGTTTTGGCAGCATTACTCGACTTGTTGTAGTGAGCGTAGAATACTGCGGGCTGGTTGTCACGGTACATCTTTAGTTGTTTGTGAATACAATCTACCACTTTCAAGTCGGGTACAAATTTCTATAACCATATCGCCTGCCCCGTGGCCTTGAAACATGCTATAAATTCTGCATACATCGTGGATGATGCAACTATTGACTATTTGGAGCTTCTCACTACAGGAATCAGGCACTTTGCCGTCTACCATGGCTGACGGCAAAGGGCACAACGGCGGACGGCAAAGGCCTTTGCCGTCCGCTAGCGGACGGCACAATTTTGGGCCGAACGAACTCCGGCAAAGGGGTTCTTTGCCGTCTGCTTCGTCCCAGCGGATGGCAAAGATTCTTTGCCGTCAGCTTGCAGACGGCAAAGGACCTGGACGGCATACTACCGACGGCGCCACCGTTAGGTGGCTAACGGACACCACCCCTTTGCCGTCTGCCGCCCGCCCCCCCTTTACCGTCTGCCGCGGCCGCCCCCCCTTTGCCGTCTGCCACCCCCCCCCCCCACCCCTCTTTGCCGTCAGCCGAGTCCCCCACGCCCCCCCTTTGCCGTCTGCTCCCGACGGCAAAGAGGCCATATGTCCCCAGCCTGGCTTTCCCAGGTTTCACAGGCGGCCGCCACGTGGCAGCTTTGCCGACGGTGGCCGTCGGCATAGCGGCCTTTGCCGTCCGGGGCAGACAGCAAAGAGGCTGTATTGCCTCTTTTTTTTTGTTACATTCAACAATTTTCAAACAATCAATATATGATATATACATAAATATTTCACAGAAACAATGTGCAACAGCCATATATGATCAACCAACAATTATACCAAATTAAATGTATCAAATGCCACATTGGTCGCCATATTACAATATAGGTTCATCCATACATACATATAGTCTCATCGATACATGAAAACAGAAAGTAAACCTAGCACTACATCAAAGCAAGCTGCCGTGAACTCGTCTCAAATCTGCAAAATTGGAAATAAGAAAGTTAGAAAAATAATACTAGAATTAAGAAGTAGAAGAAGATCTAGAATTAGAAGAAGATGAAGAAGATGAAGGGGTTGTTTGGTTTCAAGACACAACTAGCCACACTTTGCGACAACTCAACTTAGGCAAGTTTGACCATGTTAGGTGTGTGTTTGTTTCTTGCCACAACTAAGGCAAGAATTTTTTTTATTAGCACTAAGACCAACATGTCATAGATAGAAAAAGTGTGGCAAGATTCCCTTAGGCAAGCCAAAGTGTGGCTAACTATTTGAGCACCTCAAGTAAGGCAAGTGTGGTAAAATTGTGGCAAGCCAAAGTGTGGTAAAATTGTGGCAAG
Organism: Elymus sibiricus; assembly: GCA_039707655.1. Lineage (NCBI taxonomy): Eukaryota > Viridiplantae > Streptophyta > Magnoliopsida > Poales > Poaceae > Elymus > Elymus sibiricus. The sequence goes on along the minus strand of CM077663.1, from coordinate 333,294,469 downwards.
CCAAATTGTGGCTAACTATTTGAGCACCTCAAGCCAAAGTGTGGCAAGATTCTCTCTCTGTCTCCTCTTGTTTTTCTTCTTCTTATTGCTTATTTGTGTCATTTTAGAGCTAACCTAGGTAATTATCACATTTGTGTCATTTTGCAAGAAAATAAGCTAAGTCTATAGCATCTATGAGGTTACCAAGTCTATTATGTCATTTTTTAGTTAACTAAGCTTATTATGTCAGTGTGGAGGAAACAATGCTAAGTATAGGTCATTTTAGAGCTAACTTAGGTACAATATGTCATTTAGGAGGTAAGTAAGCTTACTATGTCATTTTAGAGGAAACAAAGCTAACTTAGGTAAAATATGACATTTGTCTAAGTGCTAAGTTTGTCATTGTGCTAAGTTTGTCTAAGTGCTATGTTTGTCTTTGTTTGAGAAAATGAGCCAAGTAATTAAGTGGCATATTAGGGCTTACCGTCCTCGTCATCACGGAGGTGAAGCACCGGGGTTACTCGGGTCGTGCGATGCGGCTCGGGAGTTATGCTATACCAAAGATCATTTGCGTTAGCATGATGACGCTGAAACGTTAAGACTAGTAACTAATGAACATTCAAATGAAACTCACCGTTCCAGCCGTGGTAATGACTGGCATCGGCGGAGGGGTCTGGCAGGTCTTCTCGCACAAAGTCTGCACATTTGGTTTTCACAAGTCAATCATATTGGTTATTAACGAAAAGAACATGTAGTGCATGATTTGGCTAATATGAAGAAGAAACTTACCACGATGAGCTCGTACATGGCCCGGTTAGACGCATCGTTCCGTGCCCTCTCCTCCTCCAACAACTTAGCCGTCCTCTCCTCCAAATCCCTCTTCTCCTCCGCCGCCTGCCGGGCCTGTTCCGCCAGAAGCGCCTGGGTTGTCTCTCTCTCTTTCTGCAGAGCAGCCTGCAACACAACTCCTCGTTAGCATTGTAATCATCTTTGTTCGCACACACAATGTAATGGAGGAAAGCTATCTGAGTCCGTATGACTAACCTCGATGGCGAGCTGGACTGGCCGTGGACGAGGCGACATCTCAGGACAGGAGCTCGTTTGGCGCGCCTTGATCTGCCGGAGAGTGCTCGAAGATCGTATATGTCCATCTCCAATGGCTATCGATCCATGGGGCCTCCCGTGGCCAGCTATCATCACCAGGTCTGGATCAATAGGATGCTGGCTCGGGTTGAAGTCCTCCCCATTCACCGCCTTCCCCGCATCTCTGTACTTCACGAGCTTGTGGTGGGAGGCGATATTGGTGAAGTTCTCGGGATCATCGAGGTCAGACTCACAGAATGCCTTGACCTTCTTGTATGAGGCAGTATGGGCCATGGCATAGAGGTCGTACACCTCTGGCACCTCCGTCTTATTGTGATGAGCCTACAAGAGAGGAACAAAGTATATATTAATAAAGGGGTCAAGGCTAGCATCAAGAATGAATTGCAGGAATCATGAAGCAAACCACATACCAAGTTCCGCCCGAACTAATATATATTGGCGCTGCCTTGATGGTGTGGCACACCTTCCATTTGGGCACGCTGTGCCTTGGCATCGTCGTGGATGACTCGCCATTGGTCAGAGCACCATTCATTCACCAACGCCTCCCAACAATCCATCTTATCCGCACACCATCTCGGGGGCACCTAAGTTAGTAAAGAGAAATTTGAGAGCTATGCCTACGAATCAAAGCAAGGAAACTAAGTACAAGGCCTTAAGAATAGGTAATTACCTTCATGTACTGCTCCTTGTCCAGAAACTTTCGGCAGGATGACGACTTGTCCTTCTTAATACGCTGTGAGGCGTAGTAGTCTCGAACAGCCTGTACCCGAGCCTCGTGCCGTAAGCTCTGTAGTAGGCGCCTGCACTCGTAATCGATAAGCTTTGCCGCGGCCTCCTCGTATCCCTCCTCACACCTGTAGAAGGTCTGCAATCAAAAGAGGCAACACTGATTAGTACAATAACTAGCTATTATTGATTTTTAATTGTGTAAAGGAGAAATTACCCAGAACTTCCTGATCACCATGTCGGCCCTCGTGTGGCACAACACATCGTCGATCATCTCCTCCGGCGGGGCCGGGGCAGCCAAGTAGTGCTCCCATTTCAATCCTACATCTGGAAACTGACCCTCGCCGGGCAACGTGACAAACCCCGGGAAGTTATGCCGTAAAAGCACACCAAGGATGGAGTTGGGCCTGCGGACATCCTTGGCGTGAATCCAACCCCTGCAATATGACAAAGCCAACGCATTAGATATGTGAAGAAACATGAAGGCAAAAGGTTTAAAAAGAGTAAATGCACTTACTTCAGCGACTCGGGCTTAATCGGCCACCTCTGCTCGCGGGTCGCCGGCACGGGCGGGAGCCGTGTACACCCACGCTGGTAGACGGTGCCCTCAACCACCTCGTCCCCGCTATCAGAAAGCTGATCCCCGCCACCATCAGCATGGCCACTCGGCTCCGGCTGATGCAGATCCGGCCAGGTATCCCATCCGGTGGAAGCCTGTGGAGTCTCGTAGGACGAAGCGTCTGGCACAGGAGTCTCGCGGGACGAAGCGTCTGGCACAGGAGTCTCGCGGGTTGAAGCGTCTGGGACAGAAGGATCGTCGACCCGAGGCTCGTGGACAGGAGTCCTTGTAGCCTCCACCTCAGACGAGTCCACCGTAGCAGTCATGTGTTCGGGTGAATCAGCTGGAGGTGGCGGCGAGGAAGGCGTAGCAGCCTTCCTACCTCTCCCGCGGCCACCACGTGTAGCTTTAGGAGCTCTCTTCTTCCCCCGACGACCTCTCCCGGTGGGCAACTTCACCGACAAAGAAGTGCCCTCGGGTGACCCAATAATGTCGTACAACGCTCTCCGGAGAGTTTGGGGTGGAATGGAAGTACCCCTCCCACCACGCGCCGACGAAGGAGCCTCGGATCGCTCTCGACCCGCGCCCACCATATTTCAACACCTGCCATGACAAAGAGTAAACGAAATTAGTACAACATAAAAAAATTGAATACCGACATGAATAATTATATGTATATATATAATTTGAGTGTATCATCATCATGTATACCTGACATGAACTAATAATAATCTTCATCGTCTATATATGCTCCGGGATCAATAAATGCATCATCATCATCACTATCATCAATAAATGCCTCATCATCACTATCGGGAGCAACATGTGGAAGGCCTCCTTTATGTAATCGGTCAAGCATTGAGAGGTCATCCGGCATTACCCGCTCAAGCCATATGTGCCAATCATGACTCTTGAGACCAAATATTTTCAATTTGTCAAGACTCGCTCCCCTCTTTAGATTCGTTGCATACCCATCGGGGAACATCAACTGCATTTTCACCCACAAGAGCATTTCCCTCATAGCTGACCTTCCAAGATTGAACCATGCCTTTGGCTTCCTCCAGTTCTTCTTTCCTTTCGGTTGTCACATGTTTTGTAACGGTCTATCACATAGAGCCTCCTGATCGACTCTAGCCTTAGGATTATCCTTTGTCTTTCCCTCTATGCCGAACAATGTACCAAAAAGGGCCTCGGCGATATTCTTTTCAGCGTGCATCACGTCGATGTTGTGTGGGCAAAGGAGGTCTTTAAAGTAAGGCAGATCCCACAAGCATATCTTATGAGTCCAGGCGTGTTTCGAATTATACCCTTTGAAATACCCTGGACGATTTGGATCCGGCTCGAGAGCGTTTATCTGATCCGGGGTCTGTTGGCCTGTCAATGCAGGTGGTGCAGAGTTTTTGACAACTCTACCTTTCATGAAATTCTTCTTGTCTTTTCTGAACTTATGGCGAGGATCCAGGAACTGTCTATGCAAGTCGAAGCAAGAATACTTGCGACCCGCCTGCAGCCAACGGAACTCAAGAGCTGCCTTGCATGTGGGGCACGGGAACCTTCCATGCACACACCAGCCAATGAATAGCGCATACGCCGGCAAGTCATGCGTCGAGTACATGTACCACACATGCATTTTGAAGTTTTTTTTGTAGCGGCGTCATATGTCTTGATCCCATTATCCCAAGCTTCTTGCAATTCATCCTTAAGCGGCTGCATGTACACATTCATATTCTTCCCCGAATAGTTGGGCCCTGGAATTATCAATGTCAAGAAAATGTTCTTTCTTTTCATAATCTCTCCAGGGGGAAGATTGAGTGGAATGACAAATACAGGCCAGCAACTATATAGGGTTGCCGTCATACCAAACACATTGAACCCATCCGTGCTGATGGCGACTCGAGGATGCCTTGGATCTGCCACTTTATCCTTATGTAATGCATCGAAGTGCTTCCACGCAAAAGCGTCTGAAGTGTGTCCCAACATCGGATTCCCATCTGCATCTAGTTCGGTTCTTTTGCCCAATTTATGCCACGTCATCTGTCTGACCGTCTCTTCAACCATGAAAAGACATTGAAGTTTTGGTATGATTGGCATATACCGAAGAACATTAACTGGGATTTTGGTCTGACTCTTCTCACCCATACCGTTGTCTACCACAACATACCTGGAAGACTTGCAAATGGGACAATAGTTCAAGCCCGCATACTCAAGCCTAAATAAGGCACATCCATTCTCACAGGCATCTATCTTCTCATAGGGCATCTTAAGCACACGTAGGATTTTGTCCGACTGGTACAGGTTTGCTGGCAATACATGGCCTTTGCGTAGAAAGCGTCCAAATATCGTCATCATCGCGTCGTAGCATTCTCTGCCTAGGTTGAACTGAGCCTTCAGAGCCATTACTTGCGCGATGGCATCCAGCTGACAAAGCTCAGTGTGCTCGTGGAGAGGACGTTTTGAAGACTCCAACATTTCATAGAAGGCCTTTGCAGATTCCTCCATCTCATCGTCCGAATCCCGAGCATCATCAAAGTCTTGCACCATGTCTTCGATCCTGGTACCATGCTCGTTGGTGCGACGACGAACAACCTCAGCTCTGGCACGTTGGGCAGACTCACCATGAAATCTCCACACCGTATAATCAGGCGTAAAACCCCACTTCTGCAAGTGTTTACCCATTTCATCCCGTGTCCACTTTTTATGGTTGTCGCAACGGACACAGGGGCACCAGGTTATTTCCTGGCCATTTGCAAATGCATGCGGCGCTCAGAAACCCCTTGGTTTTTGTTAACCATTCAATGGTCATTTCTTTCTGACTAGTGTGACCGGTGTACATCCAAGCACGATCACTCATCTTGCCTACCTACTAAACACACAAGAAATATATATATAATTCATCATCTATATTCATCCGTTAATCAAGTTTGTCAGTTTTATTACGTCCATGCAACCTACACGCTAATAGGTAGAGATAGGTCCTAATCCCACCCGAGTATGTGTAGATTGGGTTCGTTTTCCTATTCTCTGCTCCGGATCCGACGCAGAATTTCGGCAGCACCTCCCCGCTGTTCTCTTGATACAAGTCTCGGCAATAAGCAGAGAGGATGTGTACCCGGAGAACAACAGGGAGGCACTGACGAAATTCCACATCGGATCCGGTGCAGAGCATACGGGAAAACGAACCCAATCTACACATACTCGGGCTGTCCATGGATAACGTTGGACAATTCGAAAGGATGGCGGTTATAAATATGCAAAGACATGCATATTTATCGATGCCACCCTTTCGAACGGGAGACGCATACTGGTCACGCATACTAATGATTGAAGACACCTATAGCTAGCAAGTTTCATCGGCATGAAGACCGGAACCGAGCAAATTAAGGGGGCCGGGGGAGGAGATGTCATTTGTGCTCACCCATGAACGCAGCAGGGGAGCTCGTCCAACGCACAGGGAGGTCCTCGAACAGCAGACCCTCGCAGCGACGAAACAACTGCACATTGAAATGAAACTCGATCAACACAAATATGATGTTTTTCATAACAAAATTGGAAAATATATGACCTAACACATAATTTAAAAAACTATGACCCCGTCGGCCTCTGGAAGGCCAAAGAGGTGTCGGGGGTCGGGGGTCGGGGGTTAGTTGTGTTGGGGGCGGCGTATTAACAGCTGCGCGGGGGTGCGGTGCTGTGGTGTCGCTGGGGTGTTGCCGGGGTGTCGAGAAGGGGGCTCACCGGAGGGACGTCGCTGGGGGTGTCGTGCCGAGGTGTCGTGCCGGGGGTGTCGTGCCGGGGTGTCGTGCCGGGGGTGTCGTGCAGGGGGCTCACCGCAGAATTCTTCTTCTTCTTCTTTTGCTTTTTCTTCTTTTTTTTCTTCTAGGTTTATCTTTTCTTATTTGTCTTCTAAGTTTTTTATTTTCTATCTAAGTTCTACTAGGTTTTTCTTCTCCTCCTCTCCTCTTTCTTCTTCTTATTCTTATTCTTCTTCTTCTCTCCTTCTTCTTCTTCTTCTTCTTCTTCTTTTCCTTCTCCTCTTCTTCTTCTTCTTTTCCTTCTTCTTTTCCTTCTTCTTTTCTTCTTTTTTTTCTTCTAGTTTTTTATTTTCATCTTTTTCTTCTAAGTTTTTTCTTTTCTACTCCCTCCGTTCCTAAATATAAGTTTTTGTAGACATTTCAATAGGAGAGTACGTACGGAGCAAAATGAATGAACCTATACTCTAAAATATGTCTATATACATCCGTATGTACTTCAATGGTGAAATCTCTAAAAAGACTTATATTTAGGAACGGAGGGAGTATCTAAGTTTTTCTACCTAATAAACTAATTAACTAATTTAACAGACGAAAAAACAAATAAACAAAAAATGGTGGTGGCCGGGGATGGGGGGCTCACCGGAGACGGCGGGGGCGCTCGGGGTGGGGGGCGGCCGACGGCGAGGAGAGGAGGCGGCCGGACGGGGCGGAGGTGGCGGCGTTGCGTCGGGGGCGGACGGGGCGGCGAGGGCGGCCGGGCCGCGGGGGACGATGGGGGCGTGGCGTCCGGTGGCGGGGGCGGGGGCGGAGGCGGCCGGACGGGGTGGAGGTGGCGGCGGGGGCGGCTGGGGCGGCGGGGGGTGGCGGGGGCGGCGGGGGCGGGGCGGTGGAGGGCGGCGGGGGCGTGGCGTACGGTGGCGGGGGCGGTGGCGGAGGCGGCCGGCGGTGAGGAGAGGAGGCGGCAGGGGCGGTGGGGAGACGACGGAGGCGGCTGGCGGTGGGCGTCGGGGATAGAGGGGACTGGGAGTGGGTGAGAGTGAGAGAGAGGGGCCGGGGTGGGGGCGGGGACGGCCGTTAGTACCCGTTAGAGCATTCCCGTCTGCTAGCGGACGGCAAAGAGGCTAGCATCTTTGCCGTCTTCTTTAGGACTCTTTGCCGTCCGCTAGCAGACGGCAAAGAAGTCGCCAAGTTTAACCTAGGCACCACGCGGTCAAGTGGGGCCCAGCTGTGGCTTTGCCGTCTGCTGTGCGCCTCTTTGCCGTCCGCTCACCGACGGCAAAGAGCTGACTGACGGCAAAGAAGCTCTGTGCCATCAGCCATCTATTTGCCGTCTGCCAGCTGACAGCTCACGGCAAAGACCCTCTTTGCCATCTGCGAGCCGATGGCAAAGAACTGGCAGACGGCAAATAACTGAATTCCAGTAGTGTCTCCACGAAAAAGCCCCTCCAGCGAGAGTGAACATGTATCCTGACGTGGATTTTCTATCATCTCTGTCCCCCGCAAAATCTACGTCTGAATACCCTCTTATCTCTACGGAATCAGATCTCCTGTATGTTAGCATGTAGTGCTTCGTGCCTTGCGCATAATGCAATGCCTTCTTTACCATCTTCCAATGCTCCATGCCTGGATTCTCTTGATATCTACCGAGTACCCCGGTGACAAAAGCTAAGTCAAGGCGAGTGCACACTTGTGCATACTGTAAGCTTCCAACAGCCGAAGCATATGGTACTGCTTTCATTAGATCGATCTCGTACTGGTTCTTGGGACATTGGAATTTCCCAAAACTATCGCCCTTGACTATAGGAGCGGGTGTGGCTTTACTCGCATGCATATTATACTTTTGAAGAACCTTTTCTAAATATGCCTTCTGCGATAGTCCTAAGACTCCATTGTTCCTTTCTCGGTGAATTTCTATGCCCAAAACATATGATGCTTCACCAAGGTCCGTTATGTCAAAATTTCAGGACAAGTACTTCTTTGTTTCTTGTAGTAGACTAACATCACTGCTAGCAAGCAAGATATCATCCACATACAAGATTAGGAAAATATATTTCCCATTTTTAAACCTTGCATAAATGCAGTTATCCTCAATATTTTCTTTAAATCCAAAACTTTTAATCGTTTGATTAAACTTTAGATACCACTGTCTAGAGGCTTGCCTTAATCCATAAATAAATTTCTTCAGGCGGCATCCCATATTTTCCTTGCCTTCCACGATAAAACCCTTGGGTTGTTTCATGTAGACATTTTCTTTTAAATCACCATTCAGAAATGCCGTCTTTACATCCATTTGATGTAACTCTAAATCAAAATGTGCAACTAATGCCATTATGATTCTGAAGGAGTCTTACATGAGACTGGGGAAAAAGTATCATTGTAATCTATTCCTTCTCTTTGTGTAAATCCTTTTGCCACAAGTCGTGCTTTATACTTTTCTACATTCCCATTAGGGTCATACTTAGTTTTGTAGACCCATTTGCAGCCTACTATTTTGGCTCCCTTAGGAATTTCCTCTAAGTCCCAAACATCTTTGGAACTCATCGATTTCATTTCATCTTCCATTGCCTCTAGCCATTTTGATGAGTGAGGACTTCTAATGGCTTCTTCATATGTAGTGGGATCACCTTCCATATGAACCATTTATGTGTTATAAACTTTATAATCAGTAGAAATAGTTGATCTTCTTGTTCTATTAGATCTTCTAAGGGCCTCAGTTTCTGGCACATTCTGTGCCTCAACTTCCGGCACATCTTCTACAATTGGCTGTTGCACCTCCCTTTCATGCTCAACAACGGGTTCGGTCGGCTCCTGACGGACAGGTTCCGGGTCTACCCCCATAGTTGTCATGGATGGAGTTACAACTGGTAGTGAGAAAAATGGCTCCTGAATCATCAGATTAGGTGCATGCACCCTCTTCTTCTCAAGATCAATTTTCCGAGCTACCAAGCTCCCCCTCATCATTTCGTCCTCTAAGAAGACTGCGTGTCTTGTTTCTACAAACTTTGTGTATCTATCTGGACAGTAGAAATGAAAACCCTTTGATCTGTCTGGATAGCCAATGAAGTGGCAACTCACTGTTTTGGGATCTAACTTTGCAATGTTTGGATTAAACATTTTGGCCTCAGCGGGAGGGCACTCGTCCTGTCCATAGCTCGTACAGTGTTTTGGGCACCGACTTGCTTGGCACTCTATTGAGAATGTGAATGGCGGTTTTAAGCGCCTCCATCCATAATCCCAATGGCAAAGTGGAGTAACTCATCATGTTGCGCACCATATTCATAAGTGTACGGTTGCGCCTTTCAACTACTCCATTCTGTTGAGGCTCGCCCGGCATTGAATACTGGGCTACTATGCCAGTCTCCTGTAAGAACTTTGCAAAAGGTCCAGGGACTTGGCCATATGGAGTGTGCCGACCGTAGTACTCCCCCCACGGTCAGATCTTACTATCTTTATTCTTTTATCATGCTGATTTTCAACTTCAGCTTTGAATATCTTAAATTTATCCAATGTTTCTGATCTTTCTTTGATTGGATAAATATATCCATAGCGAGAGTAGTCATCTGTGAATGTTATGAACGAGTCATATCCATCCACACTTTTCACCGGAAATGGTCCACAAATGTCAGTGTGAATGATTTCTAGTGTGCCTATGCTATGGATTGCACCCTTTTTGATTTGTTTTATATACTTTCCTTTAATGCAATCTATGCATTGTTTTAAGTCTGAGAACTCTAACGGAGGAAGAATTTCACTTTTGACTAATCTTTCTATTCTCCCCCTGGAAATATGGCCCAAGCGACAGTGCCATAATTTCGATGAGTCATGAGTTCTCATTTCACATTACACACAGAATGCACTTTTTCATGGAGTGATAATAAATAAAGCTCATCGTGTAGGAAAGCAATACCCACATGAGTATTATTAAACCATATGGCACATTTGCCATGTCCAAAGTGACATTCATAATAATCTTTATCCAAACATGAAACACTAATTAAGTTTCTGTGACATGAAGGAACATATAAAACATCTCTAAGTAGAAGCGTGAATCCATCAGCTAACTCCAAGGAGATGTCACCGATAGCTTCAACTTCTGCTTGAATTCCATTTGCAACTTCAATGCATCTTTTGCTTCTTTGCGTAGTCCCCGTCGAATGGAATCCCTGTAATGAGTTTGCAACATGAACAGTTGCAACTGAGTCAATCCACCAAGTAGATTTCGAAAACTGTGTATACAAGGATTCATTTACAAAGGAAACAATGTTGTTACCTCTCTTTGCCATTATTGACTTTAGCCAATCAGGGCAATCTTTCTTGTAATGCCATGTCTTCTTACAGTGGAGGCAAGTATCTTTGTCCACTAGAAAAGACTTCTGCTGATGCTGATGCTGCATGTGTGATTTTCCATGCGCCTTTGAAGGGGAACCTTTGCTATTTTGATTGTAATTCTTTTTCTTGTTATCCTTCACATAGTTCAGAGAACCACCATGTGAGGCTTTAAGTCTGTCTTCTTCTTGGACACACATGGCTATAGTCTTTTCAATGTCCCATTTTTCAGGTGACATGTTCTAGTTGACAACAAAGGTTTCAAACTCTTTTGGCAGTGAAGCCATAACCAAGTGGACCAGGAGCGCATGTTTGAGCTCCAAATCCTCATCTATGGGCTTAAGCTTAGCTGCCATGTTGCTCATCCTGAGGATGTGCTCTCTTATTCCATGACCACCGCCTGTGTAGTTTTCTGTCACCAGTTGCTTTAGCAACTGGGTGGCATATATCTTTGAAGAACCAGTGAACTGGCTCTTTATCTTTGTAAGAAACTCCCCAACGGAAGTGCACTCTGCAATTGAGCCCACAATGGCATTCTCAATTGTGTTCTTTATAAATGCCATACACTTTTTGTTGGTGGTGTGCCACTTTTGGTTGTCGAGGGTACACTAGTAGAAAATAGGGTACTATTCCCGGTTCCAGAGGGCCTTTAGTCCCGGTTCTGGAACTGGGACAAAACAAACGGGACTAATACCCAAAACCTTTAGTCCCGGTTTACTTACGAACCGGGACCAAAGGGGCTCCACATGGCCGTTGCGGGGCGCCCAGGCAGGAGGACCTTTAGTCCCGGTTGGTAACACCAACTGGGACCAAAAAGCAGCCACGCGTCAGCAGCTCGCAGGCGCTGGGGTTTTTTTTAAGGGGGGGTTTAGGGGTTTTGGAGGGTTAATTTAGGGGTTTCATATTGTGTTAGCTAGCTAATAGAGAGAAGTGACCTCTCTTTCTCCGTGCTTGGTCGACACTAGCTACTATACATATAGAGAGAACTCGACGCTAGCTAGTAAGCAAATGAAGGAAACCATTAATTACACAAGATCGTCATGAACATATATAGAGAGAAGTGACATCTCTTTCTCCGTGCTTGGTCGAACAACAAGTTTTCGTATATCTATCCGACGCTACTACATATGTACAATATAATATCTCTTACAATCCCTAACATCATCTACCTAAGACCATTGCAATTCCACATGGTATTCTTCGTGTTCAGGTATGACATGGTCAAGAAAGAATCCCGCCAATTCCTCTTGAATTGCTCGTATGCGATCATGTGGTAGGAGTTCATCCCGCATCTGCTAGATATAATTTAAAGAAGGGGGTCAATACATATATATGAATGAAACTGAACACAATTGATGGTAATATATAAAATAAAATTGTGAATATTGTTTACGTACTTCAAATTGTTTCTCAGAGAAGCCCCACTCAGAGGTCGAGTGGCGAATGAACTCGCATACGTATATCCACATAAATGATTCCCGGGTGCCTGGTACAAGCACTTTACGAGAATAGAGTTCAATCAAACTGATAAGCAAGCATGATAATAGTATTGATGAAACTAGAATCAATGAGAGATGCGTGGAACTAGCTAGTCCTACTTACTTTGGGGTGTGTAAATCACAGCTCCTTCTTCAGACCCGGAACCATAGTGGTGAACTTTTTCCAAACCCTGCCCGGCAGAGAAAATGATTACTTGATATCAGGAAATGAACGAAAGTTGCCGATATGGTCCCGGTATTGATTGAACTTACTTCTGGAGCATTGCAGTCATGTCCACATAATACTCGGGACCTTTACGTCTCGAGTCTAAGATAGTTACTAATGCCCCGTCAAGGTTAATGGATAGCAGAATATAGTGGAACCTGCGCATGCATAACTCATCAATTACATTACTTAACCTTGAGTAAGCGAAACCGAATATGCACAAGACAGTAACACTCACTTCAAGTTGTAAGGAAAGAGTATTTCCCTTTTGTTTTGATGTCTAAGGAACAATTCTAGCAAGTTCTCCTCAGTATCTTTGGCTTCCTTTTGTACCGACCATTCATTTACGGTATTTGGGCTAATGAACCCAATGTCATAGATTTGTTCTTTTTTGCATTCGACCATCTTCAATCTGCATAATATAGTGAGGATAATTATATATACATGCAATGAATGAGCTGAGCTAGAGACTTAATTATAGAAGTAATACTTATAGGCGGTAGCAAGTCATGAGTTGTTTGTCGAGGGCCTCTTGATTGAATAACTGAAATAACTCCACAAATTCAACAGGCATCAGGTCGACTCCAATGAAGTCGTGCTCTTTTTTAATTCCGACCATCAAACTGTCGGTCCCAGACTTCCTGCAGGTTTCCATGTACCACTCATGCAATTTTTGCATCATCGTTGTTAGATGAGGATGATCAGGTTTGACGAGAGGCTTCCCGTGCTCGTATCTAAAGTCCTCTCCTACTACTACCTCAACCGTTTCAAACTATACATCATCGCTCACGTAATCACCAAGAGTGGTACCGGGCAGTAGCACCGGATGATTAGCGATATCGCTAGACACCTTTAGCGGGGGGCACGATTTCTTATCCTGTTCGCCGAGCTGGGGAATTGTTTTCCCACTTCTTCATTTTTTTTCTCTTGCAGCACTGGAAGTACTTCCTGACCGCTGCGCTTCATCATATGTCTTTGTAATTATGCGGTCATAGTTGGATTGCCGCGGAGGCGGTGTGATGACCCACAAGTATAGGGGATCTATCATAGTCCTTTTGATAAGTAAGAGTGTCGAACCCAATGAGGAGCCGAAGGAAATGACAAGCGGTTTTCAGTAAGGTATTCTCTGCAAGCACTGAAATTATCGGTAACAGATAGTTTTGTGATAAGTTAATTCGTAACGGGTAGCAAGTAACAAATGTAACAAAGGTGCAGCAAGGTGGCCCAATCCTTTTTGTAACAAAGGACAAGCCTGGACAAACTCTTATATAAAGCAAAGAGCTCCCGAGGACACATGGGAATTACTGTCAAGCTAGTTTTCATCATGCTCATATGATTCGCGTTCGTTACTTTGATAATTTGATATGTGGGTGGACCGGTGCTTGGGTGCTGCCCTTACTTGGACAAGCCTCCCACTTATGATTAACCTCTCTCGCAAGCATCCGCAACAACGAAAGAAGAACTAAGATAAATCTAACCATAGCATGAAACATATGGATCCAAATCAGCCCCTTACGAAGCAACGCATAAACTAGGGTTTAAGCTTCTGTCACTCTAGCAACCCATCATCTACTTATTACTTCCCAATGCCTTCCCCTAGGCCCAAATAATGGTGAAGTGTCATGTAGTCGACGTTCACATAACACCACTAGAGGAGAGACAACATACATCTCATCAAAATATCGAACGAATACCAAATTCACATGATTACTTATAACAAGACTTATCCCATGTCCTCAGGAACAAACGTAACTACTCACAAAGCATATTCATGTTCATAATCAGAGGAGTATTAATTATCGTTAAGGATCTGAACATATGATCTTCAACCAAGTAAACCAACCAGCATCAACTACAAGGAGTAATCAACACTACTAGCAACCCACAGGTACCAATCTGAGGTTTTGAGACAAAGATCGGATACAAGAGATGAACTAGGGTTTGGAGAGGAGATGGTGCTGGTGAAGATGTTGATGGAGATTGACCCCCTCTCAATGAGAGGACCGTTGGTGATGACGATGGCTTCGATTTCCCCCTCCGGGAGGGAAGTTTCCCCGGCAGAACAGCTCCGCCGGAGCCCTAGATTGGTTCTGTCCAAGTTCCGCCTCGAGACGGCGGCGCTTCGTCCCGAAAGCTCTCTTCTGATTTTTTCCAGGTCAAAACCCTCCATATAGCAGAAGATGGGCACCGGAGGCCTGCCAGGGGGCCCACAAGCCACAAGGGCGCGCCCAGGGGGGTAGGGCGTGCCCCCCTGGCTTGTGACTGCCTGGTGGGTCCCCTCTGGTATTTTCTTTGCCCAGTATTTTTTATATATTCCAAAATAATTCTCCGTAGATTTTCAGGACTTTTGGAGTTGTGCAGAATAGGTCTCTCATATTTGCTCCTTTTCCAGTCTAGAATTCCAGCTGCCGGCATTCTCCCTCTTCATGTAAACCTTGTAAAATAAGAGAGAAAAGGCATAAGTATTGTACCATGATGTGTAATAACAGCCCATAATTCAATAAATATCGATATAAAAACATGATGCAAAATGGACGTATCACGGTGGTGGTCGCTTCAGGGCATCCAGAGTGCGCTTTCCTTTCACCGAATCTACCGTTTCCTTCGGAGGTGGACGTTTCCATGCAAAATGGGCCTTCACTTCGGCTTCACTGATTTCAGCGCTTTCCTTGTCAGTCCTCTCATATGGTAACTTTGGTAGAGGCTTGAGGCTTGGACCAAATTTGTATTTCTTCCCGCCTATTGTACTGCTAGCCGCCGGAGCGGCGGCGTCTCTCTTCCGCCGTTGCTGACGCGCCGGAGGAGGCGGAGTGCCCTGACGCGCCGGAGGAGGAGGATTAGGAGGCGGAGTGCCCTGACGCGTCGGAGGAGGCGAAAGAGGAGGCGGAGTGCCCTGACGCGCCGGAGGAGGAGAAGGAGGAGGCGGAGTGCCCTGACGCACCGGAGGAGGAGGAGGAGGAGGCGGAGTGCCCTGACGTGCCGGAGGAGGCTGAGTCTGCTGAGGCGTCCAGTTTGGAAGCTTGATGTTCTCCTTTCTCCATAGACAGGTACTCCTCAAAGCATTTTCCAGAAGAATAATATCCTCTTCACCTGTAGGGTTGTCAAGCTCCAGCCCCTCAAATCCATCCATTATTTCATCCACCGTCACAACAGCATAGCCATGTGGAATCGGACGGCAATGGAAAGTTCCCTCAGCTCGAGGAGGTACAACAGAGCCGACCACCGCCTTCAAGGTCAGGTTCTGGCATTTCGTCATTAGCTCGCAATGTTCAGCCTCCGTGATACTATCCACGGGGTAGCGAGGAGCCGTGAAATCAGGCTGAACGAGCTCCGTGGAAGCCACGCTACTTTTTCGCTGAGATGGCGGGGTAGCTTCTGGGGCAGCGTCGAAGGAAGGATCTTCGTGCCACTCAGATGGTTGGCCGGTAGCTCGCTGGCTCTCAAGTTCCTCTAGTTTTGCTAATCTTGCACTGAGCTTCTGCATTTCGCTTGCTTCAAGTTTCCTCTTTCTCTCTCGGCTTCTATAACCACCGATGTCGGGAAACCCATGCACCCACGGAACAGAGCCTGATGTGCCTCGTGTTTGTCCAGGGTGTTCTAGATTCCCGAGGGCCTCTGTCAGCTCGTCCTTCTCTCTGTCAGGAATGAACGTCCCTTCCTGCGCTGCCTTGATTGCTGCCTGAAGCTTCTGGAAGGGTATTGCAAGTTGCTCGTCCGTCCAAACACACTCCCCTGTTTCTGGGTCCAAAGTTCCCCCAACCCCAAAGAACCAAGCCCTTGAACGATCTGGCCAGTGCAATGTTGCTGGTTGGACATTTTTAGCAAGCAGGTCTTGCTCAGTTTTGTCCGACAACGGCCGGGCTTTGTAGTAGCCAACTGACCCCGTGTGATGGTGATACTTCTTCTTTGCAGCATTTTTCTTGTTTGTCCGTGACCTTTTCTTACCCTTCTCTGATTTCTTGTAGGCCACAAATTCGGGCCATTGATCTCTTATCTTCTCATATCGACCGATGAATTTCGGAGTCTCGTCTTTGTCGACAAACTTTGTGTTCAACTCTTTCTTCCAGTTCCTCCATAGTTCTGCCATCTTCTTAAGAGCAAACGCCTTGACCTTTCGCTCTATAACTGGGTTATTCGGATCCTCCTCTCGCGGTAGGCTGAAATTTGTCATCAGCTCGGTCCAAAGATCATCTTTCAGTCTATCATGGACATAAGAAACTTCAAGGTCCTTATTATTCTTATTCCATTGCTGGGTGCTGATCGAGACATAGTCCCTAACAACAACTCCACACTGATGTACAAATGCGTCCTTGGTCCGCTTGGGAGCAATCGGTTGGCCATCTTTCGCGACTTCTGTGATCGTGAACCTTTCATCCGAGCGCAACCTTTTCTTCGGGCCTCGTCTCCTTACCTCGTCGGACTTTGCAACAGTTGAGGCTCCCTCCTCTGTTCGGTCACCGAAGCCATGATCATGATCTCCTTCCTCCGCCATTCGGTCACCGGAGCCGTCATGATCTCCTTCCTCCTCCATTGTTGGATCACCGGAGCCGTCATCCTCTCCTTCCTGACAATCGGTGTCGTTGAGATACGACAAGGGATCACCTCCGGCGAGGATTATATCCCCCAACAATTGTTCTTTTTCTAAGTCTCTGTGATCCATAGTTTCTGCAAATATTACAACATGGCAATATACAAACATGCGATATGCAAATCAATACAAGGCAATGCAACAATACGATCATATAATATCACTAATACATCATCGAATAGTATCGCTAATACATCATCGAATATTATCACTAATACATCTCGAATATTATTATATAATATCACTAATATAGATCTAGTTGACGTCTCGCGGCGCAGGCGGTGGACACCCAAAGAGAAGGAACTATGACAGCATCATAGCTCGGGTGAGATCCCTGAAGAACCTGCCGGGTATTGGAGAACCTGGCGTCCAACGCAGCCATGTAGCGTCGGACGTGCTCGTCCTCCTCCCTGACACGGCGACGTACCACCTCCGCGGGGGCCGGCTCCCTCTGCACCGACAGTGGTCCACGCGACCTCCACCAAAGAACCTCTGGGTCGACGATGGGACCCTGATTCCTCACCAAGCTGGGCGCCCCGGAAGGCAGCACCTCCCAGTGCCAGCCCGGCGGAGCCCAGTCCCGGACATGGCGCCTCTCAAGCAGGTGGTTGCCACCGAGTCCACGACGAGGATGCTGGCTGGGCATCGTGGACTCAACGGCTACGCTATGCAACTAAACATTTAAACATCTAATTAAACATATACCTGCCTAATATAAAATCGTCGATATCGTCGGGGACTGTCGCTCCCTCACCGACGATCGTTGGGGACTCTCCCTCACCGACGATCGTCGGGGACTCCTCGATATCGCGTCACCGACGACCGACGATACTACATTATTTCCAACTAAAACATAAAAAAAACTAAACAACTAAAACAACTAAAACATAAAACAACTAAATTAACTGAAACTGAACATCTAAAACTAAAACTAAAACTAAACAACTAAAACAACTAAAACTAATTAAACAACTAAAACTAAACATCTAACAAAACTAAAACTAAATTAACTGAAATTGAACATAAAACAACTAAAACTAAACTAAAACTAAACTAAACTAAACAAACTAAACTAAACTAAACTAAACTAAACAAACTAAATTAAACTAAAACTGAAACTGAACATGAACATCTAATAGGATTTGGGGAGCTCACCGAGGGGCTAACGAGGAGAGCGGCGACGGAGATGAGTGGCGACGGCGTCGGGTCGGGGCGGCGACGGCGACGAGCGGCGACGGCATCGGGTTGGGGCGGCGGCAGCGTAGGGCAGGGGCGGCGGCAGCGCAGGGCAGGGGCGGCGGCGGCGGTAGGGCAGGGGCGGCGGCAGTGCAGGGGAAGGCCGGAGCTCACTGGGGGCGGCATCGGGGCAGGGGCGACATCGAGGGCGTCGGCGAGGGCGTCGACGGCGAGGTGGAGCAGCCTGACGGCGTCGACGGGGCAGAGGGCGGCGAGGGCGTCGACGGCAAGCTCGGGCAGCCTAGCGGCGTCGATGTGCTCGGCATCGTCGGGGGCAACTGCAGATGAAATCTGAAAAATTCCTAAGTCCCTGCTTATATACCCAACCCTTTAGTCCCGGTTGGTGGCTCCAACCGGGACGAAAGGCCCCCTTTCGTCCTAGTTGGTGCCACCAACCGGGACAAAAGGTCAATTTCAGCAGCCCAAAGGGCGGGAAGTAGAGACCTTTGGTCCCGGTTGGTGGCACCAACCGGGACTAAAGGGCGGCCTTGGTCCCGGTTGGTGGCACCAACTGGGACGAAAGGGTGGCATTGGTCCCGGTTCAAGCCACCAACCGGGACCAAAGGCCTGTGCCTGGCACAGTCGCGGTGCGGTGGATGTTTAGTCCCACCTCGCAGAGCGAAGGGCGCCCGGACCTGTTTATAAGCCCCGCCGCGGCTGCAACGTTGAGCTCCTCTCTGAACCAGGCCTGTGGGCCTAACCTACCTCTTTCTGCTCTGTGGGGCCTACTATGTGAAAATAGATGCGAATTTATAGAGAAAATTCAACCTAAATTCAAAGTGCTAAAATTCAACCTAAATTCGTTGAATTTAGGTTGAATTTTAGCACTTTGAATTTAGGTTGAATTTTCTCTATAAATTCGCATCTATTTTTACTTTTGCTATTTTTTTATGTTATTTTTTTTGCATATTAAAAGTTCTTAACAGAAAGTACTTTATGAATATTCTTTTTCCTATTAAAGTTTTTAACAAAAATAACTTTGATAATTTTAGTTGCATAAATTTTATATAATATTAAGTTAAATAACTTTGATCGGACGAAAACACGTCTATTACAAAGGGATTTCAATTTTTTTAAACATATTTTAACTCAAGACTTTTTCTGCATTCAATATGCACCATTCAAAGCCACATCATCACTTTTCAACCCTTTTTTGACTTCATTTGCTATTTTCATGCATTTCATGATTTATTTTGAGCTAAAATGACCCTGAATTGAAAAGCACTGCAAATGAACTCTGAAATGGTTGAAAGTTGGCATGGTATCATAATTTCACCCACATAGCATGTGCTAAAAAGTTGAGAGGGTTACGGGAAAAACTGGATGCACTTCGTGTACAAACTGGACAATCTCTTTCGAAGTATCAGGTTTTGGACGAAAACTCGTCTATTACAAAAGGATTTCAATTTTTTAAACATATTTTAACTCAAGACTTTTTCTGCATTCAATATGCACCATTCAAAGCCACATCATCACTTTTCAACCCTTTTCTAACTTCATTTGCTATTTTTCATGCATTTCATGATTTATTTTGAGCTAAAATGACCCTGAATTGAAAAGCACAACAAATGAACTCTGAAATGGTTGAAAGTTGGCATGGTATCATAATTTCACCCACATAGCATGTGCTAAAAAGTTGAGAGGGTTACAGGAAAAACTGGATGCACTTCGTGTACAAACTGGACAATCTCTTTCGAAGTATCAGGGTTTTGGACGAAAACTCGTCTATTACAAAAGCATTTCAATTTTTTAAACATATTTTAACTCAAGACTTTTTCTGCACTCAATATGCACCATTCAAAGCCACATCATCACTTTTCAACCCTTTTCTGACTTCATTTGCTATTTTTCATGCATTTCATGATTTATTTTGAGCTAAAATGACCCTGAATGGAAAAGCACTGCAAATGAACTCTGAAATGGTTGAAAGTTGGCAAGGTATCATAATTTCACCCACATAGCATGTGCTAAAAAGTTGAGAGGGTTACAGGAAAAACTGGATGCACTTCGTGTACAAACTGGACAATCTCTTTCGAAGTATCAGGGTTTTGGACGAAAACTCGTCTATTACAAAAGGATTTCAATTTTTTAAACATATTTTAACTCAAGACTTTTTCTGCATTCAATATGCACCATTCAAAGCCACATCATCACTTTTCAACCCTTTTCTGACTTCATTTGCTATTTTTCATGCATTTCATGATTTATTTTGAGCTAAAATGACCCTGAATTGAAAAGCACTGCAAATGAACTCTGAAATGGTTGAAAGTTGGCATGGTATCATAATTTCACCCACATAGCATGTGCTAAAAAGTTGAGAGGGTTACAGGAAAAACTGGATGCACTTCGTGTACAAACTGGACAATCTCTTTCGAAGTATCAGGGTTTCCGACGAAAACTCGTCTATTACAAAAGGATTTCAATTTTTAAAACATATTTGAACTCAAGACCTTTTCTGCATTCAATATGCACCATTCAAAGCCACACCATCACTTTTCAAACCATTTCTGACTTCATTTGCTATTTTTCATGCATTTCATGATTTATTTTGAGCTAAAATGACCCTGAATTAAAAAGCACTGCAAATGAACTCTGAAATGGTTGAAAGTTGGCATGGTATCATAATTTCACCCACATAGCATGTGCTAAAAAGTTGAGAGGGTTACGGGAAAAACTGGATGCACTTCATGTACAAACTGGACAATCTCTTTCGAAGTATCACGGTTTCAGACGAAAACTCATCTGTTACAAAAGGATTTCAATTTTTTAAACATATTTGAACTCAAGACTTTTTCTGCATTCAATATGCACCATTCAAAGCCACATCATCACTTTTCAAACCTTTTCTGACTTCATTTGCTATTTTACATGCATTTCATGATTTATTTTGAGCTAAAATGATCCTGAATTGAAAAGCACTGCAAATGAACTCTGAAATGGTTGAAAGTTGGCATGGTATCATAATTTCACCCACATAGCATGTGCTAAAAAGTTGAGAGGGTTACGGGAAAAACTGGATGCACTTCGTGTACAAACTGGACAATCTCTTTCGAAGTATCAGGGTTTCAGACGAAAACTCATCTGTTACAGAATAGTTGTGGAGAGAAAGTCTTCACTTTTTCTTCGCGTGTGTCCCTTGCTTATTGCGCCATAACCATGGATAATCTTCATCGTTTAACAGGGTGCTTGGGTCAGCCTTCACTTTGAAGGGAGGAATTTCATGAAACTTTTCATAATCTTCAGACATGTCTGTCTTGCCCTCCACTCCCACGATGTCTCTTTTCCCTGAAAGAACTATGTGGCGCTTTGGCTCATCCTATGATGTATTCGCTTCCTTATCTTTTCTTTTTCTCGGTTTGGTAGACAGGTCCTTCACATAGAAAACCTGCGCCACATCATTGGCTAGGACGAATGGTTCGTCTGTGTACCCAATATTGTTCAGATCTGTTGGGGAACGTTGCATGGGAAACAAAAAATTTCCTACGCACACGCAAGATCTATTCATGGTGATGAGCATCTACAAGAGGGAGAGTGGATCTACATACCCTTGTAGATCGCTAAGCGGAAGCGTTAAGAAACGCGGTTGATGTAGTCGAACGTCTTCACGATCCAAATCGCAAGTTGTCCCGCGATCCAATCACGATCTAGCGCCGAACGGACAGCACCTCCGCGTTCAACACATGTATAGCTTGATGACGCCTTCACCTCCTCGATCCAGCGAGCGATGGTGAAGTAGTAGATGAGTTCCGGCAGCACGACGGTGTGGTGACGGTGGTGGTAAAGAACAATCACCGCAGGGCTTCGCCAAGCACTACGGAAACTATGACGGAGGATGAACTAGAGGGGCGGGGTTGCCGGCACACGGCTTGGGGAATTCTTGATGTGTTCCGGGTGCTAGCCCTGCCCCTCTATTTATATGTTGAGCCCTGGGGTCAAAACTTGGAGAAAGAGCCTCCTCAAAGTCGGTTTGGCACGCAAGGCAAGAGTCCTCCTCGGACTCCAGGACCAGACGCCAGGGTCCCTGGCGTCTGGACCCTGGCTTCCGCAAAACTCATTTTGCACCTTCCTTAAAGCCTCGTGGGCTTTACCCCTTGGCCCAAATAAAGTGTTCTTGTACCCGAACATTTCGGGAAACATCCGAAACCCCTTCCGGTGAATTCCGGAACCCTTCCGGAGACCAAACACTATTATCCCATATATCAATCTTTATCTCCGGACAATTCTGGAGCTCATCGTCATGTCCGGGATCTCATCCGGGACTCCGAACAACTTTCGGTCACCAACATAATAACTCAACTATACTTATATCGTCACCAGACGTTAAGTGTGTAGACCCTGCGGGTTCGAGAACTATGCAGACATGACCGAGACACCTCTACGGTCAATAACCAATAGCGGGAGCTGGATGCCCATATTGGTTCCTACATATTCTACGAAGATCTTTATCGGTTGAACGTCTATGTCAAGGATTCAGTTAATCCCGTACGCTGTTCCCTTTGTTCTTCGGTATGTTACTTGCCCGAGATTCGATTGTCGGTATCTCCATACCTAGTTCAATCTCGTTACCGGCAAGTCTCTTTACTCGTTCCGTAATACAAGATCCCGTGGCTAACACTTTAGTCACATTGCTTGCAAGGCTTGTTGTGATGTTGTATTACCGAGTGGGCCCTGAGATACCTCTCCGTTACACGGAGTAACAAATCCCAGTCTTGATCCATGCCCACTCAACAGACACCCTCGGAGATACCTGTAGAGCATCTTTATAGTCACCCAGTTACGTTGCGACGTTTGATACACACAAGGTATTCCTCCGGTGTCAGTGAGTTGCATGATCTCATGGTCATAGGAACAGATACTTGACATGCAGAAAACTATAGCAATAAACTGACTCGATCATATGCTATGTTTATAGTTTGGGTCTTTTCCATCACATCATTCTCCTAATGATGTGATCCCGTTATCAAATGACATCTCATGTCTATGGCTAGGAATCCTTGACCATCTTTGATCAACGAGCTAGTCTATTAGAGGCATACTAGGGACATTATGTTGTCTATGTATCCACACATGTATCTGAGTTTCCGATCAATACAATTCTAGCATGGATAATAAACGATTATCATGAACAACGAAATATGATAATAACTAAATTATTATTGCCTCTAGGGCATATTTCCAACAGTCTCCCACTTGCACTAGAGTCAATAATCTAGTTCACATCACCATGTGATTTACATTGTTATGAATCTAACACCCAATGAGTTCTGGGGTTCGATCATGCTTTGCATGTGAGAGAGGTCTTTAGTCAACGGTTTGCAATATTCAGATCCGTGTGTTCTTTGCAAATCTATATGTCATACTGCAGATGCTAGCACGCTCCACTTGGAGCTATTCCAAATGACTGCTCCACTATATGTATCCGGACTGCTACTCAGAGTCGTCCGGATAGCTGTCAAAGCTTGCATCGACGTAACCCTTTACGACGAACTCTTTATCACCTCCATAATCGAGAAACATTTCCTTAGTCCTCTAGTTACTAAGGATAATTTTGACCGTTGTCCAGTGATCCACTCCTGGATCACTCTTGTACCCCTTGACAGACTCATGGCAAGGCACACGCCAGGTGCGGTACACAGCATGGCATACTATACAAAGCCTATGGATAAGGCATAGGGGACGACCTTCGTCCTTTCTCTTTCTTCTGCCGTGGTCGAGCTTTGAGTCTCACTCAACTCCACACCTTACGAATCAGGCAAGAACTCTTTCTTTGACTGATCCATTTTGAACTCTTTCAAAATCTTGTCAAGGTATGTACTCATTGAAAGTCTTATCAGACGTCTTGATCTATCTCTATAGATCCTGATGCCCAATATTTAAGTAGCTTCATTCCAGGTTTTCCTTTGAAAAAACTCCTTTTCAAACAACCCTTTATGCTTTCCAGAAATTCTACATCATTTCCGATCAACAATATGTCATCCACATATACTTATCAGAAATTCTATAGTGCCCCCACTCACTTTATTGTAAATACAAGTTTCTCATAAACTTTGTATAGACTCAAAAACTTTGATCACCTCATCAAAGCGTATATTCCAACTCCGAGATGCTTGCTCCAGTCTATAGAAAGATCGCTGGAGCTTGCATACATTTTAACATCCTTAGGACTGACAAAACCTTCTGGTTGTATCACATACAACCTTTCCTCACGGAAACCGTTAAGGAAACTCTGTTTTGACATCCATCTGCCAGATTTCATAATCGAAAAATGCAGCAACTGCTAACATAATTCCAACAGACTTTAGCATCGCTACGGGTGAGAAAGTCTCATCGTAGTCAACTACTTGAACTTGTGAAAAACCCTTTGTCACAAGTCGAGCTTTATAGACGGTGACTTTACCGTCTGCGTCTGTCTTCCTTTTAAAGATCCATTTGTTCTGAATGGCCTTTCGCCCTTCAGGTAATACTTCCAAAGCCCATACTTTGTTTTCATACATGGATCCCATCTCGGATTTCATGGCCTCTAACCATTTCTCGGAATTCGGGCCCATTATCGCTTCTCCATAGCTCGTAGGTTCATCGTTGTCCAACAACATGACCTCTAAGACAGGGTTGCCGTACCACTCAGGAGCAGTACGCGTCCTTGTCGACCTACGAGGTTCGATAGTAACTTGACCCGAAGCTTCATGATCATCATCATTAACTTCCTCTTCAACTAACGTAGGCTCCACAGAAACAACTTTCTGCGCTGCGCTACTCTCTGGTTGAAACAAAGGTTCAACAACCTCATCAAGTTCTATCTTCCTCCCACTCAATTCTTTCGAGAGAAACTCTTTCTCGAGAAAGGACCCATTTTAGCAACAAACACTTTGCACTTGGATCTGAGATAGAAGGTACACCCAACTGTTACGTTAGGGTATTCTATGAAGATGCATTTGTCCGCTTTGGGTTCGAGCTCATCAGGTTGAAACCTTTTCCACATAAGCGTCGCAGCTCCAAACATTAAGAAATGACAGCTTAGGTTTCTGCCAAACCAAAATTCATACGGTGTCATCTCAACGGACTTAGATGGTGCCCCTTTTAAAGTGAATGTAGTTGTCTCTAATGCATAACCCCAAAACGATAGTGGCAAATCGATAAGAGACATCATAGTTCGCACCATATCCAATAGAGCACGACTACGACGTTCGGACACACCATCACACTATGGTGTTCCAGGCGGCACGCGTTGCGAAACAATTTCCACATTGTCTTAAGTTGTATACCAAACTCGTAACTCAGATATTCACCTCCACGATCATATCGTAGACATTTTATCTTCTTGTCACGATGATCTCAAACTTCACTCTGAATTTGCTTGAACTTTCAAATGATTCAGACTTGTGTTTCATTAAGTAAATATACCCATATCTACTCAAATCATCAGTGAAGGTAAAAAAATAACGATATCCACCGCACGCTACAATACTCATTGGACCGCATACATCAACATGTATCATTTCCAATAAGTCACTTGCCCGCTCCATCATACCAGAAAAAATGGGGTCTTAGTCATCTTGCCCATGTGGCATGGTCCGCATGTCTCAACTGATTCGAAATCAAATGAGTCCAAAGATCCATCAGCATGGAGTTTCTTCATGCGCTTTACACCAATATGACACTTAGCAGCAGTGCCACAAGTATGTGTGATACGTCTCCATCGTTTCTATAATTTTTGATTGTTTCATGCCACTATTCTACAACTTTCATATACTTTTGGCAACTTTTTATACTATTTTTGGGACTAACATATTGATCCAGTGCCCAGTGCCAGTTCCTGTTTGTTGCATGTTTTTTGTTTCGCAGAAAATCCATATCAAACGAAGTCCAAATGGGATAAAACTTACGGAGATTTTTTTTTGGAATATATGTGAATTTTCGGAAGTGGAATCAACAGAAGTCGGTGCCCGAGGGGCCCACAAGCCATAGGGGCGCGCCCTGGGGGGTAGGGCGCGCCAGGGTGGCTTGTGGTCACCCCATAAGGCGGTTGGGGCCCTTCTTTCGCCGCAAGAAAGCTAATATCCGGATAAAAATCGTGTTAAAATTTCAGCCCAATTGGAGTTACGGATCTCTGGGAATATAAGAAACGGTGAAAGGCCAGAATCTGGAAGGCAGAAACAGAAGGAAACAGAGAGAGAGATCCAATCTCGGAGGGGCTCTCGCCCCTCCGCTGCCATGGAGGCCAAGGACCAGAGGGGAAAACCTCCTCCCATCTAGGGGGAATGTCAAGGAAGAAGAATAAGGAGGGGGGCTCTCTCCCCCTCTCTCCCGGTGGCACCGGAACGCCGCCGGGGCCATCATCGTGACGGCGATCTACACCAACAACTTCGCCGCCGTCATCACCAACTCTCTCCCCCTCTATGCAGCGGTTCAACACCTCTTCTCCCTGCTGTAATCTCTACTTAAACATGGTGCTCAACGCTATATATTATTTCCCAATGATGTATGGCTATCCTATGATGTTTGAGTAGATCCGTTTTGTCCTATGGGTTGATTGATGATCATGATTGGTTTGAGTTGCATGTTTTATTATTGGTGCTGTCCTATGGTGCTCTCCGTGTCGCGCAAGCGTGAGGGATCCCCGTTGTAGGGTTTGCAATATATTTATTATTCGCTTATGGTGGGTGGCGTGAGTGACGGAAGCACAGACGCGAGTAAGTAGGTTGTTTACGTATGGGAATAAAGAGGACTTGATACCTTATAATGCTATGGTTGGGTTTTACCTTAATGATCTTTAGTAGTTGCGGATGCTTGATAGAGTTCCAATCATAAGTGCATATGATCCAAGTAGAGAAAGTATGTTAGCTTATGCCTCTCCCTCATATAAAATTGCAATAATGATTACCAGTCTAGTTATCGATTGCCTAGGGACAAATAACTTTGTTGTGACAAAAAGCTCTCTACTAAGACTAACTTAGTTATTTCTTCATCTAAACAGCCTCTAGATTTTATTTACGTGTTCTTTATTATCTTGCAAACCTATCCCGTTACACCTACAAAGTACTTCTAGTTTCATACTTGTTCTAGGTCAAGCGAACGTTAAGCGTGCGTAGAGTTGTATCGGTGGTCGATAGAACTTGAGGGAATATTTGTTCTACCTTTGGCTTCTCGTTGGGTTCGACACTCTTACTTATCGAGAAAGGCTACAACTGATCCCCTATACTTGTGGGTTATCAAGACCTTTTTCTGGCGCCGTTGCCGGGGAGCAATAGCGTGGGGTGAATATTCTCGTGTGTGCTTGTTTGCTTTATCACTAAGTAGATTTTATTTGCTGTTCTAAGTTGTTCTCTATCTTTAGTTATGGATATGGAACACGAAATACCAAAAAATTAGTTGAACCTACTGTCGGTGTCAAAACCGGCGGATCTCGGGTAGGGGGTCCCGAGCTGTGAGTCTAGGATCAATGGTAACAAGGGGACGAAGGAGACGATGTTTACCCAGGTTCGGGCCCTCCTATGGAGGTAAAACCCTACCTCCTGCTTGATTATATTGATGGTATGAAGGTTACAGAGTTGATCTACCTCGAGATCGACTAGCTAAAACCCTAAACGAGTTTCTGTGTCGTATGATCTAAAACCCTCTGGCTTATATAGACACCAGGGGTCATTAGGGTTACATATGGTCGGTTGCCCACCAGAGGAAAAAAACATGCCTAATCTACTATCTTCAACTTGAGCGACACGTCACGGCTCTTGAGGTCTTCTCCATAGCGACGAGGCCTTCGATCAATCTCATCCTCAGCGAGCGGCCCATTAGCCCGACCTATGAGATATAGGTCGGCAGTCCGAGGACCCCTTAATCCCGGACTCCCTCAGTAGCCCCCGGACTAGCCTCCAACACTGGAATGTATCCGGACAATCTTGCGTGTCGAAGTCTTCAGCTTGCGAGGCGAGTCTTTCTACCTCTTCTTACTCGGTAACCATCCCGTCATCGGAGAATCCTCGATCGCTGAGAACTTGCGGGACCCAGTGCAGTAATCTTCAGTGCTTCTCGATCCTTGTGCGCCGAGGGGAGACGAGTGGCCCGGCAGTTTTTACAAGACTGCCCCTCCCGCAAGGGAGGCACTACTTATTTAAACAAGTTAAATCACGGTCTGGGTCACATCTTCCTCTTCTTCCCCGTTAGAAAAAACTTCAAGCGAGAGATCACCGCAAAAACATGGCGAGCGCCCCCAGCTCTTCCTCGCGCCCTTACGGCTCCCGTCCCGGGGATTGGACAAGTTGCTCCATATCCCTCCTTCGGCTGCATGACCTCGAGACCCAAGGGTATCTTCCTTCCTCAGATCTGGCGGCTACCCATGCCGGCTTGACTTCCTTTGACGGTGAAGCCTTCGCGGAGAACTTCCCCAATCCCAACAAGGGTGAGCGGGTATGCTTCGTGCCTTTCCTCTTACGAGGCCTAGGGTTCCCCATTCATCCTTTCCTGAGGGGGTTACTAGAGTTCTATGGGATCCAGCTCCATCATCTTACCCCCGGATCCATTCTGCACATTTCGGGTTTTGTCGCTCTTTGCGAAATGTTTTTGGGCTGCGAGGCGCACTTCGAATTATGGAGGAAGTACTTCTGCCTCGTCCCCCGAACTCGGGGTGAGATAATTCGGGAAGTCGGAGGAGCCGAAGTATGCCGCATAGCGGGAACAGGATACTCGGCGGGGACACCGAAGAAGGAATCCGAAGAATGGTCTTCGGAATGGTTCTACATCGAGGACATTCCCCTATTCGACCCAGCTCGGAGGGGCTTGCCCGAATACTCCGACGCCCTTCCGAAGAAAAGGTATAATTGGCGACCAAAGAGTTCGTCCCAAGAGGACAGCGCTGAAGTTCAACGCTTGGCCGCCCATGTGAGGGTACTGGCTCATCACAAGCTGGCCATGATTGACGTGATGGCCGCCGCCATCACCCGCTACGTTCAACCTCTTCAGCAAAGGATACATCCTTTGTGGCGTTACAACGGCACGAGTGACACCACTCGCTCCCAACGGCTGGGCCCAGCCAACCAGGCGGCATTGGCAGCCGCACTTACCGACCTATACAAAGGAGAGAAAGAAGATTTTGTTCGGTTGCCGGTCAAGGAGGGCTACTCGAGTTACAACCCCATCGAATGGGTAAGCCCTTCGACTCTGCGACCTGAGTTCGGGTGTTTATTCGCCCTTATTGACTAACGCTTTTAATCTGCGCAAACAGGAATGGCGGAGCTTTGCCGAGACAATCAATTGTCCGGCCCCCCAACCAGAGAACTACTCCCGTGATGATGATCCGGGATTTCATGACGATCCGGAGCTGTCACTGGAGTATGAAGACGGGGTCTTTTACCAGGAGAGCTTTGATCGATCCAAGGTTGCTATCATAGCTGATCACCCCGGATCACTCCCTTCCTCCACTGCGGGCAAGAAGAAAAATTCTTCCCGTAAAAGGCAGACGTCCTCCGTCGACCCAAATATGCCGGCTCCCACTCCCAAGCGTCGTCGGTCCTCGCGACGAACGTCGGCCAAAGCAGCAATGCCCGGGCCAGGCACCAACAGGAGTCCTTTATGCGAGTCGGTCGTGGAGACGGCACCGAACACTCGTCCAACCAAAAGGTACTTTGTTTGGTCTCTTAATCCATGGTTGTTATGATCGGCAGGGTCTTACAGAAGATCTTATGTCGGAATACTTAGGAAGAAAGTACAACCATCTTCTGCCGAAGACATTGCCGGGACGCCCAGCAACACGCATGAATCAAGATCTTCTGCTCACGGCGAACCCTCCACGGAGGCCCCTGTGGTCAATCCGGCCTCTGAAGACTCCGGGGACGAGGTATCAGTCACTAAATCCGAAGCAGAGAGCGCGATGAAACACCGGCGGCGGCGAGAAATTCTGCGCGACCCAACGTTTTCCGAACAAGAGTTCAACGCTCTATGCTCGGCGGACGCATACCTTGGACATGCCCGAGCCGGGCTTGGGGAAGCTGTGAAACTGATATCGTCCAGCCTAAAGGTGAGTGATTAAAAATCCGGACATAAACGTAAACCCAGTAGCCCCCGAGCCTTGAATTGGTCGGGACGACCGAATTAAGGATCCGCAAATTGATTTCGTTGATGATGCAGGCCTTAAGGCTACAGAACGAGCAATTGGCCAATGAATTGGAAGCGAACCTAACACAGGTGGAAACCGTGAAGGCCGAGCTTGAACAAGTGAAGAAGTTTACCCGGGAGGCGCATGGTGAGTATATCTATTCTGCTGATCTTAGCGTATAATCCCACGCTGACGGGATGGTACTTTTAGCAGCTAAATCAGTAGGGCAATTGCAAAAGGATTTAGATGCAGCCCGAGAATGTCAGAGGTACGCCGAATCCCAGTATGAGGCCGGCTGCCTTTCGCTGCAGCGGAACCTGGAAGAGAAGAAATGCCTCCAGGCGGAAAACAAACAGCAGGCCAAAGATATTGAGAGTTTAAAGACTCAATTGGCCCATGCCCAAGAAGAAAACCAGAAACTACAGAGGGGCATGTTCGGTAAGTGTGATTATAATGTAGAGAGGTATCTCCCCTTCATAAGGTGTAATGGACATGCCTTGTCTCATGTATAGGTCTCCTAACCGAGCGGCCTGAAGAAGAGATCGGCTCCTTCCGAGGGAGCCTCATGAAGGAACTATCCGCCGTGCATGAGCGGGATCGGAAGGCTATGAGGGGCATGATAAAAGCGCTATGGCCTGCCGAGAAGCCTCCGGAAAGGATGACCGAATTAACAGATCAGTTCAAAGAAGCCCGAAGTCAGTTCAAGCTATGGAAGACATCGGCTTGCCGGGAGGGAGCACGAGAAGCGTGGGCAATGATCAAGACCCGTTATACCGGTCTTAACCCCGAGCATATGGCTCGGGTTGGGCCAATAGGACCTGATGGGCAAGAAGTGCCGCTTCACTTGGTGTACGACCAAGTGATGCCTGCTGCTCGTCTCTCGCAGGAAGATTGCGCCCTGGATGCCTTAATAGACAATCTTGACCAACAGCCAGATGTGTGATTCTATGTATCTATGTACCTTAAATCGAAAAGTTGCTCCATCTATGTTGCAAACTTTGTCTTAACCGGCCATCGGCTTCGACCCCCCTTGCTGAGAGCTTGGGAGTGTTCCGTATAAAATATCCCTTGATAAGAGGGAATTATTTCGAGGAACCAGGCAATCCAGAAATTTGGTACGAACAGACAGAAGGTACACAGGGAGACATGTTATATTACTGCTTAGCGTAAGAAACATCTTCCAAAGAAAATCGTACCTCTATCGGTGCCTTCCTTTAGGTTGCTACGTAAATCATAGATAATAAGGCCGCATACTGCTAGTGTGCGACTAATGGCCTGTTTGAGAAAATCGTGCAATGGTAATAATAACCATAATTTTATTTGCTGCTTTCGTCATAGGCGACAAATTTTCTGCTAAAGATAGCTAGCTTTTGGCTTCACCCGTCTGAGGTACGTATCCGGATGACCCGGCCGTAGCAATCGCAGAGGTGCTCCCTTTACTCTCTAGCCGAACAATCGGGAACGTAGAGGGTAAACACAGGAGGGAGGCAACCCAGCTTGGCAAAAATCTTAGTTCGAATTGATGCATATAATGGCTTTACAATCGACGAAGGAAACATGGATGCATAATAAATTTCAATAGATGCTTAAAAGGTAAACTCATCGGCTTCGGGAAGAAGCCCCCAGGTGTTTTATTCGGATTTAACATTTGACGATGTATGCTGAATATGAAACACTAGCTCGGTTTAGCCGAACATAGACTTGGGGAGAGAAAGGTCCGAACCTGCCAAAAATCAATGTGGAAGGGAAGGAAAATGAAAAGAAAAAGAGAAAAAAGAAAAAGGAGAGTAAAAATAATGATGACACTGGTCTAGCCGTAAAAACGCCGAAGACGAGCTGCGTTCCATGGGTTTGGTTCGAGGCGGTTATCTGCCGGGCTTCGAAGATGATAAGCCCCTCCTGCGAGTACTTCGTCGATTATGAAGGGGCCCTCCCATTTGGGATTGAGCTTATGCTTCTGCTTCTCGGGGAGCCCTAAGACGAGTTCCCCCACATTATATGCTTTTGCCCTGACCTCCCTGCTCTGGTAACGCCGGGCCTGCTGTTGATAAAAAGTAGAGCGAGCCCGAGCTATGTCGCGCTCTCCTTCTAGGGCGTCCAAGTCGTCCTGCCGATCTAGCTCGGCCTCCTTTTCTTCGTACATGCGCACCCTAGGTGCATCGTGAATAATATCACAAGGAAGGACTGCTTCTGCCCCATAGACCATGAAGAACGGTGTGTATACCGTTGATCGATTCGGGGTGGTGCGCAGGCCCCACAGAACGGAATCAAGCTCCTCCACCTAATGACAGTCGGACTCATGAAGAGACCAGACCAAACGTGGCTTAATACCACTCATAATGAGGCCGTTGGCCCATTCGACCTGTCCATTGGTCTGTGGGTGATACACCGATGCATAATCGAGCTTAATGCCCATTTTTGCGCACCAGTCCTTTACTTCCTGGACGGTGAAGTTGGATCCATTGTCCGTTATTATACTGTGTGGGACACCGTAACGGTGTACCATGCCAGATATAAAGTCGATTACTGGTCCGGATTTGGCTGACTTAACAGGTTTTGCTTCGATCCATTTGGTGAACTTGTCCACCATGACCAGTAGATATTTATTCTTCTTTGACCCCCCCTTTAAGTGGTCCGACCATGTCCAGCCCCTAGACCTCAAAAGGCCAGGTAATCGGAATAGTTCGAAGAGCCGTTGGGGGCATGTGACTTTGATTTGCAAAAAGTTGGCATCCCACGCAATATTGGACAAGAGACTGGGCGTCCGCTCGAGCGGTGGGCCAGAAGAAACCGGCCCGAAAGGCCTTGCTTACTAGGGCCCTTGCCGCAGCGTGGTGGCCGCCCATTCCTGCGTGGATTTCGGCCAGAAGCTGTTTTACTTCTTCCTCCGATATGCACCGTTGGAGTACTCCGGTGGTGCTTTTCTTGTATATCTCACCCTCGTGGACTTTATAGGATTTGGATCGCCGAACTATGCGTCTTGCCTCTGTCTGGTCGTCGGGGAGCTCTTGGCGAAGAAGGTAAGCGAGGAAGGGCTCGGTCCATGGTGCAATCACTGCCATGACCTCATGAGCCAAAGGCGTTTCGTCCATTACGGAGCCGTCGATGATTTGATCGTCTGGTTCGTTTATAGGGTGAACAACCTCTTCCGTGCTGATCGGTCTGGCGCCCTTATCGTCGTCCTGCCAAACCACCGATGGCTTGAAGAGCCGTTCAAGGAAGGTGTTTTTTGGGACGGGGTCGCGTTTGGCCCCCATACGGGCCAATATATCAGTGGCCTGGTTGTTGTCTCTAGCAACATGATGGAATTCCAGCCCCTCGAACCGTGAGGATATTTTAAGGACGGCGTTTCTATAAGCCGCCATCTTCGGGTTTTTTGCATCGAATTCGCCATTGATTTGAGAGATGGCCAAGTTGGTGTCTCCCCGCACCTCCAGTCGTTGTATACCCATTGAAGCTGCCATCCGAAGACCATGCAAGAGTGCTTCGTACTCAGCCGCGTTGTTGGAATCGGCATACATGATTTGTAACACATATCGGACGTTGTCGCCTATGGGGGATGTGAGAATAACTCCAGCCCCCAGTCCGGCCAGTGTTTTTGATCCGTCAAAGCACATCGTCCAATGGGAGTATGTGCTATATTCCCTGGGGAGCTCGGCCTCCGTCCATTCAGCGAGGAAATCTGCCAGGACCTGAGATTTAATAGCTCGTCGTGGCTTGTAGGCGATTTCGAAAGGAAGGAGTTCAATTGCCCATTTGGCTAAGCGGCCGATGGCGTCCCTGTTATTGATTATATCATTCAAGGGTACTTCGGAGGCCACCGTGACCGAACACTCTTGAAAGTAGTGTCTTAATTTTCGCGATGCCATAAATACTATATAGGCTATCTTCTGGTAATGCGGGTATCTGGACTTGCATTGCGTTAGTACTTCTGACACATAGTAGACCGGCTTCTGTATCCGGAATCTGTGACCCTCCTCTTCTCGTTCGACGACGAGCACTGCGCTAACCACTTGGTTGGTGGCTGATATGTATAATAACATTGGTTCACCGGCGCCTGGTGCTGTGAGTATGGGGTTGCTTGATAGCAGTGTTTTAATTCCCTCTAACGCTGCGGCTGCTTTATCGGTCCATACGAAGTTGTTGGTCCATTTCAGCAGTCTGTAGAGCAGTAAGGCCTTTTCGCCGAGACGGGAGATAAAGCGGCTTAATGTCGCCACGCAACCCGCCAATTTTTGGACGTGCTTCAGCTCTGTGGGAATTGCGAGTTCCGATAGGGCGCGAATCTTAGCCGGATTCGCTTCTATTCCTCTATGGGAAACAATGAATCCGAGCAGTTTACCAGCAGGGACTCTGATAACCCACAGGTATAGGGGATCGCAACAGTTTTCGAGGGTAGAGTATTCAACCCAAATTTATTGATTCGACACAAGGGGAGCCAAAGAATATTCTCGAGTATTAGCAGCTGAGTTGTCAAATCAACCACACCTGAAAGACTTAATATCTGCAGCAAAGTATTCAGTAGCAAAGCAGTATAGAAGTAACGGTAACAATGGCAAAGTGACAGTAGCAGTTTTGTAGTGATTGTAACAGTAGCAACGGAAAAGTAACTTAGCAAAGATCAATATGTGAAAAGCTCGTAGGCAATGGATCAGTGATGGATAATTATGTCGGATGGCATTCATCATGCAACTGTTATAACATAGGGTGACACAGAACTAGCTCCAATTCATCAATGTAATGTAGGCATGTATTCCATATATAGTCATACGTGCTTATGGAAAAGAACTTGCATGACATCTTTTGTCCTACCCTCCCGTGGCAGCGGGGTCCTAATGGAAATTAAGGCCTCCTTTTAATAGAGAACCGGACCAAAGCATTAGCACTTAGTGAATACATGAACTCCTCAAACTACGGTAATCACCGGAAAGAATCCCAGTTATTGTCACCCTGGGGGATGCGGATCATAACTCGTAATAGGTGTCTACAACTTGCAAGATAGGATCAAGAACACATATATATTCATGAAAACATAATAGGTTCAGATCTGAAATCATGGCACTCGGGCCCTAGTGACAAGCATTAAGCATAGCAAAGTCATAGCAACATCAATCTCAGAACATAGTGGATACTAGGCATCAAACCCTAACAAAACTAACTCGATTACATGGTAAATCTCATCCAACCCATCACCGTTCAGCAAACCTACGATGGGATTACTCACGAATGGCGGAGAGCATCATGAAATTGGTGATGAAGGATGGTTGGTGATGATGACGGCGTCGATTTCCCCTCTCCGGAGCCCAAAACGGACCCCAGATCTGCCCTCCCGAGGAAGAACAGGAGGTGGCGGCGGCTCCGTATCGTAAAACGCGATGAACTCTTCTCTCTGATTTTTTTTCTCCACGAATAGGAATATATAGAGTTGGAGTTGAGGTCGGGGGAGCTCCAGGGGGGCCACAAGACAGGGGGGCGCGCCCCTGGCTTGTGGCCAGGTGGTGGACCCCCTCCGGTTGATTCTTTCGCCAGTATTTTTTATTAATTCCAAAAATATTCTCCGTAAATTATCAGGTCAATCCGAGAACTTTTATTTCTGCACAAAAATAACACCAAGGCAATTCTGCTGAAAACAGCGTCAGTCCGGGTTAGTTCCATTCAAATCATGCAAATTAGAGTCCAAAACAAGGGCAAAAGAGTTTGGAAAAGTAGATACGATGGAGACGTATCAGACTCCGAAGACACATTTCTCTGGATTGAGTCGTATATCATACTCGCGTAAGCTGGCAAAGGTTTGCCTTAGGTCGTCGATCAACTGGCTGACGTGTTTGGTTTTAATGACCACATCGTCCACGTATGCCTCGACTGTTTTGCCAACCTGTTTTTCGAGACAGGTCTGGATCATGCGCTGGTATGTAGCCCCAACGTTTTTTAGCCCGAAAGGCATTGTGTTGAAGCAGAATGGCCCGTATGGGGTGATGAATGCGGTTGCAGGTTGGTCGGATTCCTTCATTTTGTTCTGATGGTATCCGGAATAAGCATCGAGGAAACACAGTGAATCGTGTCCGGCTGTGGCGTCAATGATCTATCTATCCGTGGTAGGGGGAAAGGGTCCTTAGGGCAGGCCTTGTTAAGGTCTTTGAAGTCGACGCACAGCCGCCAGGATTTATCTTTCTTTGGTACCATCACCAGATTTGCCAACCATTCGGGGTGTTTGATCTCCCGTATGAATCCGGCCTCTAGCAGTTTGGCTAGTTCTTCACCCATAGCTTGCCATTTGGGTTCGGAGAAGCGGCGCAGAGTCTGTTTGACAGGCTTAAAGCCTGGGATTATATTCAGACTATGTTCTACCAGCCGCCGTGGGATACCTGGCATATCGGAAGGATGCCAGGCGAAGATGTCCCAATTTTCTTGTAAGAATGCTCGCAGCGCTTCGTCCACCGTGGGGTCCAGCTGAGCTCCGATGGACGCTGTTTTACTAGGGTCCGTTGGGTGTACCTGAAATTTAACAATTTCTTTTGCAGGTTTAAAGGACGTGGGTTTGGGCCTTTTACTAAGGATTACATCGTCCTTAT
The DNA here is from genome assembly GCA_039707655.1 of Elymus sibiricus. Classification (NCBI taxonomy): domain Eukaryota; kingdom Viridiplantae; phylum Streptophyta; class Magnoliopsida; order Poales; family Poaceae; genus Elymus; species Elymus sibiricus. The sequence continues at coordinate 333,257,835 of CM077663.1, read as the reverse complement.
CCACTGTTGACCGGAGTGCGGTCAATTCCTCTGCAGCAAAGGTCTCGGCTAATGCCTCGAGGGCGAGCGTTGCTATTTTGTTTTCGGCTCGAAGGGCTGTACTCGGATCACTGGCAATTGTGATTACCCCGTTTGGGCCTGGCATCTTGAGCTTCATATACCCGTAATGGGGTATAGCCTGGAATTTTGTGAAGGCTTCGCGCCCCAACAGAGCGTGGTAACCACTGGGGAAGGGCACGATATGGAAGAGAAGTTCTTCGGATCGATAGTTGTCAGGCGTGCCGAACACTACGTCAAGGGTGACACGCCCTGAGCAACGCGCCTCTTTCCCAGGGATGATCCCCCGGAAGGTTGTGTTGCTATGCTCGATGTGAGATCGGTCGAACTGCATTTTTTCCAGGGTGTCTTCGTAGATGAGGTTCAAACCACTGCCACCATCCCTTAGCACCTTCTGCAGCCTAAAACCGTCGACGATAGGGTTTAGGACCATTGCGGCCGGTGTTCGACCGGGACGGATGGTTGGTTGGTCAGTGTCTCCGAAGGTGATCGGTGTGTCTGCCCATGGACTTGCTGCCGCCACATGGTAGACCTGTTCGAGTTCTTTAAGAGCTCTTTTTCTCCTGTTCCCAGAGGGGAACGTTTCGTAGATCGTCAGGACTTCCGCATTGTATTCTCGTGGCATTATGCGGCGCCTGTTCGGCGGTTGGTCCTGGAGAATGGCTTCTCCACTTTTTGCGACCTGCCTGACGACCCAGCAAGCTCTAAGCCTGTGAGTCGGGTTTGTGTTCAGCAAGACGGAATGTATAGGGCATGGTTTGTCCAGCAGTCCATCAAGGATGGTTCTGGCCCCCGTAGGGGGTCTATTTCTCGTTTCGGTGGGTTCGTGCTCGGCTATCCGCTTCGGGGGTATCCTCTTTTTCCGATCTCCTAAAGAGTGTTCGGTAAAGTCTGGTTCCGCGAGTAGCCGTTCGGCTTGCCAGGTGCTCTCCATGGCACCGTATATTTGTACCAGGTCCGATAACTCGGTGAAGCTGCGAACATGCCGCCAGGATAGGGCATTGAGGATCCCTTCATCATGAAAATTGCGACTGAAAGTTGCCATTATCTCCTGGTCACTATAGCCTGGTACCCTGTCTCTGACGAGGAGGAGTCTGGCCCAAAAGTGGTGAACCGACTCTCCTGGTAATTGTTTGACGTTCCGTAAGTCCGAAGACTTGGACTCTCCTGCGATGCGCGAGTGCTCGACTTGGGTGGCGGGTGGGAAAAATTTCGGCTCCGCGCAGTGATGTGAGTCCGGAACAACGGGGTTCGGCGTAGGGTTCGTGCTGCGCGCAAGATCGAGAATCGATCCCAAACTATTTTCGGAGCGAACTCGCGAGTCTGGGTTATCCGAGGGATCTTGATGATCAGAGATCGGGATATAAACTATTTTTAGTTTCGGCTGTTGAGGGGACGAGCCTCCGGCCGGGCACTCGACGGTGGCGACTAAGTGAGTGACCGAGGGAGTGCGAATCTCCCTGTCATCGGGTTTAAGCCCGATCCGATCATAGATCGGGGTCTGGTCGCCGGTCACGCCCATAGCTCGGATCCGATCCAGTAGCTCGTTCAAGGGCGAGACGTCGGCGGAGCAGGTCTTGCCGAAGCGCTCGGGGTCGATCGGCAGCGTCGCGGATCCGGAGCCGTTTGACGGCGAAGGCCGATAACGTCCGGGCATGACGACTGGGTTGGGCATTCTAGACGGCCCGAAGGTAGGGGGCACCTTAGAGGCGATGCCCGAGGCTTCCGGCGCCGAGGCGTCGAGCTCTACGGGCTCCTCCATGGGAGCTGAGGGCCTCATCCAGACAAGTCTTCCTCGTGAATCAACAGCGAACTCTAGGTTCCCAAATCTGATTTCTTGATCGGAGAGGAAACTTCCGATCTTGCCCAGATGGGCAGTCGGGTCGGCGTGCGACAAAACGTCGCCGCCAGTGAAGATCTGACCAGAGATGGGAACATCCGGGCTACAGATCTCATTGCTTACGAAGGGGTGAGCCATTGAATCCTTTGGTGATCACAGCAGAACTCTCAATGAAAGCACCAATGTCGGTGTCAAAACCGGCGGATCTCGGGTAGGGGGTCCCGAGCTGTGAGTCTAGGATCAATGGTAACAAGGGGACGAAGGAGACGATGTTTACCCAGGTTCGGGCCCTCCTATGGAGGTAAAACCCTACGTCCTGCTTGATTATATTGATGGTATGAAGGTTACAGAGTTGATCTACCTTGAGATCGACTAGCTAAAACCCTAAACGAATTTCTGTGCCATATGATCTAAAACCCACTGGCTTATATAGACACCAGGGGTCATTAGGGTTACATATGGTCGGTTGCCCACCAGAGGAAAAAAACATGCCTAATCTACTATCTTCAACTTGAGCGACACGTCACGGCTCCTGAGGTCTTCTCCATAGCGACGAGGCCTTCGATCAATCTCATCCTCAGCGAGCGGCCCATTAGCCCGACCTATGAGAAATAGGTCGGCAGTCCGAGGACCCCTTAATCCCGGACTCCCTCAATTACTACACCAATGGTTGAAGAACCACCCAAAATCTATCACACTATTGAAGCTTTTGACTTGGATCATCTTCGATCCGTTTGTGCTCGTGCTGAAACCCCAACTAGCTTACTTGAGGGCAAATCATTAAATGAGCATGCTTATTATGTGCGACACCGCTTATCTCAAAAAGGGAAACTTTTATGGCATCATATTAATACTTTGCAATGCTATGCTTGGAATTTATGCGAAATTTATGATTTTACTTGTTGTTCTGAAGACCCTAAAAAACACCTTCCCTATCAATGTGAGTTTAAGGATAATGGAATTGTATCTTCTTATGCCAAGGGTGTTTATAATTACTATGATATTGAGCAAATTGAAGAATTTGTTGCTTTTAAGGGTGCTTATGAAACTGCTTCTTTGATTGAAAAGTATGATGCTACTCTTTACAAATCTGAAAGTTTTGCCATACTTAAATATTGCTATGAAAACTATGCTTCTAATGCTTATGTTAAGCCATATATTGAGGACTCCTCCGCTGTCCAAGAGGAGACTAATATTTTGCAGGAAACTATGTTAGAAGAAATTGATGACACTGTGAGCTCATTGGATGAAAAAGATGAGGAGGAGAGCGAAGAACAAAAGGAGGAAGAGCAGATTAGCTACCCATGCCCACCTTCTAATGAGAGTAACTCTTCAACTCATACATTGTTTAATTTCCCTTCGTGCTTACCGAAGGATGAATGCTATGTTGATTGCTACGATCCCTTGGATTCATTTGAAATATCCCTTTTTGATGAACTTGATGCTTGCTATGCTTGTGGCCATGATGCCAATATGAATGATGCTTATGGAGATGAACTTGCTATAGTTCCTTATGTTAAATGTGAAATTGTTGCTATTGCACCCACACATGATAGTCCTATTATCTTTTTGAATTCTCCCAACTACACTATATCGGAGAAGTTTGCACTTATTAAGGATTATATAGATGGGTTGCCTTTTACTATTACACATGATGATTTTGATAGATATAATATGCATGTGCTTGCTGCTCCTATTTTAAATTATTATGAGAGAGGAACTACATCTCCACCTCTCTATGTTTCCAATATGATAAAATTGCAAGAAACTGTTTATACTATGCATTGGCCTTTACTTTGTGTGCATGAATTGTTCTTTTATGACATGTCGATGCATAGGAAGAGAGTTAGACTTCGTTGTTGCATGATATATGTTACTTTGTGCTCACTACTAAATTACAAATCATTGTTAATTAAAATTGGCTTTGATATACCTTGGGATCCGGGTGGATCCATTACTTGAGCACTATATGCCTAGCTTAATGGCTTTAAAGAAAGCGCTGCCAGGGAGACAACCTGGAAGTTTTAGAGAGTCATTTTATTCTGTTGTGTGCTTTTATATAGTTTAAAAACAAAAAAAAGAGGGGAACCTAAAACTTTTTCAAAAAGGAAAGTGAAAGTGAGAGAGACGAGCATTGTTAAAATGAGAGCATGCCTTGAACTTTGTTCATGCCCATGGAAACCTTGTGAATCTTAATTACAGAAACTTTTCAACAAAAATAATTATCCCCTTGTATAAATCCATTGTATTATAAAAATAATGTGCCAAGATTTGCCTTTAGGATGATTAGATTGCTTGTTTGGTGTGTGCAGTGCAAAAACAGAAACTTTGGATGTAGTGTGTGAATTTACATTTTTTACTGGAATGTCAAAAGTTCCTGAAATTTTACACAGTACTTCTATGCAAAAAAAATTATTTTGTACTAATTTTTCAGAATTTTTAGAGTTACAGAAGTATAGTAAATTTTCAGATTTCTACAGACTGTCCTGTTTTTGACAGATTCTGTTTTTGATGCATTGTTTTGCTTGTTTTGATCAAACTACCGATTGTATCGGTGGTATAAGCCATAAAGAAGTTATAATACAGTAGCTAAAATGCAAAAATAAAATGTGAATGGGTCTGCAACAGTACTTAAAGTGCTAATTTGCTTTATTATACTAACGGATCTCACGAGGGTTTTGTTAAGTTTTGTGTGATTGAAGTTTTCAAGTTTTGGGTGAGATCACGATGGATGAAGGAATACGGAGTGGAAAGAGACTAAGCTTGGGGATGCCCGAGGCTCCCCAAGGTAATATTCAAGGACTCCCAAGAAACTAAGCTTGGGGATGCCCCGGAAGGCATCCCCTCTTTCTTCTAACAACCATCGGTAATTTTACTTGGAGCTATATTTTTATTCGTCGCATGATATGCGTAAATTTTGGAGCGTCGTGTGCTTTTTATTTTTATTTTAATAATGCACCATGCTGGTATGATAAAGTCCTTGGTTGATTTATAGAAGGCTCTTTGCACCTCACTTATATCTTTTGAGTATGGCTTTGTAGAATGCTTCATGTGCTTCACTTATATAATTTGAAGTTTGGATTGCCTGTTTCTCTACACATAGAAAACCGCCATTTGTAGAATACTCTTTTGCTTCACTTATATTTGTTAGAGCATGGGCATATCTTTTGTAGAAATAATTAAACTCTCATGCTTCACTTATATCTATTTAGAGAGTTAACAGGAGTTGGTCATTCACATGGTTAGTCATAAAATCCTACATAAAACTTGTAGATCACTGAATATGATATGTTTGATTCCTTGCAATAGTTTTGCGATATAAAGATGGTGATACTAGAGTCATGCTAGTGAGTAATTGTGGATTGGTAGAAATATTTGTGTTAAAGTTTGTGATTCCCGTAGCATGCACGTATGGTGAACCGTTATGTGAAGAAGTCGGAGCATGATTTATTTATTGATTGTTATCCTTTGTGTGGAGGTCGGGATCGCGCGATGGTTAACTCCTACCAACCCTTCCCCTAGGAGCATGCGTGTAGTACTTTGTTTCGATGACTAATAAATTTTTGCAATAAGTATGTGAGTTCTTTATGACTAATGTTGAGTCCATGGATTATACGCACTCTCACCCTTCCACCTTTGCTAACCTCTCTAGTACCACGCAACTTTGGCCGGTGCATTAAACCCACCATATTCCCTTCCTCAAAACAGCCACCATACCTACTTATTATGGCATTTCCATAGCCATTCCGAGATATATTGCCATGCAACTTCCACCGTTCCGTTTATTATGACACGCACCATCATTGTCATATTGCTTTGCATGATCGTAAGATAGCTAGCATGATGTTTTCATGGCTTGTCCGTTTTTTGATGTCATTGCTACGCTAGATCATTGCACATCCCGGTACACTGCCGGAGGCATTCATATAGAGTCATATTTTGTTCTACTATCGAGTTGTAATTCTTGAGTTGTAAGTAAATAAAAGTGTGATGATCATCATTATTAGAGCATTGTTCCATGTGAGGAAAGGATGATGGAAGCTATGATTCCCTCACAAGTTGGGATGAGTCTCCGAACTTTACAAATAAATAAAAGAGGCCAAAGAAGCCCAAATAAAAAAAAGAGGCCAAAGAAGCCCACCAAAAAAAAGAATGAGAGAAAAGAGAGAAGGGGCAATGCTACTATTCCTTTTTCCACACTTGTGCTTCAAAGTAGCACCATGATCTTCATGATAGAGAGTCTCCTATATTGTCACTTTCATATACTAGTGGGAATTTTTCATTATAGAACTTGGCTTGTATATTCGAATGATGGGCTTCCTCAAATTGCCCTAGGTCTTCGTGAGCAAGCAAGTTGGATGCACACCCACTTAGTTTTCAGTTTGAGCTATCATACACTTATAGCTCTAGTGCATCCGTTGCATGGCAATCCCTACTCACTCACATTGATATCTATTGATGGGCATCTCCATAGCCCGTTGATACGCCTAGTTGATGTGAGACTATCTCCTTCTTTTTTGTCTTCTCCACAACCACCATATTCTATTCCACCTATAGTGCTATATCCATGGCTCACGCTCATGTATTGCGTGAAAGTTGAAAAGGTTTGAGAATACTAAAGTATGAAACAATTGCTTGGCTAAAACCGGGGTTGTGCATGATTTAATACTTTGTGTGATGAAGATGGAGCATAGCCAGACTATATGATTTTGTAAGGATAACTTTCTTTTAGCCATGATATTTTGAGAAGACATGATTACTTTATTAGTATGCTTGAAGTATTATTGTCTTAATGTCAAATGATAGACTATTGCTTTGAATCACTCGTGTCTTAATATTCATGCCATGATTAGATTATATGATCAAGATTATGCTGGGTAGCATTCCACATCAAAAATTATCTTTTTTATCATTTACCTACTCGAGGACGAGCAGGAATTAAGCTTGGGGATGCTGATACGTCTCCATCATATCTATAATTTTTGATTGTTTCATGCCAATATTCTACAACTTTCATATACTTTTGGCAACTTTTTATACTATTTTTGGGTTTAACATATTGATCCAGTGCCCAGTGTCAGTTCCTGTTTGTTGCATGTTTTTTGTTTCGCAGAAAATCCATATCAAACGAAGTCCAAACGGGATAAAAACTTACAGAGATTTTTTTTGGAATATATGTGAATTTTGGGAAGTGGAATCAACGGAAGGCGGTGCCCGAGGGGCCCACAAGCCATAGGGGCGCGCCCTGGGGGGTAGGGCGCGCCAGGGTGGCTTGTGGTCACCCCGTAAGGTGGTTGGGGCCCTTCTTTCGCCGCAAGAAAGCTAATATCCGGATAAAAATCGTGTTAAAATTTCAGCCCAATCAGAGTTACGGATCTCCGGGAATATAAGAAACGGTGAAAGGCCAGAATCTGGAAGGCAGAAACAGATGGAAACTGAGAGAGAGATCCAATCTCGGAGGGGCTCTCGCCCCTCCGCTGCCATGGAGGCCAAGGACCAGAGGGGAAAACCTCCTCCCATCTAGGGGGGAGGTCAAGGAAGAAGAATAAGGAGGGGGGCTCTCTCCCCCTCTCTCCCGATGGCACCGGAACGCCGCCGGGGCCATCATCGTGACGACGATCTACACCAACAACTTCGCCGTCGTCATCACCAACTCTCTCCCCCTCTATGCAGCGGTTCAACACCTCTTCTCCCTGCTGTAATCTCTACTTAAACATGGTGCTCAACGCTATATATTATTTCCCAATGATGTATGGCTATCCTATGATGTTTGAGTAGATCCGTTTTGTCCTATGGGTTGATTGATGATCATGATTGGTTTGAGTTGCATGTTTTATTATTGGTGTTGTCCTATGGTGCTCTCCGTGTTGCGCAAGCATGAGGGATCCCCGCTGTAGGGTTTGCAATATGTTTATGGTGGGTGGCGTGAGTGACGGAAGCACAGACCCGAGTAAGTAGGTTGTTTACGTATGGGAATAAAGAGGACTTGATACCTTATAATGCTATGGTTGGGTTTTACCTTAATGATCTTTAGTAGTTGCGTTCACATCAATAACATGTATATCAAATATACTTCTGTCGACGTTGCCAGCCTTCTTATCTAACAAGTATCTAGGGTTGTTCCGCTTCAGTGACCGTTCACCTCACAATAGAAGTACTTAGTCTCGGGTTTGGGTTCAACCTTGGGTTTCTTTACTGGAGCAGCAACTGGCTTGCCATCCATGAAGTATACCTCCTTGCCCTTGCCCTTCTCGAAACTAGTGGTTTTACTAACCATCAACACTTGATGCTCCTTCTTGATTTCTACCTTCGCGGTGTCACACATTGCGAACAGCTCAGGGATCATTATTTCCATCCCTGGCATTTTATAGTTCATCACGAAGCTTCTAGTAGCTTAGTGCAGTGACTTGGAGAACTATATCAATCACTATCTTATCTGGAAGATAAACTCTCACTTGATTCAAGCGATTGTAGCACCCAGACAATCTGAGCACATGCTCACTGATTGAGCTATTCTCCTTCATCTTGCAGGCAAAGTATCTTGTTGGAGGTCTCATACCTCTCAACACGGGCATGAGCCTGAGATCCCAATTTCAGTTCTTAGAACATCTGATATGTCCCGTGACATTCAAAAATTTTGGAGCCTCAATTCTAAGCCGTAATGCATGACGCACTAAACTATCAAGTAGTCATCAGAACGTGCCTGTCAGATGTTCACAACATCTATAGACGACGCTTGAGGGGGTGGCGCACCGAGCGGTGCATTAAGGACATAAGCCTTTTGTGCAGCAATGAGGACAATCCTCAGATCACGGACCTCGTCCACATTATTGCTACCATCATCTTTCAACTCTATTTCTCTAGGAACATATAAATAACACAGGGGAGCTACAGCGCGAGCTATTGATCTACAACATAATTTGCAAAGACTTTTTGACTATGTTCATGATAATGAGTTCAATTAATCATATTACTTAAGAACTCCCACTCAAATTGACATCCCTCCGGTCATTCGAGTGTCACATGATCCAAATCCACCAACTCAAGTCCGATCATCACGTGAGTTGAGGTGGTTTCAATGGTGAACATCTTCATGTTGATCATATCTACTATATGACTCATGTTCGACCTTTCGGTCTCTTGTGTTACGAGGCCATGTCTGTACATGCTAGGCTCGTCAAGTTTAACCTGAGTGTTCCGCTTGTGCAACACTGGCTTGCACCCGTTGTATGCGAACGTAGAGTCTATCACACCCGATCATCACGTGGTGTCTCGAAACGACGAACTTTTGCAACGGTGCACACTCAGGGAGAACACAATTTTATCTTGAAATTTAAGTGAGGGATCACCTTATAATGCTACCGTCGTCCTAAGCAAAATAAGATGCATAAAAGGATTAACATCACATGCAAATCATAAGTGACATGATATGGCCATGAACTTGTGCTTTTGATCTCCATATCCAAAGCACCGGCATGATCTCCATCATCACCGGCATGACACCATGATCTCCATCATCTTGATCTCCATCAACGTGTCGCCATGAGGTTGTCGCGCCAACTGTTGCTTCCACGACTATTGCTAACTCATAGCGATAAAGTAAAGCAAAACGGCGAAAATAAATTAAAGACAACCCTATGGCTCCTGTCGGTTGCCGTACTCATCGACATGCAAGTCGTGATAATCTATACAAAACATGATCATCTCATACATCACATATATCTCATCATGTAATTGGCCATATCACATCACAACATACCCTGCAAAAACAAGTTAGACATCCTCTAATTGTTGTTGCATGTTTTACGTGGCTGCTATGGGTATCTAGCAAGAACGATTCTTACCTACGCAAAAACCACAACGGCGATACACAAATTGCTATTCAACCTTCTCAAGGACCGCCTTTGTCTAATCCGATCCAACTAAAGTAGGAGAAACAGACACCCGCCAGCCATCTTTATGCAACAAAGTCACATGTCAGTCGATGGAACCGGTCTCTCGTAAGCGTACGAGTAAGGTTGGTCTGGGCCGCTTCATCCCACAATACCGCTGAATCAAGAAAAGACCAAGGGGGGAAGCAATTTGAGCATCAACGTCCACAAACTCCTTCGTGTTCTACTCGTGATCTCATCCACGCATAGACCTAGCTCATGATGCCACTGTTGGGGAACGTTGCATGGGAAACAAAAAAATTCCTACACACACGCAAGATCTATCCATGGTGATGAGCATCTACGAGAGGGAGAGTGGATCTACATACCCTTGTAGATCGCTAAGCGGAAGCGTTAAGAAACGCGGTTGATGTAGTCGAACGTCTTCACGATCCAAATCGCAAGTCGTCCCGCGATCCAATCACGATCTAGCGCCGAACGGACGGCACTGATACGTCTCCAACGTATCTATAATTTTTGATTGTTCCATGCTATTATATTATCTGTTTTGGATGTTTTATATGCATTAATATTCTATTTTATATTATTTTTGGGACTAACCTATTAATCTAGAGCCTAGTGCCAATTTCTGTTTTTTTCCTTGTTTTTGAGTATTGCAGATAAGGAATATTAAACGGAGTCCAAACGGAATAAAATCTTCAGAATGATTTTTCTTGGACCAGAAGGAACCCAGAAGACTTGGAGATGAAGGCAGGAGATCTGCAGTGGCGTCACAAGCCACCAGGGCGCGCCCTAGGGGGGGCGCCCCCTGGCTTGTGGCCCCACGGCAGCCCTCCTAACCCTATTCTTCGGCCTATAAATTCCCAAATATTCCCTGGATACTAAAAAGAGCCACGAAAATACTTTTCCGCCGCCGGAAGCCTCTGTTCCCGTGAGATCCAATCTTGGAGCCTTTTCCGGTAATCTGCCGGAGGGGGATTCGATCACGGAGGGCATCTACATCAACTCCATTGCCCCTCCGATGATGCGTGACTAGTTTACCATAGACCTTTGGGTCCATGGCTAGTAGCTAGATGGCTTCTTCACTCTCTTTGTTCTTCAATACCATGTTCTTCATGATCTTCATGGAGATCTATCCGATGTAATACTCTTTTGCGGTGTGTTTGTCGAGATCCGATGAATTGTGGGTTTATGATCAGCTTATCTATGAATATTATTTGAATCTTCTCTGAATTCTTATATGCATGATTTCATATCTTTGCAAGTCTCTTCGAGTTATTGGTTTGGTTTGGCCAACTAGATTGGTAATTCTTGCAATGGGAGAAGTGCTTAGTTTTGGGTTCAATCTTGCGGTGTCCTCACCCAGTGACAAAGTAGGGGTAGTGAGGCACGTATTTGTATTGTTGCCATCGAGGATAAAAAGATGGGGTTTTCATCATATTGCTTGAGTTTATCTCTCTACATCATGTCATCTTACCTAATGCGTTACTCTGTTCTTCATGAACTTAATACTCTAGATGCAGGCAGGAGTCGGTCGATGTGTGGAGTAATAGTAGTAGATGCAGAATCGTTTCGGTCTACTTGACACGGATGTGATGCCTATATGCATAATCATTGCCTTGGATATCGTCATAATTATTCGCTTTTCTATCAATTGCTCGACAGTAATTTGTTCACCCACCGTATTATTTTCCTTCATGAGAGAAGCCTCTAGTGAAACCTATGGCCCCCGGGTCTATTTTCCATATTATACTTTCAGATCTAAAACCAAAAATACCAAAAATATCTTGCTGCATTATTTTTACTTTTGTTTTACTTTCCGTTCTAGCAATCTATCATACCTATCTCTATCAGATCTCATCCTTGCAAATAACCGTGAAGGGATTGACAACCCCTTTATAGCGTTGGGTGCAAGTGTTTGATTATTTGTGTAGGTATATCTATTGGGGACTTGCTTGTATCTCCTACTGGATTGATACCTTGGTTCTCAACAACTGAGGGAAATACTTATCTACTTTGTTGCATCACCCTTTCCTCTTCAAGGGAAATCCAACGCATGCTCAAGAAGTAGCAAGAAGGATTTCTGGCGCCGTTGCCGGGGAGATACATAGCAAGTCAAGACAAGAACTCTCCCGTCAACTTGCCAATTTCTAGCGCCGTTGCCGGGGAGATCTACATCAAGCCTACCAAGTACCCATCACAAACTCATCTCCTGCATTTACTTTATTTGCCATTTGCCTCTCGTTTTCCTCTCCCCCACTTCTAAAACGATTTTCAGAAAAACCAAAAAGATTTGCCCTTTTATTCGCCCTTCTTCCGTTCGTCTTTTCGTTTGTTTTTTTTCGGTTGCTCGTTTCCATGGCTCAACCCAAAAGTTTTGATCCTTATCTTAAGAAATTGGAAGATATTGAGAATAATGCTAAGGACTTCATGTCGCTCCAATTTGACCATAACAGTTTCTTTAGGAGCGAGCTTAAAGAACAAAGGTTTATGCTGGAATACATGAATAAAGAACTTGATGATATGACTAAGGAATTTTGTGGTTTGAAATCTCAGTTTGCTCACCTTGAAAACCTAGTAGGTCAAATTTCTGATAAACAAGCCACCTTAGTCAATAAAATGGCCGCGAAGCCAGAATCTCTTAATAATGATGAAGATCTTAAAGTGATTGATGTGACTCCTATTGAATCCTTGTTTTCTAATGTAAATCTTGATAAAGATGGGACTGGAGATGAGTCAACTTTAGTTAAAAGGCGTCCCAATGATTCGGAGTTTATAGATCTTAATGCTAAGATTGATAAAAGTGGGATTGAAGAGGTCAAAACTTTAAATAGCAATGAACCCACTCTTTTGGATTTCAAGGACTTTAATTATGATAGTTGTTCTTTGATTGATTGTGTTTCCTTGCTGCAATCCATGTTGAATTCTCCGCATGCTTATAATCAAAATAAAGCTTTTACTAAACATATCGTGGATGCTATGATAAAATCTTTTGAAGAAAAACTTGAGTTGGAAGTTTCTATACCTAGAAAGCTTTATGATGAGTGGGAACCTACTATTAAGATTAAAATTAAAGATTATGAGTGCCATGCTTTGTGTCATTTGGGTGCTAGCGTTTCCATGATTCCAAAAACTTTATGTGATGTGCTAGGTTTTCGTAAATTTGATGATTGCTCTTTAAATTTGCATCTAGTGGATTCCACCATTAAGAAACCTATGGGAAGGATTAATGATGTTCTTATTGTTGCAAATAGGAATTATGTGCCCGTAGATTTCATTGTTCTTGATATAGATTGCAATCCTACATGTCCTATTATTCTTGGTAGACCTTTCCTTAGAACGATTGGTGCAATTATTGATATGAAGGAAGGAAATATTAGATTCCAATTTCCATTAAGGAAAGGCATGGAGCACTTTCCTAGAAATAAAATAAAATTTCCTTATGAATCTATTATGAGAGCTACTTATGGATTGCATACCAAAGATGACAATACCTAGATCTATTGCGTTATGCCTAGCTAGGGGCGTTAAACAATAGCGCTTGTTGGGAGGCAACCCAATTTTATTTTTATGCTTTTGTTTTTGCTTCTGTTTTTGAGTGTTTTGCACATTATTACCTTTGTAGTAATTGTGTTTTATTGTTTAAATTAGTGTTTGAGCCAAGTAAGACCTTTGGGATGGTCTACGGTGTTTGTGATTTGATTTTGCTGAAAAACAGAAACTTTTGCTCTCAGTCCAGGAATTTTGTAAATTAACTGTAATGTCTTTTGATCTGAAATTTTTACACAAGATTGATATACAAATTTCCCTGATTTTCCTAATTTTTCGGAATTTTTGGAGTTACAGAAGTATTCGAAGTCTATAGATTGCTACAGACTGTTCTGTTTTAGACAGATTCTGTTTTCTTTGTGTTGTTTGCTTATTTTGATGTATCTATGGGTTGTATCGGGGGGTATGAACCATGAAGAAGTTGGAATACAGTAGATATTACACCAATATAAATAAACAATGAGTTCACAACAGTACCTAAAGTGGTGATTTATTTTTCTTATACTAACGGATCTCATGAGTTTTCTGTTGAGTTTTGTGTTGTGAAGTTTTCAAGTTTTGGGTAAAGATTTGATGGACTATGGAATAAGGAGTGGCAAGAGCCTAAGCTTGGGGATGCCCAAGGCACCCCAAGCCATATTCAAGGATACCAAAAATCCTAAGCTTGGGGATGCCCCGGAAGGCATCCCCTCTTTCGTCTTCAATCCATCGGTAAATTTACTTGAGGCTATATTTTTATTCACCACATGATATGTGTTTTGCTTGGAGCGTCTTGTATGATATGAGTCTTTGCTTTTTAGTTTGACACAATCATCCTTGCTGCACACATATTTTTGAGAGAGACACTCTGAATCATGAATTTATTAGAATACTCTATGTGCTTCACTTATATCTTTTGAGCTAGGCAATGTTGCTCTAGTACGTCACTTATATCTTTTTAGAGCACGGTGGTGTTTTATTTTATAGAAATTATTGAACTCTCATACTTCACTTATATTATTTTGAGAGTTCTTTAAAACAGCATGGTAATTGGTTTAGGTTATGAATTTGGTCCTAATATAATGGGCATCCAAGAGGGATATAATAAAAACTTTCATATTAAGTGCATTGGATACTATGAGAAGTTTGATTCTTTGCATATAGTTTTGAGATATGAAGATGGTAATATGAGAGTCATGCTAGTGAGTAATTGTGAACTGGAAGAAATACTTGTGTTGAAGTTTGTGATTCCCGTAGCATGCACGTATGGTGAACCATTATGTAACGAAGTCGGAGCATGATTTGTTTAATGATTGTCAACCTTTGTGTGAGGGTCGGGAGCGCGCGATGGTTAACTCCTACCAACCTCTCCCCTAGGAGCATGCGTCTAATGCTTTGTTTCGAGAACTAATAGACTTTTGCAATAATTATGTGAGTTCTTTATGACTAATGTTGAGTCCATGGATTATACGCACTCTCACCCTTCCACCTTTGCTAGCCTCTCTAGTACCGCGCAACTTTCGCCGGTGCATCAAACCCACCTTCCTCAAAACAGCCACCATATACTTTCCTCAAAACAGCCACCATACCTACCTATTATGGCATTTCCATAGCCATTCCGAGATATATTGCCATGCAACTTCCACCGTTCTGTTTTTCATGACACGCACCGTCACTTTCATATTGCATATAGAGTCATATTTTGTTCTAGGTATCGAGTTGTAATTATTATTTTTTGAGTTGTAAGTAAATAAAAGTGTGATGATTTTCATTATTAGAGCATTTGTCCCGTGAGAGAAAAGGATGATGCAAGCTATGACTCCCTCACAAGTTGGGATGAGTCTCCGGACTTTACAAATAATAAAAGAGGTCGGCGAAGCCCAAATAAAAAAAGAGAGGCCAAAGAAGCCCACCAAAAAAAGAGAGAGAAAGAGAGAAGGGACAATGCTACTATCTTTTTCCACATTTGTGCTTCAAAGTAGCACCATGATCTTCATGATAGAGAGTCTCCTATTTTGTCACTTTTATATAACTAGTGGAATTTTTCATCATATGCACAACCACTTAGTTTTCTCTTTGAGCTTTCATACACTTATAGCTCTAGTGCATCCGTTGCATGGCAATCCCTACTCACTCACATTGATATCTATTGATGGGCATCTCCATAGCCCGTTGATACGCCTAGTTGATGTGAGACTATCTTCTCATTTTTCCTCGCAACCTCCACCATATTCTATTCCACCTATAGTGCTATATCCATGGCTCACGCTCATGTATTGCGTGACGCTCATGTATTGCGTGAGAGTTGAAAAGGTTTGAGAACATAAAAAGTGTGAAACAATTGCTTGGCTTGTCATCGGGGTTGTGCATGATTTAGATACTTTGTGTGGGGAAGATGGAGCATAGCCAGACCATATGATTTTGTAGGGATAACTTTCTTAGGCCATGCTATTTTGAAAGGACACAATTGTTTGTTAGTATGCTTGAAGTATTACTGTTTTTATGTCAATATTGAGCTTTTGTTTTCAATCTTATGGATCTGAATATTCATGCCACAATAAAGAATATTACATGGATAAATATGTTAGGTAGCATTCCACATCAAAAATTCTGTTTTTATCATTTACCTACTCGAGGACGAGCAGGAATTAAGCTTGGGGATGCTTGATACGTCTCCAACGTATCTATAATTTTTGATTGTTCCATGCTATTATATTATCTGTTTTGGATGTTTTATATGCATTAATATGCTATTTTATATTATTTTTGGACTAACCTATTAATCTAGAGCCTAGTGCCAGTTTCTGTTTTTTTCCTTGTTTTTGAGTATTGCAGATAAGGAATATTAAACGGAGTCCAAACGGAATAAAATCTTCGGAATGATTTTTCTTGGACCAGAAGGAACCCAGAAGACTTGGAGATGAAGGCAGGAGATCTGCCGTGGCGTCACAAGCCACCAGGGCGCGCCCTAGGGGGGCGCCCCTGGCTTGTGGCCCCACGGCAGCCCTCCTAACCCTATTCTTCGGCCTATAAATTCCCAAATATTCCTTGGATACTAAAAAGAGCCACGAAAATACTTTTCCGCTGCCGGAAGCCTCTATTCCCATGAGATCCAATCTTGGAGCCTTTTTCGGTAATCTGCCGAATGGGGATTCGATCACGGAGGGCATCTACATCAACTCCATTGCCCCTCCGATGATGCGTGAGTAGTTTACCACAGACCTTCGGGTCCATAGCTAGTAGCTAGATGGCTTCTTCTCTCTCTTGGTTCTTCAATACCATGTTTTTCATGATCTTCATGGAGATCTATCCGATGTAATACTCTTTTGCGGTGTGTTTGTCGAGATCCGATGAATTGTGGGTTTATGATCAGCTTATCTATGAATATTATTTGAATCTTCTCTGAATTCTTATATGCATGATTTCATATCTTTGCAAGTCTCTTCGAGTTATTGGTTTGGTTTGGCCAACTAGATTGGTAATTATTGCAATGGGAGAAGTGCTTAGTTTTGGGTTCAATCTTGCGGTGTCCTCACCCAGTGACAAAGTAGGGGTAGCGAGGCACGTATTTGTATTGTTGCCATCGAGGATAAAAAGATGGGGTTTTCATCATATTGCTTGAGTTTATCCCTCTACATCATGTCATCTTACCTAATGCGTTACTCTGTTCTTCATGAACTTAATACTCTAGATGCAGGCAGGAGTCGGTCGATGTGTGGAGTAATAGTAGTAGATGCAGAATCGTTTCGGTCTACTTGACACAGACATGATGCCTATATGCATAATCATTGCCTTGGATATCGTCATAATTATTCGCTTTTCTATCAATTGCTCGACAGTAATTTGTTCACCCACCGTATTATTTTCCTTCATGAGAGAAGCCTCTAGTGAAACCTATGGCCCCTAGGTCTATTTTCCATATTATACTTTCAGATCTAAAACCAAAAATACCAAAAATATCTTGCTGCATTATTTTTACTTTTGTTTTACTTTCCGTTCTAGCAATCTATCATACCTATCTCTATCAGATCTCATCCTGGCAAATAACCGTGAAGGGATTGACAACCCCTTTATAGCGTTGGGTGCAATTGTTTGATTATTTGTGTAGGTACATCTATTGGGGACTTGATTGTATCTCTTACTGGATTGATACCTTGGTTCTCAACAACTGAGGGAAATACTTATCTACTTTGCTGCATCACTCTTTCCTCTTCAAGGGAAAACCAACGCATGCTCAAGAAGTAGCAGGCACCTCCGCGTTCAATACACGTACAACTTGATGACGCCTTCACCTCCTCGATCCAGCGAGCGATGGTGAAGTAGTAGATGAGTTCCGGCAGCACGACGGCGTGGTGATGGTGGTGGTGAAGAACAATCTCAGCAGGGCTTCGCCAAGCACTACGGAAACTATGACGGAGGATGAACTAGAGGGGCGGGGTTGCCGGCACACGGCTTGGGGAATTCTTGTTGTGTTCCGGGTGCTAGCCCTGCCCCTCTATTTATATGTTGAGCCCTGGGGTCGAAACTTGGAGAAAGAGCCTCCTCAAAGTTGGTTTGGCCCGCAAGGCAAGAGTCCTCCTCGGACTCCAGGACCAGACGCCAGGGTCCTCGGCGTCTGGCCCCAGACGCCAGGGTCCCTGGCGTCTGGCCCCTGGCCTCCGCAAAACTCCTTTTGCACCTTCCTTAAAGCCTCGTGGGCTTTACCCCTTGGCCCAAATAAAGTGTTCTTGTACCCGAACATTTCGGGAAACATCCGAAACCCCTTCCGGTGAATTCCAGAACCCTTCCGGAGACCAAACACTATTATCCCATATATCAATCTTTATCTCCGGACTATTCTGGAGCTCATCATCATGTCCGGGATCTCATTCGGGACTCCGAACAACTTTTGGTCACCAACATAATAACTCAACTATACTTATATCGTCACCAAACGTTAAGTGTGTAGACCCTGCGGGTTCGAGAACTATGCAGACATGACCGAGACACCTCTACGGTTAATAACCAATAGCGGGAGTTGGATGCCCATATTGGTTCCTACATATTCTACGAACATCTTTATCGGTTGAACCTCTATGTCAAGGATTCAGTTAATCCCGTACGCTGTTCCCTTTGTTCTTCGGTATGTTACTTGCCCGAGATTCGATCGTCGGTATCTCCATACCTAGTTCAATCTCGTTACCGGCAAGTCTCTTTACTCGTTCCGTAATACAAGATCCCGTGGCTAACACTTTAGTCACATTGCTTGCAAGGCTTGTTGTGATGTTGTATTACCGAGTGGGCCCTGAGATACCTCTCCGTTACATGGAGTAACAAATCCTAGTCTTGATCCATGCCCACTCAACAGACACCCTCGGAGATACCTGTAGAGCATCTTTATAGTCATCCAGTTACGTTGCGATGTTTGATACACACAAGGTATTCCTCCGGTGTCAGTGAGTTGCATGATCTCATGGTCATAGGAACAGATACTTGACATGCAGAAAACTATAGCAATAAACTGACATGATCATATGCTATGTTTATAGTTTGGGTCTTTTCCATCACATCATTCTCCTAATGATTCGATCCCGTTATCAAATGACAGCTCATGTCTATGGCTAGGAGACCTTGACCATCTTTGATCAACGAGCTAGTCTATTAGAGGCATACAGGGACATTGTTTTGTCTATGTATCCACACATGTATCTGAGTTTCCGATCAATACAATTCTAGCATGGATAATAAACGATTATCATGAACAAGGAAATATGATAATAAGTAAATTATTATTGCCTCTAGGGCATATTTCCAACAAGATCCATTGTTGTCATTCCGTACTGCGGGTCTACCTGTACCCCGCCTCCTGACAGATTGACCCATTTGCACCGAAACAAAGGGACCTTAAAATCATGTCCATAGTCAACTTCCCATATGTCCACTATGTAACCATAATATGTGTCCTTTCCCCTATTGGTTGCTGCACCAAAGCGGACACCACTATTTTGGTTGGTGCTCTTTTGATCTTGGGCGATCGTGTAAAATGTATTCCCATTTATCTCGTACCCTTTGTAAGTCAATACAGTCGAAGATGGTCCCCTGGCCAACGAGTACAGCTCATCTGCAATAGTGGTGTTACCCATGAGATGTGTTTGCAACCAACTGCCGAAAGTCCTGATGAGTTCACATGTAATCCAGTCGTCACACTGCTCCGGGTGTTTGGAGCGCAGAATATTCTTGTGTTCATTGACATACGGGGTCACCAAGGTAGAATTCTGTAGAACTGTGTAGTGTGCTTGAGACCAAGAATGACCGTCCCTACATATTATTGAATTCGCTCCTAGCGTGCCTTTTCCAGTCAGTCTCCCCTCATACCGCGATTGAGGGAGACCAATTGGCTTAAGGTCAGGAATAAAGTCAACACAAAACCCAATGCTTTCCTCTGTTTGATGGCCCATGGAGATGCTTCCTTCTGGCCTAGCACGGTTACGAACATATTTCTGTAAGACTCCCATGAACCTCTCAAAGGGGAACATGTTGTGTAGAAATACAGGGCCTAGAATGCCAATCTCGTCGACTAGATGAACTAGGACGTGGGTCATGATATTGAAGAAGGATGGTGGGAACACCAGCTCGAAACTGACAAGACATTGCACCAAATCACTCTTTAACCTTGGTAGGATTTCTAGATCGATTACCTTCTGAGAGATTGCATTGAGGAATGCACATATCTTCACAATGGCTAATCGAACGTTTTCTGGTAGAAGCCCCCTCAATGCAACTGGAAGCAGTTGCGTCATAATCACGTGGCAGTCATGAGACTTTAGGTTCTGGAACTTTTTCTCTGCCATATTTATTATTCCCTTTATATTTGACGAGAAGCCAGACGGGACCATCATACTGAGCAGGCATTCAAAGAAGATTTCCTTCTCTTCTTTGGTAAGAGCGTAGCTGGCAGGACCTTCATACTGCTTTGGATGCATGCCGTCTTTTTCGTGCACATGTTGCTGGTCCTCCCGTGCCTCCGGTGTATCTTTTGTCTTCCCATACACTCCCAAGAAGCCTAGCAGGTTCACGCAAAGATTCTTCGTCATGTGCATCACGTCGATTGCAGAGCGGACCTCTAGGTCTTTGATACGTCTTTAACGTATCTATAATTTATGAAGTATTCATGCCATGTTTACAATAATTCTATATGATTTTGGTATGATTTTATTAGAACTAACCCGGACTGACGTTGTTTTCAACAGAACTACCATGGTGTCGTTTTTGTGTGCAGAAATAAAAGTTCTCGGAATGGGCTGAAATTTTACGGTGATTTTTTATGGACCAAAAGAGACCCCCGAAGCATTGGAGTTGGGCTAGAAGAGCCACGAGGCCGCAACAAGCCTGCAGGCCCCCCAGGGCGCGCCCTCCTATCTTGTCGCCGCCTCGTGGCCCCCCTTGATGTGAGACCGACGCCAAAAATTCCTATAAATACCAAAACCCCCAGAAAGAAACCTAGATCGGGAGTTCCGCTGCCGCAAGCCTCTATAGCCACAAAAAACCAATCGGGAGCCCGTTCCGGCACCCTGCCGGAGGGGGAAACCATCACCGGAGGCCATCTTCATCATCCCGGCGGTCTCCATGACGAGGAGGGAGTAGTTCACCCTCGGGGCTGAGGGTATGTACCAGTAGCTATGTGTTTGATATCTCTCTCTCGTGTTCTTGAGATGACACGATCTTGATGTACCGCGATCTTTATTAATATAGATGAATCATATGGAGTTTTCCCCTCTCTATCTTCTTGTGATGAATTGAGTTTTCCCTTTGAAGTTTTCTTATCGGATTGAGTCTTTAAAGGATTTGAGAACACTTGATGTATGTCTTGCGATGGGTATCCGTGGTGACAATGGGATGCTCTATTGATCCACTTGATGTATGTTTTGGTGATCAACTTGCGGGTTCCGTGACCTTGGGAATCTATGCATAGGGGTTGGCACATGTTTTCGTCTTGACTCTCTGGTAGAAACTTTGGGGCACTCTTTGAAGTTCTTTGTGTTGGATTGAACATGATGAATCTGAAATTGTGTGATGCATATCGTATAATCAAGCCCATGGGTACTCATGGTGACATTGGAGTATCTAGGTGACATTAGGGTTTTGGTTGATGTGTATCTTAAGGTGTTATTTTAGTACGAACTCTAGGGCTGTTCGTGACACTTATAGGGATAGCTCATAAGATTGATCGAAAAAGATAACTTTGAGGTGGTTTTGTACCCTACAATAATTTCTTCGTTTGTTCTCCGCTATTTGTGACTTTGGAGTGAACTCTTTGTCGCACGTGAGGGATTTATATATGATTCAACTATGTTAGTATTGTTGAGAGAACTTGCACTAGTGAAAGTATGAACCCTAGGCCTTGTTTCTAAGCATTGCAATACCGTTTGTGCTCACTTTTATCATTAGTTACCTTGCTGTTTTTATATTTTCAGATTACAAAAACCTATATCTACCATCCATATTGCACTTGTATCACCATCTCTTCGCCGAACTAGTGCACCTATACAATTTACCATTGTATTGGGTGTGTTGGGGACACAAGAGACTCTTTGTTATTTGGTTGCAGGGTTGTTTGAGAGAGACCATCTTCATCCTACGCCTCCCACGGATTGATAAACCTTAGGTCATCCACTTGAGGGAAATTTGCTACTGTCCTACAAAACTCTGCGCTTGGAGGCCCAACACGAGTCTACAAGAAGAAGGTTGTGTAGTAGACATCAAGCTCTTTTCTGGCGCCGTTGCCGGGGAGGTGAGTGCTTGAAGGTATATCTTTAGATCTTGAAATTAAATCTTTTAGTTTCTTGTTTTTCACTAGTTTGGTTTTATAAAATAAAACTACAAAAAAATATGGAATTGAGGTTGCCTCATATGCTTCATCTTTTTAACGTCTTTCGTGAAAATGATGGAAAGGAAAATTGTGCTCAAGTGTTAGAAGAAGAAGTTATTAAAATGTTTGGCACTAAATCTTTGAGTGATGAGCATGATTGCAATGTTGTTAGTATGAATTCTTTGAATATCCATAGTACTAATGATGATTGCACTAGTCATGATAAAAAGATTTCTTATAAGCATGTCAATTTTTGTGGAGTGCATAGAGTTTGTGAAGACATGCCTAAAAGGGAAGATAGATTTTGTAAGAGGCATAAGTATTTAGAAACTAAATGGTTGCAAGAGAGGCTATATGTTTGTGCTGAAAGACTTAATATTTCTTGCCGTCCTTGTGAACTTTGCAATGAAAGTGGTCATTTTAATGTCCAATGTGAATTATTTCATGATCGAATTGTGTCCAAAAATTGTGATAACCTCATTACCCTTGAGCATCATAATGAACTTAGTCTATTTTTGGGGTATGAAGAAATGAAACATAAAACTAAGGATGTTCTAGCTTGGGTTCTCATTAAAATGATTGATTTTGATCTAAATGAAATCTATATGTATTGCGTGGTAAATTGCATTGAGAATCCTTATATTGCCAATTACTTAAAGACAAGAAAACAAATAGAAGATGAAGAGAATACTAATGAAGGGGAAGAGGTTTCCCAATATCCTCCAATTTTTTCTTATGATGAATTAGTTAACGAGGAGGAGCTTTTTATTCAACCAACCTCTTCAAAAAGAAGCTTGGAGGAATTAAATAAACCCACACATAATGTGGTGAAGAAGAAGAAAAGAAGGAAAAGTAAAGGTAAAGAGGTATCTCTCCCAATTAATGTTGCTCCCATTATTGATAGGCCTCATGAGAATGAATCAAAAATAGTTGTGGAAGATCATACACTTGAGGATGATTTTGTTATGCCTATTGCTTGTTGTGATAATTATGATTGGGAAGATAATGATACTTCTTATAATCTTGAAAATATTTATGGCACCAACTTGGAGGAGGATGATAATAATTGCTATACTATTGGTGCTATTCATACTATTAATGATGAGAGTGATTATGATTATGATATACAAAGCCACAAGCTTGGGGATGCTATGTTTGATGAAAATGACATGTTTGAGAATTTATTTGCTGCAATTAATGTTTGTCCCAAGCTTGGGGATGCTATGCTTAATGAAGATGATCTTTTTATTCCCCCTACTTTGAATGATCAAATTTGTTATAATGATTGCATGCCTCCTACTTATGATGACTATTGTGATGATACTTATGCGATGAAAAAGAGTGATGATTACTATTTTGATACTTTTCATAATTATGAATATCCTTTTACTGAATATTACTCTTTTAATGTGGAACCAATTTGTAGTATTCAAGTCTTTTATGATACTCCCACTATTAGTCATGAGAAGAAATTTTCTTGTGTGGAGAGTAGTAAAATTTCTATGCTTGTAGATCATGAAAAGAATGCTTTATGTGCTGGTTATATTGTTGAATTCGTTCATGATGCTACTGAAAATTATTATGAGAGAGGATCTTATGCTTCTACATATTGCAATAATATCAAGTTTCCTCTCTACGTGTTCAAAGTTTTGAAGTTATGCTTGTTTTGCCTTCCTATGATAGTTGATTCTTGCTCCCATAAATTGTTTGCTCACAAAATCCCTATGCATAGGAAGTGGGTTAGACTTAAATGTGCTTTCCATGAGATTCATGATGCTCTTTTGCATGTTTCAAATACTATTCCTATGAGAGCATCATTGAAATCATCATGCCTAGCTAAAAGACTTTAAAGAAAAGCGCTTGTTGGGAGACAACCCAACACTTTTACTTTCAGTTTTTGTGTGTTCACATGATTAATCTACTGTAGTAATCATGTTTTGTGCCTTTTATTTCAATAAAGTGCCAAGTAAAGCCTTTGGGATGACTCACAAGATGAGTAGAATTGATGCTTAACCAAAACAGAAACTTTTGACTCCAGTACAGGAATTTTCATTTTTTACTGGAGCGTGATAATGATCTGAAATTTTTACACAGTTTTCATATAAAAATTCTTCAGGTTGTACTAATTTTTCAGAATTTTCAGAGACAGATAAGTATGGCTACACTACAGATCTTCACAGACTGTTCGTTTTTGACAGATTCTGTTTTGCATGCATAGTTTGCTTGTTTTAGTGTTCCCATAGCTTATATTCAGTGATATAAATTATGGGAATGATAGAATACAGTAGGTATTATGTGATAACAATTATGAATCTTGTCTTCACAGTACCTAAGTGAATGATCTTTGTTTATTATACTAACCCATCTCACGAAGTTCCGTTAAGTTTTGTGTGATTGAAGTTTTCAAGTTTTGGGTGAGACACCGATAAGAGGAGAATAAGGAGTGACAAGAACCTAAGCTTGGGGATGCCCAAGGCACCCCCAAGGTAATATCCAAGAAAGACTCAAGTGCCTAAGCTTGGGGATGCCCCGGAAGGCATCCCCTCTTTCGTCTTCAACATTATCGGTATATCTTACTTGGAGCTATATTTTTATTCGTCACATAATATGAGTTTTGCTTGGAGCGTCATTTTACTTTCTTGTTTTCTGTTAGGTGTTATTTATAATCTTGTTTTCAATAAAAAGGTTCCAAGAATTACATTAGGATGCTTGCATTGCATGTTTTGATATGTGCTGTGTAAAAACAGAAACTTTGGCTGTAGTGTTTGAATTTTCATATTTTACTGGAACGTGGAAAGTTTCTGAAATTTTTACAGTGATGTCATATAAATTATTTAGCATGTCCTAAAGTTTCATAATTTTTTAAGTTACAGAAGTACACTGTTTTCATAAATTGCTACAGGCTGTTCTGTTTGGACAGATTGCTGTCATAGTTTTGTTATCTACATATCCTATAGTTTCCATAGCCTATATTGGTAGATATAAATTGTGGAAATGATAGTATACAGTACCTAATGTTTGAAAATTATTGTGCAACTTGTCTTGGCAGTACATGAAGTGTTGATTTATTCTTATGTGTACTAACCTATCTCACGAGTTCTTTTCGAGTTTTGTGTGGATGAAGTTTTTGAGAATAGGTGACACCATGATATGAGAGGATTGAACGAGATACAAAAGCTCAAGCTTGGGGATGCCCAAGGCACCCCAAGTAAATATTTCAAGAAGTCTCAAGCATCTAAGCTTGGGGATGCTACGCATCCCATCTCTCTTCGTCAACTATCGGTTAGCCTATGTTGAGCCTAAATTTTTATTCGTTCACATTATGCGTGCTATTCTTGGAGTGCTATTTTTCTTTTGCTTGCTGTTTAATAAAATACTCAGATCTGAAAATATTTATTGAGAGAGAGAGTCCTCACATAGTTACTTAATTGTTTGACTACTCATTGATCTTCACTTATATCTTTTGAGAGTAGCTTGTCATTTTCTCTCATGCTTCACTTATACCTTTCTGGGGGATGAAATCTTTATGCTCATGTGCTTCATTTAAATTTGTTTGAGCTTGTCGAAAAAGCAATGGCAATATATGAAACTAGTTCCAAACTGATAGATATCCAAGGAGGATATAATAAAAACTTTCATGAAGATCATGGGACAAATTAAACTTGATTCTTTGTAATAGTTTTGAAACATGATGATAGTAATGTGTGAGTCATGTTAGTGAGTAATTATGCTTAGTAGGAATATTGGTGTTAAGGTTTGTGATTCCCTATGCATGCACGAAAGTCAATAGTTATGCAATGAAGTTACATCCTACTTGTGGTGCATTATTCGGTGTTAGTTATGTTCAATGCTCACTTATGTGATTTTTTGTTTCTTGGTTTGGTTGCTTCCCAATCTATTTGCTAGCCTTCATTTGTACTAAGTAGAAATACTACTTGTGCATCCAAAATCCTTAAACCAAGTTTTTCCTTATGAGTCCACCATACCTACCTATATGCGGTATTTCCATGCCGTTCCAAGCAAATTTGTATGTGCCATCTCTAAATTTTCAAAATAAATTTTCTCTTTTGTGTGCCCGTACCGCTCATGAAACGGTGGGGAGTATCCAATATTTTTCCATGCTAGGTGCGTTATTCTCACGATATGTGTTGATTCACTATCATTCACGAGAAAGTGGCTGGTATTCGGGATGCCCAGTTCCATGCTCAAAAATCAAATCAAAATATAATGAAACAAAACACCTCAAGGATTGTTTTTGTATGGATGGTACCCGTTGATTCGGCTCGCCATGGAGTGTGATTGATTGGTGGAGGGGGAGTAAAAACTTTACCATTCTGTTTGGGAACCGCCTATAATGTATCTAGCATGGAAAGTATTGTGAGCTACTTTGTCGTTTTCGTTGACATGAAAAGCATGCCACCCAAAATATTTTTTCTCTCTCAATTTAAACCTTGAGCTCTGGCACTTCTACAAATCCCTACTTCCCTCTGCGAAGGGCCTATCTATTTACTTTATGCAATTTTTATTTTTGCTTTGAGTCTCCATCTTCTCTTATAAGCACCAACTAGGGGGCACTATGATCGTACTTGAGCATTGGGCATAGTTAATATTTGAGTGTGTTTCATGAATGGATCAATGATTGAGCATGATGGGCTAGGGATAACTTTCTTTAGTGTTGATATTTTGAAAGACATGGTTGCTTGTTGACATGCTTGAGTATTGAAGTCATTATGTTAAAACTAGACTATTGCTTTGAATCATTTAAAAGTCCAAATGTCCATGCTATACAAAGAAGAATAGAATATGATGAAAATGTTTGCTAGCATTCACACTTCATAAATTATTTCTTTTATCATTTACCTACTCGAGGACGAGCAGGAATTAAGCTTGGGGATGCTGATACGTATCCAACGTATCTATAATTTATGAAGTATTCATGCCATGTTTACAATAATTCTATATGATTTTGGTATGATTTTATTAGAACTAACCCGAACTGACGCTGTTTTCAGCAGAACTACCATGGTGTCGTTTTTTGTGCAGAAATAAAAGTTCTCGGAATGGGCTGAAAATTTACGGTGATTTTTTATGGACCAAAAGAGACCCCCGAAGCATTGGAGTTGGGCCAGAAGAGCCACGAGGCCGTCACAAGCCTGCAAGGCGCCCCCCCCCCCTAGGGCGCCCCCTCCTAGCTTGTCGTCGCCTCGTGGCCCCCCTTGACGTGAGACCGACGCCAAAAATTCCTATAAATACCAAAACCCCCAGAAAGAAACCTAGATCGGGAGTTCCACCGCTGCAAGCCTCTATAGCCACGAAAAACCAATCGGGAGCCCGTTCCGGCACCCTGCCGGAGGGGGAAACCATCACCGGAGGCCATCTTCATCATCCCGGCGGTCTCCATGACGAGGAGGGAGTAGTTCACCCTCGGGGCTGAGGGTATGTACCAGTAGCTATGTGTTTGATCTCTCTCTCTCGTGTTCTTGAGATGACACAATCTTGATGTACCGCGAGCTTTATTAATATAGATGAATCATATGGAGTTTTCCCCTCTCTATCTTCTTGTGATGAATTGAGTTTTCCCTTTGAAGTTTTCTTATCGGATTGAGTCTTTAAAGGATTTGAGAACACTTGATGTATGTCTTGCGATGGGATATCCGTGGTGAGAATGGGATGTTCTATTGATCCACTTGATGTATGTTTTGGTGATCAACTTGCGGGTTTCGTGACCTTGGGAATCTATGCATAGGGGTTGGCACATGTTTTCGTCTTGACTCTCTGGTAGAAACTTTGGGGCACTCTTTGAAGTTCTTTTTGTTGGATTGAACATGATGAATCTGAAATTGTGTGATGCATATCGTATAATCAAGCCCATGGGTACTCATGGTGACATCGGAGTATCTAGGTGACATTAGGGTTTTGGTTGATGTGTATCTTAAGGTGTTATTTTAGTATGAACTCTAGGGCTGTTCGTGACACTTATAGGGATAGCTCATAAGATTGATCGAAAAAGATAACTTTGAGGTGGTTTTGTACCCTACAATAATTTCTTCATTTGTTCTCCGCTATTTGTGACTTTGGAGTGAACTCTTTGTCGCACGTGAGGGATTTATATATGATTCAACTATGTTAGTATTGTTGAGAGAACTTGCACTAGTGAAAGTATGAACCCTAGGCCTTGTTTCTAAGCATTGCAATACCGTTTGTGCTCACTTTTATCATTAGTTACCTTGCTGTTTTTATATTTTCAGATTACAAAAACCTATATCTACCATCCATATTGCACTTGTATCACCATCTCTTCGCCGAACTAGTGCACCTATACAATTTACCATTGTATTGGGTGTGTTGGGGACACAAGAGACTCTTTGTTATTTGGTTGCAGGGTTGTTTGAGAGAGACCATCTTCATCCTACGCCTCCCACGGATTGATAAACCTTAGGTCATCCACTTGAGGGAAATTTGCTACTGTCCTACAAAACTCTGCGCTTAGAGGCCCAACACGAGTCTACAAGAAGAAGGTTGTGTAGTAGACATCAGTCTTTCCAATAGGGTATGTCCCAAAATATAGATTTCTTCTTCCACATGGGTGCGCGTCCCTCAGCGTCATTCGGAACAGATAGCCCGCCAGGACCCTTTCCAAAGATTACTTTTAAATCATTGACCATATCAAGTATGTGATCAGCAGTACAGAGGGCAGGCTTCTTCCGGTGATCTGCCTCACCTTTGAAATGCTTTCCTTTCTTTCGACATTGATGGTTTGTCGGAAGAAATCGACGATGCCCCAGGTACACATTCTTCCTGCATTTGTCCAAATATATACTTTCGGTGTCATCTAAACAATGCGTGCATGTGTGGTATCCCTTGTTTGTCTGTCCTGAAAGGTTACTGAGAGCAGGCCAATCATTGATGGTTACAAACAGCAACGCTCGTAGGTCAAATTCCTCTTGTGCATGCTCATCCCACACACGTACACCTTTTCCATTCCACAGTTGTAAAAGTTCATCAACTAATGGCCTTAGGTACACATCAATGTCATTGCCGGGTTGCTTAGGTCCTTGGATGAGCACTGGCATCATAATGAACTTCCGCTTCATGCACAACCAAGGAGGAAGGTTATACATACATAGAGTCACAGGCCATGTGCTATGTTTGCTGCTCTGCCCCCAAAAAGGATTAACGCCATCTGCACTTAAACCAAACCATACGTTCCTTGGGTCACCTGTAAAGTCCCCCCACTTTCTCTCGATCTTTCTCCACTGCGACCCATCACCGGGTGCTCTCAACTTCCCGTCTTTCTTACGGTCTTCCTTGTGCCATCGCATCAACTTGGCATGCTCTTTGTTTCTGAACAAACGTTTCAACCGTGGTATTATAGGAGCATACCACATCACCTTGGCAGGAACCCTCTTCCCGGTGCGCTAGCCCTCAACATCACCAGGGTCATCTTGTCTGATCTTATACCGCAATGCACAGCATACCGGGCATGCGTTCAAATCCTCGTACGCACCGCGGTAGAGGATGCAGTAATTAGGGCATGCATGTATCTTCTGCACCTCCAATCCTAGAGGGCATAGAACCCTCTTTGCTTCGTACGTACTGTCGAGCAATTCGTTATTCTTTGGAAGCTTCCTCTTCATTATTTTCAGTTGCGAACCAAATCCCTTGTCAGATACACCATTGTCTGCCTTCCATTGCAACAATTCCAGTGTGGTACCGAGCTTTGTGTTGTCATCTTCGCAATTTGGGTACAACCCTTTTTTGTGATCCTCTAACATGCGATCGAACTTCAACTTCTCCCTTTCACTTTGGCATTGTCTCTTTGCATCAACAATGACCCGGCGAAGATCATCATCGGGCACATCGTCTGGTTCCTCTTGATCTTCAGCTTCCCCCATTGCAGCATCACCATATTCAGGGGGTGGATAGTTGTCATCATCCTCTTCTTCTTCGATGTCTTCCATCATAACCCCTCTTTCTCCATGCTTGGTCCAAACATTATAGTGTGGCATGAAACCCTTCTCAAGAAGGTGGACGTGAAGGGTTTTCAAGTTAGAGTAATCCTTCGTATTCCCACAGATAGTACATGGTCAATACATAACACCATTCTGCTTGTTTGCCTCAGCCACTTCGAGAAAATTATGCAGGCCCTTAATGTACTCGGAGGTGCGTCGGTCACCGTACATCCATTGCCGGTTCATCTGCGTGCATTATATAATTAAGTGTATCAAAAACCAATACAGAACATCATGAGTAGAGAAGTGACCAAATTAATAGAAGTTCATCATCGCATTAAAACCAAAGTACAGCAGTGACCAAAATAAATACATAAAGTTCATACATAGTTCTCATTGAACAACATATAGCTCTCTAGAGCATCTAATTAAAACATACATTGAAACTATGTAAAACATTTAAATGCGATCATAACCGCAACTAAGGTACCAATTGATCCAACGACATAATGATACCAAGCCTCAGTATGAATGGCATATTTTCTAATCTTTCTAATCTTCAAGCGCATTGCATCCATCTTGATCTTGTGATCTTCGACGACATCGGCAACATGCAACTCCAATTCCATCTTCTCCTCCTCAATTCTTTTCAATTTTTTATTCAAGTAATTGTTTTCTTTTTCAACTAATTTAACCTCTCGACAAAAGGGTCGGTTCGAATTTCTGGTTCACATACCTCCTAGATAAAAACATCTATGTCACGTTGGTCGGCATAATTGTCATAAACACTAAATGAAACAAATAGTTATAAAAGATAATATACCACATCCGAATCATAGACAGGATGAGGGCCGACGGGGGCGGATACCAAAACCATGGCACTATATAATAACAAACAATAATAAAAGTAAGAAAATTGTACAAGTATCTATCTAAATCATACAAGTAAGAATTTTTTTTTCTTTTAGAAAGAAGATAAGAACAAGAGGCTCACCACGTTGGTGCCGGCGACGAGATTGGCATGGGCGATCGACGGCGGTGAGGACGGGGACGGGACAGGATGAACCGCCAAACCTAGACAAATCTTGAGGAAAATGGAGCTTGGAGGTCGAGCTTGGAGAGGAGAAAGCTTAAGTGTGGCTCGGGCATTTCATCGAACACCTCATGTGCATAGGAGGTGAGAGCTAGAGCAACACACACCTGCACACGCCGGCCGGCCAAAAAACAGAGTGAGCGGGCAGGGGCGGGGGTATATATAGGCTTATCTTTAGTCCCGGTTGGTGGCTAGAACAGGGACAGAAGGCCGACCTTTGGTCCCGGTTCCAGCCACCAACCGAGACTAAAGGTGCTGGGTCAGGAGCGAGGCCCATTGGTCCTGGTTCGTGTCTGGAACCGGGACCAAAAGTGTCAGACGAACCGGGACCAATGGCCCCCAAGGCCCGGCCGGCACCCTGGCCTCACGAACCGGGACTGGTGCACCCTTTGGTCCCGGTTCGTAAGTGAACCGGGATTAATGCCCTTATCCTGGCCTCAACCAAAGCCCTGTTTTCTACTAGTGGTATATGACATCTCCAATGGAGCATAATCCCTCCTCTTTTTGTCCCACGCAGCATCATCATCAGTGGCCTCTCTGACTGGCTCTGTAGGTCTGACCGGCTGTGGAGTGTCCACAACCCAGTCCACCTCAGCACAGACAAATGCCAGGTCTACTTTCTTCCTCCACTCAGTGTAGTTGTCACCATGGAGTGTTGGAACATCTTTTAGGCAACTCATCAAGTGGTAACCTCCTGAAATCACAATTGAAGTGAGATCATTGTAACAATCGTATGCATTAATCTAACGTTGGTCAAATTAAACATACAACTGTCTATGCAATTAAATCTATATTACCGTTGGGCAAAAATTAGAAATAAATGCACCTTTTATAGCAATAATAAAACATGATCATGTTATTAACAACGTTGGTCATAAAAATAACAGAATCATATTTATTTTAATAATCACTTTAATATGCTCTTTAAATTTAATTCTCTTTAAACTTTAATTTTCTGTGTAAAAGAGCACTATTAATTATTTTGCAGCGGAAAAACGTGAATATAAAATTCATGAACTTTTAATTCTTTTCAGAACATTTTCTTTTACTAAAGAAAAATTCATGAACTTTATTATTTTCTTTATAAAATTCATGGACTTTTCTTTTTCTGAAAATTTTCTATTTTTATTTTCAGAAATTTTTCTATTTACTTTTCTATTTTCTAAACAAATTTTCGTTGGAAAAAATTGCATAGAAAAAACAAAAATAAGACTGTTTGAATCTGCCCAAAACTGGACAGATAAATAAATCAAAAATAAGAGCGTCTCGGGCTGATTTTGCCCGGCCTCGGCCCATCACTCGGCCTGGAGCTGAACACGGCCGAGGCGGCCTCTCTGGGCTTTCGGCCCAATGGCCCGCGGCGGGTTAGGGTTCCCATCCTGGCCGTCCAGTCGATCGGGCGGTCGCCCGGTCTCCTCGCTGGGTCAAAACCAGTGACCGACGCGGCCGAGGGGAAAGCCCTAATCCATTTCCTCCCCGGCGCGCCGCTCTCCTCTCGCGTCGCTCTGTCCATGGCAGTGGGGAAAGGGCGACGCAGGCCGCCGGTGACGGCGGCGACCGGCGGCGAACCACCACGCCGCACGAGCCCGCCTTCCCCTTCCCCCTTTTCACTTTTCTGTCCATGTCTCGTGCGACGGCGGAGAAAAAGAAAAGGGATTCGCCCCGACCGCCGGCGATGGCGGCACAAACCACCGCGCCGCGCTTTCCCTTCCTTTCCTCCCTCTTTTTCTCCCATCCACCACCCACGCCTCTTTTCTGCACGATGCGGATGACGACTGCGGCGGAGGTTCCGGTGGCGGCGTCGTGGCCTTCCCCCTCGCCGGCTGCGCGTCCACCTTGCGGTATGTAGGAGATATGCCCTAGAGGCAATAATAAATGTTATTGATTATCTCCCTGTTCATAATTAGGTTTATGTTCCATGCTATAACTGCTATGGTTCTTGAGTCTGCAATAACCACGAGGCTCGAAGGAAGACTCATATGCACGTGTGGAATAATAAACGATAAAATGTATTCCTAGTCTGGCCTCTAAGACTGGCTCAAGTATTGCATGATGATCCTGTTTTCCTGATCATGGGCATGGCTATGCCGGCAATTTTGAGGGCACAATGTTAAAAGAACATTTGTGTTGAATCGACCCGAATTGATGTTATGCTATGAGATACATTCGTCACAAGTTAAATGGTTTATAACACAGAGATGGTTAATGTTTGCATGATTCCTTAGACCATGAGAGTATCGAGTTTCTTCATGCTTGCTTCATGAACTTTGGGGTTTGTTAAACGTCATCCGTAAATGGGTGGCTATTACGGCGGCTTACGGGTTCATGGAAAAGTATGTCAAGTAACTTGATAGCTCAAGATTAGGATTTGCTCCTCCGACGATGGAGAGATATCTCTGGGCCCTCTCGGTGTTACGGTATCCATCATCGTCTGGCCAGACACTTTGTGATTTGATCACGGGGATGCCGGAACACGGGAACGAGAAAAGAGAACAATACCGGTAACGAGGTAACTGGCATAGTGGACAAGTTGTTGATCCACGGGGATGCCAACATGTCTCACCTCGGGTATTTGTAACATATCGCGAAGCAACAGGAATAGCACACGGCAACTGGAGGATCACTCGAATATTCATTCGTGTGGGTATAGGGGTCAATATGGGTGTCCACGGCTCTGATGTTGATCATTGATCGGAAGGGGTTCCGGGTCATGTCTATACTTCACCGAACCTATAGGGTCACACGCTTAAGGGTCATCTATCTGTTGAATACTAGACAGGGAGTCTGAGAGAAATTCACCGAAAAAGTTTCGGAGACAACGGAAGAGTTCCGGAGAGAGAACACCGGAAGAGTTTCGGTAAAACCGAAAAGTTGTTTCGGAGTGTACCATTAAGTCAAATTGGTTTCGGCACATGCCTGGAAATTATTGGAGGGTACCAGAATTGTTCCGGTAACTTCTGAGATTTTTCAGAGACAAAAACCGGAAATGTTCCGGACTGCCGGAACCGCTTTAGTTGCTTTTCACAGATGAAAATCACTAAACTGAAAAGTTGTTTCAGGGGATACCATAAAGTCAAATTGGTTTCGGCACATGCCTGATAATTCTTGGAGGGTGCCAGAATCGTTCTGGAAACTTTCTGGAATTTTCCGGGATGAAAACCGGAAATGTTCCGGAGCTGCCGGAACCGCTTCAGATGCTTTTCGCAGATGAAAATCACTAAACCGGAATTGTTTCGGAACGCGTTGAAAATTATTTTAGTGGGTACTTGAAATGTTCTAAGCCCACATAAATATTTTCAGTTCGATCAGACGCTGAAAAATGTCATCGTGAATAGTGAAATCAGCTTTATGGTTACTTTTTGGAAAGCCACCTTTTTTGGCTTTTGCTCCAAAATATCTTGGAGATGACATGGATGGATGTGGCTGAAATTTCAGCCCCTCCACCCCTCCTTCTCCTATAAATAGAGGTGGAGGGGGCTGCCCAAAATCATCCCTTCTCACATACAAGTGCCATGCATGATCTGGCTTTCTCTCTCCCTCCCAGCGAAATAGTTTCGTAGAGCCGAAAGGCTGTCTGAGTTCCGGTGGGAACTAGTTCTGGACGGCGAAGCCCTGCTGGATAGATGACACCGTATGTGTGCAACTCTGTAGAGAGATCGTAGTTTCGGTCTTAGTTCGAGAGTGCCTCCCGAAGGGCTGTCCGAGTTTTGAAGGTCCTCCCGAAGGGCTGTCCGTGACACCGTCCGGGGGACTGTCCGACCGCCTCCCGGAGGGCTGTCCGAGGGGCAGATGAGGGTATACATCCTCTCGGTTGGGAGGTTGTAAATCCTAGCTGTGGGGATTTGCACCGCCGATCGTCATCGACTCTACTTCCGCTGCGCTATGAGTCAGTAATGAAAAAGATCAAACCTTGTATGCAGTCTCCAGAGTGGTCCTGGGCTGGTGCGTAGGTCGGGAATTTTTTGTTTTCTGCTGCGTTACCCTACAGTGGCATCAAGAGTCGTGCTATGCGTAGATGCAGGTTGCGATCTAGAATACATAGAGATGTATGGGTGTTGCACAATATAATTAGGTAGTAGATGAGTTCTATTACTGAAAATTATTTGTGCGGGTAGCAGATGAAATCTGTTAACCGATGTTGTTGTTGCTTCCCTGGAATTTGCATATTTCTGATCTTGATAACGGCATGGTGGAGTTTCAATGTTCTGGCAATCCGCGATCCTGATTGATCAACGAAGTGCTAACAGTTCATTGAATTCCACCGTAGTTAAAAAGAAAGATGAAATTTCGCAAACGAAGGGGCAATGCAGATATGATCTGCACGGGGGTCATGCGTATGACGAAGTTTAGTTTGGGGCTCGAGATTTTATTATCTCGTGTTTCATACACCCCGCAATGTTAATCTAGCGACTTGGATTATCATGCTTGATGATGGACGTTGGTAGCTTCGGTTTGTTTCGAAACCTTAGAAGCCACGTAAAACAAGTTTTTGCATGAACCGATTAGAGGAATCTAACTTGGTTTTGCAGGATGGTTTGCATGTGCATATGATGTGGTATAGCAGTGCTCATATTAATTTGATTATGTATGAGATGACTATATGATGTAATATTAACATGACCTGCGTGTCATGATTCGGCATGATGGCTGGAGCCATATGATTGTCACTTTAATGACCTGCATGTCAACCTTAAGTAATGCACTTATTTTATTAGCTATAGAGATAGCAATATTATCTGGTGCATCGACAAGGTGGTGGCAATCTTCGCGAAGGTGAACACCAACGCGAATGCTGAAGACGAAGAAATGAAAGACTTCTCCGTCAGAAAGGGCTATACCATATCATGCTATTATGAATTGCCTGAGATGTTTATCCCTTATGATGCACCCTTCTTGATTGTGCGGTAGTCGCTTTTTATTAGGGTGATCTCTCACTTAAAATATCAAGTAGTTAGTGTTCTCCCAAGTGTAGCACCGTCACGGCACCTATCTCTTCGGGGCATCACATGATCTCCATGGGTGCGAACGATTAGAGAAGTGTGAGGCGGGTGAGTTGAGACCTCGCAGCGAGATCACTTGGTTGTCTTGACGTTCAGGCAGGACAGTCCTGAGCTCGGAACACACGCATCGAAAGATGAACAAGAATCACATAGAGATGTGATCGGCAAGTTTGCCTACCGATTGAAGTTCGCGCCATTTGAGTTCATCTCGAACCGTGGCGTTGAATTGAAATGCGGATCTTGAATCACTCACGATCAATTATGAGAGATATTGATTTGAGTGGGAGCGCACTTTAGAATTAATTCTTTTAATTCTTAGTGCAAATTAATTATGGACACTGTCTAAGTGTGATTTGCATAATAGTTGTAGAAGAATGGCTCGCGTTTCCACCTTCCCTGTTAAAATTGAATAAGCTGTTAAATATCTGGTTAAAACTTTACGGTTGGTAACGTAATGTGAGGATTGTCCTCAAGAGTGCCGAGAAGGACTTGTCCTATCGCATGTTTTCGGTATTCTCCCGCTAATGCAATGGATCATGTGACTCTCGTCCATCGATCCAAAAGCTAGAATTCCGTTTTTTAGTCAAGTGCAATATGTTTGCTTCCATGAGACCCGAACTTCGAAAGTTTGGATAGTTATGTGATATTCATGGAATCTGAAAATCATTTTCAGAGACAGACAAAGGCTAAAAGATTTGAGATATCCAAAGCAATGTTTGTTTGCAAACTATTAGTAAAGGAGTTTACTATGCATTAGACTGATAAGAGAGGGATCCAGAAGAACGCCTGTCATATGATGAAAGGTGAATAAAACAAACAACTTAAAGAGAAAGGAAGTGTCCGAAGGGTGTTACTGAAACTTTCACGCCTTGGAAGTCCGGGGCTAACTCCACTCTTAAGTTGGATGCTTCTTCTGAGAGTAGGAGAAATACTGAAAGTTAAACTATTAGAAGTATGAAGGCAGAAGGAAAGAAGACTGGAATATCCAGCTCATGTATGAAGGTCATACAAGTTTTTGATGTATAGAAGGCTGGTCAAAGATATAGTTCTTGGGAATTATGGTTAAACATGTTAATCACTGATTCTTGGGTATTGTGAGTTAATCACAAAGATACCCGCTCGATTGCATTCTGTTGCAACTCGATGTAATAACTACTATGGCCTGAAAGACTAGCCAGGGATGAGGTTTTGATACACGCTGGGAATATAGTAAATGGTACTATACTTTCCATCGGTGTATTACCATATGTATTTATTTTCATAAATCATTTTAGAGTTTTACATACTCTAGCCCTTTGCATAAGGTATCTTGCAAGAAGGTTGTTCATAAGAGAACTTTTGATGTTCGGTGATATGAATAACATAAGGGCCATACTTTCATTGTGAATGAGATGTATGTTATGAATATTGATAATAATACATTACCTCTATATTTACTTTTATAATTCATTTAGAGTTTCATATACTCTAGCCCTTTGCATAAGGTATCTTGCAAGAAGGTTATTCATAAGAGAACTTTTGATGTTCGGTGTTATGAATAACATGAAGGGCCATGCTTCCATCCAGGATGGGATGTATGTTGTGAATATTGATGGTAATATGATACATCCATAACACTGACGCTAAATGTCGCAAGACTAAAAGAATACCACATATGTGTGGCACTACATTTGGTCGCATTGGAGAAACCCGCATGGAAAAGTCCATTATGATGGATTTTGAAGTCGTTTGATTTTGAATCATCCGACACTTGCAACTTTCCTCTGAAAAGTGAAGTGACTGAAATACCGTTCACAGGCCATAAGGAACGAGCAAAGAACATATTGGTGATCATACATTATGATGTGTGTAGTCCAATAAATGTTGTTGCAAGTAGTGGATTTATCTATCTTCAGAAATGACTCAAGTAGATATATGGATATTTACTTGATGAGACGTGAGTCTGGATCTTTTGAAATCATTCGAAAGGTTTTCAAAATGAAGAAGAAAATTATGTTTCTACAATTCGATTCGAGAAAGGAATATTTGAGTTACAAGTTTAGCAAATGTCTGATGAGTTGTGAAAGGGGTTTCATAACTTACACCTCCCGGAACACCACTGCAAGTGGAAAGTCTGTGAAGATGTAATCGAACCATTTATGACATGGTAAGATCAAAGATGACATAAATAGATTTGCCATTATCCCTTTTAAAGAGTGATGCTTTAGAGACTGTGGCTTTTACACTGAAAAGAGCTCCATCGGGTCTGTTGAAATGATGCCATGGTATGGTACGCCCAATCATGTTATATCTTCTCTTAACATTTGGAATATGGGGCTTGTGTAAAAGGTTACAAACCTATTCCAAATCAGACAAGTGCTACTTTGTAAGGTTATCCCAAGTCATTGGGTATTCACCCACCACTATACCGAGGCAAAGGTTTTTGCCGCAAAACGGTATGATTTTAAAGAGAATAGTTCTTACAAAAGGTGAGTGGGAGGACAGTGCAACTCGACGAGATAACCAGTATCTTCGTCATCAGATCAAAGGAAAGGAACCTTGGAAGTGATTCCGGAGTTTCCTACTGCGACTGATACGGAAGTCTCTACAATAAAATGTATGGACTTCGGTCGAACTTGCAGCTGAACCATGTAGGAAAAGACTCGTGCAAACCTATCAGGTGCGCAAACGAGATATTGTTGTTAGACAACAGTATACCTACAATACACAAGGAAGCGTTGATGGGCCCTGACTTCGGAATTGGCTAAATGGCAATACAATCCGAGATAGTTTCCATATAAGTGATTCAAGATTAAAATCTTGATACACCTTTCGGAAGACTTAGAGTCTAAACGAATATTTTTGGAACTAAAAACTGATACGGATAAAATCTTTTATCCATAAAGCTCGACTTGTTGCAATAACAAGTTCAAGGAGTTGACTACGATGAGATTGTCTCACCGTAGCGATGCTTAAAGTCGGTTCGGGTTGAACTAGCAATTAATACATATTTCAATCATGAGATATGAAACATGGATGACAAAAGGATTTCCATCTGATGGAAATGAAACCTAGGACTTGTATGTGATACAGTCCAAAGTAATTTGTCGATCCAGAGGATGCTAGTAGGTATGCAAACTTCAGAGTTCCAGCGATGGACAGAAGAGAGCAAAAAGGAGTTGGATTCTTCGTGTTTTGATGAAATGGTCAAAGGGGTTTGACTTCATCAATGGGTAACAA
This sequence comes from Elymus sibiricus, assembly GCA_039707655.1. Taxonomy (NCBI): domain Eukaryota; kingdom Viridiplantae; phylum Streptophyta; class Magnoliopsida; order Poales; family Poaceae; genus Elymus; species Elymus sibiricus. The sequence continues at coordinate 333,218,406 of CM077663.1, read as the reverse complement.
AGATGCTTGTGATTCAAGAAATTAAGTGGGAGCATAATAATATTTCTAAAAACCTTGTGTGCTTGACACATTGTTAATTGGAAATAAAATTTCTTGACACGAATTATTACTTCATTTAAAAATAGTTTTTTGATGAAGTACTTAGGCTAAATAGCCTCAATATTAGGCATGATGATCTATGGAGATAGATTTACCTAATGGGGCAAAGCAATGAATACATATTGACAAGGTGCTAAAACCTTTTAGCATTTAAAACGCCAAGGAGTGATTCTTGCCGAAGTCACATGGAAAGAGTTTTGCAAGACTCGGTGTCTCAAAACACTGATGAGCAAAATACATGATGGTGATTCCACACACTCTTGTGTTTGGATTAATCATGTATTCCATGGTATGTAAAAACAACCAGATATGTCCAATACTCCAAAGTTGTTGCGAGTATAGATACCGAAGTGACCAAAGTACTGATCATGGGACAACAGTGAAAGATGTCATTGAGTACTAGAGCAGTACTAATGACATGTTTTCTCGCAAGCAGAGATTATGAAGTGCTCGTTGTAAGTAGTTACATCGATACAGTCTTCATCAATGCTCCATGCGATTTTTGATTTAAGTTAAGGGTTTTGTGTAATACACAACATGGTGGCATGGTAGTTGGAAATTGTTCCAAACAAGATATTGTGGCGAATTCTATAACAAAGGCTAAGTATGTTGACGCTTTAGAAGCGACAAAGAAGTTGTTGAATCATATAGTTCATTCATGAACTTAGTATGGTTCCAAGATGGCTTTGGTCTATGGGACACTATTGCAGATAGTTGCTCCATAGCTCAGTCTGAGGAATCAGGTTTCGACCAATGATTCACACATATGCAAAGCCAAGTCCACACAAAATATGAATTTTGTGAAAGCGTGAAAACGCAAGGATATGCAAAGTTACACACGGAGCTGAAGTCATCAGATCCGTTGGACATCAGGCTATACCACATGCGAAGCATATTTTACACCAGTGTGCCACGGGTGTAAAGTGCATTAGCATTAACTAGATTATTGACTCTAGTGCAAGTGGGAGTCTGTAGGAGATATGCCCTAGAGGCAATAATAAATGTTATTGATTATCTCCCTGTTCATAATTAGGTTTATGTTCCATGCTATAACTGCTATGGTTCTCGAGTCTGCAATAACCATGAGGCTCGGAGGAAGACTCATATGCACGTGTGGAATAATAAACGATAAAATGTATTCCTAGTCTGGCCTCTAAGACTGGCTCAAGTATTGCATGATGATCCTGTTTTCCTGATCATGGGCATGGCTATGCCGGCAATTTTGAGGGCACAATGTTAGAAGAACATTTGTGTTGAATCGACCCGAATTGATGTTATGCTATGAGATACATTCGTCACAAGTTAAATGGTTTATAACACAGAGATGGTTAACGTTTGCATGATTCCTTAGACCATGAGAGTATCGAGTTTCTTCATGCTTGCTTCATGAACTTTGGGGTTTGTTAAACGTCATCCGTAAATGGGTGGCTATTACGGCGGCTTACGGGTTCATGGAAAAGTATGGCAAGTAACTTGATAGCTCAAGATTGGGATTTGGTCCTCCGACGATGGAGAGATATCTCTGGGGCCTCTCGGTGTTACGGTGTCCATCATCGTTTGGCCAGACACTTTGTGATTTGATCACGGGGATGCCGGAACACGGGAACGAGAAAAGAGAACAATACCGGTAACGAGGTAACTGGCATAGTGGACAAGTTGTTGATCCATGGGGATGCCAACATGTCTCACCTCGGGTATTTGTAACATATCGCGAAGCAACAGGAATAGCACACGGCAACTGGAGGTTCACTCGAATATTCATTCGTGTGGGTATAGGGGTCAATATGGGTGTCCACGGCTCCGATGTTGATCATTGATCGGAAGGGGTTCCGGGTCATGTCTATACTTCACCGAACCTATAGGGTCACACGCTTAAGGGTCATCTATCTGTTGAATACTAGACAGGGAGTCTGAGAGAAATTCACCGAAAAAGTTTCGGAGACAACGGAAGAGTTCCGGAGAGAGAACACCGGAAGAGTTTCGGTAAAACCGAAAAGTTGTTTCGGAGTGTACCATTAAGTCAAATTGGTTTCGGCACATGCCTGGAAATTATTGGAGGGTACCAGAATTGTTCCGGTAACTTCTGAGATTTTTCAGAGACAAAAACCGGAAATGTTCCGGACTGCCGGAACCGCTTTAGTTGCTTTTCACAGATGAAAATCACTAAACTGAAAAGTTGTTTCAGGGGATACCATAAAGTCAAATTGGTTTCGGCACATGCCTGATAATTCTTGGAGGGTGCCAGAATCGTTCTGGAAACTTTCTGGAATTTTCCGGGATGAAAACCGGAAATGTTCCGGAGCTGCCGAAACCGCTTCAGATGCTTTTCGCAGATGAAAATCACTAAACCGGAATTGTTTCGGAACGCGTTGAAAATTATTTTAGTGGATACTGGAAATGTTCTAAGCCCACATAAATATTTTCAGTTCGATCAGACGCTGAAAAATGTCGTCGTGAATAGTGAAATCAGCTTTATGGTTACTTTTTGGAAAGCCACCTTTTTGGGATTTTGCTCCAAAATATCTTGGAGATGACATGGATGGATGTGGCTGAAATTTCAGCCCCTCCACCCCTCCTTCTCCTATAAATAGAGGTGGAGGGAGCTGCCCAAAATCATCCCTTCTCACATACAAGTGCCATGCATGATCTGGCTTTCTCTCTCCCTCCCAGCGAAATAGTTTCGTAGAGCCGAAAGGCTGTCTGGGTTCCGGTGGGAACTAGTTCTGGATGGCAAAGCCCTGCCGGATAGATGACACCGTATGTGTGCAACTCTGTAGAGAGATCGTAGTTTCGGTCTTAGTTCGAGAGTGCCTCTCGAAGGGCTGTCCGAGTGACTGTCCGAGTTTTGAAGGTCCTCCCGAAGGGCTGTCCGTGACACCGTCCGGGGGACTGTCCGACCACCTCCCGGAGGGCTGTCCGAGGGGCAGATGAGGGTATACATCCTCGCGGTTGGGAGGTTGTAAATCCTAGCTGCGGGGATCTGCACCGCCGATTGTCATCGACTCTACTTCCGCTGCGCTACGAGTCGGTAACGAAAAAGATCAAACCTTGTATGCAGTCTCCATAGTGGTCCTGGGCTGGTGCGTAGGTCAGATTTTTTTTGTTTTCTGCTGCGTTACCCTACACGGTAAGCACGCCGCCGTCGAGCGGTTTGGTCGCGGTGCCCTTTGCCCTCGCGGGGTTGTTCTTCGTCCGAACGGCTCGGCTTGTCGATGCCCGTTCGGATCGAGAGGAACGGCGCGGCCATCACGGCGATGCTACTTTGTCGTCGAGCCCGAGGGCCTTCTCCGGTGATCTTTCTGCTTTTCTTTTGATTTAGGGTTCTTGGGGGGAGGGGTTAAAAAAAATTATGTTTCTTTCTTTTGCTATTTCTATGCCACCGAAAATCCTAAGCCTACTAGCTCTGATACCATTGATAGAACTGTTGGATCGTGTAGGCTAGGAGTAAACAGTGATTCACCTCTGATCTGTGAATTGAGTGAGAGAGAGATGGGGAAGAGGACTACCTTCTCCTTGCTGTGATGAACCCGGCGGGATTGACATGGTGGTGAGGTGGTGGTGGTGACGGTGAGTGGGCTGTGGCGGCGGTGCTTCCCGTCACAACAGCGCAAGTCCTAGATCGGGTCGGGTGTATCGGTGGGGAGCCTGGCAACGCGGTGAACCTCGTACTGTGTGCCGCCGGCCCCCACCTCTTTATGTAGCGCTGTGTGACAGGGGGCCGTCAACCATATTGCGGTTGGGCGCCCCCGATCAGGGCGCGGATCTAAGGGGTCCGGTGGGCCGTTGGGCCCACACGGGAGAGATCAATCCAACAGGACGAGCTCCTGAGCTCGCCTCGCATGGTTCTTCGCGAGCCCGCATGCATGCACGTGTTCCAGTCACGCACCGCTCGCGCCCCACTATCGTGCTACATGCCCGCGTCGCCGCTCCGACCAGCACCACACCCCCACACCTCGTCGTGCTTCGCCTCCATGGCCAAGCAAAGCTTCTTCTCGTGCCTGAGCAGGCGAGCACATGTGACACTGGCGAGTAGCAGCCGCTCACTCCCGCGCTCACATGTTTTCTGCACCCCCGTCGTGGGTCAGTAGTCGCCATGGCCGCTGCCCCACTCGTCGGCGTCGTCGCTGAATTCCTCCGTGCGCAGCCAGGAAGAAGGCATGCCTTTTGCTCGTGTTCATATTGATTGATGCCCAACTTTCAACGACAACACCACCTAGCCGAGCTGGTCAGCGAGCTTGCTTTCCACCCGGGTGACCAGGGATCAAATCCAAGTGGCCGCGATATATTTTGTTTCGGCGATTTTGCTTCTTCGGAGGATTAGCTCCTGCCGTTATTAATATAGATCCGGATGCTCCTTTATAGCACAAATGCACAACAGTGGCGGATCCAGGATTTGAAAATTGGGTGTTCATTTTTTCCGCAAAGTAATATCTAAAAAGTCCATGTATGTAGTAAGAACCTTTTCTCCAATAATAATGACAATACCTATAGAAAATAACAAAAAATGAAGATTATTTTCTACACAATCATAAAATATGTCATGGCTGAAACAAGATATTTGTGTTGTTGGACGACAGGTTTGAGACCAATTTATATGAATAGACATGATGTTTATTGCACAAACTGCACCACTGCATTTACATGTACCTAATCTAGATCATATATATATATATATATAATTCCTTGACCCCAAGTGGATCCGCCACTGATGCACAACCATCCTTACCGGTTAGCCTAGCGCACACACATACTGGAACTCTGGTTTCGAATCCCATACTCTCTTCCTCTTGTTCCTTTATTTATTTTATTTTTCTGCACACAGCACACACACTTGGGCTGAATTCTCTTGGGCCGCTGTACTTTGCTAAAATTTGGCCCATGCATTTTTTTTCCTGCTGCGATTTTGTCAATAATCAAGAAATGCATTATTACAACTTTTGCCACTGTTTTTAAAATGCCTATAACTAGATATTCATTCATCCAAATAAAACTTGTCATATATGCAACATGATTAGAATTTTGTCTAGTTTCACAATATCCAACTTTCATCCATGTTTAAATGTTTAAACTTGCTCATTGCATTAATTTGTATAAATGCCGTGTTGAAACGGTTTGTTGCATATCTATACCGTAGCTCCATTTAAAATGATCTACATATGTAACTTGCTTACAAAACGTGTAGAATAACATGGTGCACTTTATTTTCCTGTTTAACAAATATAAAATATGTTGAGAACAGATCTAGACCAAATTCATAATTTGCATATGAGGTCGTTCGGAAATGCTATATGTTGCTTCCGGCCTCATTTAAAATGCTAGATGATGTAGTTTGCTTATGCTTCACCTCTTGCCATGTTTAACAACATTTAATATTGCCGTGTACCTAAACGGGAGTGAACTAAATGATTCAAACGTGGAATTTTGTCAATACGCAACTCGTTGCATATTGTGCTTCACTTAATGTGTAATGTTTGATTGTTGTGATTGCCATGCCTTGCATATTTAAATGGACATGCATCATATTTGTTTGCACATCAAATCATGAATATGTTGGGGTGTATCGTGTGTTGATTGATTGTTTATGGATTGCTTCTTCTCGATAGAGTTCCGAAAGCGTTCGGAGTGTGCGGATTCGTTCGACTACGTCCCGTTCATCTACTTCATTGATTCGTTCTTCTTCCAAGCGGGATCACAGGCAAGATGACAATTTCCCTGGATACCACTACTATCATTGCTATGCTAGTTGTCTCGCTTCTATAGTTATATCTCGTTACCTACCACTTGTATGTCAAGTCTCCCAACATTGCCATGAAAAGACTCTAACCCCTCCACATCCCAGCAAACCATTGTTTGGCTAAGTTACCCTCTTATAGCGTTGCTAGTTGCAGGTGCAGGTGGATCCATGTGATAACATGGGTATCTTGGGATATCACACCTTATTATTGTTATTTAATTTAATGCATCTATATATTGGTAAAGGGTGGAAGGCTCGACCTTTTCTCTGGTTATTTGTTCCACTCTTGCCGCCTTAGTTCTGAGTTCCGGTGTTATGTTCCATATTGAGTGCTCCTAACATGCTTGGGGTTGTTATGGGGACCCCCTTGATTTTTGTTTTGGGATAAAACTCGTCTCGCAAGGCACAACATTGGTAATGTTTGCTTAATAACAACTAAAATTTGCATAGGGCATGACCACCCCGTGGATAATTAATCAACAACCCGGGCCTGTGCTCCTCATGAGTGTTGGTCCAAACGGGCAGACCGCGGGCCACCACGGGGAAACCCGGGGTTTGGTTTTACTCGTAGGCTTTCCCATCTGGTAGTGCCCTGAGAAAGAGATACACTCGACTCCTATTGGGATCTGGCCTGCCGGGCGGCCTTGCTGGATTTGTTTTACCCTTCTCGAATGTCTTGTGCACGGGATTCCGAGGATACTTTGGGCTATCTTGAGGTTCAGGTTTTCCACCCGGAATTCTGAGGGTACTACGGGCTATCCCGCGGTTGAGGTTTTCCACTGCAGCTTGTGGCTAGTTTGTGATGGATGAGTTGGAGCACCCCTGCAGGGTTAAATCTTTTTGAGAGCCGTGCCCACGGTTATGTGGCAACTTGGAAATTTTATAATATCCGGTAATAGAAAACTTGAAGCAAACCCAATTAAAAAATACACCAACCGTGTGCGTAACCATGACCGTCTCTTTTCAAGGGAGTTTGGAAAGAGAACACGGTGGAGTTATGATTGACTCGTAAGTAGGTGTTCAGGATCACTTCTTGATCATTATTAGCTCACGTCCGTTTATGCGTAAATCACTCTTCTTATTCTTGTACTCATAAGTTAGCCACTCAAATAAATGCTTACTGCTTGCTGCAGCCTCACCACTTAACCATACCTCACCCATTAAGCTTTGCTAGTCTTCATACCTTGGAAATGAGATTACTGAGTCCCTATGGCTCATAGATTACTACAACAACAGTTCAGGTACAGGTAATGCGATGCTTTGACGTGAGAGTGATGCTTGTTTGATTTGGAGTTCTTCTTCTTCTTCTTCTTCTTCTTCGATCTAGGATGGGTTCCAGGCCGGCAACCTGGGATAGCAAGGATGGATGTCATTTTTATCGTTTGATTTCGTCCGTAGTCAAACCCTGCTCTTCTGTATGGTGATTGAATGTATTGTTGTATTTGAGATGATCATGATTTAGCTTGTGGCGACTGTAAGCCAATTCCATATAGTCATCTCCTCTTTACATGTACTTGTAACGATATCCATTCTTGCAAAACGACGAGATGCGCTTCTATCCCTATCGAGGCCCTCGAGCCAATATAAGGATAGGACCGCATCTTGGGTGTTACAGTAAATGATTTCCCACAAGTCGGGATGAGCTTCGAACGAAAAATAAAAAAATGGGGGAGGCCAAATGAGCCCACCAAGAAAAAGAAAAAGAAAGAAAAATAAAGAAAGGAAAAAAATGAAAGAAAAAAAGGAAAAGAAAAAAAGAAGAAGAAAAAGAAAAGAAAAAAGAGAGAAAAAAAAAGAGAGAAGGGACACTGCTACTAGCTCTTTTTCCACACTTGCGCTTCAAAGCAGCACCATGTTTTTCATATAGAGAGTCTCATGTATTGTCACTTCCATATGCTAGTGAGAATTTTTCATTATAGAACTTGGCTTGTATATTCCGATGACGGGCTTCCTCAAATGCGAGAGGTCTTCATGAGCAAGCAAGTTGGATGCATACCCACTTAGCTTTAGTCCAGCTTTCATACACTTATAACTCTAGTGCATCTGTTGCATGACAATCCCTACTCCTTGCATTGATATCTATTGATAGGCATCTCCATTGCCCGTTGATACGCCTAGTTGATGCGAGACTTTCTTCTATTCCACCTATATGCTATATCCATGGTTCACGCTCATGTATTGAGTAAAGTATAAAAAGCTGAAGCGCGTTAAAAAGTACGATCCAATTGCCTGACTTAATACTGTGGTGCTTGCCATTTGTATTTATGTGGTGAACACGGAGTCATGCCATGCTAATATGATAAAATGAATGGGGGGGGGGGGGTAAACATTCATTGAGGATCATATATTTTGAAAGTTGATGATTGTGTTACTTATGCTTATGGATATTACTATGTTAATGTTTATTGATTCATCGTTTCTCAATGATCATACATGCAAACGATTACATGTTGGGTAGCATGTCACATCAAAAATTCTGTTTTTATTATTTACCTACTCGAGGACGAGTAGGAATTAAGCTTGGGGATGCTGATACGTCTCCAACGTATCTATAATTTTTGATTGTTCCATGCTATTATATTATCATTCTAGGATACTTTTAAGCATTTACTTGATAATTTATATTATTTTTTAGCACTAACCTATTAACCCAGTGCCAAGTGTCACTTACTGTTTTCTGCATGTTTTTGGCTTTTCAGGTTTAGAGTACCAAACAAAGTCCAAATACCCCGACACTTTTTGATGATTTTTTCTGGACCAAAAGAAGACCTGGAAGCTTCGGGAGAAGACCAGAGGCCGCATGAGGGCCCCACAAGCCAACAGGGCGCGCCCAGGGTGTGGCCGCGCCCTGATGGCTTGTGGCCGCCACCCGAATCCTCCGACCACGTTCTCTGGCCTATAAATTCACATGTATTCCAAAAACCCTAGGGGAGCTCCCAAAAATCTTTTTCCGCCGCCGCAAGTCTCTGTTCCGCCGCGATCCCATCTGGAGCCCTGTTCCGGTGCCCTGCCGGAGGGGGATCAATCACGGAGGGCCTCTACATCAACCTTGTTGCTCCCATGGTGATGTGTGAGTAGTTCACAACAGACCTACGGGTCCGTAGTTAGTACCTAGATGACTATCTCTCTCTCTATGTTCTCCAATGCCATGATTATTATAGCTTCATAATTCTTTCCGATCTATCGGTTTAGTTTGGCCTACTAGATTGATTTACCTTCAAGTGTGAGAGGTGCGTTGTAGTGGGTTCAATCTTGCGGTGCTCAATCCCGGTGACAGAAAGGGACATGACACGTATTGTAATGCAACCACCAAAGGTAAAACGATGGGGTTCATTCATTTTAATTGGATTTACTTTGTCTACATCATGTCATCATTCTTCAAGCATTAGTCTTTTTTTACTTAATACTCTAGATGCATGCTGGATAGCGGTTGATGGATGGAGTAATAGTAGTAGATGCAGTCGGGAGTCGGTCTACTTCTTTATGGACGTGATGCCTATATGCATGATCATTGTCGTGAATAAATATTGCATAACTATGCGTTTTTCTATCAATTGCCCAACAATAATTCTTTTACCCACCATATGCCTTCTTCGAGAGAGAGAAGCCTCTAGCGAACACTATGGCCCCCGGGTCTATTCACACATATATTTACAAACGCTTTCAATACCTTGTTGCCATTATTTACTTTTTATTTATTTTATATTTATATTTATAAAACTATCTATCTATCACTACTTATCGTTTGCAAGTAACGAGTTCAAGGGGATTGACAACCCTCTTGCCCGCGTTGGGTGCAAGTGTGTGCTCTTTTGTGTGTAGGCACTGAAGACTGGAAATTGCGTGGTTCTCCTATTGGTTCGATAACCTTGGTTCTCACTGAGGGAAATACTTATCTATATTGTGCTGCATCATCCCCTCCTCTTCGGGAAAAACCCAACGCATATCACAAGTATCACTGACGCTTGACGGTGTCGAGACCCTCGTCGAAATCGGCCACCTGGGTGCCGAGCTGCTTGACTTCTGTAGACAACGAAGAAATTTTTTGGAGGAGCTCCTCCAACGTTTCTTGCACCCCTTCTGAAAGGACGTGGATGTCGCCTAGAGGGGGGGTGAATAGGCGCTTTAAAATAATTACGGTTTAGGCTTGAACACATGCGGAATAAAACTAACGTTTAATATGTCAAGCACAAAACCTAAAACAACTAGGCTCACCTATGTGCACCAACAACTTATGCTGAGCAAGATAAACAACTAAGTGATAGCAAGATATAAAGCATGAAACAATATGGCTATCACAAAGTGAAGTCCATAAGTAAAGGGCTCGGGTAAGAGATAACCGAGGCACGCGGAGACGACGATGTATCCCGAAGTTCACACCCTTGCGGATGCTAATCTCCGTTCGGAGCGGTGTGGAGGCACAATGCTCCCCAAGATGCCACTAAGGCCACCGTAATCTCCTCACGCCCTCGCACAATGCAAGATGCCGTGATTCCACTAAGGGGCCCTTGAGGGCGGTCACCGAACCCGTACAAATGGCAACCCTTGGGGGCGGTCACCGGTACCCGTACACTTTGGTAACCCTTGGGGGCGGTCACCGGTACCCGTACAAATTGCTCAGGGCAATCTCCACAACCTAATTGGAGACCCCGACGCTTGCCCGGAGCTTTGCACCACAATGATTGAGCTCCAAGCCACCACCAACCGTCTAGGGCGCCAAAGCACCCAAGAGGAACAAGCTCTAGGGTGCTCAAACACCCAAGAGTAATAAGCTTCTCAACTTCTCACTTCCACGTATCACCGTGGAGAACTCAAACCTATGCACCAAATGCAATGGCAAGGGCACACGGAGTGCCCAAGTCCTTCTCTCCCAAATCCCACCACAACAACAAATGTTATGGAGGAAATGAGAGGAAGAACGAAGAAGAACACGAAGAACTCCAAGATCTAGATCCAAGGGGTTCCCCTCACTTAGAGGAGAAAGTGATTGGTGGAAATGTGGATCTAGATTGAAAGTTAGCAAGCTCAAAGAAGGTCAACAATGGGGGGCAAACTCGAGCTGAAGAGATAAGAACCATTGGGGAAGAAGACCCCCTTAAATAGGTGGGGGGAAATCCAACCGTTACCCCCACAGCCCGCACACAAGCGGTAGTACCGCCCCTGGGAGCGGTACTACCGCCCACCAGTAGAACTGAGCAGCAGTAGAAAAGGCGGCGGTAGTACCGCTTGGTACTACCGCCACTACTACCGCTGCGGCTGCAGGGCTGGCGCGGGACACCAGACAAGTGTCTGGAGCTGTCTGGTGCCTCGCGCGAGTTCCCCGAGCCACCCCACTTCCCCCCAGCGGTACTACCACTGGCGAGGGCGGTAGTACCGGCTATAAGCGGTACTACCGTGCTGGCCAGAGCGGTACTACCGCGGGAGAGAAACAAAGAACCCAAGCAACCAGATGGATACAGTAACACCAGAACTGCCATAACCTTCGCATATGAGCTCCGAATTGAGTCAATTCAAGCTTGTTGGATTCAGGACGACAAGAGCTATCCAACAACGAATGGTTATCTTAGGAATAGGCAGTATAGAAATGCCAATGATATAGAGATGTGACACCTCTATGAATGAAGAACTGGCAAAAACTCCAACATCGAAAACATCATAGAAGATGCATATGGACTCCGTTTTCGATGAACTTGAGCTTGTCATGAAGCTGACCATAAGCTCAAGAACCCACATAGAGAAAATCCAACCAAGAACCAAGAAAGATGATGATGCCAAGAATGCAATGGTTTGAGCTCTCAACGAACGATACGATCAAGCTACTCACTTGAGAGCCCCCCTTGATAGTACGGCTATCGATCCTATAACCCGGTCTCCCAACTACCACCATGAGACCGGTAAAATAGAAAACCCTATCAAGGTCAAACCTTTGCCTTGCGCATAGTCCACTTGTGCTAGATGATGACGATCTTGTCCTTCTCAAGATGGACCACCTTTCTTGATTGCGTCGGCTCGATGAAGACTAGTAGATTGCTCCCCCATACTCCACTATGGGTGAGCCACTCTTCGGCACATCTTCACAAGTCCATTGTCGCCACAATGGACGGCAAGCTTCAAGCATGATCTCTCCATGATGATTCACTTGAACTTGCACACCGCAACCTTGATGGCGATCACCACTTGATGTCATCTTCCATGGGTTGTATGGGATCTTCCTCTTGATGCAATCCCATGGAAATATACCTAACCCTACAAAGAACACTCACGTAGACCATGGGTTACTACACAAAGCGTAATGAACAATGCTTATCATACCATGGGATCACTTGATCCCTCTCGGTATATCTTGTACGCTTTGTGTGTTGATCAACTTGGTTCACTCTTTGACTTAGTCTTGATCAACCTTGTATCTTATCTTCTCTCTTCATAAAGATGATGTCTTAAAGGTAAACATGAGTGCTCACACAATCTTCTTCTTCAATTCATGCTTGCAATAAGCTCAACTCTCACATGACCAATCTTTGGATAAAACCTTGAATACCACCTTCGTCACCATATAAACTCCTTGAAACCAATAGATGGACTCCAAGAAGTACCTGTCGGTGTCAAAACCGGCAGATCTCGGGTAGGGGGTCCCGAACTGTGAGACTTGGATCGATGGTAACAAGAGACGAAGGGGACAAGGTTTTACCCAGGTTCGGGCCCTCCTATGGAGGTAATACCCTACGTCCTGCTTGATTATATTGATTGTATGGGGATTACAGAGTTGATCTACCTCGAGATCAAGTAACTAAACCCTAGATGAGTTCTGTCTCCCTACACCCTAAAACCCTCCGGCTTATATAGACGCCGGGGGTACCTAGGTCTTACACATAGTCGGTTGCACATTAAAGGGAGAAATCGTGCCTATCTACTGTCAACATCTTGGAGGACACGCCATGGCTCCTTCAACCTTCCTCCTGGGCGACCGGGCCCCTGATCTTCTAATGCTCATCGAGTGGCCCGTATAGTCCGGCCCATGAGAAACAGGTCGGCTATCCGAAGACCCCTTAAACCAGGACTCCCTCAGTAGCCCCCGGACTAGCCTCCAACGCCGAGGTATATTCGGACAGTCTTGTATCTCTTCGGCTTGCGAGGCGAGTCCCTCCATCCTTCTTGTTCGGCAGCCATCCTATCATCGGCGAAATCCCAAACGTCGCGGGATTACCGGTTTCACAGTGTTTCTTGGACTTCACGCATCGTGGGAAGACGAGCAGTTCAGTGGCTTTTTACAAAACTACCCTTAACACAAATGAAGCACCGCCCATTTAAACAAACTAAGCCGCGATCCAAGCCACACCTCCTTCTTCTTCTCCAACGAAAAAATCCTCCAGCGAAAAGGTCTCCACCAAAGATGATGAGCGCCCCCAGTTCCTCCTCGGATCCTTACGGATCCCGTCCTGGGGATTGGACTAACTACTCCGTGTCGCTCTTTCGACTTCGCAACCTCGAGACCCAAGGGTACCTTCCTTCCTCGGATCTGACAGCCGTCCGCGCCGGTTTGACGTCATTCAACAGCGAGGCTCTCGCGGAGAATTTCCCCCATCCGCGTAAGGGGGAGCACGTATGTTTTGTGCCATTCCTCCTGCGAGGTCTCGGGTTTCCCATTCATCCGTTCCTGAGAGGGTTACTGGTGTTCTATGGGATCCAACTCCACCACCTCACCCCAGGGTCTATTCTGCATATCTCGGGCTTCGTCGCCCTTTGCGAAATGTTCCTAGGGTGCGAGGCACACTTCGAGTTGTGGAGAAAATACTTTTGTCTTGTTCCTCGCACTCGGGACAAGACAATTTTTGAGGTCGGCGGGGCCGAAGTATGCCGCATAGCGGGGACGGGATACCCCGTGGGGATGCCAAAGGAATCCAAACTATGGACTTCGGAATGGTTTTATATCGAGGATGTCCCCTTATTGATGGGGAACGTTGCATGGGAAACAAAAAATTTCCTACGCACACACAAGATCTATCCATGGTGATGAGCATCTACGAGAGGGAGAGTGAATCTACATACCCTTGTAGATCGCTAAGCGGGAAGCGTTAAGAAACGCGGTTGATGTAGTCGAACGTCTTCGTGATCCAAATCACCGAGCGTCCCGCGATCCAATCACGATCCGTCCCGATCAAGTACCGAACGGACGGCACCTCCGCGTTCAGCACACGTACAGCTTGATGACGATCTCCGCCTCCTTGATCCAGCAAGAGAGAGCGAAGAGATAGACGAGTTCTCCGCCAGCACAACGGCGTAGTGGGGGTGGTGGTGGAGCTGTTCCGACAGGGCTTCGCCTAAGCACCGACAAAAACAGATTTGAGGAAAACCGTATAGACGGGGGGAGAGAGGGCTGCACCGTGGCTTAGGGTGTTTGGCCCTCTCTCCCCTCTAGTATATATAGGAGGGAGGGGAAGGGGGCTGGCGCCCTAGGGTTTCCCCCCTAGGTGCGGCCGAACCAAGGAGGAGGAGGTGGACTCCTCCACTTTTCCTTGTCCAATTAGGACTCCTTCCTTATTTGTTTCCCCTTCCCTTTTCTTTGGGGTTTTTCCTTCCCACTTAATTCCAGCCGCATGGGACTTATAGGGCTGGCTTGACCAGCCCACTAAGGGCTGGTGCAACTCCCTTTAGGCCCATGTGGCCTCCCGGCGTGGGTGGCCCCTCCCGATGGCCCTCCGGCACTCCCGGTACACTACCGGAAATACCCGAAACTTTTCCGGTGGCCAAAACGGAACTTCCTATATATCAATCTTTACCTCCGGACCATTCCGGAGCTCCTCGTGATGTCCGTGATCTCTTCCGGGACTCCGAACAACCTTCGGTCACCAACATGCATAACTCAAATCTACCGAAATGTCACCGAACCTTAAGTGTGCAGACCCTGCGGGTTCGAGAACTATGTAGACATGACCGAGACACCTCTACGGCCAATAACCAATAGCGGGACCTGGATGCCCATATTGGTTCCTACATATTCTACGAAGATCTATATCGGTCGAACCTCTATGTCAAGGATTCAATTAATCCCGTATGCTGTTCCCTTTGTTCTTCGGTATGTTACTTGCCCGAGATTCGATCATTGGTATCTCTATACCTAGTTCAATCTCGTTACTGGCAAGTCTCTTTACTCATTCCGTAATACAAGATCTCATGGCTAACACTTTAGTCACATTGCTTGCAAGGCTCATTGTGATGTTGTATTACCGAGTGGGCCCTGAGATACCTCTCCGTCACACGGAGTAACAAATCCCAGTCTTGATCCATGCCAACCCAACAGACACCCTCGGAGATACCTGTAGAGCATCTTTATAGTCACCCAGTTACGTTGCGACGTTTGATACACACAAGGTATTCCTCCGGTGTCAGTGAGTTGCATGATCTCATGGTCATAGGAACAGATACTTGACATGCAGAAAACAATAGCAATAAACTGACACGATCAAATGCTACGTTTATAGTTTGGGTCTTGTCCATCACATCATTCTCCTAATGATGTGATCCCGTTATCAAATGACATCTCATGTCCATGGCTAGGAAACCTTCACCATCTTTTGATCAACGAGCTAGTTAACTAGAGGCATACTAGGGACACAGTGTTGTCTATGTATCCACACATGTACTTGAGTTTCCAATCAATACAATTATAGCATGGATAATAAACAATTATCATGAACAAGGAAATATAATAATAACCAATTTATTATTGCCTCTAGGGCATATTTCCAACACTTATTTGATCCAGCTCAGAGGGGTCTGCCCGAATACTCCGATGCCCCCTTGAAGAAGAGGTACAACTGGCGCCCGAAGAGCCTGTCCCAAGAAGACATCGTTGAGGTGCAGCGCTTAGCAGCTCGTGTGAGGATACTAGCCCATTATAAGCTGACCATGATAGATGTCATGGACGCCACCATCTCCCGGTGCGTCCAACCCCTTCAACAGAGGATACACCCCTTGTGGTGTTACAACGGGACAAGCAATACTACTCGCTCCCGAAGACTGGGTCCTGCCGATCAAACGGCATTGGCCGCCGCACTTGCCGACCTATACAAAGGAGAGCAAGAAGATTTCATTCAGCGATCGACCAAAGAGGGATACTCAAGACATAATCCCATCGAATGGGTGAGCCTTTCAATCCCGCGACCATAGTTCGGATTCTCAATTTGTCCCTTCTTGACCGAAGTCTTTTATTTTCATGCAAACAGGAATGGAGGAGCTTTATCGAGACAGTCAATTGTCCGGCCCCTCAGTCCGAAGACTATTCCCGTGATGACGATCCGGGCTATCATGAAGACCCAGACCTGTCAATTGAACTCGAAGACGGGGTTTTCTACCAAGAGGGCCTTGACGTCTCCTAGGTGGCCATTATCGCCGATTACCCTGGGTCCTTCCCTTCTCCTGCGACAAGCAAGAAAAAGAACACATCCCGCAAGAGGCAAGTGTCCTCCACTGGCCCTAACGCGCCGGCTTCCACACCCAAATGCCATATATCCGCGCGACATACACCGGCAGCGGCGGCAGCGCCTGGACTGGAAAGCAACAAGGATCCGGCAAATGAGCCCGTCGCGGGGGCGAGTGCGCCTACGAGTTCATCCCAAAGGTATTTCGCTTAATCGCTTGATTTAGTATCATGATTTGATAAGGTCTGACAAGAGACCATTTTGCCAAAATATTCAGGCAAAGAGTTCGGCCGTCACCCGTCGAGGACGTCGCCAGGACGTCCGGCGATGCTCAAGATTCCAGGCCTTCCGCCCATGTCGATCCTGCTGCGGGAGCCCCCACCGTCAATCATGTCCCAGCCGATTCTGGTGACGCCATATCTGTCACCAAATCAGAGGTTGGGAGCGCTATGCATCATCGGCGGCGACGAGAAGCCTTGCGTCATCCGGCCTTTTCCGAACAAGAGTTCGGTGCTCTGCGCACGGCGGATGCACACCTCGGGGCCGCCCGAGCTGGGTTCGGGGAGGCTGTAAAGTTGATATCGTCCAGCCTGCAGGTAAGTAGTTGTTTGTTAAAGTCCGAACACTTGTGTAGACTCAGTAGCCCCCGAGCCTTAAATTGGTCGGTACGACCGAATTAAGGATCCCCGTACTAATTGACTGGTAATGTAGGCCTCGAAGCAGCAGTGCGAGCAACTGGCCAAGGAACTGGAAGCCAGCCGAACACAGGTCGAATCTGTGAAGGCCGAAATGGAGCAAGTGAAGAGCTTTACTCGGGAGGCACACGGTTAGTATATATATTCTGCTGATCTTTAGTATATCCCCATGCTTACGCAAGGGTACTATGTAGCATCTGAATCAATAGGGCAATTACAAAAAGATTTGGATGTAGCCCGAGAATCTCAGCAATATGCCGAGTCCCAGCTGGAAGCTGGCCATCGCGTTTTACAACATCATCTTGAAGAGAAGAACCGCCTGAAGGAGGAGAATAGACAACAAGCCGAACAGATTGAGAACTTAAAGGCTCAATTGGCCCAGGCCCAAGGAGAAAACCAGAATCTACAGAGAGGCATGTTCGGTAAGTGTGATTTTAACATCGGAAAGTATCTCTTATAAGTGATGTGTGATACGCATGCCGTGACTCATATGCAGGTTTATTGTCCGGGCGACCCGAAGAGGAAATCGGATCCTACCAGGGGAATCTGCTGAAGGAGCTGTCCGCCTTTCATGAGCGGGCTCGGAAGGCCATGAAAAGCATGGTGAAGGCACTATGGCCTGCCGAGCAACCACCGGAGGGGATGACCGAACTAATCGATCGCTTCAAGGGAGCCCGAGCTAGGTTCGAGCTGTGGAAGACATCGGCTTGTCGGGAGGGAGCGCGAGAGGCGTGGGCGATCATTAAGACCCGCTATACCGGACTTGACCCCGAGCGTATGGCTCAGGTTGGGCCAGTAGGGTCAGACGGACAAGAAGTGCCGCTCCACCTGGTTTATGACCAGGTGATGCCTGCCGCCCGTCTCTCACAAGAAGATTTCTCCCTGGATACCATCATCAATAATCTCGATCAACAGCCAGATGTATGATCATATGTAGCTATGTACTGAATAATCGAAGGGTTGCTCCATCTATGTTGTAAACTTTGTCTTAACCGGCCATCGGCTTCAGCCTCCCGCACTAAGAGCTTGGGAGTGTTCCTTGTAAACTATCACCCTAGGGGAGGGAATTATGTTCGGGGAACCAGGCAATCCGGCCATGTGGTGCGAACAGACAGAAAGCACACAGGGAGATATGTTATATTACTGCTTAGCGTAAGAAACATCTTCCGAAGAAAATAGTACCCCTATCGATACCTTTCTTCAGGGTTCTACGTAAATCGTAGGAAATAGGCCGTATACTGTTAGTATGCGGCCAAGGGCTTGTGTGAGGGAAGAAGCCCGAATAATGGTCATGACGACCATGGTTGAATCCGTCGTAGCCGATCAATTGTCTACTGAAAATAGCTAGCTTTTGGCTTCACCAGTCTGAGGTACGTATCCGGATGACCTGGTCGTAACAATCGCAGAGGTGCTCCCTTTACCCTCTAGCCAAACAATCGGGAACGTAGAGGGTAAGCACAGGAGCAAGGCAACCCAGCTTGGCAAATTCTTAGTTCGAATTGATGCATAAGATGGCGTAAAAAACGACAAGGAAAGTATGCGTACACAATAAATGTGCATAAGTGCTTATAACATAAAAGCATTGGCTTCGGAAAAGAAGCCCCCTGGTACTGTGTTCGGATTTAGCACTTAAAGGTGTAGGCCGAAAAGCATTAGTACAAGATCGGTCGAACCGAACATAGAGTTGGGAAGAAAAAGAATGCAACCCTGCCAGAAATCAAGGTGGGAGGGAGAAGAAATAACAAAGAAAAGAAAGAAAGAAAAAGGGTAAAAAGTATGACAACACCGGTCTAGCCGTAGAAGCGCCGAAGACGAGTTGCGTTCCATGGGTTTGGTTCAAGGCGGTTGTCCTGCTGGTTCCGAAGACGGTAAGCCCCTCCTGTGAGTACCTCGTCGATGATGAAGGGCCCTTCCCATTTGGGCTTGAGTTTATGCTTCTGCTTCTCCGGGAGTCGTAAGACTAGTTCGCCCACGTTGTACGCTTGTGCCCTGACCTCCCTGCTCTGGTAACGCCGGGCCTGCTGCTGATAAAAGGTAGAACGGGCCCGAGCTATGTCACGCTCCTCTTCCAAGGCGTCCAAGTCGTCCTGCCGATCTAACTCGGCCTCTCTTTCCTCGTACATGTGCACTCTTGGTGCATCGTGAATGATATCACAAGGAAGGACCGCTTCGGCCCCGTAGACCATGAAGAACGGTGTGTATCCCATTGATCTATTCGGGGTGGTGCGCAAGCCCCATAGAACGGAGTCGAGCTCCTCTACCCAATGACAATCGGACTCTTGAAGAGACCGGACCAAACGTGGCTTGATGCAGCTCATTATGAGGCCGTTTGCTCGTTCGACTTGTCCATTAGTCTGCGGGTGATAAACCGATGCGTAATCGAGCTTGATGCCCATCTTTGCGCACCAGTCTTTGACCTCCTGGGCCGTGAAATTGGATCCGTTATCAGTTATTATACTGTGCGGGACACCGTAACGGTGTACCACGCCGGATATAAAGTCGATTACTGGTCCGGATTTGGCTGATTTTACAGGTTTGGCCTCTATCCATTTGGTGAACTTGTCGACCATGACCAGCAAGTATTTATTTTTCTTGGTCCCCCCTTTAAGTGGTCCGACCATGTCCAGCCCCCAGACCGCGAAGGGCCAGGTGATCGGAATAGTCCGAAGAGCTGTTGGGGGCATGTGACACTTATTTGCGAAAAGTTGACACCCCACGCAATATTTGACAAGTGACTGGGCGTCCGCCCGAGCTATAGGCCAAAAGAACCCAGCCCAGAAGGCCTTGCTTACTAAGGCTCTTGCTGCGGCGTGATGACCGCCCATCCCTGCGTGGACTTCGGCTAATAGCTGCCACCCTTCTTCCTCAGATATGCACCGCTGTAGTACTCCGGTGGTGCTCTTCTTGTCTAACTCTCCTTCGTGTACCTTGAAGGCTTTGGAGCGCCGAACTATGCGCCGCGCCTCCGTCTGATCATCGGGGAGTTCTTTGCGAAGGAGGTAGGCGAGGAAGGGGTCGGTCCACTGCGCGATTACTGCCATGACCTCGTGAGCCGAGGGCGTTTCGTCCATGACGGAGCCGCCGGTGATTTGATCGTCTGGTTTGTTTACAGGGGGAACAACCTTGTCTGCACTGGATGGATCGGCGTCCTCTTGATCTGGCCAAACCACAGATGGCTTAAAGAGCCGTTCCAGAAAAGTGTTTGGTGGGACAGGATCACGTTTGGCTCCTATGCGAGCCAGTATGTCGGCAGCTTGGTTGTCGTCTCTAGGGACGTGGTGAAATTCCAGCCCCTCGAACCGTGCGGATATCTTGAGGACAGCGTTTCTATATGCCGCCATCTTTGGATTCTTAGCATCGAACTCACCGTTGACTTGAGAGATGGCCAGATTGGAATCTCCCCGTACCTCCAGCCGCTGTATGCCCATTGAGGCTGCCATCCGAAGACCGTGCAAGAGGGCTTCGTATTCGGCTGCATTGTTGGAGTCGGCATACATGATCTGTAACACGTATCGAACGTTGTCACCTGTGGGGGATGTGAGAACAACTCCAGCCCCCAGTCCGGCCAAAGTTTTGGATCCATCAAAGTACATCGTCCAATGGGAGTATGTACTATATTCTCTGGGGAGTTCGGCTTGTGTCCATTCGGCGAGGAAATCTGCTAATACCTGAGATTTAATAGCTCGGCGTGGTTTGTAGGTAATCTCAAAAGGAAGGAGCTCGATCGCCCATTTGGCTATGCGGCCGGTGGCGTCCCTGTTATTGATTATATCATTCAGGGGTACTTCGGATGCCACCATAACCGAACACTCTTGGAAGTAGTGTCTTAGCTTCCGTGATGCCATAAATACTGTATAGGCTATCTTTTGATAGTGTGGGTATCGGGACTTGCATTGCGTTAGTACTTCTGACACGTAATAGACCGGCTTCTCTATATGGAATTTGTGTCCCTCCTCCTCTCGTTCGACGACGAGCACCGCGCTAACGACTTGGTTGGTGGCCGATATGTATAATAACATGGGCTCACCAGTGCCTGGTGCTGTGAGTATGGGGTTACTTGCCAGGAGTGTCTTAATTTCTTCTAACGCAGCCTTTGCTTCGTCGGTCCATTCAAAATTCTTGGTCCGTTTCAGCAACTTATACAGTGGTAAGGCTTTTTCACCGAGGCGGGAGATAAAGCGACTTAATGCCGCCACGCAGCCCGCCAATCTTTGGACATGCTTTAGCTCTGTAGGAACAACAAGTTTGGATAAGGCGCGGATCTTGGCCGGATTCGCTTCTATTCCTCTATGGGAAACGATGAATCCGAGCAATTTACCAGCGGGAACGCCGAATACACACTTCTCCGGATTGAGCCGAATATCGTATTCGCGTAGGCTGGCAAAGGTTTGCCTTAAATCGTCGATCAGATTGCTAACGTGTTTGGTTTTAATGACCACATCGTCCACGTACGCCTCGACTATTTTGCCAACCTGTTTTTCAAGACAGGTCTGGATCATGCGCTGGTATGTAGCCCCAGCGTTCTTTAGCCCGAAAGGCATTGTGTTGAAGCAAAACGGCCCATAAGGGGTGATGAATGTGGTTGCCGCTTGATCGGATTCCTTCATTTTAATCTGATGGTACCCGGAATAAGCATCGAGCAAACACAGCGAGTCGTGTCCGGCTGTGGCGTCAATAATCTGGTCTATTTGTGGTAGAGGGAAAGGGTCCTTGGGGCAGGCCTTGTTGAGGTCTTTAAAGTCGACACATAGCCGCCAGGATTTATCTTTCTTTGGTACCATAACCAGGTTTGCCAACCATTCGGGGTGCTTAATGTCCCGAATGAATCCGGCCTCTAGCAATTTAGCGAGTTCTTCACCCATAGCTTGTCGTTTGGGCTCGGAGAAGCGGCGCAGAGTCTGCTTTACGGGCTTAAAGCCTGCGATGATGTTCAGACTATGTTCTGCCAGCCGTCGGGGGATGTCGGGCATATCGGAAGGGTGCCAGGCGAAGATGTCCCAGTTTTCTTGTAAGAAAGCTCGCAGCGCTTCGTCCACTACGGGATCGAGCTGAGCTCCGATGGACGCTGTCTTGTTGGGGTCCGTTGGGTGTACCTGAAATTTAATGATTTCCTTTGCCGGCTTAAAGGACGTTGATTTGGGCCTCTTGCTAAGGGTCACGTCATCTTTGTCCACTATTGACCGAAGTGCGGTCAGCTCCTCTGCAGCAAAGGTCTCAGCTAGAGCCTCGAGGGCAAGCGCCGCTGTTTTGTTTTCGGCCCGCAGGGCTATATTCGGGTCACTAGCAGCTGTGATTACTTCGTTTGGTCCTGGCATCTTAAGTTTCATATAACCGTAATGTGGTATAGCCTGGAATTTTGCGAAGGCGTCACGTCCCAACAGGGCGTGGTAGCCACTGGGAAGGGCACGATGTGGAAGAGGAGTAATTCAGATCGATAGTTATCGGGCGTGCCGAACACTACGTCCAGGGTGATACATCCTGAACAGCGCGCCTCCCTCCCCGGGATTATTCCTCGGAAGTTGTGTTGCTATGCTCGACGCGAGATCGGTCAAACTGTATTTTTTCTAGAGTATCCTCGTAGATTAGGTTTAACCCACTGCCGCCGTCCATTAGCACTTTGTGTAATCTGAAGCCATCAATGATGGGGTTCAGGACTAATGCTGCCAGTGAATGACCAGGAAGAATGGCTGGTCGGTCAGCATCTCCGAAGGTGATGGGTATATCTGCCCATGCACTTGTTGCTGCCACGTGATATACCTGTTCGAGTTCTTTAAGAGCTCTTTTCCTCCTGTTCCTTGACGGGAATGTTTTGTAGATCGTCAGGACTTCGGTGTTATATTCCGATGGGGTTGTAGAGCGTCGATTAGACGGTGATGCCTCAAGAATGGCTTCACCACTTTTTGCGATCTGCCTGACGACCCAGTGAGGGAGTCCTGGACTGAGGGGTCCTCGGGAGGCCAGCCTATGCTTTATGGGCCGGACTGTATGGGCCACTTGCCGAACACTGGAAGAATAGAAGACCTCATCTCCAAGAAGGAAGCATCGAGAATCGTGGCTTGTCCTCCACGTTTGGAGTAGTGAATAGGCATGTTTATCCCTTCAACGTGTAACCGACCATGTGTAAACCCTAGGGACCCCGGCGTCTATATAAGTCGGAGGGTTTTAGGGTGTAGAACAAGAGAACTCATCTAGGGTTTTAGTCATACGATCTCGTGGTAGATCAACTCTGTAATCTCCATACACTCAATATAATCAAGCAGGACGTAGGGTATTACCTCCATAGGAGGGCCCGAACCTGGGTAAAACCTTGCCCCCTTTGTCTCCTGTTACCATCGATCCAAGTATCATAGTTCAGGACCCCCTACCCGAGATCCGCCGGTTTTGACACCGACATTGGTGCTTTCATTGAGAGGACCGCTGTGATCGCCAGAAGGAATCGATGGCTCGCTTAGTCGTCAACGAAGAGGTCCGCAATACGGGCACTTTTGTCCCCGGACAGATCTTCGCTTTCGGCAGCATAGTGCTGCACGCCGACTCAACCGGCCACCTAGGCCGCGTCGGAAGCTTCGCCCCTGATCAAGAGGTCAGATTCGGGAACTTAGAGTTCCCCGTAGACTCTCGAGGCGATCTATCACTGTCCGGGCTCGCGGTCTCGCCCGCCATGCCCGAAGGCTCGGAGGCTTTAACCCCAGGCCCGCTATTCGGCCCCTCCCCTGGGATCTACCCCGGCGAGGGCCCGACGTTCAGTCCGGATCAGGTCATAGCGCCCGATGTCCGGACACCAGTTCTTGCCGAACACTCCCCTTGCACGGACGCTTCGGAGGTTCACTCCGGAAGCCCTGGGCAGGCCAACCCGACCGAGCTCTCGATACTCAATGAGGCCCTGGACCGGATCTCGTCGATGACGATCACCGACGATCCAACTCCGATCTGTTCTCAGACCGGATTTCAGACGGGTCAGGACAAATTTTTCGTCCCACCCACCACCCACTTCATAGCCACTGTCGAGGATTTAACCGACATGCTTGACTATGCTTCCGAGGAAGCAGAGCATATGGATGAGGAGGATAACGCCCTCACCCCAGCTAAGACCGGGCAGTGGACTGCCACCTCTACATACGACGTCTACATGGTGGACACCCCGAAAGACAATGGCGATAAATCGGATGAAGCGCCGTCAAGACGTCGAAAGCCGCATAAACGGTCAAAAGGGAAAAAGGGGCGAAGATCTACTGATGGCACCAGGGATGGTGATACCCCGGAAGACATTGGCGGCCCCGAAATCCCCGAACACCCGTTAGAGGGTCAGGAGAGACCCGAAGACCGTCGTGACCCAGATGATCCAGATGATCCCGAGGACGACGACTACCTCAGCTCTATCGAGGGGGAGGATAATGCGGATGCCGATGAATTCGCCATTCCCGACAATCCTGGAGATCAGGAATTGTTCAGACAACAGCTCATATCCACGGCTCGCAGCCTGAAAGCAAAAGAGCGGCAACTCAGAGCCGAACAAGACGACCTCAACGACCGCTGGACGAGAGTCCTCTCGGCTGAGGAAGGATACGGCACCGGTCTATCAGACCAACCTAAAAGCTACCCACGCAGAAGGCTACTGCCGCAGTTCGATGACGAGCTCACTGATACGCCGTCCCCCAAGCATACCCCATATGACAAGCCAGACCGCCCCCCTCGAGGGCGAGACCGGACGGCTGATGATACCGGCTACAGGCCGACGATACCTCGTCGACGGGGAAAGGAGCCACTAGAGCTCGATGAAAAGTTCGACCTGCGACACGACCTGGACTATAGAGCAGGCCGCACGCGATCCATTTACGGATCCAGAGGATACTCACCCGATAGACGGGACGGGTACCGGCCTCGATTCGACCGCGACAATGAAGATCGGGAACAGCACCGAACTAGGGCAGACGCCGATCATCGGCGCAACATAGCTCGGGTTAGAGGGGCTGCACACCCACTGTGCTTCACAGATGAGGTAATGCGGCATCAGTTCCCGGAACGGTTTAAGCCCGTAAACATAGAGCAATACGATGGGACAACTGACCCAACCGTATGGATTGAGGATTTCCTCCTCCACATCCACATGGCACGAGGAGATGACCTCCACGCCATCAAGTACCTACCCCTGAAGCTCAAGGGGCCAGCTCGGCACTGGCTAAATAGCCTCCCCGAAAACTCTATTGGATGTTGGGAGGACCTAGAAGAGGCATTCCGATCTAACTTCCAGGGCACTTATGTTCGACCGCCGGACTCCTCCAATCTAAGCAACGTCGTTCAGAAGCCAGGAGAGTCCGCACGGCTATTCTGGAATCGCTTCCTGAACAAGAAAAATCAGATCGTAGACTGCTCGGACGCCGAAGCTATAGCCTCCTTCAGGCATAATATTCGGGATGAATGGCTGGCCCGACAGCTCGGCCAGGATAAACCAAGGACAATGTCCGCCCTCACGTCACTCATGACCCGCTTCTGTGCGGGCGAGGATAACTGGCTCGCTCGACGTAGCCATAACCCCGAAGACCCTAGAACCTCTGAAGTTCGGGATGGGAACGGGAAACCGAAGCGCAACAAGAACAAGCGCCGGCACAATAATAGTGATGCCGATGACACGGCCGTCAACGCCGGCTTCCGCAATTCCTGCCTTGGGCAGCGGAAGAAGCCTCCTAAAGGCAAACATGACGGACCCACCCCGCTGGACAAGATTCTGGAGAGACCTTGCCAGATCCATGGCACTCGGGAGAAGCCCGCCAATCACACCAACCGTAACTGTTGGGTCTTCAAGCAGGCCGGCAAGCTCGCAACTGAGGACCATGGCAAGAGCCCACGCAGCGAGGACGAGGATGAGCCTCGTGGCCCGATCGGTGGCGGTCAAAAGAAATTCCCTCCAGAGGTGAAAACAGTAAACATGATCTACGCCACTCATATACCCAAAAAGGAGAGGAAGCGCGCCCTTCGAGATGTCTACGCCATAGAGCCTGTAGCCCCGAAGTATAACCCATGGTCGGCATATCCGATCACTTTCGATCGGCGCGACCATCCGACCAGTATCCGTCACGGGGGATCGACCGCACTCGTCCTCGACCCGATTATAGATGGGTACCACCTCACTAAAGTCCTAATGGACGGTGGAAGTAGCCTCAATCTGATTTACTCAGATACGGTGAAAAAGATGGCCATAGATCCGTCAAGGATCAAGCCCAGCAACACTACCTTCAAAGGAGTGATCCCAGGCGTTGAAGCCCGGTGCACAGGCTCTGTAAGCCTGGAGGTTGTGTTCGGCTCGCCCGATAACTTCCGAAGCGAGGACCTAATCTTCGACATCGTACCTTTCCGCAGTGGCTATCACGCCATGCTCAGCCGTACAGCGTTCGCTCGCTTTAACGCCGTCCCGCACTATGCATACCTCAAGCTCAAGATGCCTGGCCCTAGGGGGGTCATTACCGTAAATGGCAACACAAAGCGCTCCCTCCGCACTAAGGAACATGCGTTGGCCCTGGCGGCCGAATTCCATTACACCGATGATTGGCAAACGCCGACATCCGCCGCAAAAGCACCCAAAGCTGGGAAGAGAGCTCGGTCTCAATCCGAGGTACCAGAAACTTCCTCATCTCATAAATAGGGACTCGCCCCCCATCGCACGGCCCTAAAGCCGGCAATGTACATGCCACGGAGGCACAACTTCGCGCTCAAAATTCCATGGGCGGCGGTGGGGACACACTATTACAGGGTAGGTGTTCGGCTGGACCGAACTATTACCGTCAACACGTCTCCGGACACTCTACAGGTACCATAAAGTGCCTGCCAAAGGCGTCAAGCTCATCCATACCTCGGGAACTTCTCAAGACCCTTTCTTCAAGGTCCGTTCTCCGAACTAACAAAGCCCATAAAGGCATACACCTCTTTAGGAGTTACAGGAACAGATAAGCGGCAGGGCACATCAAGGACGTCAGGTCATCTATCGAAGGCCCTTGGTACCAACTCTCCTGTAAAATTTATATTTCCTTTATCAAATACCTGTAAACAGTTGCATCGGCAAATTGGATAATAAGAGCTGTTGAGTCAAATACAGATATAGCATTTTCTTTTTGATGCCCCTTTTCGGAACTCTTTCTGTTTTCTCCCTCTTCTTGCGAACCTGTTTGGTATACTGTACGATGCAACCGGCTAATAGACCGGGGGCTCGACTTTAAAAATCGCCCTACTCACAATTTCTTTAAGAGTTCGGCGTCTTGGAATTCCGCTTTATATGCATTGGTTCTGAACTATGTCTTGGGTCAATAGTTGGGTTGCCCGGCTCCTGTGCTTGCCCCTTTATGTTCCGCTAGTTCGGCTAAAAGGGAAAAAGGGAGCACCGCTGCGATTGCGCTTCCGGTTAGTCTGGTTAAGCGCCTCAGCGGAGAAAGCCAAAAACTGACTGTCATGGTATGCGAGAACCGGTCTGCGAATCCGAGCTTAACTAAATCTCGTCAGAGGTTATTCCGTGTCATACGATGGGTTTGGTGTTCGCACAAACCAGTGATATAGGCTTTGGCCACGGTTCATACGAACATCACAAAAACCTGGGGGCTCGTAGTTGGCTCCCGCACTCCTTTCTCGCGCCCCTATGGCTAAGTGAAAGCAATAAAGCATTATGGTCCGATTGCCTTGTCCGCCCCACACTACCGCCTTCGGGTGCCGATAGTTCGGCTAAGGGTTATAGTGCGGTTGGAAGAGACACCTTGTGCAGTATCTACACGGGGGCTGAAGCCGACGACTCGCAGCTTTCAGGGTTAACGGCCACAAAGGAGTTATAAAGGATGCAAAACATACAAGACATGATAAAAAAACCATGCATTTTAAATTTATACACGCTGACAAGTCTTCGGACATATTACAACATTCTACTCATACTCATTCTCTCTCGTACACTGTGATTCTATGGCCCGAGCACCCTCCATAACTCCGGAGAAGTACAGCTTGGGGCGCCTATGACCCTTTCCAGGAGGCGGAGGAGCTGTGGCCACCTTCAGTGGATCCAGCCCTGGCCAGTGCACCTTGGCCCTCGCAAAGGTCATCCTTGCTCCTTCGATGCAGGAAGACCGCCTCAATGCGTCGATCCGAGGAGTGGCGTCGCTCAGCTTCTGCACCAGGCCGAAATAACTACCCGGCAATGGCTCGTTGGGCCACAGCCGGATCCAGATATCCTTCAGGGCCGGTTCCGCCATCCGATGTAGCTCCATCAGCTGCTTCAACTGCTCCACAAGGAGAGGAGAACGCTCGGGGGCTTCGAATTGTGCCCAGAATATACGAGCTTCATCTCCTTATCCCCGCGAAGCATAGAACTGCTTCGCGTCAGCTGCGTTCTTCTGGAGGTCCAAGCAGGCGCCTGCGGAACGCCATACTTGGGTGAGCAACTTGAACTTGCTGTCCCCGAAGATACACTGCAATGAATATGGCTTACCATCCAGGATAGCTCTGGCTTGGCGTAGCTCCTCCTCGAATGACCGCCTATCCACCTGCTCCTTTTGGAGATCGGTTTTCAGGGTGGATAGTTCGGCGGCTTGCTCCTTCCCTTTTAGCTCAAGGACCTCGCACTTTTTGCTGGCGTCCTTGAGCTCCTGTTGAACTTCTTCCACCCGAGCCTCATGCTTGTCGCTGGTGGCTCTCAGGGCGGATAGAGCAGTGGCCGCTTCTTTGGCCACCGCCTTCTCAACTAAAGCTTCTTGCTTCGCTTTCTCAAGCTCGGCTTTAAGCTTCTCTATCTCTTTCGCCGAGGCTGCGTAAGTATCGACTTATATTCAGAAACCGTGTTGATAGAGCGGTAAAAAAGAGTTTCGATACTCTAATTCGGCTTACCTTGCGCCTCGTCGAATCTCTTGTTTAGAGCATCAATCTCGTCTTCGGAGCTCTTGAGCTTTCGATTCAGCTCCTCTAGCTCGGCGGCGTTAGTAGCCGCTGCTGTCGACGAAGCCTGTATCACAAAGTTATATAACCATTAAAGAGGTTTACAAACTCCGAACTGTCACTAAAACTGACCCTGTGACCGGACCACTACTGGGCTGTTAGCCCTATCCGAACACATATTGTCCGGCGCTCAGCTCGGATATAAGGCTATGTTGGACCCCCAGGTAAGTTTTTCAAACTTACCCAGGGCTCGGGGGCTGCTATGTGTATAACAATTACTTAAATAAATCAATATTCACAAAGTAGGGCATTACTTGGCTTACCTGAAAGCCCGTCAGGAGACCGTTGAAGGCCTCCTTCAGTCCGGAATCCACGGACTGAATGCTCCGCAATACTGCACCCATAAGGATGCGGTGCTCCCTGGAGATGGAGGCGCTGGACAGAGCCTCCCCCATGGCCGGCCACCCAGTGGTCGGCGGAGCCGGTGGGGATCGGGTAGCCCGATCTCCAGCCGGAGATTGAATTGGTACCTTCGGAGGCATTGTGTGCTCCGGAGATGGCCTTGGAGGAGACTGGGCACTTCCATGTCCGGCCTCCTCGGTGTCCGGGAGAGACTTCTCCCCCGGGTCTTCGGTGGCCGAGGTATTAGCCTCGACCATGACGTCGTCGCCTTCACCTCCAGTATTCGGCTCCAGGGAGGCCTGCTGGGATGACACCTCCGTGGCATCCTTCGTAGTGCCCGGAGGAGAAGGGCGCGATGCAGACCCGCTCTCCGCAAGTTCGGCGGGCGGGGTCTCCCCGTCCGAAACTTGATCGGTGGGGAGAACGCGTGGTGGGCTGCAAATTGATTGGCGCTCACATGTTAATAAACATTCTAAATTAAGCACCGATGGCTCAGTAGGTCTTCGGATCCTTACCTTCGAGGTGGGGGCTTGACCCTGAGGTTCCTCCGCGGAACCCTCTCGAAGTCCTCGGACTCGGTGTTCGAGTCCGAACTGTCATCGGACGATATCACCTGTGTCCGGCGCGGTTTCTTCTGGGCGGGAGGAGCTACCTCCTCCGAGGCGTCCGATGACGCCGCCCTCTTTCCTGTGAGGGGGGAATCGCCGCCCCCCTCAGCCTCGTGATCCTCCTCTTGATTTGAGGAGGCATGAGTCTCTTCGGACGCAGCCCCTGGCTGGTCCCTGTTGCGCAGGCCAGTTCGGCCTGGTTTCTTCTTCTCCTTCTTCTCTGGCGCCTTGTAGGGCGCCACGACGAGCATCTCCAACAGCAGCGGAGACTTGGGGTCTTCGGGCTGTGGAGCCGGACACTTTATGCCCGAGGCTTTGCTCAACCATTCCTACGAAAGGTAATCGGAAAATGCTTAGACTATCTCTGAGAAGATGGAACGGGTGAAATAACATTACACTATACCTCGGGTGCGGGCTTGATGGCGCTCAAGCCCTTGTCCTCCTTCTTGCCTGGCCAGTTCTCCTGCGCCTTGAACAGCGCCTTCCATAGTTTCTCCCGCGTAGTGCGGAAGAGTTGACAAACTGTAGGGTCGTCGTCAGTCCGGTAATCCCACATAGGAGAGCTCCGGCGCTGGCAGGGGAGGATGTGCCGCCGAAGCATGACCTGGACCACGTTGGTCAGGCCGACTCCCTCCCTGATTAGGGAGGCGATGCCCCTTTGCAGGTCCTCCACCTCTGTTTCCGACCCCCAGTCGAGACCCTTCCTGACCCATGAGGTCAATCTGGTTGGGGGGCCGGACCTGAATTCGGCAGGAACAGTTCCGCATTCGGCAGGAACAGTTCCGCCTTCCTCCTCCTTTGGCTCGGTGATATAAAACCACTCCCTCTGCCAAGTTTTGATGGTATCAATGAAGGTGCCGGATGGCCACACTGCGCGTGGAAGCTTGCCGATGACTGCCCCGCCGCAGTCTGCATGAGCGTCGGCGACACACTTCGGCTTGAGGTTGAAGATCTTGAGCCACAATCCGAAGTGTGGTTCGACCCGTAGAAAAGCCTCGCAGATGATGATGAAGGCCGATATATGCATGAAAGAGTTCGGCGGGAGGTCGTGGAAGTCGAGCCCGTAGAAGAACATGAGGCCCCTCACAAAGGGGTGAAGTGGGAAACCTAATCCCCGGATGAAGTGAGGGACGAAGACCACCCTCTCGCCTGACTTGGGGGTGGGGATAACCTGGCCCTCCTCTGCAGCTCGATGGAAGACGTTGGCGGGGAGATAGCCGGTGTCCTTGAGATCTCGGATGTCCTGGTCTTTGACCGTGGAAGCCTCCCACTTGCCGCTGGCCATGGTTGAGCTCGGAGGGGGAAGAATGGAAGACCTAGATCTGGGCTCAGGGAGCTCGGAAATATGGAGAAGCGGGGAGGTGAATGGGAGATGCGGATAAGCCTTGGGGTTTCCTTCCCCTTTTTTATTAAAGATTATTGCCGGTTAGCCTCCCTTCGCGGCGCCGTGAATCCCTCCGCTTCCCGAGACATGCGTGCCGTTGTACGCGCGTGATTAAACATATCCCGTGTAAAACGGGGCACGATCTGTGCATTGATAGATCGTGCTGGTGGAAACGGCCTCGAACCGCGAATCGAGTCTTCACGACTGGTTTAGAGGTCGTGGTGGGCCGTGGCCTTTCATCTGAAAAGTTGTCAGAAGACATTATTGGCTCTCTGACGTTTGGCCTTCAAAGCCGAACTACTCATGGTATACGGACGATCTATAATCGGGGAAATTACACATCGACGAAGGCCGAACTATAGCCCGGCCGATCATAATTTGGAAAAGGAGGAACTCGCCTTGCAAGCCGAAGACTCTGATCACTCGAAACAGCTGGAGCTTGGACCTTTGGCGTTGGAGGCTAGTTCGGGGGCTACTGAGGGAGTCCTGGACTGAGGGGTCCTCGGGAGGCCGTCCTATGCTTTATGGGCCGAACTGTATGGGCCACTTGCCGAACACCGGAAGAATAGAAGACCTCATCTCCAAGAAGGAAGCATCGAGAATCGTGGCTTGTCCTCCACGTTTGGAGTAGTGAATAGGCATGTTTATCCCTTCGACGTGTAACCGACCATGTGTAAACCCTAGGGACCCCGGCGTCTATATAAGCCGGAGGGTTTTAGGGTGTAGAACAAGAGAACTCATCTAGGGTTTTAGTCATACGATCTCGTGGTAGATCAACTCTGTAATCTCCATACACTCAATATAATCAAGCAGGACGTAGGGTATTACCTCCATAGGAGGGCCCGAACCTGGGTAAAACCTTGCCCCCTTTGTCTCCTGTTACCATCGATCCAAGTATCACAGTTCGGGACCCCCTACCCGAGATCCGCCGGTTTTGACACCGACACCCAACAAGTTCTAAGGCTGTGAGTCGGAGCTGTGTTCAGCAAAACGGAGTGTATAGGGCAGGGTTTGTCCAGTAGTCTGTCCAGGACAATACTAACCCCTGAAAGGGGCCTGTTCCTCTTTTTGGCGGGCTCAAGTTTGGCTGGCCGGTTTGGAGGTATCCTCTTGTACCGATTTCCTCCAGGGTATTCGGTAGGGATTGGTTCCGAAAATAGCCGCTCAGCTTGCCAAGCACTTTCCATGGCACAATACTTCTGTACCAAGTTTGACAGTTCGGCAAAGTCAATAATGTGTCACCGCGCCAGGGCATTGAGGATCCCCTTGTCGTGGCAGTTACGTTTGAAGGTTGCCATTACATCTTGATCACTAAGGCCCCGTACTTTGTTTCGGGCGAGTAGTAGTCTGGCCCAGTAATGATGGACCGACTCCCCTGATAAATGTACAATGTCCGGTAAGTTCGAAGACTTGGGCTCTGGTGCGATGCTCGAGTCATCGGCTTGGGAGGTGGGTGGGAGAAGGTTTGACTCCACGCCATGATGGGAGTTCGGAATCACGGATTCCGAACTGTGTGATAGATCAGGGACCGACACCGGACTGTTTCCGGAGCGAACGCCAGAGTCCGGGTTGCAAGCAAGGTCTCGGTGATCGGATTTGGAGTATAAACCGTTTTTAATTCCGGTAGCTGGGAGGTCGAGCCCCCCGCCGGACACTCGACGGTGGCGACAAGGTGGGTGACTGTGGGGACGTGAATCTCCCTGTCGTCGGGTTTAAGCTCGAGCCGGTCATAGACCGGGGTCTGGTCGTCGGCCATTCGCATAGTCTCCATCCGATCAAACAACTCGTTGAGAAACGAGGCGATGGTGGGATGCGTGTCGCTGAAGCGAGTGGGGTCGGTATGCGGCGTCGCAGTTCCAGAGTCGCGTGAGAGCGTTCTCGGATTCTGTTCAACCATGGTAGATCCGGTAGCGATGACCGGACCGGGTGGTCCAGACGTTCCGGAGATAGAAACTTCATCTCCGGAGACGAGGCCCAATGTCTTCGGCGGCGAGGCGTCGGGATCTGCGGGCTTCCCCGTAAGGGTCATGGATTCCGTCATTACGAGTTCTCCCCGGGAATCGGCTGAGAACTCTAGGGTTCCAAACCTGATCCCTTGGTCGGGGGAAAGTGTCCGATCTGGCATGGATGGCCGATCGGGTAAGCGCGCGACGAGATGTCGCCACTCGCGTGGATCTGACCCGGGGCAAGAGTCCCCGGGGCACAGGTTTCGCTGTTGATGACAAGGCGAGCCATCGATTCCTTCTGGCGATCACAGCGGAACTCTCAATGAAAGCACCAATGTCGGTGTCAAAACCGGCAGATCTCGGGTAGGGGGTCCCGAACTGTGAGACTTGGATCGATGGTAACAAGAGACGAAGGGGACAAGGTTTTACCCAGGTTCGGGCCCTCCTATGGAGGTAATACCCTACGTCCTGCTTGATTATATTGATTGTATGGGGATTACAGAGTTGATCTACCTCGAGATCAAGTAACTAAACCCTAGATGAGTTCTGTCTCCCTACACCCTAAAACCCTCCGGCTTATATAGACGCCGGGGGTACCTAGGGCTTACACATAGTCGGTTGCACATTAAAGGGAGAAATCGTGCCTATCTACTGTCGACATCTTGGAGGACACGCCATGGCTCCTTCAACCTTCCTCCAGGGCGACCGGACCCCTGATCTTCTAATGCTCATCGAGTGGCCCGTATAGTCCGGCCCATGAGAAACAGGTCGGCTATCCGAAGACCCCTTAAACCAGGACTCCCTCAGTACCTACGGACACATCCTTCGAATATAACTCAAGGCAACCATTAGTCCATAGGGATTGTCATCAATTACCAAAACCACACATGGATAAATGTGCTCTTACACCTTCCATGGCTTGTAAAACGATTTTCGTCTGGGCGGTTGGTGTAGCCGACGGCACCGTCGTGACCGCCCCGAATCAAGCCCACCCGCTCGGGATTTCGCGTCACATCGCCGAAGCAATCCAACACCCTACGCGATGGATGTTACGGCCAGATCAAGGGAATATGGCGCGGCGGTGGACTGAAACCTAGCTCGGAATACCAAAACTGTAACAACCCCAAGAGATCGAACATGAGGGGATGAGGGATCGAGAGAGATAGGTGATATACTGAGAGGAGGAAGAGAGGTTAGGTGAGATGCACAACAAGAGAGATAGACGAAAAGGACTTTTCTTATCCGCGTGTCCAGTACACTGGTTTTCCTGGCTACATATAGCACCCCTTGGCCTCAAGCCCACTTGTCACTCACACACACACACACACACAACAAACGACTAAGTCGCCTCCTCTGCTGTTTGGACCCGCTCCTCATCATCTTCTTCGCCATGCCAATCCTCCTCCCGGTCTTCTGGCTAGACAACCTCTCTGTTCGCCTCCACATCAGGCATGGCTCTAACTGTCGATGGGGAGTGCGTGACAAGAGCTCACTGTAAATTTGCCGGTCCTCTCAGCCGACCAAGTCCAAAAGCCGTCAACACCCTCGTACACTTGTCAACGCCCTCGTACACAATGGAATAGACAAAATAGTATGCACATCAAACGGAAGAAAAGTGGAGCAGACACTAAACTAGCTGTAGTATGGAAGTTCCCTGAAAAAACAAAGTAGTAAGTATTGTAGTATGGAAGTATAGATAGGTACGTTCTGTATACCGGAGCCCATGAACTCTAAACCTTTAAAAGCTGCCTCTATACATTTCATGCATCGCCTCTGATCCAAAAACTGCCAGCGTCGCCTCTAAGCTCAGAGACTGCCTCTAACCTTTTCTAACCAATAAAGAATAGCTCAGGCCCATTGTAAGATGCCCTTTGTTAGCTTCTACACACCATACAGAAGGTAAAATAACGTATTTTGTAATAGGGGGTGGGCTCCACTATAGAGGCAACAAGCATTCGACACACTGCGGCAGTTTGGACGATGTTTAGAGGCGGGTTGTGGGGCCCAGCTTAGAGGCAGACCTGCCTCTAACAGACTGCTGATGCCCTCAAGCCCATCCTGGCGGAAAAAAAATCCTATGAGACCAGGTCGATTTTCTCATCACATAAGAGTAAGACCCCTCTTAGAAGAAGCCACGTGGCAACACTGATCTCAAAGCATCTTCGTCTCTTCCTTTACTCCACCTCCGTCGGATCTGATAGATGTAGCAACGTCAGCCAGCGGACGGCTCGTCGTTGCCGTATCCTTTGCTGTTCTACTTGCTTCCTAATTCTATTTTTTTTGAAACGAGGCAAAAGATTTGCCATTTTCATTGATTAAGAAGAAGAGAATTGCCCGGTTAATTGACGGAAAACCGGGCTAAAACTGATACAAAACACAACCCACATGACATGGGCACCACCGGCCAACCTGGCCACCGACATGGGACACGAAGCTGCAAAGAAGAAGGACGTCCGCCGCGGAGTCGCAAGCGTCATCGTCATCACCGGTTGCCTCGAATGAGCGACTCCGACTTCACCATTGAGCTCCAACATCGAAGCCATACCGCAAACAGCTGCATAGAAGCCAGGATGGCACATGCCACCGGATGACCACACGCGCAAGCAGCCGACAACTCCGACTTTGACGACGAGCATCACAAGGAAAATATGCAGGACTTGCGCCGACCGTGCCCTTCACAAACGGAAGACCACCTCGGACACGCCGGGAAGAACCGACTACCAAAGTCCACGCCGCGACCCGAGCTCCTCTCAAAGCCATCATCGTTGCCAAACAGAAACCAGCGCCCCGCCTCAGCAAACCACGCGGCGAAGATGCCGCCATCCACGGCGAAGATGCCGCAATCCACTAGTCTCCCAGTCGTAGCCGGCTCCGAGACGATGCCCCCAAGGAGGAGAAAGACGCGAAGACGCCTCCATCGCCCGATCCAGCGGATCTGAGGTTTCCCTCCGGAGCCCAAGCCGTGGGGAGGAGTAGCACACCTCCACGACGACGCTTCCAAGAAAGATAACGGCACCCACGGGCGCCGCCGTCGCCAGCTCCGATGATGACCGGAGCAAAGATTTCTCCCGGAGTTGCGCCGAACACCCGCCGCCACCGACCGCGGCCAACAAACCACCACCCCTGCCGAGGCCATCCTCACTCTGGCCACGGGATACCACGATCCACCGCAACCAGACACGCACCACCACCCCGGCCGAAGCCGCCGTCCACCACCGCAGCACCACCGCAACCACCACCACCGCAGCAACCAGCGCCGCACCGCGAGAGGCAGCAACAAGATCTAAGATGCCGATCCAGATCGAGGCTGCTCCACCGAAGCAGCAGAACAGGGGACCAACAGAGCCACCCGCAGCACACCACGCGCTCCGGAGAAGTCGCCCGCCACACCCTGCTAGTCGCCGCGCCCAACCTGCACGAGCCGCCGCCGCACCCAGCCGTCGATCCGCGCCCCGTGCGCGCATCCAGAGCCGAGCGCCGCAGCGACCAACGCGTGCAGCCACAACCGCACGCCGCCGCGCACGCAGTCCACACCCAGGCCGCGCCGAGAGCCCGGGCCGAGGCCGCCGCCTCAGCACCCCACAGCGCCAAGCTGCGCCCAAGCGCACGCGCTCCGCCGCCCTCGGACGGCCGGAGATCCCCACCCACCTTCGGGAGCGGGGCCCGCCGCCACCACGGCAGGGGCCAGCGGCAGCGGCGGCGGGAGGAGTCAACGGGGAAGGCCGGCGGCGGGGGGTTAGGTATTCCCCCGAGCCGCCAGAGCTAGGCGACGCGGGGGTCGGGCGAGACCTATGTGCACGCTTCCTAATTCTATCGTTTGACCATGAGTAGGTCCTACAGGAGTACGACCATGTCACACCTGCGGCTACTGGGGCTGTCATCTCCGTCATATCATTGATTAAGCGGCGAGCTGACAGTGGCCTCGGACCCTTGGTGGCCGGCAAACCGACCGTTTCTGGTTCGACGGCGACGGTCGGTGACTCATTATACAAGAACGAGGCAACGAGCTATGAACTATTTGGTGATGTATTGTCGTAGGACAAATGGACAATCAGCGGATCAGCACATCACTGATTTCTTGACTTCTGTTCTTAATGAGTTCGCGTTCGTGTAATTAGTACAGCAAAGCTGAATACTAATAGATTCATTAAGAAGATAGAAGATGCAATCTTGCAAGTATATAGCTGGAGTTAATTTGTTAGTCGGATGAACACTAAGTTAATTGACCAAGCGGCTAGCTTGGTAAGCTACCAACAAAAACTTGCAATCAATAAAAAAAAACACTAAGTTAATTGATCAACTGCTCGGGCGCCTCTGTTTGAGGGAGGAAGACGACGAGGGAAGGAATGGCTTTGGGAAGATGAATGTGCTTTAAGATTGATGATGACACGTGGCACAACCTAAAAGGGGTCTCACGGGATTAGAAAGGAGACCCGGTCTCATAGAATTTTTTTCCCATCCTGGCTGCGAGGTGGGCGAGAGCCACTGCAGCAGGTCGCACCTCGTCTCCCAGACTCCCACTCTCCCTCCCCCGATTCGCATATGTCAAATCCCCAACCACTTGACGACGGCGGCAAGCGACTCGAAGTCCGGCAGACGACGGGCGGCGGCCGGACCTCTCCCTCCCCTCCCCTCCGGCCCTCCCCTCCGCCTACGGCCCTCTCGGCCTCTCCTCCGCCAGTCCGCCGCCGGTCTCCCCCTTGCAGGCGCCCTCCAAGGCTGACGACTCCACCTCCGGCAGTCTGGCCTCCGTCGCCGTCGGGCTCCACCTCCGGCAATCCTGCATCCATCCAGTACTGCACACTGCATCCAGCTATTCCCCTTTGTTAAACTTTTTTTATGTAAATTGCCGCTGCCACTGATTGCTAGGAGTAGAAGCCACTGATTACTGTATATTTGTTGTTCTATATATTGCTTTGGCAATATTTTTTTTACAAGAATACCCAGAAGCAAATTCCTGGCTCCGCCACCGGGTTGAGCACCGCGGCGATTGAGAATCGACCGGGCGTGGGGCGGCGGCCCGGGAAACCCTAGCCTGCTCGCTCGCTCGGGGGCGCGTGCGGCGTACCGCGTGCGGGTAGTGGGGGTGGGTGGTGGTGGTCCTTGAGCCTCGTCATCCTCTTTTTCACATCTGGCCGGTATGTAGTTCAAACTTACTACTAGTTCTGAGCTTACCCTTGTCTCTTGTTTTTGCTCTTAATTTTGTTTCTGTTTTGGGCGTCGATATGCAACCTCAGAAGCAAAAAACTTGTCTACCTCCTCTTGCAAAACACATATCTACCTGCTGTTTAGTACGGAGTACTACGTATTTTCCAGTTAGATAATTAGCCAGATAAAACAAGTGGATGCTTTCGAAAGTTTGTACTATACCATATTTTCTTTTTGCGGGAAATAATATAGTTGAAGACTTGAGCCTTAACAAATGAAGTCTTCCCATGGACTGTAGCAGTGGCGGAGCCAGAACTCAAGCAAAGCCCGGGCCCAAATTGTTTTTCCGACAACATGAGAAAACTTTAGCACTTATAACTACCCAAAGAACACATCATGACATTTTGAAAAAGGCCATATGTGGTAACAAACAAAAGAATCTCAATTGTTCAATAATTCTAGAATTTAATCTCAGTGCTTAACAATCCAACC
The DNA here is from genome assembly GCA_039707655.1 of Elymus sibiricus. Taxonomy (NCBI): domain Eukaryota; kingdom Viridiplantae; phylum Streptophyta; class Magnoliopsida; order Poales; family Poaceae; genus Elymus; species Elymus sibiricus. Next base: position 333,179,576 of record CM077663.1, on the reverse strand, counting down.
GAAGGGACAAAATATGGGAAAACTAGAAATAATACTAGGATATATAAGAGCACCAAATCAGTTGTTTATTTCATTTGTGTGTCCAATAACATGATCAACGGCAGAAGAAGAAGCAACACCTTCAAGACATGAAAAGTGTAATTCATAAGAAAAGACATAAACATAGTGAAATAATAATGATTAATTAAAACCGAAAAACTTACCTCTACGAGGAGGTAAAAGCCCTCTGTGATCCCTATACGCTTGAAAGCGATATAAAATATCATCATCGGGAATACTTGCAAATACATCTCGCTCAATATAGCATATCATGTTATAATTGAGCCAATCATCACCCATCTTATTTCTCAACTCGGTCTTGATAATGCTCATAGCTGAGAAAGCTCTTTCCACTGATGCCGTTGCAACCGACAAAATCAATGCCAACTCTATCAATCGATATACCAAAGGAAAAACAGTGTGTCGACCAGTCTGAACCATCTTCACAGCAAGATTACCAAGGTCATTACAACATTCAAAATCTGGATCAGCTCTCACACCGGCAATGAATGTTTCAAGTTGGTTTCTAAGGACAAAGGAAATCTCATATATGGAGAAGTCATCAACATACAACTCAGCAAGTTCAACAAGTTTATCCTCATTAAAATTAGCAAATGAGTTCCTTGGATCAAGACAAGCGATGCATCTCAACAATTGAGTAGATCGTTCGCAAAACGATTATTTAACTCAACAATAATTTGATCATGCACAACATTGAATATTTCATATCTAAAGCGGTGATAGTAAGTTACCATTTGACCACCACGCCCCCTTGAACGACCTCGAGCTGGTATTGTATCATCCATGTTAGTCAATACAATGTTGTGTTTAACACAAAAGTCAGTTGTCTCTTTCAGGAGCTCATCCCAACCATTTTCTCTTATATCTTGTAGTTTCTTCAATGCGACCCCAATCAAACTCACCGCAAGAACAATGTTTTGATCTTTCTTTTGCAAGCATTGTGACAACTCATTAGTCTTTCCTAATAGTTTAATCATAAGATGCAATATGAAAACAAACTCAAAACTCTCCATCTGAGAAATCAAGCCACCTGCTGTGGTTCTCTGTGTTAAATTTTCTGCATCATCATGAATGTTCTCTAATACTTGCAAAACAGATGTCCACATCTGAATAAATCGACATAAAGTTTTATGATGTGTGCCCCATCGTGTATCCCCAGGTCTTACAAGGTTGGTTGCTTGGTTTTTCCCTCTTCTTGAAAAAATTTCTATGGACTCCAATTGGCTCACAATAGTGTCATGATGTTGTTGAGCTAGTTCATCATGTCTCTTACAAGAAGAATTGACAGTGTTGACAATCAAAGTTGTGTGCTTAAAAAAATCCAATACAGAGAAACAACACTTGGCAACAGCAACAACCACTAATTGTAATTGATGGGCAAAGCAATGCATATAGAATGCATAAGGATTTTCATCTAGTATCAACCGTTGCAACCCACGAAATTGCCCTCTCATGTTAGAAGCTCCGTCATACCCTTGCCCTCTCAATTTAGACATAGATAAGCCATGTTTACGAAACATACCATCCACAACTGCCTTTAGAGAAGCTGCTCTTGTGTCACCAACATGCTTAATCCCAATAAATCTCTCAATTGTATACCCATGATCATTGACATACCTACATGGGAGAAAGAAGAACATGTAACCAACAATTGGTTATTACTATTACGAAATAACAAAAATACAATTAACATAAAGGATACGAAGGTACTAACCTTAAAACCATAGCCATTTGCTCCTTTATAGATGCATCTCTGGACTCATCAACAAGTAAGGAAAACTTTTTGTCTCCAATATCAGCAATAATGGCTTTGGTGGTCTCTTCAGCACAAGCCCGACACAATCCATTACATGCGCAACACATTGCCTTTGATTTTTGAAAGCCTCGTAATGTTGTCTAGCTTTATTGTGAGCACTATCATGTTTACCAACATGTGTATTGAAAACACTAATTGCATCCTTCCAATTTCTAAATCCTACCTTTGTGAATGCCTCCATACCAAAGTTCTCCGCTCTAGGCTGCTTAAAAGGAAAGCAATAGAAACAAAAGGCCGCATCTTTATCAGCACTATATTCCAACCAATCGAGATGGTTCTTGAACCAACTAGCTTGAAAGCTTCTCTCTTTAGAAGAGTTTCCTCTTTTTGTTTTTCTATATTTTTGATCAGTTGGTTGGCATGGACCCATATTTATTTACATCCTTCTAGCAACATCTCAAGGTCCGGATCTAAGCTTTCAATAGGTTTCCTAAGACCGGGATCAGGGTGAATATTACCTTCACTCAATTGAGCACGAGCAGAAGCATGAATATAAAAAATGACACTTTCTCGAGTTGAGATTGAAGGTGGGTTGCTTGAAGCTGAAGGTTGCGGTCCCATTTCCACGGTTGTTTCAGTTTGTGGAGTTGATTCAGTCCTCTCAACCCTTTGATTCCCTTGAATTGAATCCCCGGGTGTAGACCCTTCCATTGCCGACAATGATGAAAAATATCTCTTCATCTTCTATTTCTGCAATATGAAACAGATTGACATAAAAATGCTTCAGTTTTAAATCGACAATACATATAGGCTATACATCAACAGATAAACAGATAAACAGAGGCTATACATCAATTAAACTGCAAAAAATCGATGTCGGGTGGTGGCCGGCAGCAGTCCTGGCCGGCAGGTGGCCGGAGTAGAGCGGAAGGCCGGGAGCAGCCGCGCAGGGGAGCAGCCACGCGGGCGGCACTCCAGCTCGGCGGCGTGCGCGGGGAGCAGCCGTGCTGCCGCGTAGGCGGAGGCAGGGGCCGGGGGGGGGGGAGGGGGGTCTGGTCAGGGGGGCGCCGGGGCGTGGGAGGCTGGGATCAGTCGCCGGCAGCGCGGCGACGACGCGGCAGAGGCGGCGGCCAACAAGAGGGGATCGAGGGCTCGAGGCGGGCAGGCAGGCAGCGTTGGAGTGGAGCGACCTAGGTCGCTGGTCGTGGTCGCTTCGCTCCTACGAGTCCGCCACTGGCTCCAGGTCTTGGGCCTTGGCTATCTTCTTGGGCTAGGCCCCGGGCCCATGCGAAAAACATACATAGTAATAGCTAAAAAAAAGTCGCGCCCCGGGCCTGGGCCCTGGGGGGCTGGGGGTGTAGATCCGCCCCTGGGCTGTAGTGCCATCTGCAGGCCAAGCTGTCATTTTTAATCGGCCATCAGCATTGTAGAACCAATGCAAGAGCCCGCGGAAACTCACTTGCTCCTTTCCTCATCCAATGTGGATCTCTACTTGTTCGAAAGTTGTTGAGCATCAGCATCAAGGGCATTGGAGTGAACTAACTTCTAAAACCAAAAGCATTTTTTTTTATTTTTTAACTAATTAAAATCAAAAGCGTCTTACCTGCCCGACAACCAAACCGTTTTTAATTCACCGTGCCTGTTCATCTGGACTTGGCCCTTGTTTCCCGTGCCATGCTGGACTTCTTGTCTCGAGATTGAACCTTTTAATTGGTCACCCTGTTTAATTAATCCTCTTGCTTCTTGGACGTAAAAAAATAGTAGTATATATAGCTTTGTTTGCGTCTTACTCTCAGATCTGGTCATGATGCTTCTTCTCCCCCTGTTAAATAGCCAAGATGCCCAGTCTTATCCCCGTCTTGCTCCTGCTAGTTTTTTCATCTCCAGAAATTGTACTGCGGTGCTGCTGGTCTTCTCCTTCCTTTCCTGGGAAGGAGTCCTTCACAACTGCTCAGGCTTGGTTTAGCAGCTTCGTGCATACGTTTCGCTGCGAATGTGTTTAGTTAGCACAAATATTTATCAGCTTTTGGCCACTTTGTTCTATGCAATATAGTATTTAGCATTAGTTCACCAGATGTTAACTGTATGTAATACTTCTCTTTGTATTGATAACAGCTTCTTTGTGTGCCCATAGTTGCAAAAGACCAGGACGACGAATGGCAGAGGACAAGCAAGCTAATTGTTGCTCCTAACTTATGTTTTATGGCTTCTTATTTGAAGGTAAAGAAGACATGTATTTGTTCATATCCAAATGTGTTCTGTTTTTAACCAGGGGCAGTAGCATGGGGAATAAGGTAGATAACACAAGTAGTCAGCCATGTATGCTATCACACCAATTCCTAAAGAAGATTACAAATGATTTCGACAAGGCTCTCATAGTTGGCAGTGGTACATATGGAACAGTTTACAAGGTATGCCTATGAGCACAATTTTTATCTTTAATGTGGAAATATTTTATCCACTATAACTAAGTGTGGATCATGGGATAAATTTATATATTCGGTCCAAAGGCTGATAGATATCGTTCGACATACGTGATATTGACATTACTTAAACTTTCAGATTTTTCCATTGGAAATGATATACATATTCATTGAAACTAGTACAATACCATCACCTTACCTTTGTAGTAACTTTTACTATATTAGTATAATCAGAAAATAAGTAATGGTAACCAAAGATGCATTTAATGAGGGCAGTCGCAGGGCCTGGAGGTGCTTGGGGGTCGACGGCTGCGGCGCCGTCGCCAGCGCAGTAGCAGAGGATAGCAGCGATTAGATATTATGACATAGATTAGAGAAGCTAGACTTTATTGATTATTGCTTGGCTTCCAGCTTACGAGTCGGTCCTTCATACAGGGCACGTACTAGTACTACTTGGACATACTCGGACTCTAATTGGAATTTGACCCAAACTACCAAAAACAAAACTAGTACAACAAAAATTCCAAAACAGATGCATCCTTCAAGACATCAAACTGCCCTTGTCTAGCCGCAGCCTAACCTACCCCTTGTGTCTTGCGCTACCATAAGGAATTCCCCACATAACATCTATCCCTTCCTCGACAAGCAGGTTGCCCTCGAGTTGATAGTTTGGATACTGCTCAATGAAGTCAACAAGGGCCTCCCAAGTGGCATCCATTTCCGAAGAACCTACCAATTAACGAGCACATGCTTCACTCATCTAAGCATGCTTGAACTTAGTACTTTGGCAGGTTCTGGAATGACAGGGCCATCCTGAATCATCATCAGTGGTGCTGCCAATTGAGGAGCAACACCATGGAATTTTTTCGAAAGACTCATATGGAAGACATCATGTAGATCAGAGCCCTTGGGAAGACCCAGCTTGTTGGCAATTGAACCAACGCACACCAGAAGCTTGTACTCCCTTCGTTCCAAAATTATTGTTGTGTGCACGACAATAATTTTGGAACGGAGGGAGTAAGGTCCATAAAAGCGTTGAGCTAGCTTTCCACGTGTATGGTCCGACAATGAAGCCTGTGGCGAAGGTGTAACCATGCCCACTCACCAACATCAACGGGTAAATTTTGATGATGATCATCATAATACTTCTTGTTGCGTTGCCGGGCTTGAAGTAGACGCCCACGAACCTCCAGAAATTGATCGCGTTCTTGCTAAGCGGTCCTTACTGACTCAACTTTGGTTTCACCTCCGTTGTAAGTCAGTAGAGCCGGAGGGTCACGACCATAGACCACCTTGAAGGGAGTGTCATGGAGCGAGGATAGGTATGATGTGTTGTAGTAGTATTCTGCCCAATGAAGTCAATCATGTAGTTGTGCAATCAACTACATGAAAGTACTGATCATCTTCTTATTGCCTGTGTGTTCACCCGCACGGTCTGGCATCAGGTTTGGACTGCTTTCGGGAGCCCTGATTGGTCACCTAGCAGCGAGGATCAGCAAGGATCGTCTGCTGTCATGGAGCACTTTGAGCATTCCACCTAACAGAAGTAAGGATGTCCTTACTCTGATGCTCTTGGTGATGTGGGAAACGTGGAAGCATCAGAACGCTATTGTGTTCGACAGCGCTTCCCTTTCAGTTCCTCACCTTATGCACAAGATTGTAGCGGAGGGTAGAGCTTGGAGTGTACCACGACTATTTTCGGACATGACCATTGTATTTCAAGCTTTGGCTCGATGGGGTAGTAGGGAGTAGACACAAGTTGTGTTGGGTTTCATGCCTATGATGTAAATACGTGGACGGGTTTCTTTACCCTCTCTTCTATGAATATATGATACACATGCTTATGCGTATTCTAGAAGGAAAAAAAGTCAATCCAGCCACTTCTAAGATGGATCTCCTATCATGCACTAAAGTTACATAGAAATCACCTTGTTCACCACCTCGGTATGACCATCGGATTGGCGATGAAACATTGAGCTCATATGCAAGTGAACCTCGGACAAGCCGAAGATGTCGTATAAAAAATTGCTTGTAAAGACAGGGTCACAGTCCTTGACGATGGGCTGTGGAAGCCCATGGAGCTGAACACTGCCATCAAACTAACCTTATACCACTGAGATAGCATTGTACGGATGTTCTAGTGGTATGAAGTGTGCATATTTGGAAAAGTGATTGATGAGCCGAAAGATCATTGTCTTGCCATAGACATGAGGAAGGGTCTCGATAAAATCCATCGAGATATCTGACCAAACCGACGATGGCACCCTCAAGACCAACAAGATGAATAGTATATGTCTTGCTCCGTTGACACATCTTGTAGGTACGCACAAATGCACGTCACCTGCTAAGGTGCCACACAAGTGGTGAAGTGTCTTCTGAATGCCCTCATGGGCTGCATGGGCATGTTCCAGTAAAGATGCTACCAACGACGATGATGGAAGCACATAAACACGTCAACGGTGCAAGATCAGATCATCTAATACGACCAACGGTCACCGAGTGCACCAAACAGAATATGGTCACGCAAGGCATATAGCTCAATAGACGTCTCAGTTCTTTCACACATAAAATGTGACAAGGCTTTCATCGGAGTCACTTCGAGACAGTGCATCCACGAAGGTGTGAAGGCCCCCTGGATATGACTTCACCTTGAAATCGTAGCCGAACAACTTGTTCACCCATTGATATTATGGAATTCTCAAAAGCCATTGGCCTAGGATGAACTTGAGATGGTAGTGGTCAGTGCAGACGGTTAATGCATGTCCGCACAACTATGGCCTCCAATGTCGCACTGCTTGGACTAAGACAATTAGCTCCCTCTCATAGGATGCCATCTTGGCCTGGCGTGGTGCTATGACCGGTTGTAGAAAGCCAACGGATCATGCCCTGGTGAAGATCTGTGCCGAAGCCGGGCCCGAAACATCATACTAGGCGATGAACTGAGCGCCAAAGGCATGAATCTGAAGGGATGAGGTTGTACTGAGGACACTCTTGAGTGCACCAAATGTGGCCTCAGCTTCTTCATACCAACAAAACCCTCCTTCAACAACTTGATGAGCGAGGCTGCTATGGTACCAAAGTACTTGATGAACTCACCGTAGTAGCCTGCAAGGCCAAGGAAACCTTGTAATGCACGTATCGACGATGGGATTGGCTAGTCTGCCACAACACCGACCTAGCCTGCAAGGCCAAGGGAGCCTTGTAGTGCACGTACCAACCATGGGATTGGCTAATCTGCCACAACACGGACCTTATCGACATCCATGGCCACACCATGCAGAAATCACATGGATGAGGTGCTATGGATGCATCACCTAAGGTGCACTTGGACCATTCGAGAAAAAGAGTATGGTGCAACTTGACCTAAAACACGATTCGAAGATGACGGAGATGCTCTGACCATGATGAGCTATAAATTAATATATTGCCAAAGATGAGAACAATATGACGGACGAAGGGCCTAAGGAACAGTCAGGATGGAATTGTTCAATCCAGAAGCTTTGCAGAAATAGTCGAGGATGGAATTGACCGCGGTAAGCTCGTCTTTGTTGGGGTTGGCGAATATGTCAACATCGTCGGCGTATAGAGAAATCCGACAGCATGCCTCTCTTGCACGGACCGACAAGAGTACGACAGAGTCGGCTGCCACACGGATCATGTGGTGGAAGGGGTCGATGGCCATGATGAATAGCATGGGCGAAAGCGGATCCCCTTGCCGAAGGCCTCGCTTGTGGGCAAAAGCAGGGCCCGGGCAACCATTGAGGAGGACGCGCGATGTTGAGGAGCTGAGGGACATGCATATCAAGTCACACCAGCGTTGACTGAAGCCAATGTGGTCCAATGCCTCCCGAAGAAAGGCCTAGTTGACCGAGTCAAAGGCCTTGGATATGTCCATCTTGAGAAACAGGCTTAGGGTCCTGGATTGGTGGAGCTCCTTGATGTTCTGCACAAGGAGGAAGTTATCATGGATGCATCTCTTTTTGCTGAAGGCGCTTTGGCTTCTGGAAATAATGTCATCCAGGATGGGGGCGAATTTGTTAGCCAATAATTTGGAGGCAATCTTTGGTTATGATGTGGATCAGACTGATGGGGTGCAAGTCATTGACGCGGGAGGCATCCGCCTTCTTGGGAATAAGAATGATGTTGGCCGTGTTTATTAGGCTAGCGCAATCCCCTCGAAGGTCCGCTAGGTGGAGAATAGTAGAGACGATGTTGCCTTTGATGATGTCCCAACAAGACTTAAACAAAGCCCCAATGAAGCCATCGGGGCGGGTGCCTTCGCCAGAGGGAAGGGATAACACGGCCTCTTTGATCCCATCCGCGTCAAAGTCAGCCTCAAGGTCGGATAAGTCAGGCGCTGGTAACCAAGGGTATCCCAATTTATCCGAGCAGAGCGTTAAGAATTAGTTCCCAGGTGCCCGGGAGTGGAGCTCAAGCTCCTTGTCCTCCTGCTTGATAGCGTCCCCATTGGAAGTTTGGAGTGACTGGATGATTTTTTTCCTGCGTCCATTCATTCTGATGTGGAACAGCTTGGTGTTCGCATTCGCAACCCGAATGGTCGTTACCCTAGATCGCTGCCGCATTCTGATTATCTGAATCGAAAGATCCAGATAGCTACTCTTAACATTGTGTCGCATAGAGCGCTCCTCGGGAGTGAGCAAGCGAGATTCCTTTGCCAAGTCCCCAGCGCGAGACGGTGGAGGGCGGAGCGAGCGAGAGGGTGCCGGTGCTTCTCCGGCGGCGGTGACGAGCTCGGTGATGCGGCCCAGCCAGGCGTCTAACCAGCATCCGCCGGGCGGTAGCGAAGCAGCTCGCGCGCCATGAGCAGCGCGGCCCGCGCGTTCACGCTCCCAAGGCGGGCATGGGAGGAGGAAGCCGTGGTGGTGTGGCATCCTGCCGCACAGAGGGGTGCGCAGAGCAGTCCTGTTGCTCGCGGGCAACGGGGTCGGTGGCGGCGGCAGCCTTTGCGCCGGCGGAATGGCGGCGACCGCTGCTGCCAACAGGCGTGGTCTGGACGACGCGGTCCGCCCAGCGCTCGGCACACACACGGCGGGCTTCAGCCATAGGGTTGGCGAGGACCGAGCTTGAACGGAGCTGGAGAACAACGGCGCACCCCTACTTGGCGCGCCAAATGTCGAAATCGGGGCTCCGGGGACCCAAGGAGGTTCAAACTCTGGGGTGCGCTTGGTTCACCGGCCCTACTCTACCTTGCGAATCTATGGCGATGCTCCGGCGTGCTCAAGCTAAGGAGGAAGAACAAAGAACACGACAGTTTACCCAAGTTCAGGCCACCTTGCGGTGTAAAACCCTACTCTTGCTTGTCTGGATTGCTTGGGGAGAGAGAGACATGTAGATGAACTTTCAGGGACTGAATCCGGATTGACAAGGACATGCTCCCATAGAGTATCCAGTCAAAAAACTCTCAGGGATTATAATTTATTTTACTATGTTAGACATGCTGTGCTTTTCAAAATTGTAGTGGACATGGAGTTTCTGCTCACGAGCTCAAATGCTCCATGATGACCAGTAAAATATCAAAAAATAGTACTTTGAAATGCTTTAGCAACTAACATTGACGAATTGGCTACATACCTACAAATTTTCGTGACGGGAAAACATTCTTAAATTCTCTGTGCAAAAAAAGAAATTGAAGCTCAAATTTTTTTATTTTGGAAAGGATTGATTTTTTTTCCGAGAACACTAGGAAAGCTTTTTCTTCACGAAATTTGCACGCTTATTGAAAACTTGTCAATGTTTGTCGTAAAAATATGTAGTTTTTTTTAGACTTTACCGTTCATCACGGGTGCATTTGAGCTCGTGCATTTGAGCTCATGTGCAGATTTTGTGCCTATGTAGATGCACTTGTTGATGATTAGTATACATAAATTGCATGCCACTGCACCTCCACTTCCCCAGAATTTAGATTCACATATAGACATATTTAGCTAATGATATTCCATGGGCGTACTATTATGTCTCTTTACCCGACCATATAACCCTTTTAATGTACAATGACATGCAGTGGTTACTTGGCGCCAGAGTATATAGAGCATGGACTACTGACGAAAGAGTTTGATATATATTCGCTTTGGGTGTAATAATTGCAAAGCTAATGGCTGGACGTGATGGCTACTCCGAAATTGATTGCATGACAGAAAAGAAGTTCATTAAGCATGTAAGAATAAAATAAGTTCCTCTTATGAGTATCTACTGTAACTTTTAGAAAATCATGTTTTACCTGTTTGTGCTATATAGTTACAACGTCATGTTCTGATGCCAGGTACATGGCAACTGGAGAACAAAGCTACGCGAAACATTGTTGCCTAGACAACTTGAAGTATATTGTGAACAGGTCAATATATGCATCCAGATAGCACTAAAATGCACGTGATCGACAAGAAAGGCCTACCATAAAGTACATTGTCTCTAGATTGGAACAGACAGAAATAATGATTGGTAAGCTAGAGCTGCAGACAGAACAGGTGAGATCACTTCTGAGATAATTGGCATTTCCTATATTTTTTTAGAAACGAGGTAATCTTGTTAGTTGCGCAATACCCCATTATCATATAGAAGTAGTACAATATCTTAGTTACTTCAAACACTTCCAAGACATATCCCGACTTCAAGAAATGTTCACTCGGGAGACAATGTCCAAATTAAATTTGATGTTTTTCTAGTGAAACACAAGGCGTAGTAGACTGGTGGCTATTTCCTATTAGTACTTTTAGTAAGGGACGAACAAAACATAATAGTGGTCCAGCTCGTCAGAGTGGACATACATTTGTACCGCCACACCTACACTTCTATCATGGAAAGAATTGTAATCAAGCTCCCGACCATGATCAGGGCCGACACCCTAAAGTTACAACACTAGACGCCCGAGTGTTAGGCACGGGGGTGGGGAGGTGGAGGTGGGGGGGTGGGGGTGCCTTCACCCACATCGACGCCTTGGCCCTGATCGTGGACTGGTGGCAACAAAGTTATCACTCAGTCCCCAACCCAGGCCAGGGCACTGCCTTTATTATAAATGGTGGTGGTCTGGTGCATTTGAACATAATACAGTTGAGCAGCCTGATTTTGGCTACGTATTGGCGAGTGCGAAGGGGTTGTTGGTGTTGCCCATATTTGGTCTTATACTAACTCTTTTTCTATCAATTTATCACAAGGCTTTACGTTTAATAAAAAACGTTGTGCTTCTTCCACATCCACCATGTTGTAAACATGAACACAGTCGAATGGTCGATCTTTTATGGATGAAATTCTTAGCCAACCCGAGTTCGAATCTTACTTCCACGGCACTAACCCACTACAAGTGGTGCTAGCCAGTAAGTCCTTTTGCTTTTCACTTCTTTAGACATAAAGCCATGTTGAGAAGTATTTCCTTTGTTCACAAATGTAAGGGCACCTCTAACCAATCCTCTATTAAGAGGAGTAAAAATTCGGTTTTACTCCTCTAACCGGCACCTAGCCGATCCCCAATAGCCGTAGTGGAGGGAAAATTATCCTCAGCCACGCATACCGCCCCTATATTTGCTCAGCCGCTACCACTTGGAGGAAAAATCTCCTCCCCTCCGTTGTCTCGGCCACCCCACTCTTGCGCCGCATCTACGCCGACGCCATCCTTCCCACCGCCCGCCACCGTGGACGTTCCGCAGGCTCCGTCGTGGTCCTTGACCACCCGGATTTGTGCCTCTCTCATCCCGTCCCTGACACAGAATCGGTAGATCGGTGGCCGCCGCCACCGCCGGATTCAATGCATCCGGCCGCTGGCGACTGCGCCTTTCTCATGGATTGGCCGGGTACTGGACCGCACAACCCCGGCAACGCCTCCGCGTTGCATGCATGTATTGACACCGCCTCTAGCCTCTCGGATCTCACTCGTCGGCATTTCGCCGGCAAAGACACGCCCGGCCGTTGCCCGGGGCTCGGCGCTGGCCCAACAACTCGTCGGCTCCCCGTTGCCGGTCATAAAATGGGACGACTGTTCGCGGCAACTGGTGCGCTGAGTTTCCACCACGCCGGAACACCTCGGATGGGTGTTCTTCAACTGCAAAAAATGGGGTATTTGCTTTTTTTTTTATTTGGTTGTTCACCGGATTTAGCACAATTTGTAGCTCCTTATTTGCTCAAATTTGTGTGTCGGATGGATGCAAGTTTTGGTATTGGGAAGAAGATTACATTGACCTATTGATAGCACGAAATTTGATAGATGTTCGTCTACTCGTTGCTAGAATAGAGACTAGGTATGAGACTAGATGTGAAGCAATATCGAATTTGTCGGAATCAAAGAAGAAAGAAGTGTGCAACCTCGAGAAGCCAATAGAGAGAATCAACAATGAATACATAGAGAAAATATTAATCCAATTAGTGGGAGCAGTTATGGAAGTTGGATGTCTTTTAAAGGGTCTAATTGTGGTTCCTGTTTTCTTTGGTTTCATTCTCGCAGCGAAGAATTGGTGAATTATGTACTCCGATGTATCAAAATGTCGTTCAATGAAATAAAGAAGCAATAAATTTATTTTCGGTTGCCGAAAATGAAGTGCAAATGAAAAACAATACCCCGTTATATATAGGGGATCGGCTAGGTCCGGCCAAAACTTAGTGGAGTAAAAATACTCCACTAAGGGTTTACTCCGCTGGATCCTCCTTTATTTTTTAGGGGATCGGTTAGAGTTACCCTAAGATGTTTTACACTGACCATACAAGTGTCGGTGTACAAAAGAACGGGGTCCCTTTAGTACCCGGACTTGTGCACTAGACGACCGCGGCCTTCGGACCGGCAAGATCTTGCCGGGCAAAGATCAACCTCCAAAACTACACCAAGCAAAGAACCAAGAGAACCGACAAGCCCTCTTGCCGGGAACCCGACTGCGAGCGCGCCTGCCAAGGCCTCCGCCGCCAAGCGCTCGTTCCACGTCGCCAGGCTAGTTGTCTACATTGGCTAGGTGTCGAGCGGGCAGGCGGTTAGGTGAAGCTGGTCGGGGCGCGTGGCGGTGTAGGACCGAAAGTATGTCTAGAGGGGGGGGGGGGGGTGATTAGACTACTTGACCAAATAAAAGTTTTGCCTTTTCCCAAATTTTAGAGTTGGCAGTTTTTAGCATTTCATGGCAAGTCAAGTACACCCTACACATGCAAGTCTAAGAGTATAGCAGCGGAAAGTAACAACAAGCATGAGTAGAAAGGATAGGGTAGGAAGATCAAACGCAATTGTAGACACGATGATTTTTCCCGTGGTTCCGATAGGTGGTGCTATCGTACATCCACGTTTATGGAATCTTCAACCCACGGAGGGTAACGGTCGCGAGAGTCCACGGAGGGCTCCACCCATAAGGGTCCACGAAGTAGTAACCTTGACTATTCCATAACGGCTTCCGTCCACGAAGGACTAGCCTCACTATGGGTAGATCTTCACGAAGTAGGCGATCTCCTTGCCCGTACAAACTTCTTGGTTCACTCCACAACACGAAGTAGGAGGCTCCCAAGCGACACCTAACCAATCTAGGAGGCACCACCCTCCAAAAGGTAATAGGCTCGGTAATGACGATGAACTCCTTGCTCTTGTGCTTCAAGATGATAGACTCCTCAACACACAATCACTCTCTCACAGATTTGGCTTGGTAGAAGAGATGGGATTGGTGGAAAGCAACTTGGGAAGGCTAGAAATCAAGATCCATATGGTTGGAGTGGAAGATCTTGACCTCAACACAAGGATAGGTGGTTCTCTCTCAGAAAACTGGATGGGGCAAGTATGGAATAGTTCTGAGTGCTTCTCTCTCGAGTAGGTGGTGGTGGAGGGGTATATATAGGCATCCCTAAAAATCCAACCGTTACACACAAAATGACCAACTCGGTGACACCGATATGTTAATCTCAGTGGTACCGAAGTGACCAAAAGGTGGCAGCTTTTGAATCTCGGTGAGACCGATATAGGAAACTCGGTTGCACCGATAAGGTGACCAACGGTCAGATTGACATTCTCGGTGACGCCGATCGAACAATCTCGGTGGTACCGATATTGTGAATTTGCGTAACAGAAAGTTGGCAACCTAAACTCGGTGGCACCGGTATGGAATCGGTTGCACCGAAGTGGCTAGGGTTTGGCTGAGTCTGTCTATGGTTGAGAGTCGGTGGCACCGGGATGGAAATGTTGGTTGCACCGAAGTTGAGTATATGGCTTTGACAGACTTTTGTGGAAGAGCTTGTGGGTGTTTTTGGTGACTATCACTTGTGCACGTATGAGCATTTTGTTCACCAACAAAACCTTACCCCCTTTTAATAGTATTGGCTTTCCTATGGACTCAAAGTGATTTCTCACAAATGTAAAATGTAGAGTCCTCTTCCTTGAAGCTTTGCCAACCTATTTCCTTGCATCTTGGGGTATTCTACAATCTCCACAATCCTTTTGCCATCCCTATCATTGAGCATTTCCTGAAATATACTTGATAGAAAACATTAGTTCAATGACTTATATGTTGTTATAAATTACCAAAACCACCAAGGGAGCAAATGTGCTTTCAATCTCCCCCTTTTTGGTAATTGATGACAACATATAGATCAAAGCTTCGACATATGATATAATCAATGAATATAATCGTCGCTTTGAGAAGTATGTGATAAGCAAGAGCTCCCCCTAAATTTGTGCATTATTTTGAATTTGCGTTTGAATACAAATGCACAATCGATTAGGTACATGGGGCACTTCTTCCATGTCACATACATCTTGGTGGTGTGCGATAATAATAAGAGTGAACAGCATAGCACAACACAACCAAACAAAGATAATGATCATCTCATAAGCATTAAGATGATAGGAAATAGTAGCACAACACACATAAAGTGTATGATCAAAACAGACAAAGGTTTGAGACCAATTGTTTTTGAAAAACGATAGGCAATAAAAACCAAACGCTCTCTCACTCGAAGCCTAAGCATCTATATACACTTCTCCCCCTTTGGCGACAAGTTACCAAAAAGTTTAAAGGCATATGTCTAAGCGTTCTTGGGCTGATCTCCTCCGGTTGTTGATGAAGGAGTCGAGAGAACAGCGTCGGCGAAGATCTCTGCAGATGTCGTGGATGGAGTTGGAGTGGCAACAGGAGGAACTGAAGCTGATGGAGCAGGAACTGAGGTGACAGTGGCTGGAGCTGATGAAGAGGGCCTCAAGTCTGGAGCTGGCACAGTGGCTGATCTGGCCTGAGTAGTAAACTGTGTGCCTGGCCTGAGAGGTGATCCATCCTCATCATCATCATCATCTGAAGAAGTCTGAGGAAGAGGCACTGAGTCAACTTCCTTCTTGAGCTCATTGACTGTCTTGGTCAGCCCATCCACCTTATCATTAAGGGTCTTGATCCTGTTATCGAAGATCCTCACAAGACTGTTCTGGTTGTCCAGAATCCCCTTAATGTCCTTCTGCATGCCCTGTACTGATGAGATCAAAAGATCCATTTGCTCATTCCTGGATCTAGGGACCTGAGCACTAGTGGCTCCAGCTGCCTCTGCTTCTGCCTGTGCTGCAGCTGAAGTCGGATGATCCGGGTTCATCACCACAATGTTGTCCTCGAGATCTGGCTGTAGGGGCAAGTGGGGACGGTCTAGAGCAAATATGTGCTTCTCCAGCTTAGAGTTGATGAGCATTTGGATATAGGGTGCATAGCAGCAAGAGCGCTTCTGATCAGCAGCAACCCTCTTAACTGTCTCAACAATTAAGTCCATGACTCTAATCCTGGTGTGTTTGTCAAGATGAATTAGCATGTTGATGGAGTAGCCTCGAATCATCTTGTCATCTCCTGACTTGGGCATCAAGGTATGCCTTAGAATAGTGTTCATGGTGCGGAGGCCAGCCTGAAGAAAGTAAATAGATCCTAGCCTGTGAGACTTCACGTTAGCAGCAGGGATCTCTTTATACATGTTAGCCATAGCATTGTGGCTCTCCTTGGATTCTGAGTAGACATCCAAATCACCATCCTGAACTTCTGGAACTCCTAAGATAGCAGCCCACTCCTCAACAGTGGACTCATATCTAGCTCCTTCTGTCATCCATACAATTCTACCATCTCCATAGAAATGTGCAGTGGAGTAGAATTGCATGATCATCTCATCATTCCAAGCTGTGAACTCTCTGCCAACAAACTCATCCAAACCAATGCAGTGGAAATTGTCTTGGACACTTGGAAAATAGTCTTCATTCTCCTTGATGATTTTCCAGTCCACATACCTCATATCACTCACAGCTGGACTTTTGTCAAAAAGCACAGTCTCATAGAAATCCTGTTGCTCTTTGGTGTAAAATATGTAATCCACAGCTGTCTTTCTCCTTTGGGCATATGGATCAGCAGCTCTCCAAGCCCTCAAACCAGAATCCTTCCTCTTCTTCATATCCTCAGCAAGTGGGTAGCTGGCATTATGTACTGGAAGGTGTGGCCTAAGCTTCATCAAGGCAGACATAGCATCCTCATCCTCAACTCTGGAGGCAGTCCCTTTGTTCTTCTCAGATGCTGGAATTTGCCTGGAAGTCCTCTTGGGCTTCTCAGCAGCAGGCTTCTTGGG
This sequence comes from Elymus sibiricus, assembly GCA_039707655.1. Lineage (NCBI taxonomy): Eukaryota > Viridiplantae > Streptophyta > Magnoliopsida > Poales > Poaceae > Elymus > Elymus sibiricus. Next base: position 333,162,788 of record CM077663.1, on the reverse strand, counting down.
GGCAGACTTGGTGCTCTTGGAAGTGCCAGTCTTTGGCATAGCATCAGACATGAGCTTCTTTTTCTTCTTGGGAGGGGCCTTCTCAACATGTTCTTCCTTCTCCTCAGCAGCAGCAGCCTCCTCAGGATCCTCAAACATGGAGGTCTGCCTGCCAGTGACATAGACTATCCTCTTTCTAGCTCTCTTCTTCTCCCCTGCCTTCTTAGGCATAGATTTCTTTGGAGGTGACTCAAGGTGAAGAGCCATTTTTGCCCTAGCACCCTCAGGTGCTCTCATAGCCTCAGAGCTAGCATACTCTTTCCTAACAGCTCTCCTTGAAGAGGTAGCTTCATTTGCAGCTTTCTTGGCAGCCTTCTCTTGCTTCTTAGCAAGAACCTCTTCTGGAACGAAGTCTGAATCCTCCTCATCTGAATTCAGCTTCTTCCTAGTCCTTGTTGCAGCCTTGGGCAACCCATTGGAACTGTGAGTGCCTGGATCTGAAGATGAACTAGACTCAGGACTAGTGCCAGAATCCAATTCAACACTCTGCTCTCTGAAGTTTTTCTCACTGTCCTCAGCACTTGACATACTGACCCTGTGAATAGAGTGTAGAGGAGCAGAAAAGGATAACATCACAAAATGTGGCTGGTTTTTGAAAGTTTGAACAAAAGATTTTCAAAGTTTTACATTCTGTCATGAAAATCGGTACAGCCGAAGCAAAGTTTTCGGTGCTACCGAGACTGACTATCTCATCAACAGAAACTTGGCACTCCTTTCGGTGAGACCGAAAGGAAGTACTCGGTTTCACCGAGACAGTTCTCAGCAACACAGACAGGCCAATCGGTGATACCGATTAGTTCACTTCGATTCTACCGAGTTTCATCGGGCGGAAGGCAAACCCTAGAAAATCGATGGTTCTCTAATCTACGGAGTTTTCTCGTGGATAGAAAGATGTGCAAACTGTGGCTTATAGAGAAAATCAACTTTATTGCGCAAGAATCAGACGGGGAGCGCAAGAAAGATCGAATCCGTACCCTAACTTGGCGACGGATCCGCTACGGCGGCGACGGCGGCGAAGATGCCCGTCGACGGCGAGGATTCCCAGCGGCGAAGACACACGGGGAGGCAAGGCGATGACCAGGGGGTCCTTTTGCGGCAGCTTAGGGTTTGGGGCGCGACGATTGAAGATTGAAATTTCGAACCGTCGGTACCACAGCTTATATACCCTTCACTGTCGGTGATACTGGTTCTAAATTTTCGGTGTCACCGAGTTCCTGAACTGTCAGCTGACAGGGAAACTCGGTGTAACCGAGAATATGGAATCGGTAGTACCGAGATTGAAAACCAGATCAACCCTAGGCATTCGGTGTGACCGAGAATTGTGGGTTGGTTCCACCGAGATGCACTTGGGAGGTTTTAATGGTCAGTCCTTGTCGATACGGAACTCCGAGTGCTCCACACACAGAGGGATCGAAAAGTACTTGTTCAAATTTTGTGATGCAGCATGAATGGAATATGAGGTGAGAAAACATATATAGCTAAAGAGTGGTCCTAGGCATTCTTGTCCATCCAATTGGCAAAAGATAAATAAAAAACCAAATAGCAACAATTGGATGTCCTCGAATGAGAAAATAAATGCAAACCAACATGCTCACACAATAAGATGTCAAATGAAATCATGACAAACATGCACATACACACTAGCATCTAACAAGCACTTGGGCGATGACGAAGTCATCTATATATGAGTATATTGACTTAGGAGCCAAGTAAGAATACTTGATCATAAGTCATACTCATCGTTTAAGCACAAGTGGGGTTACCACTTTTACATAAAGCATTTAATATTGTCACACACTAAGAGATGCTTTAACTCAAGTCTTAGAGTAAAGCTCCCCCTTGATGTGACATCCCCCCATAAGAGGGATAAACTAACCTTGGGTTTTGTCGAAGAAGACTTCATGTTGTTGAGGTAGTGGTGGATGCTCAAGGTTGATGAAGATCACCAAGAGTTGGGAGCATCCTTGTTGTTTCCTTACTCTTCTCACCTACATGGGTTAGTCCCAACACACAAGAGACAAATACAACGATATCTATGGACATGGAGTGCAAAACATGTGTAATGATGTCCATTGATTTGTTGATTACCTTGTCCCTTGCTTACTTTTGAGGGAATGTGTGACTCCTTAAACTATTGCATAGAGTTGATGTTGATTGCAAATAGTTCTTGCCAATAATGAGTGTGAGTGAATTTCATTGGCGGAGTCACCCCTCAAGAACTCTCTAGTTCTTCTTCTTGGGGACCCACATCAAGTTGATGGGGATCCTTGGTGTTGTGGTAGCCTTTGTAGAAGTTGAGCTTGACGTAGCCTTGGGAACCCACTCCACCATAGCTAGGGATTCATCTTCATATGAGTCAATGTCCTCTTGAAGCTTGTTCTTGTCCTTGAGCTTGTGGTCTTGTGGTGGAAGATCATCTTGAGTGTTTGTCCCCTTGGGAAGAGTATTTTCATACTTTCCCTTTTGAGGAACAAACTTGGGCTCGGGATATTGACCTTCTTTCCATTCAACTCCATTTGCGTTGAAATAGCCGACACCACGATTCTTCCGGTATCCTCCGTGCTTGCGTACAATTTCCTCAAATTGCTTACACCCGGCAAGACTCTTGTAGATACCTTTCTCTATAATTCCTTTCAATAAAGCATTTTCTTGCTCAAGTGTAACTTGGCTAAGAGAAACATCATTAGTGGAATCAATAGAACTACTAGAAGCAACATAATTGGGTTTTGCATTTTTATTGTTGCTACTAGATAAAGAACCTTTCTTGCCTTTTTACTAGATTGTTTAGTTTTAACTTGAGGCATGAATGTGGACAAGAGTAGTCGTTTGGCTAGATAAGATGAAGTCTTCTTTCGGAGATCGTCATTGATAGCTTTAAGAAACTCATGCTCTTCCTCCAAGTTGAGCTTCTCGAAGCGTAACTTCCCATGAGTTCTCACAAGCTCTCTATGATCTTCAAGAGTAGATTCATGAGCTAACTTAAGAGTTTTTAGTTCTTTAGTTAGTTCTTCTATTTTTATCTTATCATCATCAATTGACTTATCTTGACTAGCATGAGAATTATCAAGTTCATTTTGACTAACATCACTAGTTTTATCAATTAGCAAGTCATCATCACAAAGCAAGTCATCTTCATCACTATCAAAATCAAGATACTCGGGGTGTGATACCTTGGGGCCTTTAGCCATGAAGCAACTTCCACTCCCTTCGTTTGGTGAATCAAATAAATCATGGGAGTTGGTAGTCACTAGAGCAATCCCGGCAACACCATCATCTTGACTATAGTCGGAGTCGGAGTGATAGCTTCTCTCGGAGTTGTTGTCGGAGTCGGAGCCGGAAACCCATTCACCAACATGAGCTTGATGTTTTCTTCTTGTATAGCTCTTGGTGTACTTGTCCTTCTTCTCCGAATCTCTACTTCTCCTTGAGGGTCTTCGTTCATAACGATCATCTCTACTCCTTCTCTCTCTTTAAGGTGATTCATTCCTTGAGCTTCGTCTTCGAGGTGACTCTTCTCTTCGTTTGTAGGGAGCCGTGCACTCATTGAAGTAGTGTACGGGCTTCCCACAATTGTAGCAATTGCGATCACGACTTAACGAACGCTTCTCATCTTTGTCTTTGAGTGTCATCTCATGAGCAACAATCCTTCCAATGACTTCCGTAGGCTTGAGATCTTTATAGTTGGGCATCATTTGGATCAATGTGCATACGGTGTCGTATCTCTCATCCAAAGCTCTAGGTATCTTCTTGATGATGAATTTGTCGGTCATCTCTTCGCTTCCTAAGCCGGCAATCTCATTGGTGATGAGAGCTAGCCTAGAGTATATCTCAGCGACTCCTTCACCATCCTTCATCTTGAACTTGTCAAGCTGACCTTGAAGAACATCCAACTTGGATTCTCTCACGGACTCGGTTCCTTCGTGCATATCAACCAAAGTATCCCAAATCTCTTTTGCATTCTCAAGACGGCTGATTTTGTTGAATTCTTCGGGGCATAGGCAGTTGAAGAGAATGTCACATGCTTGAGCATTGTATTGCAACATCTTCAATTCTTCCGCGGTCGCTTCACGATCCGGTTCCTTTCCATCACCAAAGAATTCACCTTGCAAACCAACACGAACAACAGCCCACACGGCGGGGTTATGACCAAGAATATGCATTTTCATTTTGTGCTTCCAACTAGCAAAATTAGTGCCATCAAAGTACGGATCTCTACGGTGATAATTACCCTCACTAGACGCCATACTCTCGTAGGTTGTGAGACCAATGCAATGGAGACCAAAGCTCTGATACCACTTGTAGGACCGAAAGTATGTCTAGAAGGGGGTGATTAGACTACTTGACCAAATAAAAGTTTTGCTTTTTCCCAAATTTTAGAGTTGGCAGTTTTTAGCATTTCATGGCAAGTCAAGTACACCCTACACATGCAAGTCTAAGAGTATAGCAGCGGAAAGTAACAACAAGCATGAGTAGAAAGGATAGGGTAGGAAGATCAAACGCAATTGTAGACACGATGATTTTTCCCGTGGTTCCGATAGGTGGTGCTATCGTACATCCACGTTTATGGAGTCTTCAACCCACGGAGGGTAACGGTCGCGAGAGTCCACGGAGGGCTCCACCCATAAGGGTCCACGAAGTAGCAACCTTGACTATTCCATAACGGCTTCCGTCCACGAAGGACTAGCCTCACTATGGGTAGATCTTCACGAAGTAGGCGATCTCCTTGCCCGTACAAACTTCTTGGTTCACTCCACAACACGAAGTAGGAGGCTCCCAAGCGACACCTAACCAATCTAGGAGGCACCACCCTCCAAAAGGTAATAGGCTCGGTAATGACGATGAACTCCTTGCTCTTGTGCTTCAAGATGATAGACTCCTCAACACACAATCACTCTCTCACAGATTTGGCTTGGTGGAAGAGATGGGATTGGTGGAAAGCAACTTGGGAAGGCTAGAAATCAAGATCCATATGGTTGGAGTGGAAGATCTTGACCTCAACACAAGGATAGGTGGTTCTCTCTCAGAAAACTGGATGGGGCAAGTATGGAATAGTTCTGAGTGCTTCTCTCTCGAGTAGGTGGTGGTGGAGGGGTATATATAGGCATCCCCAAAAATCCAACCGTTACACACAAAATGACCAACTCGGTGACACCGATATGTTAATCTCGGTGGTACCGAAGTGACCAAAAGGTGGCAACTTTTGAATCTCGGTGAGACCGATATAGGAAACTCGGTTGCACCGATAAGGTGACCAACGGTCAGATTGACATTCTCGGTGACGCCGATCCAACAATCTCGGTGGTACCGATATTGTGAATTTGCGTAACAGAAAGTTGGAACCTAAACTCGGTGGCACCGGTATGGAATCGGTTGCACCGAAGTGGTTAGGGTTTGGCTGAGTCTGTCTATGGTTGAGAGTCGGTGGCACCGGGATGGAAATGTTGGTTGCACCGAAGTTGAGTATATGGCTTTGACAGACTTTTGTGGAAGAGCTTGTGGGTGTTTTTGGTGACTATCACTTGTGCACGTATGAGCATTTTGTTCACCAACAAAACCTTATCCCCTTTTAATAGTATTGGTTTTTCTATGGACTCAAAGTGATTTCTCACAAATGTAAAATGTAGAGTCCTCTTCCTTGAAGCTTTGCCAACCTATTTCCTTGCATCTTGGGGTATTCTACAATCTCCACAATCCTTTTGCCATCCCTATCATTGAGCATTTCCTGAAATATACTTGATAGAAAACATTAGTTCAATTACTTATATGTTGTTATAAATTACCAAAACCACCAAGGGAGCAAATGTGCTTTCAGGCGGCTCAGAGGGATTTGCAACAGCTTTAATGACACCAATCCCGCGGCGTTGCGACGGAATAGAAGGTATCTGGGCGAACGACACAGAAGGAGGCAACCCTTGTCGGGAGACGTCGCTAGCATGACACCTCACGACGCATTTAATGCGCCTGTCCTAATCCGTCAGGGTTAGGTATTTCCACTACCACTCCTGCCAGTATTCTGGCAGGCTATAGTATCTACTATTTACCCTATGTAAAGACCATTTTGTCACTGTGGTAACCCCTTTGTTTATAAAAGGAGGCCCATGGCTACCTTTACAAGGGTCGACACCCTGTTCATTTGCACGCGTAGCTGCACTCCCGAAGCACCTCTTGCCGGGCTGTGGCGCTTATGTACTTTGAACACATATAAACCACCAAGAACACATGACGTAGGGTTTTACGCTCCGTGCGGCCCGAAGCTGTCTAAAACCCCGTGTGCGCATGGACCGGTGATGCTCTTTGCACTCGAAGATCCCCACAGCCGAACCATAAAAGGGGCCTTGCCGGCCCCATAGATCGTCGTACGCCGACATCTTTGGCGCGCCAAGTAGGGGGGCTTCGTGCGTAAACCTTCACCGGTTTTTACGTGTCATCACCAACAACTCCGTCGACGCCTATGGCTCCCAAGATAGCCAAGGCCGTAGTGACGCCCGTCCCGTCCACGTCCTGACTGGCCTCTCAGGTAGTCGCCAGTGACGCCCACGGAGGCGGTCCCCTCGCTCCCCTCGCCGAAGAGCGTAGCCACAGCACCGCGCGGAGCTCCGGGAATCATGATCCGGACACCACCGCCGCGAGGACGCAAAACGCGACGGCGGCGACCGGGGAGAACCCGTGGCGCCAGCGGCTGCAACAACAGCTGTTGCGGCGACAGCAGCGGCAACGGCACCCCCACCGCGACCTTCACAAGACAACCGCAACCAGCACACCCAGGATGGCGACCCTTGGCGCCGTGCGGACAAAACCCCTGCGCGCCACTCGCGAGGCATGCAGGGCCAAGCTCGCCAGCAACCTCCTGGTGCGGATGGGCGACGTGCGCCGGGCCGGGAAAGCGCTCCTCCTGACACCGTCAGGAATAAGAGCGCCACCCCCACCTCGCACCGTTCCATGCCCAAGACCGTGGAGGAAGCCTTGGCGCAGGCCCAGCTACTGCTGAACTTCCCGCCTGCGCCGGAGAAGATGGAGGAATGGAAGGCGACTATACAGAGCTTGCTGAGCTTCGCGAACCACGACAAGCCGGAAGGGGCAGGCCCATCGCGCGCGCGTCAAACGGCCCCGGCGGGGCCCTCCACCGGACGTGACGCCGACGGTGCGCACACGGCGCAGTTGCCCCCACAACAGGAACAACCTTCCCGCTGGACCGACGTATAGGACGAGATGTCCTACGCGTCAACGGACCCGCAACAGAAGGACCAGCGCCAAGTCTTGAAGGACGGGCGCAAGGAGGACGCACGCACCACCATCGAGAGGTGGCGAGAGACGCGCCGCCAATCGAACGGTCGCGCGGACCCGGCCGTCGACGAGCCTGCGCCGGGGGTGCCCGGCAGCCTGCCTTACGTGATAGGTTCCCCGACGTTCACCCACGAGCTGCGGCAAGTCCACTGGCCCTCCAGTCGAGCCTTCAAGCCCGAATTGCCCGACAAGTACGACGGCAAGATCAACCCATCTGAATTCCTCGGCATCTACACCATCGCTGTGCAGGCTGCCGGGGGACGCGATGAGAAGGTGTTCGCCAACTACTTTCCGTTGGCGCTCAAGCCCAACGCGAGGAGTTGGTTGATGAACCTACCAGAGGGGTCCATTTCTTCTTAGGCGGACCTGTGCAACCAGTTCGTTGGTGCATACCATGGGGGTCACAAACTCCCAGGGCAGCCCAGCGACTTGCACGTGCTTCCCCAAAGGGATGGCGAGACCCTCCGCAAGTACATCCGGAGATTTAGCCGTGTACAACACAACATCCCCGACATCTACCCTGCCGCAGTGATTGCCGCGTTCCACACGAACGTACGCAACCGGCGGATGCGCGAAGAGGTGAGCATCAACAAGGTGAGGGATGTCGCCCAACTTTACGCCCTGGGGAACAAGTGCGCGCGCGCTGAGGAAGGGAGGAGACTCACAAGAGAGGATGCCGGCGCCAAAGTCGACTCCGACGACGACGGGAACGCGTCCTCCTCCAAGAAGAAAGGCCGGAAGGGCAACCGAAAGCGCAAGGGCAAGGCGGTCATGGCCGTAGAAGGGTCCGGCAACGCCAACTCCAGCAAGAAGGCCAAGTCCGAGGGCCCCGGCAAGGATGCTGCCGCCGGCTCCGGAGACAACGAGGCCGCGGCAGGAGAAAAGACCGACAAGCCATATTGCAAGATGCACCTCACCAAGAGCAACGACATCACCGAATGCCGCCAAGTAGAACAACTTGCTGAGAAGCAAAAGCAAGAGTACGAAAGGCGCGACAAGGAGAAGGGCCAAGATGGTGCAGGTGGTTCCGGCAAGAAAAGCAACAACAACCGTGGCGGCCGCTGCAGCAAGGCCAAGCAGCGGAAGGAGAAGCCCACCAGGGGTCGAGACAGAAAATCTGATGATGACGACGATGATGACGACGACAGAGACGAAGAAGAATTCGAAGGCCAGGAGTTCCAGAAGGCTATGGACACTATGTGTGTTGATGGGGGCGCATCTTTGCACTCCTCCCACCGGCAACTCGTGAGATCAACGCAGCAGAGCCAGCGGCAGAGGCAAGGTAACCCCTCAAGTGGTCCAACACTCCCATCATCTTTGACGCTGAGGACCACCCTGACCGCATCACTGCCGTCGGGTGCGTGCCGTTGTTGGTATCGCCAACAATACGCAACCTCAAGGTCACAAAGATGCTGGTCGATAGTGGGGCCGGTCTGAATCTGATATCGCCAGACGTGATCAAGCGCCTGTACCTCAAGCCAACAGGGTCCTTTCAAGGGGTTAACCCGGGAAGATCTCAACCCAAGGGGAAGATAACTCTGCCGGTCACATTTGGCAGCAAGCTCAACTTCAGGACAGAGAAGATTGTCTTTGATGTCGCGGATGTCACTGACATACAATGGAATCCTGGGCCGACCGGAGCTGGCGAAGTTCATGGCGGCGTCTCATCACGCCTACAACACGCTCAAGATGCCAGGGTCGATGAGCGTCATCACCATCCACGTTGACAACAAGAACGCGGTCCTCTGCGTCGACAAGCTCTTCCGGGAGGCAGTGGCAGCTGTGTCGATAAGCTCTTCCGGGAGGCAGTGGCAGTGTCTGCCGACAAGGCACTCGCTCCTGCCGGCAAAGCTCTCGGGGGGGGGGGGGAGAACAAGGACAAGAGCTCTGGTGAATCTCGTAAGGATTTCGGGAAGCGCACCGCGGAGTGCAGCACGCCCGTCGATGACCTACTAGAGACGTCTGCCGCCAGGAGCAAGAAGAACAAGGCGACCGTTCCGAAGACGAAGCAAGTGGCTGCGTGGGAGGACGGCGAGGGCGGCACTTTCACCATAAGCGCCACCCTCGACAACAAATAGGAAAGTGCGCTCGTCTCCTTCCTGCAGGTGAGTGTCGATGTGTTTGCCTGGAGTCACCGAGTCGAAACAGATCGGCGTCACCGATGTGGGTGTCCCACAACACAAAGGGCTTCTCGGTGAAACCGAGAGTTTTTATCGGTGTTACCGATTTTGGGTTTTAGGGTTTCTGAGCACAACTTCGGTGAGACCAAGTCACTCTTCGATGAAACCGAAACGAGTGGCCAAGTTTCTATTAATGAAGTTTGTTGCGTGTTCCCAGGGAGGTGATCGAGCACCACCTTGCCGTCTGTCCCCATGCACGTCCCGTCAAACAAAAGGTCCGGAAACAAGCCTTGGAACGGCAAGAATTCATTGCCGAAGAAATCAACCCAGTAGTGGTGCGCAGAATGGACATCAACACCAGACGACGAGATCCCAAAGACAGCCCTCCACGGCAAGGAAACACCTCAGGAATGGGTCATGTACTTTGACGGAGCTTTTGCGCTGCAAGGCGCCGGTGCCGACTGCTTGTCGCACCCACCGGAGAGCACCTCAAGTCCGTGATCCAGATGCTCTTTCCTCGGGAGGTACCAACAAACAACACAACTAAGTACGAAGGATTGCTTGCCGGGCTACGGATAGCGACTGACCTTGGCATCAGAAGGATGATAGTCCGAGGGGATTCACAACTCGTTGTGCACCAAGTAAACAAGGATTACCAGAGTCCGCTGATTGAGGCATACGTAGACGAGGTGAGGAAATTGGAAGAGCACTTCGACGGTCTGCAAATGGAGCACGTCCCCCGTGCCGAGAACAACATTGCTGATGACCTGTCAAAGAGAGCTGCACAGAAGCTTCCCGTGGAACCAGACACTTTTGTACTCCGATTAACTCAGCCTTCAGTCACTCCGTTAGCGCGGCAAGGCAAAAAGAGGAAGGTCAGCACAGGCGACTATTTCCCGGCAGAGCCATCAGTGGCCGCCAAGAAGGTTATCGGGGGCGACAAGGCGCCTGCCGGTGAGCTGCAAGCTCCGGCGGACCCAACAGTTGTTACCGTGGAAGCTAGCACTCCCGTGGCGGAAGAAATGCCTTTAGTCCTCGTCGTCGAGCCACGGGCTCCGGCATGGGCGCAGCAGATTGTCCAATACCTCCAGACAGGAGATCTCCCCGAGGAACAAGAAGCTGAGAGAGTAGCCCGACGGTCAAGCATGTACCAATTCGTGGACAACACTCAGTATAAGAGAAGACCGAACGGTGTGAAATTGAAGTGCATTCCTCGGGAAGAAGGACGATAGCTGTTGGCAGAGATACACGAGGGGGTCTATGGCTCCCACGTAGGCTCACGAGCCCTTGTCGGAAAGGCGTTCCGGCAAGGCTTCTGCTGGCCCACAGCCCTTCAAGACGCCTTGGCGGTGGTAACAACATGTGAAGCATGCCAATACCACACCAAGCAAATACATCAACCGGCACAAGCCCTTCAAACCGTGCCGCTCTCCTGGCCGTTCTCGGTCTGGGGGCTCGACATTGTCGGGCCTCTCCCCCGTGCTACCGGGGGCTTCGAGTTCTTGCTCGTCGCCATCGACAAGTTCACGAAGTGGACCGAGGTAGAGCCGGTGAGGAAGGTGACGGCGCAGGCAGTAGGCAAGTTTCTCAGAGGAATAGTTTGCCGTTTCGGTGTCCCTAACAGGATCATCACCAACAACGGCACGCAATTCACCAGCAGTAGCTTCATGCAGTATTGTCAAGATATTGGCGCCAAGATCTGTTTCGCATCGGTTGCTCATCCGAGGAGTAACGGGCAAGTAGAAAGGACAAATGCTGAAGTATTGCGGGGCCTCAAGACGAGAACTTTCGACAAGCTGCGCAAGCATGGAAGGCGCTGGATCGATGAGCTGCCGGCGGTTCTTTGGTCGATCAGGACGACACCAAATCGAGCCACCGGCGAGACACCCTTCTCCCTAGTCTATGGTGCGGAAGCGGTGCTCCCCACGGAACTCGCTTACGGGTCACCCAGAGTGCAGGCCTTTGACGAGGACCGACAAGAGCAATTACGGCATGACATGCCACGCTCCTCGAGGAAGATCGTCTCCAGGCCGCGCTGCGTGCCGCCCGGTACCAGCAAGCCTTGCGCTGCTATCACAGCCGCAAGGTACGCGCCAGGAGTGTTGAGGAAGGCGACCTTGTTCTTCGACGGATACAGTCCGCGAAGGGATCAAACAAGTTGACGCCGAAGTGGGAAGGCCCTTACCGGGTGGTACGAGTCACTATGCCTGGCGCAGTCCGCCTAGAGACCGAAGATGGCACCCAGGTGCAAAACTCATGGAATATCGAGCATCTTCGCAAGTTCTACCCGTGAGGCGCGGCTGTCGGGGTGCTCGACAACCCCTTTTGTAGAAGTTTGCCGGCAAGGCATGTAATCCTTTGTACAAAGCCAGACGATGACCCTGAGTGTAGTCTATAAAGCTAAGTGTTTCGCAACCTCTTGTCGAATTACATATTTTTACCTTATGTGTTTTTCATAGAACGTTGTGATCACTTTTTATTTGCGCAAAACTAATATTGAACCAATAAGGTTCCTAGCCTCCTCTATTTTCTCTTCTTTTTCTCAAAAAAGGAGGAAGGGCCCCGCGCGCAGCTTCCTGGGGGGAGTGATGGTATGGACGCCTACGACTACGTTCAAGGACGACCGCCTTGCGGCAAGAGACGCGGCAAAAAGAAAGCTAAGTTGCAAAGACTTATCAAAAAAAATTGAGCATTTTTCCTTGAACGAAGTTGACACCTTGTGTGAGAAAACCTACATGTGGCGGACCCTTGTCGAGATTGTTGCGCTCTTGGATGTTTCGAGCCCACTTGACGTCCCAAGTAGCCGCGACAAGGACGGCAAGACGGCCTCTGTGAAGCGCCCTTGCCGAAATTGTTGCGCTCTTGGCCGTTAGAAGAACCCGTTCAACATCCCAAGAAGTCGCGGCGAGATCGGCGAGGTGGCATCACCGGCAGGATGCCAATGACCCGTTCCTACGAGCGCCGCGGTAAAAACGAGCGCACCGGCTGGCGTCCCCGGCAAGCGTAGGGATAAAAAACGCGCAAGTGGAAAGCTACGTCGAAAAGGGAATCTACCATCCTTTCAGCACGACAAGCATTTGGATATTCGACGAGAGAGCACCCAATAACTTTTTCTTCACGTCCACGCAGGATTACATTGGGTGCAATCTAAACACAAAAGGAGATCTGCCACTACGTTGGGGCGATTGATCCAGAAACGAGGTCTTGCGGATGGAACCTCGCAACCGCATCAATCTACCCACCTCCGGAGCCTAGCTACGACGCCTCACGCGCCTAGTCGGAGTCTTCGTGCTTGACGCCGATGACGCTGTCCTCGTCGTCACTGTCGCTGAGGGAGTCATCGTCGCTGCCGCTCGAACTCTCCGCGCAGCACTCCAGGCGGACGCCAGAAGCCCCGAAGAACTTCACGGAGAGGGTGGCGGCCCCGCCGAACTTGAACTCGAGAAGATGCCCGGGCCCTAAACCACCGGAGCGGGCGAACGATTTCCACCCTTGCGTCAAAAACATGGCGCTACCGGGAAGAGGTCAACCGCCACCCAGGTGGGCCCGTTGCAGAAGCCGTCCGCTCGGAGCCACAGGCCTAGGGGCCTGCTGGCCTCCATGGCCCTTGCAAAAGGGTCGGGGAGGCGCAGCCAGCTCCGGGGCCGACGAGGCACCACCACTACAAACTCGTGTGCCTCCACCCCCGCATGAACTCCCACGCTAGGCGGCGGGGGAAGCACACCGCCACCACGGCCGCCGCGGTTCGAGGGGGGCGCCCTCCCGCGGCCCCTGGATGCTGTCCTACCACGGGAGCTGGAGCTGACTCCCGCCGCCGTCACCACAATCCGCATCGGGCTCCGAGGGGCAGACCCAAGAGCGGGGGCGGACCCTCGGGCACGACCGTGGCCACGGCCTCGCGCCATTCTCGAAGTGGCGTACTAGAGAGAACGGCGGAAGGAAGAAAAGGGCGTCGCTGGCTGGTAGGTTGGGGCGACAAGACGTGAATGAGCAACGCCCACCCGACCCCCTTATTTATAAGAATCAGGCGGGGGAGGGGAGGGGGCTGGGTCTTCACATCCCAAAGCGGAAACGCACTATGTCCGCCGCCGCCCTCCTCGACCAATCACAAGCCTCGCATGCGACACGCGTCGCGCGGGGCACTGCAAATAAAGAAAGACGAAGAGGAAGGGGCGAAGACGCCCAAGCGACGCGAGAAGACCCGGGGGCTGACTGTTCGCCGTACAAGGCGGCCGTTCGCTGCCAAGCGTGCTGCTTGGGCGACCGACTCTATCCCCCAGTAATGAGGCCCGTTCGGGGACGCGCGTTGCAAACGGCGTCTCCTCCAGTCCGACGCGGCGCGGCCTTTTAGGCGCGCCTCCTCGGGCGCTGCCTCGCTCCACCTTTCCCACGACCCGCGTTCAATGCGCATCGTGGGGAAGGGCAGTAAAAACCGTCATCATAACCGCAGGAATACGCGGCCACGTGTGTCTGTGCACTGTTTAGGGCCTAGCCCAACAGCGTCACGGAGTCGAGTGTGGCCCAAGCCCGGGGGCTCCTGTCGGTGTACAAATGAACGGGGTCCCTTTAGTACCCGGTCTTGTGCACTAGACGACTGCGGCCTCCGGACCGGCAAGATCTTGCCGGGCAAAGATCAATCTCCATAACTACACCAAGCAAAGAACCAAGAGAACCGGCAAGCCCTGTTGTCGGGAACCCGACTGCGAGCGCCCCCGTCAAGGCCTCCGCCCGCCAAGCGCTCGCTCCACGTCGCCAGGCTGGTTGTCTATATCGGCTAGGTGTCGAGCGGGCGGGCGGTTAGGTGAGGCTGGTCGGGGCGCATGGCGGCTCGGAGGGATTTACAGCAGCTTTAATGACACCCGTCCTGCGGCGTGGCGATGGAATAGAAGGTAGCTGGGCGAACGGCACAGAAGGAGAGGCAATCCTTGTTGGGAGACGTCTCCAGCGTGACACCTCACGGCGCATTTAATGCGCCTGTCCTAATCCGTCAGGGTTAGGTATTTCCCACTACCACTCCTGCCGGTATTCTGGCAGGCTATAGTATCTACTATTTACCCTATGTAAAGACCATTTTGCCACTGTGGTAACCCCTTTGTCTATAAAAGGAGGCCCATGGCTACCTTTACAAGGGTCGACACCTTGTTCATTTGCACGCGTAGCTGCACTCCCGAAGCACCTCTTGTCGGGCTGTGGCACTCCTGTACCGTGAACACATATAAACCACCAAGAACACTGGACGTAGGGTTTTACGCTCCGTGCGGCCCGAACCTGTCTAAAACCCCGTGTGCGCATGAACCGGTGATGCTCTTTGTGCTCGAAGATCCCCACAACCGAACCATAAAAAGGGCCTTGCCGGCCCCATAGATCGGCGTACGCTGACAACAAGTCTCTTAAAATCTCTCTCAAAAAAATACAAGTCCCTAAAACGTTTTATATTTATATGTACAAGGGAGCAGTATTTACTCCCCAAGTAATAATTACAGTGATGGAGACCGACAGGTGCAAACTGCCTTCAGAGCCCCTTTGGGGATACAACCGCGAGATAACATGTTTCAGTGTTTTGGTTCCTGGCCATCTGGCCTTTTTCTATTTCTCTTTTTTCGATGACTGCTTTTTAAGGCCTAATTGTATTTTTGTTGTTGTTGACAGTTATTCGGCGGGGAAACCATTCTTCCTAAAGGAGGCCTCCAGGCTACACCTCCAGGTTAGTTCTACCGTGGATAATCTTTCTTTCGAATGAAGAAAGAGCAAAACTGTACCGGTCTCTGCATGGTCTAAAACATTACAGGTCGTTACAAATTTGACATCAAAAAGCATCTAAGCAATCGACAAGTTGCATAACAGAAAATACTTAAACATTACATTGTCCGTTACCAATAACCGTCCGCGAATGCTCCGATCATTGCCGTTTCGGTACGAAGAACCACTTGATACATTGATAAAATAGCTTGCAAAGTACTTCCTCTGTAAAGAAATTTAAGAGCGTTTAGATCACTCTTACAGAGGGAGTATGATTTGTCTTTTAATCAAAAACTGTGTCATCTGGTGAATTCACTCTCAAATTATGTGAGCTCAGGCATCTATATATATCTACCCCTTGCAACTAACTCACAAAACTTGATCGACATTACGAGGCCGAGAAATACTAGTCATTCTAGAATCTTGATCCAATAGCATGGTATGGTCTGAGTTGCACCATTTCCCAGTACCGTTTTTGTTGCTCAAACATGGTTGCCATAGTATGATCGACTCTCAGTCTCTCACTTAAGACATATACAAGTCAAGATTTGCTTTGAAACACTGGTAGTTAGAGCATCTTCAGTGGTTTATAAAAGCCATTTCTTCTTGTTAGAACACGAAGTGTTTTTTGCGACGTTAGGATATAACATGAGCAGGAACAAAAAGGGCAGCCCGGTGCATGTAGCTTCTGCTTGTGTAGGGTCCGGGAAAGGGTCCGATCACTTTCGGTCTATTGTATGCAGCCTTTCCCTACATTTTTGCAAGAGGCTGTTTCCAGGACTTGAACCCGTGACCTCATGGTCACAAGGCAGCAGCTTTACCGCTGCGCCAAGGCTCCCTTTCCATGAGCAGGAACAAAACTAAATTAAATTGTCTCTAGGCAGATAAGGCGACCATGTTGCTAATACCAAGAAGTAAAACAACCAAAATCTTATTGCTGTAGGTTCGGTTTGTTCCTTCGGAAAGATGGGGCATGGGGCTGAATGGAAACGAAAAAGGAGCCCCCTATGTATACTCTCTTTTTAGGGCGGCTCAGGCGCGCCCCACTTTCCGGCCATCCCTTCCCACCTCCTACCTCTCCCTCGTCGCCGCTGGTGCTCGCCACCAGGCAAAGTCTCGTGCGATGATGACGGCGGCGGGGATTCATTCTGTCTTTTCTCTTCTCCGTTGTGGATATGGTTTGAGCTCCTACGACAGTGGTTTTCCTTTTTTGCGGGCATCCTGCGGCACGTGGCAGCTAGCCTCGCTCACGATGGCCCGCGGGGTGCTGCAGATCTGACACGTGGCCGATCAGGTCCGAGTGCGTTGGCCGCGGGGATATTTTCATGGGGCTTTGGTCCCCACCGTTGGGCTCAGGCCTCCCCTTTCTATGCTCATGCCTTCCTGATGCATTCCTCTCGCGATCAATGCTTCGAGAAAAATGTTGCATCTGGACCTTACCGGTTTGGGCAATGGTTGTATCTTCGATGTCTTTTAGAGCATCTGGACCTCTCAAACTGTCCACAACGTCTGGGCGGACAACTCGGTCAGTATCCGGACAGGAGAGAGAAGGAAAAAAAAAAGCGACTCAACCGGACTCTTCACTTTGTCCTCATATAGCTGGGTTGTCCGTAAACCCTCATACCCAGCCCATATATGCGGAGGATATGGGGATGCTGGTCATGTTCCGGCAGTGCGCCACATAGGATTTTGCCGACCGTGGACCACCTTTTCTCTTTCTTTAATCTTTTTTTTTCTCTCTCCCTCTCCACCAATCATATGCATGTGACCGGACACAGGGGGGAAAGTTGGAGGCATGGCTGCATGATGGATAAATAGACGCTCAAAGCAGACATGCTTGGACACTGACCGAACGTTTGAGGGGCCAAATTTGCCCATTGTGATTGTAGATGCCTTACATCCTGAAGGCGTCGTCCTAGGGCCTAAATATCTGCCCGGCAGCTTCACCGATCACCTTGGCTGCCTTTCTCACGAACACTCATTGCATCTCAAAAGGAACGAGCGCTCACATTTGGACTGCTTTAAGCCTTTGATCATAAAAAATGGTCATTGACGCTACCTTTACATTTTTTTACTGCTACACGTAGATGACATTTGCGAGATTCATAAATTCATTTTTTTTAAAGAACAAGGCCGCTGAACATATCAGACTGTTCACAGCGCTCAGGCAGAGCCAAAAGTAGCTGAGCCAGATAGGTTATAAGACAGGCACAATGCCAGCAACATGAGCACAAGTTCAACAACAAAGCTAACTATTACAAGATCATCAACATCAGCTGGAATGAGCCCTAAAAAAGAAGCTTTGTTGATCAATCCCAGCGCCCACCTTATTCTTCCTCACCAGGCAATCCTCAAGAGCTCTCCTCTTCTTTGGTCCAGCAGCAACAAGCATTCCCCCATCAGTTTCCACTGTGCATCCGCAGAGTATCATCCATTGATGAAGGAGAACGCTTACTTTCCCAGAATAATCCGGATATCCCACCACACAGCTCCCTGAAAACACAGATCATTGTGCCTAGTCCATAAGCTCCAAATGGAAGCAACTCCAGCCATGCCAATAACAGTTTTCTTATTATTCAAATTCCACAAATCTGGTAATTCAGATATATTATCGGGAGGTTTAAATTTGAAAGCTTCAGCAATATCTTGCCAAACAGTTTTTGCAGCAATGCAACCACGCAAGAGATGATCAACAGTTTTTCTTTCACTGTAGAAAACATGAAAAATCATCTAGATGCTGCCTTTTACTCAAATTGTCCCTTGTCAAAATTTTATTGTTAACCATCAGCCAAACAAATACCAGATATCTATGTGGAACAGTTATTTTTCAAAAAAAATCCCACTCAGGGGTAGAAACCCCTCCCTTGTTAATATTGTTGTAAAAAGATTTAGTGGAATTCTAGAAGCTTCAAGAGTCCAAACAGGTTTATCAGCATCATTACAGGGTTTAAAATTAAGAAGGATGCAAATGAGGTCATTCAATTTCTCTACAAAGGAAGCATCAACACATCTTCCAAAAGTTATTCTCAGTGTTTGGCCATCCCACACCTGACTAACAGTACAATTCTGTTGTTGGCAGAGATCAAATAGTTCCCATAATTGAGTTTGCAGAGAAGAATCCCTAGCCCAAACATCATGCCAAAAGTAAATTTTACACCCATCCCTCAAAATCCATTTGTAAAAGGGTCTCAACCCTGCCAAAGCCCAGGTAAGCCCTTTCCAAAAAGAAGAACCAGTGTTCATACTAGACCAGAGAAGGTTAGGTTTGTCAATATGATATTTAAAATTCACAAGGGATACCCAGTTTTTCTCGTAACTAAACAAATACCTTCTGGCCCAGGAAGCCAACAAAATACGTTCTCACGTGTGGATAGACTCAGAGGTATTGCTCAAGAGGCCTATACGTACACACAAAGGGGGGAACAACAATTTTGGATAAATTGCTGAAGCCAAGACTTGAACAAGACCTTGGACCCTGATACCATGTTAAGCACTTAAGCTTCATGCACTAGCCAAGGCAACCAAAAGTCCGAACAGATGGAAAGGGCTAGGCAATCCACATATACACTTTAACATTAAACTCCCTTAACTTTGGGATCCCTAACCCACCAAAAGATCCTCTTTTTTATGGGACACAAGCCCCCAATTTGCTAGGTGGTACTTGCGAACGTCACCCAAATTACCCCATAAGAAATGGGCCATCTGAGAGGTAATAGATTTAGTTGCCCACTTAGGAAATATAATAGTAGACATGAGGTACATGGGAATACTTGCAATACAAGTGCGAAGCAAAACAAGCTTAGCTTCATAGCTAAGTAATTTGCCTCTCCAACCACAAATTCTCTTAATGATCTTATCAATAATAGATTGGAGGTCCTCCCTAAGAAGTTTATTAAAATGTAGGGGGACCCCAAGGTATTTTAAAGGGAAGGAGCTTTGCTTACAGCAAAAGATTTGTGCCAAACTTTTAGAAGCTTCTTCCTCCACATTAATAGTCAACAAATCATATTTATTGAAATTAATTTTCATACCAGAAAAACGATCGAAACAAGAGAGTAGACCTTTAACATCCCTAGCATTATCTAGGCTAGGATCCAAGAAAAGCAAAGTATCATCAACATATTGTAAGCTAATAATACCACCAAGAACAACATTTGGGAGAACCCCCAAATTGTATTATCATTAGCAGCTTTAACAAACATCCGAGAGAAAACATCTGTAACCAAGTTAAATACAATTGGAGAGAGGGGATCCCCTTGTTTCAGTCTTTTGCCACTAACAAATAGAGAGCCATTCATATCATTTAAACTTGCACAAAAGGAAAAAAATTGAAAATTCATATTTTTCTCTCGCAGTTTCAGTCACTTGCCCATCCGTGTATCTTTCCGAGCGTTCGTAAAAGAATAGCGTGTGCGTGTGCACCTTGCTTGTAGTCGTACCTTACTATGTCAGTATAGGATGCGAAGAATAAGAAACTCCACGTAAAAAAGTCAATTTTTCACACTTTTGGTACGTATTGACCACTGACATTTTGAAAGAATGCAGACATTTTAACTGTTTTGATCATCAGAAATAGCCGCTGACTCCAGCAGAGATAAAACCGATCAGACGAGCGCTGCGAATGCAGAACGGAAGGAGTGGCCGCTACAACTATGGAAGAATATTACGAATAACTTCTCCCAGGACCGAATAATTAGCACCGGTGCATTCGGAATAGTTTATAAGGTATGGCTTTACCTTACCAGTTTCTGTCTTTTCAATGATGCTGGAAAAGGATGCTATAGAACCAATATGAGGTTAAATAAACAGGGAATTCTAGAAGATGGCGAAGTGATTGCCGTGAAGAAACTTGCAGAAAATTCACCACTGCCACGCGACAAAGCGTTTGCTAACGAGGTTCAAAATATTATGGCCCTCAAAAATGAAAATGTACTCCCCTTGGTTGGCTACTGCCATGAAGGACAAAAGATATTGGTGCAAAACAATGGAAGATATATTGTTGCAGACATAGTTGAAAGTGTAGTCTGCTATGAATATTTACCTAAAGGAAGCCTTCACAGGAATCTTTTTGGTATGCAATACACTATCCGGTATATTTTGCCTTTCTGTTTTTCATGTAATGTTTACACTATTAATTGGAGTTTGGGCAGGCTTTACATATACTCCTTTATCTATTTACTAGTACAGAATGATCAAATATGGGAAAATATTGCAAACTATTAGAAGGGGATGTAGATTATTTATGTTGAAATAGACTGTCCATTTTCTTTAATAGCTCAAGCTTTTGGGTGAACTGGTTAGGTGCATACAATTCGATTGATATCTAAGCCAACAGGCCTTTTAAAAACCATTCTAAGACAGTACTAGTAAAGATATTTGTTATCTACATCAATCGCAAGGCTATGGCTTGGAGGAGTCTTTAACTTGAAGGAGTAATGTATATAGTGTAATACATTATACAAAATATTTAACTCCAAATTTTCATCTGCCAATATTTATTTTGTTGTTAGGATTCAACGAAATGAATACTATTGAATGTAATCATCTTAAGTGCTTAAACAATTTATTTATTTTTACTTCGTCAGAAGTACCCAAGAAAATGGACTGGGAGACACGATGGAGAATAATTAAAGGGGTTTGCAAAGGTTTACTCTTTCTACATAGCATTCCTATTGTTCATATGGATCTCAAGCCGGAAAATATATTGTTGGATAATTACATGCGGCCGAAAATTGCGGATTTCGGTCTCTCGAGACTCTTCGGTCAAGAACAAACACGGATGGGTACACAAACTGTCGTGGGATCATAGTAAGTCAATCACTGTAAACTCTTTATTTTGAAGTAAATTGCACTTTAACCTCTTGCTTATTATGAAGTAAATTGCACTTTAACCTCTTTGGTAATGCTTATTATGCTCTTAATATTGATGGTATTCAGTGGATACATAGCTCCGGAATATCTATACAGAGGTGAAATCTCCACCATGCTAGATATTTACAGTTTAGGCCTACTCATCATGGAGACCAGCACAGGAGAGGAAAATTGTCACGGGAAGGAACCGTCTGCAGCGCAATTTATTAAAAATGTATGAGGAAATATGATTTAATGGTTTCAAGGATGAGTTAGGAACTTATGTTACCCTTGTTTTGTCTCAATGGATCATAATTCCAACTTTGTACGTAGGTACGCAATAATTGGACAGAGGAGCGCATAGCGTCAGAGTATCCGTCGTTAGATCCATATTGCCTCAACCAAATGAAAGCATGCATCAACATTGGGCTAGAGTGTGTGGAGATTGATCGGCGCAAGAGACCATCCATAGAAAAAATTATGGACACGCTCAACAGACTTCCGCAGATAGATTCCAATAACATTCTCAGCCTGCAACCCCAGCGGATAAACTTTCCTATTGGTCCAAAGAGGTTGACCTCCAGCTCGCTTTATCTAATGAACAACAGAGATGAGCGTATTGCCTTCAGGCTTGAAACCAAATTCCCAAGGAGGTACCTTACAAAGCTGCCATTGTGTGGCGTTGTCCCGCCAAAGTGCACCTACATTCTCACTATGATAATGCGCGAACAGAAGAAGCTGCCACCCTCGAACAGCGACGATCGTTTGATACTACAAAGCAGTATTGCACACCATGAGGACCTCGACAGTGTCGACCCAGCTTCCGTGGCCATGTTCCTTGACTCCATCGGTGATGAGGTGAAAGAGGTGAAAGTTCCGGTTGCTTGCGAACCACTAGCTGAAACTATCTCTAACGACCAGGTTAGTTCAGTTAAGACAATGGTAGATATCTAATATTTGCATTGTCACACTAGTTTTTTGTGTGGTTTGCAATGTAGTGATTTGACTTTTTTCTGTTCCTTTCTACTTGACTGGCAGAAATTTCTCTAACTTTAGTTGGTTTACTTATGGGCTAGATCATAGACGGTCTGAATTACCGGGAGGTGTTGTCTGTGGATGTCCATCCAACACAGCCATGGTGAGTGCTTGCTAATTGGTGAGGCCGTCGATGGTTCATCTCTGTGTTTTGATTTCCCATCGTTAAATGCAGGATCCTGGCGAGCAACAAGAGGGGCTATGTTTGCATTTGGAACTACCAAACTCAGGTGGGTTGCGCCATCCTCCTTGGTTAGTATAGTGCTTTCGATCCGGCACTGAGCATTTGGAACTGACAGATCAAACAATGTTTTCTTGTGCAGGCAGAAGTGAAATCCCTTGAAGTCACGAGAGAACCAGGCATGCTTCCTAACACTATTCACCTTTCTTACAAGTGACTTGGTCTCATCAAGAACTTTTTAAGACTTCAAGACAGTAGCAGTGATCACCTTTGAGAACTCATTCTGATACTACCTTACCTATTGCAGTATATTCGGCAAAATTTATTGAACGAGAGGGATGGTTTGTGGTTGGTAGCGGCGATGGGTGCATCTATGTGTATGATTGTAACACGATGGAAGATGTCGAAACGATTGAAGAAGCTCATGATAGTCATCGCATCATGTATTTGGCGGTGAATCCAACTCATTCATTTGTATTGTCAGCATCTGATGACCACAAGATTAAGCTTTGGGACTGGACTAACGAATGGCAGTGTACTCGAACTTTTGAGGGGCACGATGACACAGTCACACAAGTAATGTTTAACCCGAGGCACAACGAAAGCTTCGCGAGTGCTTCCTTGGATCACACAGTCAAGGTTTTATTTCCTCTCTATTGTTTAATCTGATAAACAAAATTATACATGGTTCTTGATTGAAGTATATGTCTTTGGGCCTTGGACTTCCTACCTAATGCTTGCAATTTTATTTTATTTTATTTTGAGAAAATGATTGCAATTTACAGATCTGGAATATTCACTCTGAAACGTGCAACATCACGTGGGATGGGCATCCAGATGGTTTACTCTCGGTACATTACCATCCACGGTTTTTTCAGCAGTCTTTAATTTGTGGATCTTCCGATGGTGCCGCAAAGGTACATATGGCTTCTTAACATAACAACGCATTTGTATTTATGTGTGAAAACTAATATGTTGTTTCACTTTCTTATTCAATAAGATCTGGGATCTAGAGACAGACAGCTGTGTCGATACGCTCCAAGGACATGAAAAGGGTCTCAGTGCTCTTTGTTGGCACCCAGAACTTCGGGCACTAGTTACTGGTTCTCTTGATGGGACCGTGCTAATCTGGAACTGGATGTCTCATAGCAGCACATACAGGTACATCCTTTCTACTTCTGTACAGTCTTACAGTATGACAATGCAGACTCAATCTTTAGTTCTGTACAGTGAATCTGGGTGTACTTGTGTAAGAGTATTACAGTAAGAGAATGCAGACTGATCTTAGTTAGATGTTATAGATTAACTTTTATTTGGCCCGTTTCTCCAAAGTGATTATTGCCTAGAAAGAGGGTTTCCCTCCAGTTTCCATACAGGATGGAAACAAACAGTACAAAGTTTGGAGCAACAAATAAAAAGCAATACACTCAGAGATTTTTAACACCATACCAGAGAAACAAAAGCCCTTGTCTGAAACTAAATTGTCCCATGAGCCATGAAGTCTTAAGATTGTTAGTTGACCTTCAACCTGGGTCGTGCACCCGTCCCCCTTAAGCATGTATTTTCCTTGATTAGTAGCACTAATTGGAGCTCATTTGCTAACTGATCGCCAAATTACAACCTAGTTCGACATCAAACAATCAATGTTGGCCTCCCCTTACTTATTTATCTATTTTATAAATGCATGCCTTGTCTTATTTCTAGTACCAAAACTCCACTGGTGACCATCCGTGTGGTGCATTAAAGATTTCAATATTACAGAAGTTGCATTACTACTTAGTTGTCCCGTAAAACTAAAACAAATGTTTTTTCTTGTTTTCCAAATTTTTCATGTTGCTGCTAGGGCAACCAATCTCAACTACCTCTTATCATGATCAAAGGAGCTATGCATGCCGTGGTCCAACCATATGTTCAAATTTGCTGGCAAAACTCTGTAGTCGAAAAGTGCATTGCGCAATTTGCGAAATGAAGTGTTTCATAGAGCACCTGAAATCAAATGCTTAGGATTTGAAGTTATGTTTTTAACACTTTTTGTTGAAGTTGACGGTGGCTGGCCTTCTGATATTGCAGGCTCGAGAACATCATTGGATTAAATCTCGGTGCTGTCAATGCTCTTGGATACCTAAAAGGATTAACAAGGTAAGAAACTTTCTGTGTCATCTTTTATTTCAGTTAGTAGAACATTGGTCACCAACCTGTGAGTCTGCGTGAGTTAGTAATTTCGTGCAAACACTAAAATGCGAAGAACTTATGGTATATGAGCCATGAAATCTTAAGATTATGGTATACCATAAGTTCTACAATAAATGTGTGGACGTGAATGCTTGTAAAAAATAGGAACGCGGTTTGAAGAAGCTACTATTGAAGAGTTGTAATAGTTTTACTTAGTCACTTGTGGGAGAAAATTATGTTCCTTCAAACTCTCTGATTAGTCGGTTTATGTGTGCTTTCCAATTAATCTTGTAGTATGAAACACAACTTGATGACTTCAGTTTGTCAGAACCGTTTTACCTAGCATTACTATGTCATAATCTTCTTTTGGATTTGTTGATAAATTGTTATTTCAAAAAATTTAATTGCACATAATTGGAACCCATATGTTCATGTGTCCTGTTGTAAAAATATGACTTCTCTAGTTCTCTTTTTGGTTATGCTCATGCAAAGACTTAGTTTGGGTGACGCTATTTGCTTTACCAGTGGACTAATTTATCATATCTAAAGAATACCCCAGAAACAAAGTTGGATAATTAGGTACTGCATCCCAGAAATAAGGTGATGGCTTAGAGATAAGGTAAATTTGTAGTTCTCCTTTAATTTCTGATGGTATGCTAGTGGAGGTGGTTGATGTTTTATTGGAATGCTCTGGCCTATCAAGGACCACATTTTAGGTTTAGGTCTTATGTTTCTCACCAAGACGCGGATTATTCTATCCATGGGAGGCGATGTCCCATACATATGCAATGCCGACGTACGATGATATATACTTGTATTCTCAATCATAGAAGTATAATTGTATATAAAACATGGTCTCTAGTGGAGCAATTGAGCATGTTATTCTATTATTTACATATAATTTTGGTGCAGTTAGATGTGCATTTTTTTTTCTTTCCAAATTAACTTATGTGCTTGCGGTTGACTATCTTTCTGGACTTTAAACTTAACAAAAATTACCTCGGTTCATTAATATAAGACGTTTTTTAAACTTATGGAGAGTTTAAAAACAACTTATATTAATGAACAGAGGGAGTATTATCCACTGAATGAGACAAACTTCAGACATTACGTTCCATTTCACCACGGATGTTATAGCCTTTGATAAGCATTCTATTGAACTCTTCAGTTTCTGATTGTCATGCAACAAACTAATTTTTTATTGATGAAATCACTTCATGAGCCAGGAGAACAACTATTTTGGTGGTACCTTCTAGTATACGGCATGTCCACCAATAGCTTACTTGAGAAAAAATTCTGCAGTGCCATTTTTATTTATTTTCACCGACATGGAATTTCTAATGATAAATATACTGTTTTGTGTAGGATTGTGGTCGGATGCGACCAAGGAATGGCGCTCATGGAAATTAAGGTGATTTAAATCAAGACCTAGTCGTTGGCTAGGTAGGAGGAAGGACTCTAGAGAAAATTAAGTGAAAGCAAAACTCTTATTGAAATCAAACATTAAGAATTTCCAGAATTATATTTGTTTGTCGTATTATGGAGTTCCTCTTGGACAGTATCGATGGTGTGGAGACTCGGTAGCATCGATTAATACGATATATAAAAGAGTTTTTTTTATGGTACCCTGGTACTCCCTGGAGTAGGGTGGGAGTACTGATCAAATCCATCCGTTGGTTCACAGGGTTCGTGCTAAAAAGTGTTGTTTTTCCATCTTTAATCTAGTTCCCAATTCACCAGCCCATTCAAGCGCATGCGGCTGCGCCGCCGCCTCCGGAGGCACTTTCATCGTGGTGCCAGCAGTAACCCATCGATCATGTGTTCCTTAAAAAAAAATTTGATCGTCGTAGGAGGAATGGTAATTTAAGTCGATTAAACGTGGTGTAGTGAGCAGTTTCCATCAACAACAAAATTCAGTATGGATTGCAAAGCTGTTGCCGTCAAAAAGATTTAATTTAGGGATTAATTTCAGATCATGAGAAGAGGCATGTCGCTCGAGAGATTCAGATGGGAAAGACTTTGTTAAAACATGTTCAGGCGAGGGAGATGATGATCGGCACAGGAGTTTCTTGCGTAATCTACGGCTGCATCGGCTCTCTCCATGCCTGACCGCCTCAGGCTCTCATGCATTCATGCCTACGGGCATGCAGGTTGTGGCTTCAGCGCTCGGGGCATGTGGCTGCCCACACCACAGAAATTGCGCATGAACTCAGGATTAGGAAATTAGATTCTCTAATTATTACTTTAACCCTCAGGTCACGGTACTCCCTGTTTTTAGTGGTGGTACTCTTTGCCATTAGAAGTGGAGTACCAGTCAATCTCAACCATTGGATTAGGAGGAATGAACGGTCTATATTAGTTTGAGGGTACTGTAAAAGCGCTCGTATAAAACTGTTCGTTGCAACAGTTCGTGTGTACGTGTCTTGCCATGTGAAGATATTCACCTTTTCAATTGTTCTGGTTTCAGCTTAAGTGCAACTATATTGAGAAAAGGCTGGCATGCACATTATGTTGCAACAAACAAAGCATGTTGTAGGGGTATACTTGGCCATCCGTCGGGCCGTGCCGGGCCAAACCAAGCCCGAGGTAGAAAACCTAGGCCCTGGCCCGGCCCGGCCGTCGGGCCTAGATTTCAAGCCCAAGTTTGGCCCATCACTGATAAAGCCCGTCGGGCTTCGAGCCTCGGGTCGGGCCCCTTTCCTAAAACGTGAAAACATCAAGCCTAGGCCCGGCCCGACGTGCTCTTCGGGCTCAAAATTCAGGCCCAAGCCTAGCCCGCGGGCAAGATCGGGCCGGGTCAGGCTTTTTTGGGCCAGGTTGGGTCGGTCCGGTCGGGCCGTGTATCCCATGGCCAGGTATATGTAGGGGTATATGAGTCGGTGTCTTACTTTTTAATAAGAGTTGGTGTCTTATTCTTCTCGGTAAAAAACTAAAGCATGGCCGAATTTCTGAACTGAGAAGAGACGGTATGGGAGCTCCTCAGATGGTACTCTTAGTCAACTATCTAAAGAGTCTTTTTTGTAGAACAATGATCTCAAAGGGTTTTTTTCTTTTGCGGGAAGATCTCAAAGGTTGTGGTTGCCTGAAACGAAATTTCCTTTTCTTGAGTGTAGATTGCCTGAAATTTACTCCATATCATTGAACCGGACTAAGAGCATTTTTAGCCCTTCCTCAAAAACTTAACTCCCCAAAGGCCCAAATGACCCCTATAACTCGTTGCACCTAGCACTTCTCCTGAAACTAAAGTCCCTATAAATTTGTCTTTGCTACTTCTTCCATCTTTTTGCATATGAACTCCATTCCAACTTACATTTGAACAACATATTAATTCAAACTTAGTAAATCTAATGCACATATTTCAACAACATTTCAAATTCAATGTTTTTTCTAATTAAAATTTCAAATTCAAGCACACCATATGGTTCATATGAAGTAATAATCCAATAAAACATGATAAAAGTACAACAATCATTTGTCATGAACTCCTACAAGTGGTCGAAAAGATCATCTTGGAGTTGGTGACGGTGACGAGCTTCTTGGTCCTCGATCCTTCAATGGGCTATACGAGGAATCTCTGGATCTTGTTTTGTTGATGTTCGGGAGATCACCATAGATGTATTGATAGTTCTCCCACTCTTCTCTATCATCCTTGATGATCGTGCTGTGCAAGATATACGTGTTGTCATGATATGCCATGGTATCTTAGGGTTTCAATACTCAACATGCCACAAACAAAGAATATTTAATTATGAGCACGGGCTCATCTGTACCTGATGAACAGTAAATTAAAAAAAAAAGAGGTAGCAAAAGATCAAAAAAATCTGAACTATTATTTTGCATGAAAGATGTTTGAGTGCGTGATGTCTGGGAAAAATTCCATCTTGTTTGCTGTGAGCTGCTCGGATATCCAGACACGATGAAATTTGGCACGGACATTACGTACTCGAACAACTTCTATGCAAGAAAAACCCTAGATTTTTTGAATTGTTTTGCTATTATTTTCATTTTAATGTTCGCTGAAGAGTGCAGATGCACCCGAGAGCTGAAACGCCGCACCCACAAACAACGAAGCATTTTTGGAGCACACCAAAAGCTCTCTCAACAACCTTTCTTGTGGATTCTTGGCACTTTATGAAGTAAGATTTCTTTTTGCCGTCCGAACGTTGAGTTGTCTTCACAAATTTGGCAGAGGGAGAATATACGTTGAGTTGTCTTCACAAATTTGGCATAGGGAGAATAGAAGCCATCAGTAAGGTGTGGCCCATGTCGTGGGTATTGACAACATGTTTGCAAGATGTAGCTTGACTAGCAGCTAGCCTTAAGAATAGAGATCTCTGCAGAACACTAAGGTCATTGTGTGATCCAGGCAATCCAAAATGGGAATGCCAAATCCATAGATTCTCTGATGCAACTGCCTTGAGAAATGACCTTATGAATAGAACTTGCCATGCCACATGACATATTTTCCATGTACAGTGGATCCAAGTGTCCCTTACCATCCCCTCTCTTCACTTTGTGCCATGAGCCTCGTTGTGTCTTCATGACTGGGTTCCCTCAAGTAGTCCAATTCAAAGATCTCGATCACTTGGGTAAATCTATTCACACACTCAAAGGTTGTATCTTCCCCAATGCAGATGTACTAGTCAGTCGCAACTCCATATGCAAGCACTCGAAATTTTGTGGTACACTTAACCAATGGACTTGCAATGATTTTCTCCCGTTGCATACCT
The DNA here is from genome assembly GCA_039707655.1 of Elymus sibiricus. Classification (NCBI taxonomy): domain Eukaryota; kingdom Viridiplantae; phylum Streptophyta; class Magnoliopsida; order Poales; family Poaceae; genus Elymus; species Elymus sibiricus. Next base: position 333,133,638 of record CM077663.1, on the reverse strand, counting down.
TCTTGGTGTGAACCAAGGGTCATGCTTCTCAATAACTTGTGCAATGGTTTTGAATAGATCGTTGTGCATTTTGAATTGCTATAAAATCTTATTTGGAGACGCTGGATTCGGCGCAAAAGTAATCCTTGAAAAGATCGACATGACCCTCTACACTATCTCAATGAATGCGACTTTGGCCGAACTGGGAATAATAAAGTGGTTATTATTATATTTCCTTGTTTATGATAATCGTTTATTCTCCATGCTATAATTGTATTTATTGGAAACTCAAATACATGTGTGTGTACATAGACAACACTGTGTCCCTAGTGAGCCTCTACAGGACTAGCTCGTTGATCAAAGATGGCTATGGTTTCCTGGCCATAGACATGAGTTGTCATTTGATAGCGGGATTACATCATTAGGAAAATGATGTGATGGACAAGACCCAAACTATGAACGTAGCATATGATCGTGTCAAGTTTATTGCTATCGTTTTCTGCATGTCAAGTATCTGTTCCTATGACCATGAGATCATGCAACTCACTGACACCGGAGGAGTACCTTGTGTGTATCAAACGTCGCAACGTAACTGGGTGACTATAAAGATGCTCTATAGGTATCTCCGAGGGTGTGTTGTGTTGGCATGGATCAAGACTGGGATTTGTTACTCCGTATGACTGAGAGGTATCTCAGGGCCCACTCGGTAATACAACATCATAATGAGCTTGCAAGCAATGTGACTAAAGAGTTAGCCACGGGATCTTGTGTTACGGAACGAGTAAAGAGACTTGCCGGTAACGAGATTGAATTAGGTATGGAGATACCGATGATCGAATCTCGGGCAAGTAACATACCGATGAACAAAGGGAACTACGTACGGGATTGACTGAATCCTTGACATCGAGGTTCGACCGATAAAGATCTTTGTAGAATATGTAGGAACCAATATGGACATCCAGGTTCCGCTATTGGTTATTGGCCGTGGAGGTGTCTCGGTCATGTCTACATAGTTCTCGAACCCGCAGGGTCTACACACTTAATGTTTGGTGACGATATAAGTATAGTCGAGTTGCTATGTTGGTGACCGAAGATTGTTCGGAGTCCCGGATGAGATCCCGGACGTGACGAGGAACTCCGGAATGGTCCGGAGGTGAAGATTGATATATAGGACGAAGGGTTTCGGAGTCCGGAAGTGTTCCGGGGTGTACCGGGGATTCGACGGAGTACACAAAGGGGTTTCGGGGGGCCCCAGCAAGTGTTGGGGGCCTCATGGGCCAAGGAGAGGGGGCGCACCAGCCCACTAGGGGGCTGGGCGCTGCCCAAACCCCAGCCCACTTTGGCTAGGAGGGGGGCCACACCCCCTAGGGCCGCCGGCTCCCTTAACTTGGGAGGCAAGGCGCCTTGGGGGGGCACCCCAAACCCTAGCCGCACCCCCTTGGTCGCCGGCCCCTAGGGGAAACCCTAGGGCGCCCTCCCCTCCTCCCTTCCCCCAATATATAGAGAGGGAGAGAGAGGGCAGCCGCACCACAACGTGCTACGGCGCTGCCCCTCCTCTCCCTCGTAGTTCTTCTCCTCTCCATAGACGCACGACGAAGCCCTGCTAAGATTTCACCACCACCACCTCACCACGCCGTCGTGCTGCCGGACGACTCGGGCTACTACTTCACCATCGCTCGCTGGATCAAGAAGGTGAAGGCGTCATCAAGCCGTACGTGTGTTGAACGTGGAGGTGCCGTCCGCTCGGCACTTGATCGGGAATTCGCGGGACGGATCGCGATTGGGAACCTGGCGATTGCCCCAACAATCACCACCATCTCAAAATTGAGAACCTGGCGATTGCATGCCAAAATGCCTTTCTCCTTTGAATTACTCCTTTTTATTGAAAACGAGAGATGTTAGTTAGGGCAACAGATGATACCGACTGCCAGACTTGGACTGGCATAGGAGATTAGATCAAACGAAATTAGCCTTTCTTCCATCAAAGAAGATGCAAATTCCTACCGGCCAAAATCTGGAGAAGAACAAAAATAGAATGGTTTTGCTTACTCACAACTCAGAGGGGATGCCGCTTACTACTCAAATCCTTGTTTTTGCGAGAGCGAGTTTGACTCGCAAACGATCTGCAAGTGAAAGACTGATCCTTTAACACCAGTATTGTTAATCCATGGAGAGGAAAAAGGGGTATCTTGTAAATTCAAGGGTAGGGCTTGCATTCTAATAATACTGAATCGATTCAATATTATAAATAACAGATCAATCAAATCAATTCATGGATTAGAGTTATATTTCATCGATAACCCTCGCCTTGGGAATACCACCAGTAGAGTGTGCAGAAGGTGTCGTTCAGGAGAGACGACATGCTCTAGATATGCGAGTGAGATACCCGCCCACGGTCATGACCTGGGTTTTGTTTCACCGAAGCCCACTAGTTGACGGTTGGGAAATCAAGAGTGAAGCATTTGATACAGGTTGAGATCATCTCCTTCTTTATCCTACCAGACAATCTAAACATTGATTCTTTCACGCCTAAATAAAAAGATAAGAATCCGGACCCTTCAATAGATAAGAAGGGAATGCATGTAGCCTAGCAAATGGAGCCTTTCCCACCTCGAGTCAGCAAGCCAACTCGAGCATTTTACCCTCGTGTCACTAGCGCAACACGAGCCATTCAAAAAAAAGTATTGGAACTGAAGAGAAATCCATCTCCATACAAAATCTTTAGGCGGTGGATTGTGAATCCACCATGCGCGAGTTCAATTCCCGTCGTTCGAGGCAAAGAATTTCACTCTCGTGCATGACGTGGCTTGAGACTGCGTCGGTATTTCCCCAAAGTGGAAGGGATGATGCAGCATAGCTATGGTAAGTATTTCCCTCAGTTATGAAACCAAGGTATCGAACCAGTAGGAGGACCACACAACACTATATAAACAGCACCTGCACACAAAGAATAAATACTTGCAACCCAACGCAAAAGAGAGGTTGTCAATCTCTCTACGGTAAAAATATAGGTAAGGTAGTGATAGATTGGACTGATAGATCTCGCAAGAACACAAAATAAAAGAAGCAAATAAAAAGTGCAGCAATATTTTTTTTGTTTTTTTGGATTTAATGGATCTGAAAACAAAAGCAACAAAAGTGTAGATCGGAAAGCAATATGTTTGAAAAGTAGACCCGGGGCCGTAGGTTTCACTAGTGGCTTCTCTCATGAGTATAGCACACGGCGGGTGAACAAATTACTGTTGGACAATTCATAGAAAATTGAATAGTCATGACGATATCCAAGGCAATGATCATTATATAGGCATCACGTCCAAGATTAGTAGACCGACTCCTGCCTGCATCTACTACTATTACTCCACACATCGACCGATATCCAGCATGCATCTAGTGTATTAAGTTCATGGGAAAACGGAGTAATGCACTAAGAATGGTGACATGATGTAGACAAGATCTATTCATGTAGGAATAGACCCCATCTTGTTATCCTTAATAGCAACGATACATGCGTGCCTTGCTGCCCCTTCTGTCACTGGGAAAGGACATCGCAAGATCGAACCCATCACAAAGCACCTCTTCCCATGGCAAGAAAATTTGATCTAGTTGGCCTAACTAAACCAAAGATTGGAAGAAGAAATACGAGGCTATAAGTAATCATGCATAAAAGAGATCAAAGAAGACTCAAATAATATTCATGGATAGAAACTGATCATGAACTCAAAATTCATCGGATCCCAACAAACACACCGTAAAAAGTCATGACATCAAATAGATCTCCAGGAGACCATTGTATTGAGAATCAAAAAGAGAGAAGAAGCCATCTAGCTACTACCTACGGACCCGCAGGTCTATGGTGGACTACTCATGCATCATCGGAGAGGTACCAATGAGGATGCTGAACCCCTCCGTGATGGTGTTAGATTGGATCTCGAGGTTCTGGAACTTGCGGCGGCTGGATGTGTTTTTCCTCGACTCTCGTAGGGTTTCTGGAATATTGGGGTATTTATAGAGCTGAGAGGCGGTGGAGAAGGCCCCCGAGGGGGGCACAACCCACCTGGGCGCGCCCTGGTGTATCATGCCTCCCTCGGGCCTCCTTCCTGATACTTCTTTGGCCCACTCGGTGTCTTCTGGCCCAAAAAAATCTCCACAAAGTTTCATCGTGATTGGACTCCGTTTGGTACTGAAATTCTGCGAAGTAAAAAACAAGGAAAAAACAGCAACTGGCACTTGGCACTATGTCAATCGGTTAGTCCCAGAAAATGATATAAAGTTGCTATAAAATGATTGTAAAACATCCAAGAATGATAATATAGCAGCATGGAACAAGCAAAAATTATAGATACATTGGAGACGTATCAGCATCCCTAGGCTTAATTCCTACTCGGCCTCGAGTAGGTAAATGATAAAAATAGAATTTTTGATGTGGAATGCTGCCTATCATGTTTATCACATATTTTTTTCTTTGTAGCATGGACATTTGGACTTATAGATGGTTCAAAGCAATAGTCTAGTTTTGACATGAAGACTTCAATACTCAATCATACTAACAAGCAAACATGTCTTTCAAAATATAAATACTAAAAAAGGTTATCCCTAGCCCATCATGCTCAATCATTGATCCATTCATGAAACACACTCAAATATTAACTACACCCAATGCTCAAGTACGATCGTAGTGCCCCTTGGTTGGTGCTTTATAAGAGAAGATGGAGACTCAAATTGAAAATAAAAATTGCATAAAGTAAATAGATAGGCCCTTCGCAGAGGGGAGTAGGGATTTGTAGGGGTGCCAGAGCTCAAAGTTTAAATTGAGAGAGAGAAAATATTTTGGGTGGCATGCCTTTCCTATCAACGAAAACGACAAAGAATTTCACAATACTTTCCATGCTAGATACATCATAGGCGGTTCCCAAACAGAAAATAAAGTTTATTCCTTTTTCCACCATTATTTCACAATCCATGGCTAGCCGTATCCACGGGTGCCTTCCATAGCAATCAGTTTCCAAGGAATTTATTATTTGACAAAATAAAATAATTTTTTTTCTTTTTCATTTTGGGACTGGGCATCCCTATTATCGTCGTACTCTTGTGCAATGACAAGTGAATAAACACTCATCTTGAGAATAACACATCTAGCATGGAAAAATATTGGATACCCCCAACCGTTTCATGAGCGGTACGAGCACACAAAAAGGAAATTTATTTTCAAAATTAGAGATGGCACATACAAATTTGCTTAGAACGGCAAGGAAATACCGCATATAGGTAGGTATGGTGGACTCATATGGCAAAACTGGGTTTAAGGATTTTGGATGCACAAGTAGTATTTCTACTTAGTACAAGTGAAGGCTAGCAAATAGATTGAGAAGCAACCAACCAAGAAACGAAAATTCACATAAACAAGCATTGAGCATAACTAACACCGAATGATGCACCATAAGTAGGATGTAATTTCATTGCATAACTATTGACTTTCGTGCTTACATAGGGAATCAGAAACCTTAACACCAATATTCTTACTAAAGCACAATTACTCACTAACATGACTCACATATTACAATCATCATGTCTCAAAACTATTACAAAGAATCAAGTTTAATTTGTCCAATGATCTTCATGAAAGTTTTTATTATATCCCTCTTGAATATCTATCACTTTGGGACTAGTTTCATATATTTCCATTGCTTTTGACAAGCTCAAATAAATTTAAGTGAAGAACATGAGCATATAGATTTCATCTCTCAAAATAGTATAAGTGAAGCATGAGAGAATTTATTCAAAATTTACTAACTCTCAAATTAATCTAAGTGAAGCATGAGAGTATTTCTTCAAGGGATTTTTATTTCTGTGCCCCTGGTTCGTTAGTTGTACTCATTCATCCCCACGCTCTTAACTTTTGCTCACTTTTCCCCCACTCCCTTGCCCGAAACCCTCAGAACAGGTTACAACGGACGTTGCCGTCGGGTCAATGCCTCTGACCGTTAACTCTGACGAGTGGGACCGGTTTCGGTGGACTGTTGGGCCGAAGCGCGCAACTCCCTCCATCCCGTTTTGTAGGCGTCTTTTCACACGCGCCCGCTGATACGTCTCCAACGTATCTATAATTTTTGATTGTTCCATGCTATTATATTATCGGTCTTGGATGTTTTATATGCATTTATATGTTGTTTTATATTATTTTTGGGACTAACCTATTAACCTAGAGCCCAGTGCCAGTTTCTGTTTTTGCCTTGTTTTTGAGTTTTACAGAAAAGGAATATTGAACGGAGTCCAAACGGAATAAAATCTTGGGAATTATTTTTTATGGACCAGAAGACACCCACGGAGCATGGAGATGAAGCCAGAAGATTCCCGAGGAGATCACAAGCCACAGGGGCGCGCCCCCCTGGCTTGTGGGTCCCTCGGGAGTCCACCGACCTCCCTCTCAGCTCTATAAATCCTCAAATATTCCAAAAAACCCCGTGCATAACCTAGATCGGGAGTTCCGCCGCCGCAAGCCTCCAGAGCCAAGAAAAACCAATCAGGAGCCCGTTCCGGCACCCTGCCGGAGGGGGAAACCATCACCGGAGGCCATCTTCATCATCCCGGCGGTCTCCATGACGAGGAGGGAGTAGTTCACCCTCGGGGCTGAGGGTATGTACCAGTAGCTATGTGTTTGATCTCTCTCTCTCGTGTTCTTGAGATGACACGATCTTGATGTACCGCGAGCTTTATTACTATAGATGAATCATATGGAGTTTTCCCCTCTCTATCTTCGTGTGATGAATTGAGTTTTCCCTTTGAAGTTTTCTTATCGGATTGAGTCTTTAAGGATTTGAGAACACTTGATGTATGTCTTGCGATGGGATATCCGTGGTGACAATGGGATATTCTATTGATCCACTTGATGTATGTTTTGGTGATCAACTTGCGGGTTCCGTGACCTTGGGAATCTATGCATAGGGGTTGGCACACGTTTTCGTCTTAACTCTCCGGTAGAAACTTTGGGGCACTCTTTGAAGTTCTTTGTGTTGGATTGAACATGATGAATCTGAAATTGTGTGATGCATATCATGTAATCAAGCCCATGGGTACTTGTGGTGACATTGGAGTATCTAGGTGACATTAGGGTTTTGGTTGATGTGTATCTTAAGGTGTTATTTTAGTACGAACTCTAGGGCTGTTCGTGACACTTATAGGGATAGCTCATAAGATAGATCGGAAAAGATAACTTTGAGGTGGTTTCGTACCCTACAATAATTTCTTCGTTTGTTCTCCGCTATTTGTGACTTTGGAGTGAACTCTTTGTCGCACGTGAGGGATTTACATATGATTCAACTATGTTAGTATTGTTGAGAGAACTTGCACTAGTGAAAGTATGAACCCTAGGCCTTGTTTCCACGCATTGCAATACCGTTTTTGCTCACTTTTGTTACTTGCTACCTTGCTGTTTTTATATTTTCAGATTACAAAAACCTATATCTACCATCCATATTGCACTTGTATCACCATCTCTTCGCCGAACTAGTGCATCTATACAATTTGCCATTGTATTGGGTGTGTTGGGGACACAAGAGACTCTTTGTTATTTGGTTGCAGGGTTGTTTGAGAGAGACCATCTTCATCCTACACCTCCCACGGATTGATAAACCTTAGGTCATCCACTTGAGGGAAATTTGCTATTGTCCTACAAAACTCTGTGCTTGGAGGCCCAACACGAGTCTACAAGAAGAAGGTTGCGTAGTAGACATCACCCGCCACGTCGGGCTGACGGCATGGCCCCACGCGGACTCGTTGGGAAACCCGACGGTCCGACGGGCGTCTCGACCGTCGGCGCGGTGTGAACGCCGCATGGCGCCGCTTCGAATCGCCGCCCGAGGCCATTCCCCGGCTATTTAAGCCGGCCGTCGTCCCCCAGCCCTTGCACATCCTCCTCCTCCCTCCACCCCGCCGCCGCCCGAGCCCATACGCCTCCTCTCGCACTTTCGTCGCCGTCAGGATGGTCCGGCACCTCATCACCACGTACGCGCAGCTCACTCCGGAGCGGCGCCTGCAAATCGAGGCAGAAATGCAAGCTCGCCGCGCCGCCCGCATCGCTGCGGGTCTCCCTCCGGATTCGCCGGAGACGGAGGAGGAGGAGGAAGAGGAGGAGGAGCAGGAAGAGGAGCATCAGCCGGCGCCCATGGAGGAGGACGGCCCGGAGGCGGAGGTGGAGGTCGCCGTCGACCAGCCGGAGGAGATGGCGGAGCAGCAGGCCATCCTGGATTCCATCCGGGATGAGGCCGAGGTGGAGGCCAACCGTCGGCTCATCCGGCAGAGGCAGGCGGAGGCCGACGCCATGTTCGACGAGCTGGAGGTGGAGATAGAGGCAGAGGAGGCGGCAGCGAAGCAGCCGCAGGCGCCAGAGCGGGCGGAGCCGCAACAGGCGGCCATTTATCCACCGGAGGGCACGGAGATCATCGACATCTCCGACGAAGAGTAGATAGGTTGTTTTATTATGTAGTAGTATGTAGGTTTACATCCTGCATGCTTTTATATGAATTTTTTTCCTTTCTGAATATGAGATATCCGGTTGTGTAATGATGTTTTCAATCTAATATGAACCATGGTGATGTTGAAAAAGAAGAAGGAAAAGAAAGTATTTTTTGCATGATGAAACTAATTTGATGCAATCAAATAAAAAAAGAAACAAACGGTGCAATCAAATCAATAAAGAAAGGGAACCCATAAAGAAAGGGCCCATAAAGAAAAGGGTGACGGTGCAATCAAATCAATAAAAAAACAGAACCAGCGCGTGCACCATTTTATAGGCCTCTTTTATCCTTGTGGGCCTTCGACAGGTCAACGCCTTGCGAAGGCCCAACAAGGACTTGTTTGCATTTTGGGACAGACGAGTGGGCGAGCAGAACCACCCTCTCGCGGATCGCCCAACGATCCAACGGTGCGGAGCCGTCCATGTGATCCAACGGCGCGCAGCCTGCACGCGCGCCCGCCCTGTGAATTCCTTCTAGAAGACTAGATCTGAGGGCTGTCGCTTGGCGCTAGGGTATGATCGGACGGCTGCAGTTCGACGGTAGGGTTTGGAGAGATGCTGCGGGGTTATGAGCCGGTCAGCGGGGTTATCTTAGGTTTGACCAACTTTCAAATGATGTTAACTAATTCAAAAAAATCAAAAAAATAGCAAACCTTCGCGGTTCGTCGTTTCATAAGACATAGTTACCATAAAAAATATAAACTTGGTTTAGGGATATTTTTATGGAAAATATTCTTTTGAGGTAAGCTACCATCTCCAAGTTCAAATGAGAAGAACAAATTCAAAAATAATCAAAAAAATGGAAGACCTGTGCACAATGCCGTTGTATGTGGCATGGTTATGACAAAAAAAAAATCTTGGTTTATGGACATGTCCATGAAAACTCCTTCACACAAATGAGCTATTACGTATGAGATTGTATAGAGCCCAAGAAGAGAGTGATAGTGGGTTTGGGTCTATGAAAAATTTAAAAAATCAAAAAAATCACCATAGATTCATTTTAGTGTGAATACGAAGGATTTGAACTTATATTTTTATTATTGAAATTTTAAACTGTTTTTATAATGATTTATATTGGAAATGGCCTGTTTACCCTAACTTTTCGGAGCTCACCAACATAGGCTAACATGATCATTTGTTTGTATTTTTGTTTTATTTGTTGTTAGATCATTGCAACCTAGGCTAACATGATCATTGCAATCACAGAGGTTTAGGGTTTAGGCTAACATTAACACAAATGTTGCTTATAATTCAAATGTCAGTCAAAATTCAAACATCACATCACAGTCGAAACATCATATCAAATCACATCAACCTGCGTTAACTTTAATTATACATTAATGGCGGCCACAAAGGCCGGCGATAGTTCACAAGTCTGACATGCATTAACTAAAAACATTAAAACTAAAAATGAAAACGAGGAGGTGCGCTGCCCCCTAGGCGTCCTCGTCGTCGTCGTCGTCGGGGCCGGTGAGATCGACGAGGGTCGGCGCCGGGCCAGCCCAGGGGAACGACGTCTCCCAGGCGGTGGCGACGTCGTCCGCCGGTGGCTACACCGCCGCTGCCTGTGCTTCGGCACGGCGCTCCTCCTGCTCTGCCTCGGCGTCCTTCTCCAACTCCTCGAGCCACTGACCCTCGCGACGCTCTGCCCGCAGGTGCCGTTGTCGCCAGAACTCTAGGTAGTCCCGCTCCTGCTTCGACGTCGCCAGCATCCATATGGGTGGCGCGCTCACCCACTCCCGCACCACCCCCTCCCACACGTACTCGTGGGGCGTGAGGGCGGTCGGTACCTGCTCGAGCCTGGAAGGGGACGGCGGTGCCAGCGGCGGCACGACGCAGTCGCCAGCAGCGGAGAGCGCAATGGCCTCCGCCATCCGTGCCTGGTAAGCCGCCTCCTCCTCCTCCTTGCGCCGCTCTTCCTCCTCGCTTTCGCGGAGGACAGCTGCCAGCGCCAGCGCCTCCTGGTATGCGGCCTCCGCCTCCTGGTCCTCATCGCGCACGATGAGGGGCGGCGGGGTGCCAGCCCGCACGTCGCGGACGCCACGCCGGCGCTGTTCCTCGTGCTCAAATGCAAACCAAACCTCCCAATTGGGAGAGTCTGCAGCATAGGCCGGATCGAGCCGCTGCTCGGGCGTGAGCTGCTACCGCCGGCGCCTCACCTCCTCCGCATGCGCCCGCGCCGACCGTGGAACCGCCGGCACTGGGATCCTCTCCGGATCCAAGTGCCAGTAGTTTGGCAGGATCACGTCGGGGTAGGGGAGAGGGATGGTGTGCTCCCAGTGCCACCTCGTCTGGTGCATTGGGACGCTAATCCGCTGCCGAGGCGGACGGGAAGAGGATGGCGGGGGTAGCGCGCGCCAAGGGACGGCGGGGGCCTTGCCCTTCTTCTTGCCGGAGCTTGAGTCGGCCCCTGAGAAGATGCCCATGGTGGCTACTGGCTAGGGTTTGGTTTTGTCGCCGGCAGACTAGTGTTTGTATCCTGTCGGGGGTGAAGGGAGCAGGCGCGGCTCTGGAAGGATGGAAGGTGTTGTGGATTGGCCAGCTTCCATTTAAAGAAGGACGACGACCCGAACATGGGTGGCTGACGACCAGGGCCCGCCGCGCGTGCGCATTTACTTTTGGCTGTGGGGGTAGTTGGAAGGCCGCCACGCGCCCCCGAGGCGGACGAGGAGAAAGCGCGTGCACGTCCGTTCGGCGTCCGTGTGGCCGGAAATGGGGCGGGACGGACTCAGCGCGGCCCCACTCGTCAGAGTTAACGGTCAAACCATTGACCCGACGGCATCCTCCGTTGTGACCTTTGGTGAGGGTTTCGGGCTAGGGAGTGGGGAAAAGTGAGCAAAAGTTAGGGACGTGGGGATGAATGAGCACAGCTAAGGAACTAGGGGCACAGATGTAAAAAACCCTTTCTTCAAAATTCTAAAGCACACCGTGCTCAAAAAGATATAAGTGAAGCACTAGAGCAATTCCATGGCTCAAAAAGTTTAAGTGAAGCACATAGAGCAATTCTAACAAATTATAGCATAATTTGGCTCTCTAAAATAGGTGTGCCCAGTAAGGATACTAATGATAAACTAAAAAGCGAGACAAGCAAAGACTCAAATGATACAAGTCGCTCCAAGCAAAACTCATGATATGTGATGAATAAAAATATAGTTCCAAGTAAAATACCGATGGTCGTTAGAAGAAAGAGGGGATGCCACTCGGGGCATCCCCAAGCTTAGTTGCTTGTTTCTCTTTGGATAATACCTTGGGGTTCTGTAGCATCCCCAAGCTTAGGATCTTTTCACTCCTTATTCCTTCATCCATCGTGATCTCACCCAAAACTTGAAAACTTCAATCACACAAAACTCAACAAAATTTCGTGAGATCCGTTAGTACAATAAAGCAAAGCACCACTCTAAGTACCATTGCAAACCCATTCATATTTTATTATTGTATTATACCTACTGTATTTTAACTTTACCATGACTTATACCCCCCCAATACAAGCCATAGATTCATCAAAACAAGGACACAATGCAATGAAAACAGAATCTGTTAAGAACAGAACAGTCTGTAGCAATCTGTACTGTAACCATACGTATGGAACTTTAAAAATTCTTAAAAATTAGGAAAACGCAAGGAATTTGTATAGCAATACTGTGTTAAAATTTCAGCTTTTTATCACGCTCCAGTCAAAAACTAAAATTCACGCACTGGAGTCAAAGTTTCTGTTTCAGATTCAGCATTGTTTCTACTCATCTTATGAATCATCCTAAAGGCTTTAATTGGCACAAACACTAATTAAAACATAAAAACACAATCATAACAGTAGCATAATTGTGTCAACACTCAAAAACATAAAGAAAAAGATAAAATAAATTTTATTCATTGGGTTGCCTCCCAACAAGCGTTATCGTTTTACGCCCCTAGCTAGGCATAAAGCATAGATTCAAGAATTGTCATCTTTAGTTTTTGCATTTTTGTCAAGAGGTTTTGCAAAAATAACTTGAAACACATTATCCATAGAAATCTTAGCATTATCAAGTTGTCCATTTACGTACCCTCTTTGGTTTCCTGCCACAATCCAAGAATAGTGATGATTAACATCATTGAAAATTTGTTGGATCATGTCTAAAACGGGAACTTCCTTTTTAAGATTCTTATCAAAAATTTGATTATTTCCAAGAAGATGTCTTAACATGTAGTCACTATTGTAAAGGATCTCCCCTATAACTGGTTTTTCACGGCTCATACCAAAGAAATCAAAAATCTCCCTAGCTTCTCGTACTATGTGATCAAATTCATTCATAAGAACAAGGGTGGCTATCTTTATAGCTTTGGGATCCTTTATAACGGGTAGCTCATGAAACAATCTTTGCAAGGTAGGATGGGTATGAATAAATCTATTCTCAAGTTTTAGAACTAGCGCTAAAATAGCTTCCGCACAAGTTTTAGTTCTCTTAAGTATAGGAGCATCATCAAGAGTCAAATTTCCAACGCAATTGAAAAATTCTTGGATAGTTTCTTTTCCTATAATGTTCCCTTGCCCCAAGACAAAAGTTTTGGCATCCAGATTACTAGAACGTCCAATATTAGGAGTCCTGTCATCATCTGTTTCTGCCATACCGAAATCACTCATGATGACAAGCAAATGAGAGATCTGACAAGAAAAAGGCAAACGAAGAAGAGGGCGAATAAAACAACAAATGTTGTGAAGTGGGGGAGAGGAAAACGAGAGGCAAATGGCAAATAATGTAATTGCAAGGAGATGAGATTTGTGATAGGAACCTGATAGATGTTGATGTAGTCTCCCCGGCGCCAGGGATTGGCACGTTGGAGAGATTGCTTCCTCCCCAGCAACGGCACTAGATATTGCTTTGACGTTGCTTGAGACTGCGTCGGTATTTCCCCAAAGTGGAAGGGATGATGCAGCACATCGACGGTAAGTATTTCCCTCAGTTATGAAACCAAGGTATCGAACCAGTAGGAGGATCACGCAACACTATGTAAACAACACCTGCACACAAAGAACAAATACTTGCAACCCGACACAAAAGAGAGGTTGTCAATCTCTTTACGGGAAAAATAAAGGTAAGGTAGTGATAGATTGGATTGATAGATCTCGCAAGAACACAAAATAAAAGAAGCAAATAAAAAGTGCAGCAATATATTTTAGTTTTTTTGGATTTAATAGATCTGAAAACAAAAGCAACAAAGTGTAGATCGGAAAGCAATATGTTGGAAAAGTAGACCCGGGGGCCGTATGTTTCACTAGTGGCTTCTCTCATGAGTATAGCACACGGTGGGTGAACAAATTACTGTTGGGCAATTGATAGAAAATCGAATAGTCATGACGATATCCAGGGCAATGATCATTATATAGGCATCACGTCCAAGATTAGTAGACCGGCTCCTGCCAGCATCTACTACTATTACTCCACACATCGACCGCTATCCAGCATGCATCTAGTGTATTAAGTTCATGGGAAAACGGAGTGATGCAATAAGAACGGTGACATGACGTAGACAAGATCTATTCATGTAGGAATAGACCCCATCTTGTTATCCTTAATAGCAACGATACATGCGTGCCTTGCTGCCCCTTCCGTCACTGGGAAAGGACACCGCAAGATTGAACCCATCACAAAGCACCTCTTCCCATGGCAAGAAAAATCGATCTAGTTGGCCTAACTAAACCAAAGATTCGAAGAAGAAATACGAGGCTATAAGTAATCATGCATAAAAGAGATCAAAGAAGACTCAAATAATATTCATGGATAGAAACTGATCATGAACTCAAGATTCATCGGATCGCAACAAACACACCGCAAAAAATCATTACATCAAATAGATCTCCAAGAGACCATTGTATTGAGAATCAAAAAGAGAGAAGAAGCCAGCTAGCTACTACCTACGGACCCGTAGGTCTATGGTGGACTACTCACGCATCATCGGAGAGGCACCAATGAGGATGATGAACCCCTCCGTGATGGTGTTAGATTGGATCTCAAGGTTCTGGAACTTGCGGCGGCTGGATGTGTTTTTCGTCGTCTCCCCTAGGGTTTCTGGAATATTATTTATAGAGCTGAGAGGCGGTGGAGAAGGACCCCAAGGGGGGCACAACCCACTTGGGTGCGCCAGGGGCCTCTGGCGCGCCCTGGTGTATCGTGCCTCCCTCGGGCCTCCTTCCCGATACTTCTTTGGCCCACTGGGTGTCTTCTGGCCCAAAAAAATCTCCACAAAGTCTCTGAAAGGACGTGGATGTCGCCTAGAGGGGGGTGAATAGGCGCTTTAAAATAATTACGGTTTAGGCTTGAACAAATGCGGAATAAAACTATCGTTTAATTAGTCAAGCACAAAACCTAAAACAACTAGGCTCACCTATGTGCGCCAACAACTTATGCTAAGCAAGATAGACAACTAAGTGATAGCAAGATATATAGCAAGAAACAATATGGCTATCACAAAGTAAAGTGCATAAGTAAAGGGCTCGGGTAAGAGATAACCGAGGCACGCGAAGACGACGATGTATCCCGAAGTTCACACCCCTGCGGATGCTAATCTCCGTTCGGAGCGGTGTGGAGTCACAATGCTCCCCAAGAAGCCACTAGGGCCACCGTAATCTCCTCACGCCCTCGCACAATGCAAGATGCCGTGATTACACTAAGGGACCCTTGAGGGCGGTCACCGAACCCGTACAAATGGCAACCCTTGGGGGCGGTCACCGGTACCCGTACACTTTGGCAACCTTTGGGGGCGGTTCACCAGTACCCGTACAAATTGCTCGGGGCAATCTCCACAACCTAATTGGAGACCTCGACGCTTGCCCGGAGCTTTACACCACAATGATTGAGCTCCGAGGCACCACCAACCGTCTAGGGCGCCAAGGCACCCAAGAGGAACAAGCTCTAGGGTGCACAAACACCCAAGAGTAATAAGTTTCTCAAACTTCACTTCCACGTATCACCGTGGAGAACTCAAACCTATGCACCAAATGCAATGGCAAGGGCACACGGAGTGCCCAAGTCCTTCTCTCCCAAATCCCACCAAAGCAACTAATGCTAGGGAGGAAAATGAGAGGAAGAACGAAGAAGAACACGAAGAACTCCAAGATCTAGATCCAAGGGGTTCCCCTCACTTAGAGGATAAAGTGATTGGTGGAAAGATGGATCTAGATCTCCTCTCTCTTTTCCCTCAAGAACTAGCAAGAATCATTGGAGGGATTGAGAGTTAGCAAGCTCGAAGAAGGTCAACAATGGGGGGGCAAAAACGAGCTCAAAGGATGAGGTTCAATGGGGAAGAAGACCCCCTTTTATAGGTGGGGGGAAATCCAACCGTTACCCCCACAGCCCGCGCATTGCGGTACTACCGCACAAAGCCACAGTACTACCGCAAGAGGCTACGGTACTACCGCAAAGGGTAGCGGTACTACTGCTTGCGAGCGGTACTAAAAAAATACTTCCGTGCCTACCTCCGCTGGACAAAACACGAGATTTTGGTCCGGAGCGGTACTACCGCTCAGGAGCCGCGGTAGTACCGCGCTGGAGCGGTAGTAAAAAATTACATCCGCTCTAGCCGCGGTAGTACCGCAGCAGCCTTTACCAAAACAACCACAACTTTTGCAAACGGACTCCGAATTCAACGAAACCAAGTTTGTTGGAAAGCTAACGAGATGGGCTAAAACAATCTTGATAGAAATATCAATAATAAGCAAATTAGAAAAGGCCCATAAGAAAATGGTGAGAACCCTTCCTCGGATATGACCGGTAAAACCTCCAACATCGAAAACATCATAGAAGATGCATATGGACTCCGTTTTCGATGAACTTGAGCTTGTCATGAAGCTAACCATAAGCTCAAAAACCCACATAGAGAAAAAACCAACCAAGAACCAAGAAAGATGATGATGCCAAGAATGCAATGGTTTGAGCTCTCAACGAACGATACGATCAAGCTACTCACTTGAGAGCCCCCCTTGATAGTACGGCAATCGATCCTATAACCCGGTCTCCCAAGTACCACCATGAGACCGGTAAAATAGAAAACCCTATCAAGGTCAAACATTTGCCTTGCGCATAGTCCACTTGAGCTTGATGATGACGATCTTGTCCTTCTCAAGATGGACCACCTTTCTTGATTACGTCGGCTCGATGAAGACTAGTAGATTGCCCCCCATACTCCACTATGGGAGAGCCACTCTTCGGCACATCTTCACAAGTCCATTGTCACCACAATGGATGGCAAGCTTCAAGCATGATCTCTCCGTGATGCTTCACTTGAACTTGCACACCGCAACCTTGATGACGATCACCACTTGATGTCATCCTCCATGGGTTGTATGAGATCTTCCTCTTGACGCAAACCCATGGAAATATACCTAACCCCACAACGAACTCTCACGTAGACCATGGGTTAGTACACAAAGCGTAATGGACAATGCTTACCATACCATGGGATCACTTGATCCCACTTGGTACATCTTCTACGCTTTGTGTGTTGATCAACTTGAATCATTCTTTGCCTTAATCTTGATCAACCTTGTGTCTTATCTTCTCTCTTCATAAAGATGATGTCTTGAAGGTAAACATGAATGCTCACACAATCTTTTTCTTCAAGACATGCTTGCAATAAGCTCAACTCCCACATGACCAATCTTTGGATAAACCTTGAATACCACCTTGGTCACCATATAAACTCCTTGAAACCAACAGATGGACTTCAAGAAGTACCTACGAACAAATCCTTCGAATATAACTCAAGGCAACCATTAGTCCATAGGGATTGTCATCAATTACCAAAACCACACATGGATAAATGTGCTCTTACAATCTCCCCCATTTTGGTAATTGATGACAACCACTTTCAAGAGAGTTTATATAAGGAAATAATCACAACCAAGCACACACACATGCAACACAATGCATGGGTGTGAGATGCAAATGCGTAAACAACAAAAGCAAAACTCTCTAAGCTTTCCAAACTAAACTCTCTAAACTTCTCCCCCATTGGCATCGATTGCTAAAATGGGCGAAAAGCTTAGAAAGCCAATATAATAGGTGTTCCTCCAAAAGGTGTGTATTTCTCAAAATATGAGTCCAAAAAAAAACACATATCCAATGATAAGTAGTTGGAGGAAAACAAACTATATTGAGAATCCAAAGATTGCAAAAAGGATCGTATGGCACAAAGACATACAAAAGAGAAGCAAGCAATCAAAAGATACCAATTGGACCAAACAATCACATGATCCAACGAGCCACATTAATAAAAGATATTATGATATGGGCAAAAGAGTGTCCTAAAGAAACTAGAGAAGCTCCCCATGATTTGCACACTATTAAGAATTTTTGTATTTGGATACAAGAGCACAAAATAGGATCATCACTCCCCCAAAATCAGTAGAAACACACAATAAGTGCAAGAAAGTAGATAAGACAATAAGAATATTACTTGCACCAAACATATGGTTGAGCAACATGTAAAAGAGGCAATTTAAGAATAGGCTCAACCAAAATGATGTGTGTGAGTCATGGCAAAGCACTTGAGAAGACTAATATAAGGATGAGCATTAAGCATCAACGTAGTCTTGATGAAATGAGACACAAAGTGCAAGACATATCCTTCCCACACACAAACCACTAGCAAAAGGATTCACAAGCTTACTAATAAGAGAATTAAAAACCAAAGCTTGTGACAACCCCTGGTGAAGATAGGAAATAATAGCATTGTCAGGAGGAGGGATACCAATCGAAATGGCAAAACCCTCGTGAAGACAAGCATGAGGAAAATAATCTTCACCACCAAAGAGTGCATCAAGATGCAAGGATATAAGATCCGCACTCAAGACAGATTCTTTCACGAAACCACCAAGTACATAAAAGGAAATGCAACGGTGGACGTGAAAGAAAAGAGGATATCAACTAGAGATGTAACTTCTCTCATGTGTATAAGATTCTAGGTAGAGGGCAATCATGATGATATATCCACAAAGAATGATGTACACACGAAATAGTTACAAGAAGGAACAAACAAGATATCCAAAAGGAAGTCATAAATATACCAATAAGATCTTTGCTTGAAAGCATAGCACATGGCCTAATTCTTATTGTACATAAATGAACTCCCATCATACGAACATCAAAGACATCACAACTAGCAATATGACATCATCGTTGAGACGCTTTGAGAAAAGAAACAAGTACCACAAGAATGACTCAAGAAATTCATGCCATGATGCAACCTACAAAAGGTTGAATGCGAGAAATGTATGCATGAAGTAGATACTTGTTACCGAGATAGCATTGGATTGATGAAGTAGACAATGGTTCTTCGATCATCCTAGCATGGCTCCAATAAGCACATGGTGTCAACACCTTCCTTGTAAGTGAGCCGAGTGTCCAATGTATCTCCAATTGTTCCTAGAACAACACCACAAACAAAGTGGTACCCAAACTTATTGGGACCAAAAGTTAGTGGACCAACAATACATAGGACAAAACTCCACATAAATATGTGCATATAGATATGAACTTGAATTTCATGCACACTTTGGCCAATTTATGTCATAGTGGAGTTTCCCCTATATATTGGGTCAAGGAAAGAGAACATGCCAACGAAAGTACATGTAGTAAATATGCATGCTCAAAGCTTTCAAGAATCAAATCAACACACAATTGATAAGATACCGAAAGATAAGGTATCAAGTGAAAATAAGATACCAAACAAAAAATTATCACTTGACCGATACCAACTAAAAGATACATCAAGGAATGAGATATCCATTGACACATGCCAAATAGAAGGAAACAAGATACCAATTGAAGGAAAACAAGAGGTATCAAGTTGCCAAAAGAGAGCTAGGTTCCAGACAAACCAAACCCTCCGCAAAATTTCATGATGGCACAAAGCATCATAGAGAAAAGGCTTGCCTTCCACCAACACACACTTGATGAAGATCAAAAGATTTTATGATAAACACATAAAGGGAGTGTTCTAAAGAAAATAGGATAGCTCCCCCAAGAGATGTGCATTATATAGAATTTGCATTTGAATACAAAATGCACACGATGGGATCATCACTTCCCTATATCTATAGAAACACTAGAACTGCTCAAAAAGATCCACAAGAGGCAAGGAAGACAAACGATAAATAAAAACCTATGTAAAGATGATTAGCAAATTCTACCACTTAAAAGGAATACCAATTGTCAAAGGACAAGAAGTATTTGGAAATAATTCCCATTGGTAGATTGCAAATAGACCCAACATCATCTTTACTCCTAAATCACAAGCAAATGACACTTGTAGAGCTAGCATGCCACCTAGGAACAAGATAAATTGTAATATCAAATCTAAGTGGCAATATCTCAAATGTACACATTCTCTGAGCTTGTAATATGCACATAGCATATTACTCCCCCATAATGTGATAACCCAACGTTTTTTTTTTGAAAGAAAGGGGTCTCCCCCCTGCCCCATTTTATATATGAGGCAACCGACAGACAAGGTGCAAGTTACAATCCGGACCAACCAAAACAGCAACCTACTAAAAACACCCCTCCAGGCTAACAGTCAAAGCAAACCAGAGTAATAACAGGAGATACTTTATTACAGCCCCAAAACAGGAAATAAAGACAGAAGAGCGCAAACAGCCTCTATGGATCATCATTTCCAGCCTGGGCGAACATCATCTCCATGCGATGCGCAGCAGTTCCCCACGGCGACGATCCAGCAGCAGCATGAATTGTCGGAGTAGAGCAGCCTGAGATTCGTCGCAGAGAACCACCCACTGTTGAAGAAAGCCATGAATTTTCACAAGAACGCAGCCCAGTCCTTTCCAAATTCGACCCTGGAAACAAAAATCATTTCTTAATCTCCATAAGCTCCATAAGGAGGCAGAAGCCACCATATTAAGCACAGAATTTCCTTTATGTGTATGCCACAAAGCACCAATATCATCAAAGCAAGTAATTCTTTTGAAATGAAAGCCTTCAGCAACCAAGTCCCACACACATTTTGCCACAATGCAATCAAAGAAGAGATGCTGAACAGATTCCAGTTCACAACAAAAAGACAAGTAGGGTCATCTACATTCCTGCGTTTGGCAAGATTATCTCTAGTCAAGACTTTGTTGTGAGCACATAGCCATAGAAAAACATGAATATTACGAGGACACATTACTTTCCAGAGTTTCTCATCGATGGTAGAAACCATTCCTCCAAAATTAATAGCTTTATAAAAGGATTTAACCGAATAAATTCCATTTGCTTCCAACATCCAAACTGGGACATCAGGGCAATCAGAGAGGGGAAATTGCTTAATTGTATCAATCAGATGATACCATCTATTCATACAATTAACATCCACACATCTTCTAAAGGTCAATTTCAGCATCTCCCCATCCCAAACCTGAGCCACAGAACATTCTGTTTGATTGCAGATATCAAACAGATCCCAAAATTGAGTTTTGAGGGAACAATCCCCCGCCCAGACATCATGCCAAAATTTGATATTCATCCCATTCCCAATTTTCCATCGATAAAATGTTCTAGATGCATTCATTGCCCAAGTGACTCCTTTCCAAAACGGAGAACCAGATTCTGGTTTTGCCCATAGAATATTAGGAGAATTAGTGCTATACTTAAAGTCAAGAATCGTCTTCCAATCTTTAGCCCCCTGATCAAAGTATCTCTTACCCCAGGAGGCCAGCAAAGCCATATTGAATTCTTTGAGGTTAGGAACCCCTAAGCCCCCAAAATCTTTTTTCTGAGAAACAAGGCCCCAGTTAGCCAGGTGGTATTTATGTTGATCATCAAGATTCCCCCAAAAGAAATGAGCCATTTGGGTATTGATAGCGTTAATGGCCCATTTTGGGAATTTGATAACGGCCATCAGGTAGGCCGGGATACTCACAATACAAGCACAAAGCAAAACAAGTTTCCCTCTATAAGACAAAGGTCTCCCCAGCCATCCAGATATGCCTTTAATAATTCTGTCAATAATAGGTTGCAAATCCTCCCGTTTCAGATTCTCGTAATGGAGGGGAACACCAAGATATTTAATTGGGAAGGAGCCAAGCTCACAGGAGAAAATTTGCGCAAAAGTTTTAGCTACCTCCTCCTCAATGTTGATGGTCAATAGATCACTTTTATGAAAGTTAATCCTCATACCAGAAAGGTTCTCAAAGCAAGAAAGAATCCATTTAAAGTTCCTAGCCTTCTCACATGAATTTTCCAGGAACAAAAGGGTATCATCCGCATATTGCAGGCTAGTAATCCCTCCTGGTAGAATATTAGGTAGAAGCCCAGAAATCAGACCTTGCTGAGAGGCCTTGCTAAGCATCTTAGAAAAGACATCCGCAACCAAATTGAAAAGCAACGGAGAACTCGGGTCTCCTTGCTTAAGACCTTTACCCCCCAGGAAATAAGGCCCAATGGTATCATTAATTTTCACACTAAACGTGCTACGCTCAAGAATACTCCTAATCCAGGAGATCCACTTTGGACCAAAACCCCTAGAGGCAAGCATTTCAAAAAGGAATTCCCAGCTAACTCTATCGTAGGCTTTTTCATAATCCAATTTGAGGATTAGCCCCTGGGTATTGGATTTTTTAACTTCATGAACAATCTCATGGGCTAAGACCACACTCTCGAGGATGAACCTCCCTTTAATAAAAGTTGTCTGGTTGGGGGAGATCAATCTATCCCCAATAGGGGATACCCTGTTGGTCATGGCCTTAGATAAGATCTTAACCGCAACGTTCCCAAGGCTGATAGGCCTGAATTTCTTCATGTCTTTAGCATCTGCCTCTTTAGGAATCAGCACAATCAAAGCAAAATTCAGTCTATGGATATCTAGCTTTCCTTCTTCAAAGTCCCTCACCATAGCCATGAAGTCTCCCTTAATTAGATCCCAAAAAGATTGGTAGAAGAGGAAGGATAAGCCATCCGGACCAGGGGCCCCATGAGCATACGAGCCAAAAATGGCTTCCTTAATTTCCTCTTCAGAGAAACACTTTTGTAAGATCTCATTCTCTTCAGGGGTGACCATCTCTTCCTCCCTCCAAAAAGAGGGACCCAAATGAATGTTATGTTTCTGTTCATGGGCAAACAGTTTTTTGTAGAAAGATGTGGCTACCTCTAACATTTCCTTAGTAGTATGAACTGGACCATCATCCCCATTCAGCACAAACAGATGGTTTTTTCTATGTCTATGGTTAGCCAACGCATGAAAATAAGCATTGTTCTTATCACCATCTTTAATTCTACGATCTCTAGATCTTTGCCACAAGGCAATTTCTTCCTTGTGCCAAATACTGTCAAACTCTTTCCGAATCTCATTCATGCGAGCTTTATCACTCTCATCAATGCGATTAGACTCAGAAAACACATCCAAGATATCAAATTCTTGCATAAGGTCTTTCTTCCTCTTTTTAAGATCTGCCTCAACATTAATACTCCACCCTTTAATTTTCTTACGCGGATTTTTATTTTTATTAAGCCAGGTATCTATGGCTGAGCCCAAACCAGGTGTAGAATTCCAAGTAGTACAAACTAGCTCTCGAAACCCCGGTTGGTCAAGCCACCATTTCTCGAAACGAAAAACTTTCGGGGAGGTAACCCTCCTAGCCTTGGTGTCTAGAATCAGAGGGGTGTGGTCACTTCCAACCCTTGGGAGGGCCGAAAGTACAGAAAGGGGAAAATGCGCGTCCCAGGATGTGGTCACCAGGACTCTATCAATAGTAGCAAAAATAGGGGAGTCCTGATTGTTACTCCAGGTATAACATCTATTCGCAATCTTAATATCCATAAGACCCCATTTATTAATCCAATCATTAAAAAGAAGCGCAAACTGATTATTGATAACCCCGTTATTCTTATCAGTAGCATATCTAACAAGATTAAAATCTCCACCCAACAACACAGGATAAGATAGAGAGCTCATGACCTCATGAAGTTCAGCTATGAATTCAAGTTTAAACTCATTATAAGCAGTGCCATAGACAGCCACAAGGTGCCAAACAAAGCTATCCTCCTTGTTTTTAATAGTCACAATCACACAGTATTTTTTATCAATGAAACCAATAATCTCAAACAGGTTGTTCCTAAGACCCACAAGGATACCACCAGCAGTGTTGACAGCAGGTAAGAAATGCCAACAAAAATTATTACCACCCGCAATTGACTTAAGCATGTGATTGTCAATACTTTCTCTTTTGGTTTCAAAGAAACCAACAAAATCCACATGGTTGTTATTGAGGAAATCCCCAAGGCACTGTAATTTTCCATGTTGTCCTAGACCTCTAATATTCCAAAAAGCCCCTATCATTGGATTTTGAAAGGGTGAGATAAGCCACAAGGCATACTTTTAGTATGGAGGACTAGGCTATCTTCACTCAAGTCAGCAGCGCCCCCCGACCTGAGAGGAGAAGCTTTGTCCACAACAGACTCAAAATCATGAATGTCAACATCTAGATTATTTGGAAGGACAATCTCAGGATTTTTATCAGCAAATTGTAAGCATCTTAATTTCTCAGTTTCAATCATATCCAAAAGGATATCATATTTTCCCCCCACATTATCACCAATGCAAATATCAATTCTATCAGTCTGAGAAGCAAGGTTATCAATATCCAAACAAGCAAAAGATTTACCTTTGAAGGAGATAGGAATTTCCAGATTTTTCTTCATCAAATATGCTTGAGCTTTGTCCATAACGTGGATGTTACCATGCTTCCTAGTAATGGGTCTGTTGGACAAAGTAGGCCCCCAGTTGGAAGAAGTTCCCTTTTGAAATTTCATTTTCTTCTCAGATTCAGCCTTGTCAAGAGTTTCCAGCAGAGACCTTTTTGCAGAACCCAAAGCAGAAGCTAAGTCCTTAGGGAGAAGTTGCATATCAGGGAGATCATTTTCCTCTTCACCATCAGATTCTACCATCTCAAATTTCCTAAGTTGTTCAGAACAGTATTCCATATGGACAGACATGGCATCATTATCCAAAACTGAAAAGGCAGTAGAAACTGCAGCAGGGGGACTAATCTGGGTATTGCTCACATCCACAAGGATCTGTCCAGTCTTGTCTTCATGATTTTCTTGACCATTTGTAGCGAGAAGAGAAAGTTGGACATCATCTGCATAGACAGGAGAAACAGGAGGTATAGGCTCAGCAGAGATTCCAAGTCTGTATGTTGATCCCCCTTTGACCTCAGAAATGAAATCATTGTGGACTTGATCCAGGAGATCAGGAGGATGGAAGTCAGCTGCAGAAACAACCCCCTTCTATTTACCACCATTTGATGAAGAGTAAGAATTTTTCTTAGAGAAATTAGCCTCATCAAGTTCATCTATTGGGGTATCCTCATCACCTGCCATGGTATCCTTATCTGAGAGATCATGATTTCCATATTCCTCATCATCACCTTTGCTCTTGTCAGGATCTTCAGGATCAGGGTCATCTCCATCTTCATCATTGTCATCACCAACCTGCTCAAAACCTTCTACAGAGAAGAACAATAGATATAACTTCTTCTTCATCTCTATCAATCTCTCAAAGGGTATTTTGGCAGGGTCCCTGCATGCCACTTTCACCCTGATCACCTCATAAAAGCTTTTAAATATTCCATTCCAGTCCACATCCACCAGGATACCAAAACAAGAGGTGATCTGGGCAAATACTTTCCAGGCACACCATTTGGGGGGAATACCTTCAATCTGAACCCATGCTTCAGTCAGTTCTCCAAAAGGATCAAGCAGACCTTGACACTCAACAACCTTCACAGATACTCCATCAATAGGTAGGTCGAATGGAGGAAACTCAATCAGATCTTCGACATTCTTCCATGGTGGAAACCTTAGAAGGAATTTCTTTTCTTCCAATTCTCTGATTTGCCACGGCCATTCTTTATTCTTGCAGAAAATACCATTCAACTGCATTAGCAATTCAGAGGCAGAAACCTCACCCCTCACCACATGTAACATGGCACAGTTTTTGTAATTCATCCAGCTAGATTCCGCGGCCACAGGGACATCAACATGATAAAACCCTAAACCTGCAGCAGCACTTCCAAAGTAGGTAGCAGTAGGGTGTTGACGAGCCCATGCCGCACAATTGTTCACATTATGATTTCCCGCACAAATGAAACACTTCTTGACTTCGATGCAATTTCCAATATAGTGTCCCGGCCAGCTACAATTGAAACAAGTCATGTCTTTGTACCTCGGATCCAGGGCTTGAGTAGCTGGTGGAGGAGGGGCCACAGCTGCAGGAGGGGCAGGATGAGGTGCCCCAGCTCCGATGGCCCTAGCTGCCATCCCCCCTCCCTTGGCAGCGGCCTGGGCTGGCTTCGGGGGGGCGGGTGGTTGAGGAGGGGGAGGAGGAGCCAGACCCCCTTGTCCCGGCGCCGTCTTCTTGCCTGCCTGACGGCGCGGTGGTCGCTGTGGTTGCTGACGACCCTTGTCCATATTCTTGACCACCTCCACGAAGGAACGGGAACCGGGTCCAATCCCCTCAACAGCTGGCTTGAATATAGTTGGAACAGGATCAAAACGACCTAATCTCTCAATTGGGAAGCAATCCTCACGCGTGAAATCCCCAGATCGGAAGAGATCTCTACGGATCCAGAAGATCTTGGGGAGGGCATAGGTAGGGTTTGGGGGGATGGGGGAGATGTGTTTATGGAGCCGGCGGCGGGGTGGGGAAGGGATAACCCAGAGCTGCCCAAAAAATTCTTCGGTTACCTCCCCAGGACAGCTTCCCACAAGGGAAGACGGATTACGGAAATGCGCTTTCTGTTTAACCACACATCCCCTGATGGAGGGCGCAGGGGCAACTGCTGGAACAGGCACGTTTTTACTCGTATTGGACCCTGTCACCCGAACTTCCCCAATCACTCCGACCGGCGACGACCTCGCCGGAGCTGGTGAAGCACCCGCCCTTTCCGGCGGACAGGGAAGCCCCGGAGCAGATGCCCCACCCTTATGAAGCGTAGGACTAGAATTGGTACGCGATATACACTCTGGGGTACTGACCACAAGGTCACCACACTCTTCCTCAACACGAACACAAGTCCGAGGAACAGATTTCTGAATTTTGCGTACCTGACTCCGACGAGCAGGGACCTCACCGCGGTCGCCCGGCCATGGCGGAGGTTCCAGACTGCAGAGATGCCGCCCAGAACCTGCCTGGTGCGCCCGTTGCTCAGGGCGGGGAGCCCTTCGCTGAGCGCATCCACCGGGCACCCACGGCTTCAGCGTTGGCGGGGCGGGCTGACCCCCGGCGGCAGAACTCCGGGGGGAAGATTGGCCAGCGCGGTCACCGACGGTGGCCGGATATTGAGGCGGGATGGGCTCTCTGCCTTGAATCTCACCCACCTCGCCGCCTGGCCTGGATCCGCCGATTCTGCCTCCTGGATGGCCCAAAACAACATCTGGTGGTCCATCCCTCCCGCGTCGCCACTGAAACGAGCTCTCTCCGCGAATGAGGACCTTCGAATGATCTCCACCATGATCTCCGGCCACTTGTTGCGGTCGGGGAAACGGCCTCTCACCACCCGAAGCATCTCCGCGCGGGCCTCCGGGGACCCTGGGTCGATCTCCGGCAACAGCTCCACCGGAATCGGTATCGGTGGAACCAACGGCGCCGCCACCATCGTCGCAGGCTGCGCTCTCCTCGCGCGGGGCGCACGGTGTCCCCCCACCATCACGAAATTGGATCTGAGGAGGATCTGGTGGGTGGGTAGGCTGGGCGGTGGGTTTAATTGGACCTGGGTGGGCGCAGGCGCCATTAATGGTGGCGGATTGGGGTTTCAAGGTCGCCTCGCAATCGCCAGAGTCACGGGCGGAACACGCCATCTTCATCATAACCCAACGTTATTAACAAGTGGCAAATGAAATCCCACAAGATGATTAATGGACCATTTAGAATTTGAATTTCTCATGAGAAGACATACCACATAGAAGCTAGATAATCTTGTAATATCAATACTAAGTGGTATTCCTCATGTACACACATTTTTAGGGTCGTGAAGTGCACAAAGCATATCACTCCCCCAAAATGGGATAAACCATTAATCTCTCAAAAGAGACAACTAAGATTCAAACTAGATGCAAAAGGCTCAACACAAGTCTCACACATACATGATGTGCAACCCACCATACACACTTGATTACTCAAGAAAATAAGTAGGAAGCACAACATATATAAATACAAGCAAGGTACAAAACCACAACATGCAAAGGGGCAAGTAACTAACAATGTAAACAATTTAAGTACAAGTTACCGTAAGGAGGCACATTGGATATAAGATAGAAACTTGATAATCCAAATGACTTGGCTTGAGATAATATGAATGATGAAGATCCCTTAATTCTTCATGATGTAGCCAAGTCACCAATGCCCTCCAACAACACCTATTGATCAAGTATGAGCTTGTTGGTCCCCAACCAAGTTGGGTCCTAAGAGGTTAGTAACAATAGGCTTGGCTACCCAAATGGTTCTTTTCTTGACACCACATTGAGTACCAACAAACTTGGCAAACACATTGCCAACCTTATCCTTCCCAAGAGAATAGATATCATCAATAATAATTGGGTTGGATAAGTTACCATTCGTGCATGAAGAAGCAAAGTGACCCTTCTCACGACATAAGTAGCAACATTTACCCTTTACTTTCTTCTCAATTGATTTCTCAACTTGAGGAGCGTTGACTTGGGTCTTCTTGGGAATATGCTTTGCTTCAACTTGCGGTTGAGCATGAGATTGAACTTGTGGCTGCTTCCCTTGTTGCTTGTCACTATGGGGCTTCTTCTTCAATGGGCAAGATCTAACATGGTGCCCTTCTATCTTGCACTTGAAGTAAATAATCTTGGCCGAATTCTTGACTTGTTCTTGGCCCTTCTTTTTGTTGCTCTTGGACTTCTTCTTATTATTGGAGTTGAATCCAAGTCCCCCCTTGTCATTTGGGGATTTTTGCACACTCATGATATTGTTGAGTGTGGACTTACCTTCATGACTCTTTTCCAAGTCTTTCTTCAAAGAAGTGACTTGGGACTTGAGCTCTTTGATTTCCTCTACATGGTTAGTATCAACACAAGTACTAGAGGAAGTAAAAGCTTCATCGTTAGAGCAACAAGGCAATGAAAGTAATTCATCACAAGATGTAGCAACATTATGAGTAGATGAACTATGAGGACTAGCACATGGCAATAAAGCATTTCTACTAGTTGTAGTGCTAATGTCCACATGAGGCTCACTAGATGTTACCTTAGTAGTACTAGCCTCATGAGCTATCTTTAGCACATTATGGGATACTAGAAGATCACCATGAGAGCTCGAGAGCTTTTCATGACTTTCTTCCAATTTCCCATAATTGCTAGATAGCAACTCAAGTTGAGCCCTTAGCTCAACATTCTCCTTAAAAATGGATGCTTCACAAGAAATAGAGTTAGTAGCACAAGCATCATCATTAACAACAAAAGGAGAAGGCAACTTGGCAAGCTCTTTAGCATATGAAGCTTCAAGTTGAGCATGAGACTCGGTGAGTTCAATGAGCGAACTCTTAATGACCCTTGAGCCATTTTCGAGGTGCTCAAAGTCCTCAAGGAGTTTAGCATGTGCAACTACAAGCTTATCACTTTTAGTTCTAAAATCATTAGCCACCTCGAGAGCTCTATCATGGGATTCCTTTAATCTAGATAATTCTAGAGCAAAGGTCTCCTCAAGAGATTCCTTGGTGGTTTGTTCATTTTCAAGAGCTTGAGATAGCTCCGCGATCTCATTAGCATAATCACGCTCATGACCTTCCATTTTATCAATGGTGGCCTCATGCTCCTCGAGATGAGCTTCCAACTCCTCAATATATTTCTTGCCCTCAATAGCAATAGACATGATTTCCATGAAGTTGGAATGAGCAATTTTATTCTTATGAAGAGCTTTAAAAACCATTTCTCCCTTAATTTTTAAGGAAGCAATATTATCACTCTCTTCATCATCATCGACATCATCATCATGGGATATATTGGGATTCAAAGTAGGAGATACCTTTGAAGCCTTAGCCATAAGGCAAAAGTGAGAAATAATAGATGATGATGTAGGATCCCTTGACGCACCATTCAAGACCACATCTTGTTCCATGGAGTGTTGGGTTTCCTCTACATTGTTAGCACAACAACTCGAGGAAAGCAATGCATTTTTATTACGATAACAAGACATGGCATGCATATCATCATGAGATTTAGTCAAGCAATTTCTACATGATATGCAAGGACTATCAACACAAGCATGTGAAACATTTAGAGTGCTCGAAGTGTTGAAGTCCAAAGATGAAGCATTGCAATAAGATAGTGATGAAGAATCATCAACAATAAGACCACTATCATCATTACAATGAACACCACTACTCACCATAACATTACCTTGTGGCAATCCACATGTAGGTGAAGTAGATGAAGTTGAGAAGGCAACACGACCGGAGGTGGAGGGATAACAATCATCCCTAGAAATCTTGGACACACCATATTTATCTTGATGCTTTGTCCACAACTCATGAGCATCCCGGAATGGCATGAGTTGAAATATAACTACATTGCTCAAAGCATCAAAAAGCACATTAGAAGCTTGAGCATTGAGATAAGAGTTTTTCTCATCCTCTAAAGATATGTGTTGAGAATCCTTTGGAGGAGAAAAACCCATATCTACAATTCGCTCCAAATTTGGGTCCATGACCCTAAAGAGATTAAGCATGCGAATTACCCAAACATCGAAATTTGTGCCATCGAAACTAAGAGTGTCAGAGAATCCTAATCCCCTAGTCGACATCCTTACTCTCTAGGTGGTTAAACCTAATAATGAGAGACCTAGCTCTGATACCAATTGAAAGGACGTGGATGTCGCCTAGAGGGGGGGTGAATAGGCGCTTTAAAATAATTACGGTTTAGGCTTGAACAAATGCGGAATAAAACTATCGTTTAATTAGTCAAGCACAAAACCTAAAACAACTAGGCTCACCTATGTGCACCAACAACTTATGCTAAGCAAGATAGACAACTAAGTGATAGCAAGATATATAGCAAGAAACAATATGGCTATCACAAAGTAAAGTGCATAAGTAAAGGGCTCGGGTAAGAGATAACCGAGGCACGCGGAGACGACGATGTATCCCGAAGTTCACACCCTTGCGGATGCTAATCTCCGTTCGGAGTGGTGTGGAGGCACAATGCTCCCCAAGAAGCCACTAGGGCCACCGTAATCTCCTCACGCCCTCGCACAATGCAAGATGCCGTGATTCCACTAAGGGACCCTTGAGGGCGGTCACCGAACCCGTACAAATGGCAACCCTTGGGGGCGGTCACCGGTACCCGTACACTTTGGCAACCTTTGGGGGCGGTTCACCAGTACCCGTACAAATTGCTCGGGGCAATCTCCACAACCTAATTGGAGACCCCGACGCTTGCCCGGAGCTTTACACCACAATGATTGAGCTCTGAGGCACCACCAACCGTCTAGGGCGCCAAGGCACCCAAGAGGAACAAGCTCTAGGGTGCACAAACACACAAGAGTAATAAGTTTCTCAAACTTCACTTCCACGTATCACCGTGGAGAACTCAAACCTATGCACCAAATGCAATGGCAAGGGCACACGGAGTGCCCAAGTCCTTCTCTCCCAAATCCCACCAAAGCAACTAATGCTAGGGAGGAAAATGAGAGGAAGAACGAAGAAGAACACGAAGAACTCCAAGATCTAGATCCAAGGGGTTCCCCTCACTTAGAGGATAAAGTGATTGGTGGAAAGGTGGATCTAGATCTCCTCTCTCTTTTCCCTCAAGAACTAGCAAGAATCATTGGAGGGATTGAGAGTTAGCAAGCTCGAAGAAGGTCAACAATGGGGGGCAAAAACGAGCTCAAAGGATGAGGTTCAATGGGGAAGAAGACCCCCTTTTATAGGTGGGGGGAAATCCAACCGTTACCCCCACAGCCCGCGCATTGCGGTACTACCGCACAAAGCCACGGTACTACCGCAAGAGGCTACGGTACTACCGCAAAGGGTAGCGGTACTACTGCTTGCGAGCGGTACTAAAAAAATACTTCCGTGCCTACCTCCGCTGGACAAAACACGAGATTTTGGTCCGGAGCGGTAGTACCTGAGCGGTAGTACCGCGCTGGAGCGGTAGTAAAAAATTACATCCGCTCTAGCCGCGGTAGTACCGCAGCAGCCTTTACCAAAACAGCCACAACTTTTGCAAACGGACTCCGAATTCAACGAAACCAAGTTTGTTGGAAAGCTAACGACATGGGCTAAAACAATCTTGATAGAAATATCAATAAGAAGAGAAAAGGCCCATAAGAAAATGGTGAGAACCCTTCCTCGGATATGACCGGTAAAACCTCCAACATCGAAAACATCATAGAAGATGCATATGGACTCCGTTTTCGATGAACTTGAGCTTGTCATGAAGCTAACCATAAGCTCAAGAACTCACATAGAGAAAAAACCAACCAAGAACCAAGAAAGATGATGATGCCAAGAATGCAATGGTTTGAGCTCTCAACGAACGATACGATCAAGCTACTCACTTGAGAGCCCCCCTTGATAGTACGGCAATCGATCCTATAACCCGGTCTCCCAACTACCACCATGAGACCGGTAAAATAGAAAACCCTATCAAGGTCAAACCTTTGCCTTGCGCATAGTCCACTTGAGCTAGATGATGACGATCTTGTCCTTCTCAAGATGGACCACCTTTCTTGATTACGTCGGCTCGATGAAGACTAGTAGATTGCCCCCCATACTCCACTATGGGAGAACCACTCTTCGACACATCTTCACAAGTCCATTGTCACCACAATGGACGGCAAGCTTCAAGCATGATCTCTTCATGATGCTTCACTTGAACTTGCACACCGCAACCTTGATGACGATCACCACTTGATGTCATCCTCCATGGGTTGTATGAGATCTTCCTCTTGACGCAAACCCATGGAAATATACCTAACCCCACAATGAACTCTCACGTAGACCATGGGTTAATACGCAAAGCGTAATGGACAATGCTTACCATACCATGGGATCACTTGATCCCACTTGGTACATCTTCTACGCTTTGTGTGTTGATCAACTTGAATCATTCTTTGCCTTAATCTTGATCAACCTTGTGTCTTATCTTCTCTCTTCATAAAGATGATGTCTTGAAGGTAAACATGAATGCTCACACAATCTTTTTCTTCAAGACATGCTTGCAATAAGCTCAACTCCCACATGACCAATCTTTGGATAAACCTTGAATACCACCTTGGTCACCATATAAACTCCTTGAAACCAACAGATGGACTTCAAGAAGTACCTACGGACAAATCCTTTGAATATAACTCAAGGCAACCATTAGTCCATAGGGATTGTCATCAATTACCAAAACCACACATGGATAAATGTGCTCTTACAGTCTCATCGTGATTGGACTCCGTTTGGTACTGAAATTCTGTGAAGTAAAAAACAAGAAAAAAAACGGCAACTGACACTTGGCACTATGTCAATAGGTTAGTCCCAAAAATGATATAAAGTTGCTATAAAATGATTGTAAAACATCCAAGAATGATAATATAGCAGCATGGAACAAGCAAAAATTATAGATACGTTGGAGACGTATCAATGCACTCATCCCTTGCTTGTTCTTTCGTACTAGCACTCTTTCCCTCTCTTGGAAGTAGATATCTCAGCAAAGGCCTGCTAATAACTCCATACTCCGGTACAAACCTCCTGTAATAACCCCTGCGACCCTCGGAGTTCTCTGACAGTGGATGGTTCTGGCCAAGCTACCATGCCCTCTACCAAGAACCCAACTTGATCTTGATTCGTCAGATCGACGAATTGGAACTAGCTTCCTTCGAGAAAGAGTTTACCGAGCTTCCTCCCCTAATCTTAATGTATCACTCAATTGTATATCTTGTTGTAAGAGCACATTTATCCATGTGTGGTTTTGGTAATTGATGACAATCCCTATGGACCAATGGTTGCCTTGAGTTATATTCGAAGGATTTGTCCATAGGCACTTCTTGAAGTACATGTGTTGGTTTCAAGGAGTTTATATGGTGACCAAGGTGGTATGTAAGGTTTTATCCAAAGATTGGTCATGAGAGAGTTGAGATTATTGCAAGCATGTCTTGAAGAAGAAGATTGTGTGAACATTCATGTTTACCTTCAAGACATCATCATTATGAAGAGAGAAGATAAGATACAAGGTTGATCAAGACTAAGTCAAAGAGTGAACCAAGTTGATCAACACACAAAGCGTACAAGATATACCGGGAGGGATCAAGTGATCCCATGGTATGGTAAGCATTGTCCATTACGCTTTGTGTACTAACCCATGGTCTACGTGAGTGTTCTTTGTAGGGTTAGGTATATTTCCATGGGATTGCATCAAGAAGAAGATCCCATACAACCCATGGAAGATGACATCAAGTGGTGATCGTCATCAAGGTTGTGGTGTGCAAGTTCAAGTGAATCATCACGGAGAGATCATGCTTGAAGCTTGCCGTCCATTGTGGTGACAATGGACTTGTGAAGATGTGTCGAAGAGTGGCTCACCCATAGTGGAGTATGGGGGAGCAATCTAGTAGTCTTCATCGAGCCGGCGCAATCAAGAAAGGTGGTCCTTCTTGAGGAGGACAGGATCATCATCATCTAGCTCAAGTGGACTATGCGCAAGGAAAAGATTTGACCTTGATAGGGTTTTCTATTTTACCGGTCTCATGGTGGTAGTTGGGAGACCGGGTTATAGGATCGATAGCCGTACTATCAAGGGGGGCTCTCAAGTGAGTAGCTTGATCGTATCGTTCATTGAGAGCTCAAACCATTGCATTCTTGGCATCATCATCTTTCTTGGTTCATGGTTGGCTTTTCTCTATGTGGGTTCTTGAGCTTATGGTCAGCTTCATGACAAGCTCAAGTTCATCGAAAACGGAGTCCATATGCATTTTCTATGATGTTTTCGTTGTTGGAGTTTTTGCCGGTTCTTCATTGATAGAGGTTTCACATCTCTATATCATTGGCATTTTCATACTGCCTCTTCTTAGGATAACCAGTCGCTATTTGGATAATACTTGTCGTGTGCTATCCAACAAGCTTGAGTTTGCTTAATTCGGAGCTCGTATGCGGAAGTTATGGCAGTTTTAGTGCTAGAGCTGTTTTTCTCTGAACAGGCGGTAGTACCGCTCTTTTGAAAGGTAGTACCACTCCAGCAGTACTACCGCCCTGAAGAGCCGCTCGAAATACCTCTTATTTTTTTAAGCGGAAGTACCGAGCGGTACTACCGCCCTGAAGTGCCGCTTATTTTTTTAAGCGGAAGTACCGAGCGGTACTGCCGCCCTGAGGTTCCGTGGCTACTTCCGCCTAAGTATTTCTTCTAGCTCCTTGGGATTATTTGAGCGGAAGTACCGCTCCCTCCAGAGTGGTACTACCGCTCTGTTGTTCCAGGACGGGTATAAGTGGAAGTACCGCTCCCCTGAGCGGTACTACCGCTTGTGTGTGGGCTGTGGGGGTAACGGTTGGATTTTCCCCCACCTATAAAAGGGGGTCTTCTTCCCCATTGCTCCCCAACTCTTGAGCTCGTGTTCTTCTCCCATTGTTGACCTTCTTCGAGCTTGCTAACTCTCAATCCCTCCAATGATTCTTGCTAGTTCTTGAGGGAAAAGAGAGAGGAGATCTAGATCCATATTTCCATCAATCACTTTCTCCTCTGTGTGAGGGGAACCCCTTGGATCTTGATCTTGGAGTTCTTCATGTTCTTCTTCGTTCTTCCTCTCATTTCCTCCATAGCATTAGTTGTTGTGGTGGGATTTGGGAGAGAAGGACTTGGGCACTCCGTGTGCCCTTGCCATTGCATTTGGTGCATAGGTTTGAGTTCTCCACGGTGATACGTGGAAGTGAGAAGTTGAGAAGCTTATTACTCTTGGGTGTTTGTGCACCCTAGAGCTTGTTCCTCTTGGGTTCCTTGGCGCCCTAGACGGTTGGTGGTGCCTCGAAGCTCAATCATTGTGGTGTAAAGCTCCGGGCAAGCGTCGGGGTCTCCAATTAGGTTGTGGAGATTGCCCCGAGCAATTTGTAAGGGTGCTGGTGAACCGCCCCCAAGGGTTGCCAAAGTGTACGGGTACCGGTGACCGCCCCCAAGGGTTGCCATTTGTACGGGTTCGGTGACCGCCCTCAAGGGTCCCTTAGTGGAATCACGGCATCTTGAATTGTGCGAGGGCGTGAGGAGATTACGGTGGCCCTAGTGGCTTCTTGGGGAGCATTGTGCCTCCACACCGCTCCGAACGGAGATTAGCATCCGCAAGGGTGTGAACTTCGGAATACATCATCGTCTCCTCGTGCCTCGGTTATCTCTTACCCGAGCCCTTTACTTATGCACTTTACTTTGTGATAGCCATATTGTTTGTTGCTATATATCTTGCTATCACTTAGTTGTTTATCTTGCTTAGCATAAGTTGTTGGTGCACATAGGTGAGCCTAGTTGTTTTAGGTTTTGTGCTTGACATATTAAACGTTAGTTTTATTCCGCATTTGTTCAAGCCTAAACCGCAATTATTTTAAAGCGCCTATTCACCCCCCCCCCCTCTAGGCGACATCCACGTCCTTTCACTTGTGCTTTGATCGGGTGGATCAAGGCCTTCAGTTCCAGCCGGATTTCCCTTATGACATTAAAGAAGAATACCCCTGCTCGAGAATGCCCTTTTGTTGTTCTCGAAAGATGGAGGGGGCAAATTTCACTAAGGAAAGGAACTGAAGTGGATTGATTGCTCGACAAAGTAGTACCAGCAGGATATATTAATCACTAGGTTATGGTAATATGTGCTTGTCTCCAAAAAGAAGCATAAAACGATAGGTCCAAGATAGAAGCCAAGAGTAAGTGTGATTGAAATATGATTTGAATTCGCATTCAAGTGCGAGTACCAATTCTAGATCAAGATATGGACAATTGTGCATTTTTCCGCATGGCGAGATTCGTTTTTCCTCATATTTGATAAGAATGTGAAAACAATTTGATACCTTAGGAGGCACCTCCAAGAGGACTATTATCACCACCATTGGGGCCACCTCCACCTTGATGATTACTATTGTTAGATCCAGAACGTGACTTTGACTTGATTTCGAGAATCTTTATTGACTTTGACTTTTGATAGTTCCAGTTGCTTACAAAGATCCAAAGAGCATGCTATTGAAGACGCTGCAACATATGTATACATCCATTATATTTTTTAATCCATATCTTTGTTTTGTCGAACTTGTAGTATTTGGTTTACTTTCCTTATCCACATCCTCATTCAGACTCCTCTTTTTCTTGCAGGTCGTTGCAGTTCCCCAACCAGCTTTCTCCCCGAGAAAGCCTTTTGATACTGAGATTCAAAGAAAAAGGTTTGAAGGTTCATCATCCGAAGAAGAATCTGATCTCGAAATGAATTATTCCTATTCATCGCCTTCTTCGGATTCCAGCTCTTCCTCGAATCTGTGAAGAGAATTTACTAGAGTCTAAAAATCTTGTACGCAAGTTAGCACAACGCTTTCAATGAATCTTGCTCATCTGGTCTGCCCTGGTCAAATCAGCGATCATGCCCCCCCTCATTCTAGCGAAGGAACAGATTCATGTCCTTTTCTATAGAAATAGGCTTTGTCAAGTGCTTAGAAAAGAGGTGACCCAAATGATTTCAATGAATTGCTATTTGGTCAGATTGGAACAATTGGATTCCAAAGGAAAGGAATACTATGAACGTCATCTTTTTCTTCCTCCAATGACAAAGAATCATCGAAATATATTTCTCACAACATCTTCATCTAGACAATGCAAAGTTTAATGATCAATTTGAGTGCATAAGTGAAAAAAGGGAGTCAACGGCCCCTTAACCCATTCCCGATCAAATGGTAACATGAAATATAGTGATCATGCTGGAAAATTTTCACACAACATGGCTGTACAGATTGTAAAATATCCTGAAATTACAATTTCAACCCACTTTTGGTCGAATTTTGTCAAAAAAATGAGAGTGTCAATTTTGTTTGAAAAAACTTCTGTCAACGCTGATATATTTATCATTTCGGTAATATTTTACTTATTTGACCGAACAGATAAAAATACCCTGAAATTGTAATTTCAAATTTCAACCCATTTTCTTATCAAATTATGCTGATAGGCATCATAGCCCTTCTTAGTCCCCCATCCACTTCAGTACACACGAGGAGCGACGACGACACGAAACCTCGGCCACGGAACTCTATCAATACTCAATTAGGGTATCTCAAGTACTCTGGTTCAAAGATCTCGATCACTTGTGTGAATCTACTCACACACTCGAGGATTGTATCTTCCCCTACGTGGATCTACTCGTCGATGTAGTCAGTCGCAACTCCATATGCAATAACTCAAACTTTCGTGCTACACTTAACCAATGGACTTGGAATAATATCTTGTGTGATGGTATTGAAGATATCATTGTGCATTTCGAATCGCACTAATAATCTTCTCCGGTTACACTGGATCCGGTGCAAAAATAATCCTTGAAAAGATCGACATGGACATCTACACTATCTCGGTGAATGCGAATTTTCCGAATAGAGAATCAAGTCTCGATCTCCTCCCATATTCCTCTTGAATGATTGCGACCACTGCCATCTCGAAATCGTCATCTTTTTCTTCCTCCTCTGACGAAAATATATTTCTCACAACATCTCCATTTAGGCAATGCAAAGTTTAATGGTCAATTTCGTTGCATAGATGGGGAAAAGGAGAAAGTATTATTTTTACCTTTAAGGACATTTGAGAGAAAAAAAATAGGGCATTGAGTTTTTTATGGTTGAGGCGCTAGCGACCCTCTAAGAATCTGCCCTGCCCTCCCTTGCTCCATCAAGCCTTCGATTTAAAAAACAAAAACATATTTTGAAGTTTCAGTAAAAAATATTTTTGTGAAAACTTATACATGTTCACTATAGATTTGTAAACTTTCGTTATAAATCATGATGATTTGTAAGCTACAAAAAATTCCAACCCTAAACAAAAGAAAAAACTCATTTTGATATATGTATTTGTATTGTACACACAACCGTCGTACCAAATCATGCGGTGCCAATTATTTGGCTGAGGATTTCGCAGTTGCCACTTCGCCGACATTGGATGTGAAAACTGAACGGTTGGTCAAAATCTTTATGTAAATCCAAAAATCAAGCTACCACCCAAACACACACCGACGTCCCTAGTCAACGCCAAAAAATGGTAAGGTGGTTGTTGGCTTCGGTCGAAACGGCCCCTTAACCCAGTCTTGGTCAAATTTTATCAAAATAGTTAAGGTGTACAGAAAAGACTAAGAAAAATTGTAACATGAAGGCTAATATAGTGGTCATTCTAGAAAAGTTTCACACAATTTGACCGAACATATTTAAAAATGTCCTGAAATTACAATTTCAGCCCATGTTTGGTCAAATTTTGTCACACCAAAAAGAGTGTCCATTTTTTTGGAAAAACTTATGTGAACGCTGATATATTTATCATTCTGGAAGTTCAACACAATTTGACCGAACGGATTACCCTGAAATTGTAATTTCAAATTTCAACCCATTTTATTGATCAAATTATGCCGAAAGGCATCATCGCCCTTCTTCGGTCCTCCCGTCCACTTCAGTACACACAAGGAGCGACGACGTCACAGGACCTCAGCCACAGAACTCTGTCAATACGCATCGGTAGCCACTTCTGGTATCCAAGGGACAAACCCTCTCTGTTCCAACACGAAGCGTCAGTCTCACCGCCTCGGGAATTCGCCGGCCAGCAGCGGCCATGGCTCGCCCCTCGCGGCTCTACCTCCTCGCCTACAATTCCCTCCAGGCCATCGGATGGTAACCAAACCACCTCCCAGCAGCAGCGACAGTTGCATTCTCTAATCACTTAATTCCTTCCCGCCTGTGCTAACCAATTCGCCTCTCGATCCCCTTTCTCGTCGAACTACAGGTCCGTCGCCTTGCTCCGCCTCCTGCCATGCCTCACCCCTTCCGTCTCCGTCCGCTCCGCGTATGCCGCCGCCGGCGACCTCATATGTGCGTCTCCCCCTAAATTTTACTCCCTATTTGGTTCTCTCTTTTTTCATCATTTTTCGCCGTCTATGTAGGCTTGCTGCAAACCTGCGCGGTTCTTGAGACCGTCCATGCCGCCGTCGGTGCGAGGATGAACTACTAGCTAGACTTATTTCGTCTTCCGCTGGATTTTCCCCGTGTTGGCGATGTGAATTGACTCTGCACCGTTGGCCTCTTTTGTTGTTCAGGATTGGTACCCACCTCGCCGTTTCTTGCTTTCTTGCAATGGGGAGGGAGGACTCACTTCATTCTCGCCCTTCTCCGGCAAATCCCTGAGGTGGGTTGAACGCAGGAACCAACCGCCTTAACAAGTTTCTTCGCTCGTCCTATACTTCAGCTCTGTTAGAGTTTGGCTGATAAGTTCAGTCTGCTGTTGCTATTTAATGCAGGTTCAGGACAGTCCGTCTGTGTTCATAACGTTTATGGCTTGGAGCATATCTGAGGTGTGGCAGAATCACCTCTTGTTTTCTCACGTTTTCATGAGTTTTCTTATTCTCACCAATGGAGAGCAACATAGCTTTGTTACTCTCTTATGTTTGTGATCCACTTGTTATAAACTTGTTAAGATGCATTGCCCTGATATAAACTTGTACAGAATCACTTCTCGTTTTCTCACCTTTTATCAGTTACTGCTCTGAAAGCATGTTTTAATATACAACTTTGATTCTTCTCTGAACCCATATATCTGTTGCTAGGCTAATTTGCTAGTAATGTCAGCATTAATGGTGTCATTGTGAAGAGTGTGTCCAAAAAAGTGTCATTTTGAAGGGTTGTTCTGTCCATAAAGTTTTCTTCTCAATGTATTAACCTGATTTTGTTCAGTTGTTAAGAGAAAATAGACCGGTGATTACCTTTTGAGGAAACACGGACGAGCAAGCATAGTAGTATGTGGTATCTTTAGGGATAATTAGCGGGTAGAAAAATGGCCCTTATTCAGAATCTTCACAAGATATAGTTCATAAGGTCCACCTTATAGTTGAAGTTTTTTGAATTACGCTTAATACATTGTTGTCATTGTGCTTTGTGCAGGTCATTCGATACTCTCACTATGCTCTGACTACGCTAAAAGTTTGTCCAGCATGGATGACTTACCTCAGGTTCCATCCCCTAGCAGTGTCAATCTTCACACTTATAGTTTGTTTTGATTATAAATGCTGCCCTATCTTATGAGTCATTGCTCGGCGCAACACATTAAAGTATACTCACAGCATAAACTCAACTGATTAGCATAAGACCTCTATTATTTTCTGAACGAACTAGTACATTGAATCTCTTTTATGTGTGAGTATAAAATGGAAGGCCTACTGTAAAATAGTCATATCCTATGTGAATTACTTCCGGTTCACAATTTTTTCTCCCTTGTGGTTTATCAGACCATTGCACCTCAGTTCTCAGATCATACAGCTTTATCTCCAACAACTTCCTACCTGTAGGTACACTGCCTTTATCCCGCTGTATCCAATCGGAGTAGGACCAGGAGAAAGTAAGCCCAAAAACTTTTTCGCACCACATTGTTCCTATAAAAACAATCTTCCTTAATCTGATAATCCACTGTTGTGCTCTACTCTCCTTGCTATATCTGCACGCAGTGTGGACTATGTACCAAGCTCTTCCATTTGTAAAGGAGCGGGACCTCTACTCAGGCTTCTTTGCAAATTTCTCCATGAGCTACCATTCCTTTCTGGTGGTACGTTGATGTCTAATCAGCAAGACTGAACACACCCTGCATCCCTTCTGCTTCTGTTGTATCATAATGTCCACTTGATCACTTACTGGCAAACATGCGGTGACAGGGTGTGCTGTTGTGCTATCCGCTTCTGTGGCTGAAGCTGTACTTGCATGTGTTCAAGCAGCGCAAGTCCAAGCTGGGAAAGGGGGACAGGAAGAAACGGGCGTGAAAGAAATAGGTTCAGCTCAGCTGCCATTATTTCGCTGAAATTCAGTAGGCGAGCAGGTTGCCGAGGGATCTTGCAGCTGATGCAGTTGTGGGGGCTTGGCTGAGATGAACAGCAAACTTACTGTACTACCAGCAGATTGCTGGGGGTTGATTACCTTTGGAACAGCAATTTATTATACTATTAGCAGACTGGTGATCTCTATCACATTTACTGAATTTGAGTGAAGACGCTGCGCAATTCATGGTTATGACATTTGAGAAAAACATGACAGATTTTTTAATGTATGAAAATAAAAACTGGACCATTTGTGCAGCTAAGAAACAATATCAAACAACTTTTTTTGCTCTTCCACTTTGGTTGCTAGAAGCACACTAGTACTAAAATACCTTTCTTAAATTTCATCTCGAGAGTTGCAAATCATTGTGATGATCCTAAGCTGCTTGTTCATTTCAACTGCCAAATATTTTTGAAGTGATTCAATTTCCAGAGTAGCAAATCAATGGGACGGACAGTGGATGCGGAGTGAGAGCAAATAGTTTTACACTTTTTTTTTAGATCAACACTTTTTTTTTTAGAAAAGCGGTTGTACAGTAGAACAGGCCTAGTTAGAAATTGTGGCCTAAACAACGTCCTAACTTTGGGCCCTGAAGGCC
This sequence comes from Elymus sibiricus, assembly GCA_039707655.1. Lineage (NCBI taxonomy): Eukaryota > Viridiplantae > Streptophyta > Magnoliopsida > Poales > Poaceae > Elymus > Elymus sibiricus. Next base: position 333,091,509 of record CM077663.1, on the reverse strand, counting down.
CATAACTGAAGCGCACAGTCAGAACCAAACAAACGGAGCCTGGCAGATACCTGCAGGCTGCAGCCCCGTCTGATCGCTGACCGCCGGCCACTCTCCGCTCCTGCCGCCGCCGCCGCCGCCATGGGGAACTTCCGCAAGCTCGTACGCCACGCCGCCCACCGCGTCTCCATGCTCAGGTATTCATCTCTCTGTCCCTGCCGCTCCACCCATCTCCTTTTGTTTCCGTTCCACCCTCGCTCTCTCCCTGACCCCACGGGCCATGTCTTCCTCTCTCCCCGCCCCTTCCCGACCTCTCTCGGCAGGACGATGGTGTCGCAGCTGGTGAAGCACGAGCGGATCGAGACCACCGTCGCGAAGGTAGCTTCCTGCCTCATGTTACTCCGGCATTTCGTCGAACACCTTTGCGGTGGGAGGAGTGCAGGGTTTCTGCGCCAGGGAATTTCAGCCTTTCATTTTTTATGTGTTCCTTCTTGCCATTTCAGGCGAAGGAGGTGCGGCGGAAGGCGGATCAGATGGTGCAGCTCGGCAAAGATGTACGTCCTTCAGTCGTTTACTAGTATTCAGTATTCAGTAATCGCCACCAGTGCTCGCACTACCGAATTTCGACAGTATACTGGATTGTTTGGTGCCACCTATTTAGGTTAAGTTTGCTTGAGTGGTGTAATGAAACCAGCCATCTTGATTAGATGGATAGGTTGTCCTCGGGAGGGTTGATATCTTGTGCCGCAGACTCTGTAGGAGGCTATTCATGGTTGGTGCTGATAATTGCTATGCTGATAAGAAAAATGGCATTATCTGGACACATTGGCGTATGGATAGAAAACTTTCACATAGGTCAATAGGTGCAGCTGTCTTATAACTTATGTGAGCTTCTTGTTTCCTGTTGTAGCCTCTCATGGAAACGTATTTGATTGTTGAGGTTTTGACTACCTGAGTAGATAGACATTAAGTGTTAGCATTCGTTTGTTTAAGCAAGTGCGGGTGAAACTTCACGGAAGCTGCTTTCATGAAGAAGTTAGTATGTAATTCAAGGATACCCTGTTTGTCAGTGATGTTAAAGCGGTGATCATATTAAATGAGTACGTACAAATCTGAATGTCACCCTGTAATGATGAAGTTAACGCGAAATAGGCTTCAGGTACAGAAAATTTTGTTGTGTACTTATAGATTATATCATTCCACATTCCAGGAGAGCCCCTTGACTTAAATGCCCATGCCCAGATATAGTGCATGGTTTCTGAAGCTTTTTCTCTTGAAACTTCCGTTGCTGAAATTGCTGCTGTATTGATGGACATTCTATTGTTTTATAGGGTACACTAGATGCAGCAAGACGTGCCTCGGCTTTTGTTCGGGGTGATGACGTTGTTCACAAGTTATTCACAGAGCTTGCGTACCGCTACAAGTAAGTTTTACCTATGTCATGGGTTGGTTTCAATTTTGGTATGGTTAGCATGCTCAAAAGAACATGTCAGAGCTATATCTTATGTATCTTTGTTATTTGTACTTATAGGGATCGAGCTGGTGGGTATACAAGACTACTGCGAACCAGGATACGAATTGGTGATGCTGCACCAATGGCTTACATCGAGTATGTTCGTACTCAATATACCTTACTGCACAAATCATAGTTTGATTTCAAAATTACTCCCTCCAATCCATATTACTTGTCGCAGCTTTAGTAGTACAACTTAAGTAAAAAGTTGTACTAAAGCTGCGACCAGTAAAATGGATCGGAGGGAGTACATTCAAGTAGTGTGCTTTCACTGCGTGGTGCCAGTTGGTTCTCTTTGTGTTATCTGCTTACTATTGTATAATAAAATTAGATTGAGGTCTGAAATTGCCCATAAAAAAATCATTTTGTAAGAAATGGTGATGTTATGACATGAAAGAAAAAATTGTTTTCCCATCTCTTCACTCTGGTAAAAAGACCGAAGTTTAATCAAGAACATGGCCACATTACAGCAGAGAACCAAATTATATGCCATGGTGAGATTGAATTCAACATCTGTTGCCTATGTCATACACAGGTTTGTCGACCGGGAGAATGAACTTCGAGAAGCCAAACCTGCGACTCCACCGCCAGCCCAGCGTGCCCCTCTTGATCCATGGACCAAGTCCCGTGCCAGCCAACAGTGGGCAGGGCCTAAAGTCAGCCAGAACTCCAAAACAGAAGGGCTATGAGAACCAAAAAGCATCGTTTATCTTTATTTTGTGTTTGTGAGATTTTTTTTATCTTTAGACACGCTGATTAGGAGATCCATTCTGTAAGAGACTAAAAACTTATGTTTCCACATGATATCTATATTATTTGTCAAGGATCATTGTGACTAGAAATTGTTGCTGATGTGTTAAGAGCTTACTGATCATTGTGACTAGAAACCGTAGGCAAATGCTTACTGATCATTGTCAGGGTTGAGTATGTCATGTCGATATCATGGCTGCAATGTGGCCATGTTGGCAATGGCCAACGAAGCCTTTTTGCTGAGTATCCTGAAACTTTCCATAATACCTCGATATGAAGATGCAATGTGGCCATGTTGGCATTTTGCTCTGTTGTGTTGAATTCGTATGGTTAAGACTCGAACTGGTCCTGAATTGCCAATGGTGTCTCACGATCTCGAGGAAGCTGAGCTCCCTCTCCCGTCAATTTACTTTCTTTCTCCCTTCAGCCAGCCTCGAGGCGCAGGCATCCTACAAAATCATCGAGCCCAGTCGCCTCATTTACCTTCTTATTCAGTAAACCGTAGGCAAATATTGTGAGCCTGTGACCATATTGTACCTCAGAAAGGGGAGGTAGTCAATTTTGCAGCTCAAGAAGTTTTAACCTGAGTCCTTTTGTTTACTGGGACATCTGAACCTCTATTCCGTTAATGTGACCAGCGACGATGCTTCATGTGAAAAAATAAGTACGTACATTGACCTGAGGCGTTTATATGTATTCGGGAGAAAACATCCAAAATTTCAGGGTAAGGGGTACAGTTTGCCTGTCATTTTCAGGTGCAACATCTACTGCATTTGACCCTTAACTAGACCCACAACGAAATAATGAAGGGGAAAAAGGATGTGTTATCTTGGCATCACCTGAACCGTGTGGCTGCTTCTATCTTGCAGCTCAGAAACATGTGGCCAGTTTGGCTACACCTTTGCGTGGGTTTTCTTCTGTTATCCATATGACCAGATAAGTCCAAGCGATAGGCTGAAATTTGTCGCGACGATGCGGGCGATAGAGGTATATAAACATATTTCGGATCTTATTTCAGAAGATCAGTTAACGGGGATCGCCAGATGGACTGCGTTCTTCTGAGCTCACACTTGTCATCCCATGCCACTGTTAATGCAAGGTAAAATTCTTACTTTCCTTTTCCTTTGTCGCTGAAGATTTTTCTGTGTACGAAGAATTTCGTGAATTTTCATTGTGATTGTCATCTGTGCTGATGTTTGTTTCCTGCAGGCTTCAGCAATGCTCTGTTAGTCTCAACAGTATAGGATTTGCAGTTATCAAAAAGGGATGCATAAGATTAAAGTGCTACGCAATTGGTGATGCAGGGCGTCGGAATGATCCTTTGAACGAGAACAAGAATGGGCCCGTATCGCAAGAACTAAACGGATTCAGTACTTCCTTCACAACTGTTGGTGCTGAAATCACTCAAGAAACTGGAGATTTCTTTGTCAGTGATGCCGAGGGTGACCCGGACAAACCAACCGAGGGTTTCTCCTCGATCGAGGATGCTATAAATTCGCTGCGGGAGGGAAAGGTAGGGAAAAAGAAATTCCTGATTTTCTGAACACAAATAGTTTTATTCATGTAACTCTTGTACATAGGTCCTGCTTGATCATGTCCCTATTGGATATAACATGCAGTCATGCACAATGGTGCTTCAAACATACGCATGACTGTAGTACCTCCCAGCATCCATTATTCACTTCATTTTGTAGATTACAAGGTGAATGAAACCCTAGTCGTAAACTTGCATTGAACCAGACTCTTAAGCTACGCTTGGATTATCAAGGTTGTCTGAATGACTGCCTTTTTTCACATCTCCAGGGAGCAAGGTGATTTGTGTAATGCAAAATGATAGCATGAACCATGTAAAGAAATATTCGATATGCTGCATTTTCATGTAGCTGTTCTATTGGATTGCTTCAACACTCAGGGCCTTGGATGCATGCATGAATTATCACTTTTTTCAAACATAGTTGACGTTCGCTACAAAGTTAACTATTCATTCTTCTACAGTTTGTTATTGCTGTAGATGACGAAAAGGGTGACAACGAAGGGGATCTTATCATGGCAGCCGATCTAGCCAGCCCAGAATCAATTGCGTTCATGATCAGAAATGGTTCCGGTATCATCTCAGTGGGCATGATGGAAGAGGACCTAGAAAGGTTGATGCTGCCTGTGATGTCTCCAGTCACAGAAATTGGTGATATTTCAGCTGCTGCTTCCACAGTGACAGTGGTAAAATCTTATGGTCAATAGCCTTTGTTGCAAGCACTATACAATCACTTATTGATCAGGTCTGTAATCCTTCTTGTGACAGTAACTTGAAGCATTGTTTTTCCTATCGATACAGGACGCCAGAGTAGGCATATCCACTGGTGTATCAGCTGCAGACAGGGCAAAGACCATCCTTGCTCTGGCCTCCCCTGACTCCAAGCCCAGTGATCTCAGAAGGCCAGGCCACATATTCCCCCTCAAGTACCGGAACGGTGGCGTGCTGAAAAGAGCCGGGCACACCGAGGCGTCAGTGGATCTTGTCGCGTTGGCCGGTTTGCGCCCCGTATCAGTCCTGTCGACCATCATCGACCCGAAGGACGGCTCGATGGCATCAACACCTGCGCTCAAACAGATGGCTTTGGAGCATGATGTCCCGATTGTCTCGATCGCTGATCTCATCCGGTTAGTATGCCTTAAGGTGAAGCCTTTGTGACTTATTGCCTGTTTAATTCCGATTTAAGTTGTACTGCTTCAATCGCTCTCCAAGATCAAACGGATAAATGAACGAAATTTGGATAGGTTAGGATAATTACATGCTGCAGATACCCCGTTTGATACGATCTCATTTCAGTATGTTGTTGTAAATTCAGGTACAGGAGGAAAAGGGAGAAACTGGTGGAGCTGATCGCTGTATCTCGTTTGCCGACTAAATGGGGCCTCTTCCGCGCTTACTGCTACCAATCCAAGCTGGATGGAACTGAGCACATCGCTGTTGCCAAGGTAAATGGAATCCTTGTTGTGTTTCTCTGACGGAACGATCAGAGCAGAAACCAATGAGCCACTCGTTTGATTGTGCGGTTCAGTCTCCGGCGATCTTCACAGTTTGAGACAAATGTGCAGGGCGATATCGGTGATGGAGAAGACGTGCTCGTGAGGGTTCATTCAGAGTGCCTGACCGGTGACATACTGGGCTCCGCCCGCTGCGACTGCGGCGAGCAGCTGGACCTGGCGATGCAGCTGATAGAGAAGGCCGGCCGCGGCGTCCTCGTGTACTTGCGCGGCCACGAAGGCCGGGGCATCGGGCTTGGCCAGAAGCTCCGCGCCTACAACCTGCAGGACCAAGGCAGCGACACGGTGGAGGCCAACGTCGAGCTCGGCCTCGCCATTGACTCCCGCGACTACGGCATCGGCGCCCAGGTACGTACTTAAATTCTTCATGGCGGATTTAACATTCTTGGTGAGGATTGGTGCGTTCTTGATGATTGATGGTGGTGATCTTGCTGTCCATTTCAGATTCTTAGGGACATTGGTGTGCGCACGATGCGGCTGATGACGAACAATCCGGCCAAGTTCGTTGGGCTTAAAGGGTACGGGCTCGCCGTGGTGGGGCGGGTCCCGGTGATCTCGCCGATCACCAAGGAGAACCAGAAATACCTCGAGACCAAGAGAACCAAGATGGGGCACCTCTACGGCTCCGACCTTCCCGGCGGCCTCCTCAAGGAATTCCTCAATCCTACGGAAGACAACGCCACGAACTAATTATACGCCACCACACGATCCACGGATCGCTTTCTTTTTGTTTAACTTCATTTCTTTCTGATACAACGATCGAACGAGAATTGAGACGAAATATTGCAACCAATCTGTAGCGATTCCATTCATCCATTGTTCATTGTAACGAACGAAAACAATTACAAACTACGAGCCTCGATCCCTCGGGCCAAGACGATCATCAAACACGACGAGACGAGAGAAGGCGGGGGGTGAAGCGCCTAGGAGGAGGTGAACTTGGTGACGGCCTTGGTGCCCTCGGAGACGGCGTGCTTGGCGAGCTCGCCGGGGAGGACGAGGCGAACGGAGGTCTGGATCTCGCGGGAGGTGATGGTGGGCTTCTTGTTGTACCTGGCGAGCTTGGCGGCCTCCTGCGCGAGCTTCTCGAAGATGTCGTTGATGAAGGAGTTCATGATGGACATGGCCTTGGAGGAGATGCCGATGTCCGGGTGCACCTGCTTCAGCACCTTGAAGATGTAGATCTTGTACGTCTCCACGCTCTTCTTGGCCTTCTTCTTGGCCTTCTTGTCGGAGCCGCCGCCCTCCTTGGCCGCCGGCAGCCGCTTCTCCGCCTTGGGCTTCTTCTCCCCCTTGGGCGCCTTCTCGGCCTTCTCCTCCGCCGGCTTCTTCTCCGCGGGATTCTTCTCCGCCTTGGGCGCCATCACGGACGGATCGAGAGATGGGAGAGAGAGGGTGTTGGTTGCGGCGAGGAGGAGGATGATCGGAGAGCGCTGGGGATGGTTTGCGATGAGATGGGAATTGGATTTATAGAGGGGCGCGGTGAGATGTGATTGGTGGAGTGGGGGAGGTCGCGGATCGGTGAGGTGGAAGGATCTGAGGCGTTCGATGCGATTGACGGCGCGGATTGAGACGCGTGGGGAAGCCTTATTGGCTGCTGGGAGGCCGAGCGCGGATCTCTGGGGCGGGCTAGGCGGTGAGCGCGAATTTTGGGCGCCGAACGGAGGCGGCGATGGATTTTTGCCCGTTCTCGGGTTTGCTTAATCCACCGTCAAAAGTCTACAAATTACTAAAGGGAAAGACATATACTTTATACACGTACAAAGAAAATTCTTTTGTTGCGGGTAAGAACATCTACATCTGGTGACACATGATCCGGACGCTCAAACGCAGCGAAGACGCCCGGCGCATCCGCACACGGTTACAGGTTCAAAATTTTCTTCGCACAATCGAATATCTCAATTAGCAAACCCCAAATCCATATACAAAATACATATAATGTACGTAAACATTGCAACACATATTGTCTGGCTACTATATCAAAACATGTCATCGGACTCCAAATTTTAACACATTCTACCTACATATTAGCTATGGAGAAGATCATCCGCCTTATCCGCCACTGCTCTTGCCTTTTCCGGCGTCGTTGGCATTTTTCTCGCGGAAGTAACGCTTGAAATCGCAAAATGGATCCAACCTAATCTGCTCGTCGCCGGAGTTGTCCGACACGTCGTTGTCCTCATTCTCCCCTTGGGGGGGGGGGGGGGGGGGGGGGGGAGGGGGGGGGAGATTTTGCTCTCGGGCGAGGACGCGCGTTTTCCTCCACTGTCGCTTCTTTAGGATGCGGGCACACATGGATTCCTCCCAAGAGCAGCGAAGGGCAATGCGGACGGCCATGGCCTCCACCAACCCACACAGCACGACCCAGTCGACGGATTCTGACTGGTGGGAGTCAGATCCGTTGCCCCCATGTTGGAGAAGGCCGAAAATCATCGAACGGGAGCTTGGATGACGGACTGGACTGGAGGAGAGTGAAGTGGCTAGGATTTGGTCTGGGGAACGAATGGGGACGAATATATCTGGGGTCGGGGGTGGGCCGGCTTCGACGTGGCGGACGCACCCGATCACACCCGGGACACCCCATATCCCCAGATTTGAATTGGATATGAGGGGTGTCGGTCAGTCCGTGCGTTTGAAGCCGATTTGAAGCACACGTTTGGGTCGGGGTTTTTTCCCGGTCATTGATGTGGCTATCCGTCCGGATGTTTGAGGGGGATTTAAGGCACCCGACTGTAGATGCTCTAAATACAAGGATTCGTGCATGGACGGGAACGTTTGGCTATTGGGTGTAACTACACCCGAACTTAAAAAAAATGTAAGAAAGTCAAAAAAATCTGATTTTTTTGCGAACAAAGTAGATTTATTGTCTGACTCGTATAAAATCTTTCGCAAAGAATGACTTTCAGGTTGTTGTGGACGTAAAAAAAACAAATTAATCACTATATATGAGGTACTGTTCACACTATTTTCGGAGGATATTTGTCATTTTTGTCAGAATTTTGTCAGAGAATATTTCGTTACAAAATATTTTTGTATGACAAAAAATATAGCTCAAGTTTGTTGGGATTTTTTTTAAATGTTTGACTTTTTCTGTGTCTTTTACAAATATAATCAGTTATCAGGTGTAATTACCACCATGTTTCAAAGGGTATTTCCCATTCGTGCATACTCTACACAAATATTTATTTCCATGCCTCCCAACTGCCGAGGTGTGGCAACTGGCAACTCACCTTGGTGGCATTTCCATGCCTCCCTCCCTCCGAGGCAGGTTTGGAGACGGGGGAAATCCCCCGATTGCTCTACCCGACAACAACAGATATCGTTCTTTCACATTGATGCCTACTCCCTTCGTTCCTAAATATTTGTTTTTTAGAGATTTTACTACAAATTACATACGGATGTATATAGACATAATTTAGAGTGTAGATTCATTCATTTTGCTTCGTATGTAGTCCGTAGTTGAATCTTTAAAAGGACAAATATTTAGGAACGGAGGGAGTACATAGCATGATGAATTTATCCATATTTTTCGTGAGCCCTCTAAAATCTCCATACACCATTGGGTAGTCCTTATTGCCGTTTATCTCATTGTTCTGTAGTGCCCTTTGTTTACGCTCACAACGGGCAAAGACTACCCCTATGTGGTGATAATTTCATTGGCGGAACTCTCTATGATATGTCACTTCATCATCATCACTATTTCTCGCATCTTCCGTGAGCAATGGCCACCCTTCTGGTGTAATATTGTACTCCCCCTTCGTGCATGCTTGTCGAGCCTGACCTTTCATGTATTCATTTTCACTATAGGGATATAACCACCCTTCCCATGAGTGTCGAATGGTACTGGTTGGTAATGGCATGACTCCTTAACGTAACTACATGTGGTCTTCCCCTATCAATTGTTTTGTTGTTGTCCTTCTCATGTGTCATCCTTCGAAGTTTACCTCTCTGTTGCCTCGGGTGTATCCTATATGTTGTTATGACATCACATATGCCGTGTAAAACGACCACCTAGATCCATCCAATGTTTAGGAGGTTGATCATTGTGTTGTGTTATAATTCTGTACTTGGGCTTTTTTGTGTTTTTTGTGTACTTGCCCCGACATCCCTCAACACGTTTAGACTTTCAATTTGTTTTTCCTTATAAACTGCATTTTTTTTAAATGAGAACATATTCAGGTGGGGTGCCTCCCTCCTTCCCCATGGTGGTTATTTCAAACGAAGTAAAAAACATAAATGAGGTGTACCTTCTATATCTAAACAGTTAGCCCCCAGTAACTTATTTCTCTAAATTACACCTCCCGCCCCATAATATAAGATGTTTTTGCGAGCTAACATAGCTTGCAAAAACGTCTTATATTGTGGGACGGAGGGAGTAACATACAATCATGCATGTCACTTCAACATGAAAGTTTCTGTTCTATTGTGTTATCTACATTTAATAAATATTTTACAACTATATGCAATAACCAAACAATAAACCATATGCATTTTAAATTTTAGTTCTCATATTACTCTAAATATGCATGTTTCATACAATCTATTTTTTTAACATATATTGCAAAAACATTCCCACAACAACATGTAGGTTATCATCTGGTTGATAAAATGGCACCTATTTAACAGTCGCCGAATGAAAAAAAAAACTGAAATAGAAACTAAAATAAAATATATAAAAGATGAAGTTTCCTAAGGAGGAACGGATTAAAAACATTATTATTATCTAGAAGAATAAAGAAAATAAAAAGACTTAAACTAAATGATAAAAAAAGGTTGCATAGAAATTGCACATTTTATAGAAGTATAAGCATATAATATGGTGCAATTTTCCGTCTTTAATATATTTTTCCCACATGTTACATAGTAGTCCATATAGATTGAAGATTAATTATCTTTATCTCATATCGATGGCATCACGTCATGCGGATGTACATACGAACACATCAAAGGTGAATCAAATTTCATATTGATATCGCGCGTGCAGCGCACACGCACACACATGAACGATATGCAAAGGAGAAGGAAAAGTGACTGAACTGAAAAAAAAAATAAGGCGCCTGCATAATAGCAAAAGCATAGAAAAAAAATTAGTTGAGTTGTGTTGGAATTACTTATCCATGACTTGTGAGGATGTTCCATTATAAGAAGAGAAAAAGTAGGATAAAAAATTTGGCTTCGCCCAGGTTTGAACCGGAGACCTTCAGTGTGTTAGACTGACGTGATAACCAACTAAACCACGAAACCCCTTCTGTCTGGTAATAACAACTCTCTTTATGTAATCTATAATTCCTTTGTCACGCGAACCATGTAGTTACCATTATTCTTCTGTTAGGCCACTGGATTCCCAAAGCAACTACTCGATCGGCAAACCATATATCCTCCGGCGAACTTGCATCAACGGAGAGAAGAAGCAGAAGCGCACATAGCACATAAAGTGGAGTTGTGGATGCGTTATACGAATGTATGTACAAAAGCAACTCTAGCAGAATCGTATGCCTTCTACCACCATAATAACATTTTAAATCATTAATATATGGGGGGATTTTTTAAAACTATATGGGGGATATTATTAGGTGAAAAGTTACTCTGGTCGACTGACCAAATCGTGAGCTGAGGATGGCTCAGATGGTTAGGTTAGAAACCGACCCATCAGGGTTCAAGTCCTAAACTTGGCACTCTTGGTCGCATTTTCTTGAATTTATCTAGACTTGTCAACGACGTTCGTTTAGTGGGAGCAGACGTTTCCGTCGATTAGGAAAGAAGACACATGAGGTGACTTCGTCAATCTCAAGACGTTGTGTCGGCTCGGTATCTTGAAAGTGCTCATAGAGTACGTGTATGTGCTTGCATGGGATCTATTTACAACAATGCCAGACCACATGTCAATACGTCAACGTTAATTTTAATTTTTTATATCGCTATCCTTCTCTCTTTTTTCTATCACCCCTAATCGCTCTCGCGGCCGCGACGCCGCGAGAAAAGGTGGTGTGACAGGCTGAGGACGACGACCTGTGAGTTGGTCCACGGTGGCGGGTGGAGAGATGGAGGACAGGAGTACGACAACAGGTCGGCTGGGGATTGGTCTAGGAGGACGAGGGGGCGTCGGCGGCCACCAAGAGTGAGAGCCCCGGCAAGAGGTAAACGGTGAGGTGGTGTCTGGACCCAACAGGCGTCCAAGGGTGTTTTGCTGCTGGAGCTCCAATGGAGCAATAGCTGTTTCTTTTGGCAGCCATTGCCTCGGATAGGAGAACTACATCAACAGTCATACACTGAACGAGCTAACATTCGAACAGGTCCTCCAGGAAGGATTCATTCAACGAACAGCCAATTTCTTTGTTATGAGGTTCACGGCGATGACTACGATTAAGTGGCATCACACGAAAATACTTCTTGACATTGACCAACTCCATGCCACAATACAATCGAAACTTCATAATAGGCAGCACCCCAAGTGTCTCGGAGAGACAAGACCAACATCACCATTAGACCGACGCTGAACGGAAAATAAACAGGGGAGAAGTGCAAGTGCTGGCATCAGGTGCCCCATTCGGTGAAAGCAAGAGAATTGCAGCCCTTGTGGACTCCCCCATATGATCCTCCTTTTTCAGAGGAATTCCTGAGATTTGCGAACAAGGCTCCTCACCTTTTTCTTGAACTCGGCCCTCTTTTCTCTCCAGTCCTTCTGCACGGCAAAATCAATGCAAAACTTCAGAAACCAAAGCGAGTTCACCAGATTCACAAACTAAATAATGATGCAAAATATACTATAAAATCTCACAGATGAAATTAATCACACCAAATGTTGGCTACTACTAGGACTACCAGTAGAAAACAATATTCTACCTGCGACAAAAACATGCTTTGTTCCACAACTTAGCTATAAAAGGAAAGAAGAAAATGAAGATACCCATTCACAGGCAATGTGCGGATAAACGAATTTTGGATGACAAACTAACAATAATGTATATCTTCACCAATTAGCGAAACTGAAACAAGCTACTGCAGGTCAGATAAATGGTAGTTTTCAACATTGCAACGAAGGCACATGAGAATGGAATAATGTTTACACCATTTGATGCGTCCAGCACACAGAGAAAGAGGATAGCCTATAACAAATGACAAGGACACTTACAGCCGCTTCAATATTTGCTGGAGACTCATCGTTTGGACTAGAGAGCATCGAAATAATGCTCAAAACTATACTCTCAACCTGCATGTTATGAACACATACAAAATTAGGAAAAGAATAAATGCAAGTTGGTGTTCAAAACACTTCAACAATAATTTGACCAAACATCCAATCTGTTTGGCTGTACAATAAGATGATTTCAGGATTATTTTGCAAGAGATGTGTTGAAATAATAAAACAATAGCCTTTTACCGTGATAATAAAATAAAAATAACCTGATTGAACTCGGAAATTAAAAAAAAAAACATCTGATGTTGAGACTACTTATCAGCAAACAAGTTTCAAAAGGGGCAAAGAGCTGGTCTGCTACTAGGTTTAAAAAGTTCGGACGATCAGAACCCTAAACAACTGGAAACAGGTCCCACCACTAAACCAAAGGCAGCCTGGAACCGCTTTTTTTAAATAATGCAGATGATGGCCTTGAATATATTATGATTAAAAAGCAGCAGTTCTTCTAAATTTCTGCTCTATACAGGTTTTGTACCAGGGTGGAGGGTTAATAGATTTAAGACTTCGTATAATTATTATATTTGAAAATAATATGTATGGGCGGCTAGAAGAAACCCTACTGTGTGCACTGGTGTCCACCGTTCACTTGCAAGCTCGTAACCATTTGGATCATCACCAGGTGGATGAAGAATAGAAATGCACACACGTCCATCAGGATAGACTGCAAATTCGACACCATAAACATTGTCAGAGAACTAGCAAAGAGCTCATAGGCATGATGACATAGAATCAGAGAGAGCTAGAAGGAGCTCACCGTTTGGATGCCACATCTCAGAAGTAAACCTTACTGATGGAGGACTGTTGGGATAATCCTGAGGAAAGGTCATTACTGCATTGAAGTAGCCTCCATCACTGTATACGAAAACACCCTTTTAATTTCAAATACATGAAAACAGAGAAATGTATAAGCTTAAATGTCTATTTCATTGGTAGATATCATTGATGTGAACTCTCCAGATCACTATAGCAAGACTCCTAAGTATGTTTTATCATCCTTAGGTCCTTGCAAGTTTCATTCGAGGAAAAGTCGGGCATCGTTGACATATCTGAAAAGTCAGGACTAGATTTGAGGATAAAATTCACATCCTTATCTTTTTGCAAACAAGCAAGTACATAATTGTTCGGAATTACCATATTCTTTCCATATGCCTAGTCCTTCTAAAAACTACATTTTATCAAAACACAAGATAACAGAGAACTTATGGTTCCAGAATTAAAAATTTAATGCCTTGTAAAGGGAGGTTTTGAATTTTATAGTTTATATTATATGTCAGTTGCTGAGGTCCTGGTTAAATATTTCATGTCAGATGATCTAGCAAAGTCATAAGAATTACACAGAATTGTTTTTCATCATTGTTCATACCTCCAAATTAATCTGTTTGAAGCAAATAAGGGTTACTCAAGAGGGACACATATTTACAAGCTTCCCCACCCAGAGATTTTATTGCCCTCCTATGTTTAGTGAGGTTCGCCAACTGACATAGCCTATTTGTTTGTAGACAAAGATGGACAATGCCTGTCTCGACTTACAACTCGTTCAGTAACACTGGTATAGCTTGTTCTTATGGGAACCCTCTGTTTATTCAATTGTAGCAGCACCAAGACGTAATGCTGGGAAGGCAAGGACTATGCAATCCCAGAGTGACACCTAGATACATGGGCAATACAATTCGGCATGCTGCAGTACCTACACATATCGTACACTATGACTAAAATTCATCAGTAAGAGCGTCGGATCGGCATCAATCATGCAATTCTCACACTTGACACCGTGCAAACCAATCAGAGATGAACACTACCATCGCACACTCACGAATCAAGACGAAGCATAACATGGGGGGTAATCTCTGCGGTAATCAGAATTATACAGCGTAAAAGATGGGGGCTCACTATAATGTTTCGGGCGGGCCGATGATGGTGACCTGCCACTCAAACACGTTGCCGTCGTCCACCAGCCCCGCCGAGAAGCCGTCCACGGGGTTCTTCGCTAGATCTGCAGCAAAATACAAACGCCGGGACAGGGATCAGCGCGCGATCGCGACGAATCGGGGGGCGAGAGGGGGGGAGAGAGGGCGGGCGGATCCATACCTCGGAGCTGCTTCTGGAGCAGGAGGCTCGCCTGGCTCGGGGGGGCCGCCATGGGACGGGAAGCAGAGCTCGATCGGATCGGCGCTAGGGTTTTTGGCGATTGGGCCTGGCTCGCCGCCCTCGGCCTTTATTCGTGGACGGACGCGTGCGCGTTTGGAGGTGGAGGGTGGGAATCCCGGAAGGCGGAGGGGGGAAGGCAGGGGCCGGATGATATATGCGATGCGATGCCAAGCTTTGACCGCGGGGATACGGTAGTGATTGACAACGACCCGGCTAATTTTAGATACGCTTCGTTGTTATTTCGAACTCCTTTTCTTTTAACTGCTCTCGAACTCCTTTTTATAGGCCATACTCGAGTTATAATAACGATCTGGTAGTATATAGAAAGGAAAGCGCCGGCTCAGCTTCCTCACTTTTGCAACTTAGATCTTGTTGCAGTTTTTCTGCAACTACGATCTTGTTGTAGATTTTTTTTTTGTAACTGAGGTCCTGTTGCAGATTTTTTTTTTTGCAACTGAGGTCTCGTTGCAGAATATTTTTTTGCAACTGAGATTATGTTGCAGAAATTATTTTGCAACTTAGATTATGTTGCAGAAGTATCGCATCGTCGTACTATCGTGTTTCAAGGATCCAGATCCTGCAACAGAGCCGTTGTTGCGATGAGAGATTGCAACAACATGCTAATTGCAAAAACTTATGGTGATGGCATGAGGCACGTGGCGTGTAGAGAAGAGAGCGGACGCCAGCCTGCGATCCGTGGGTGATTTATAACGTTTCCCTTGGTGACCTATAATGATTTTAGGGTCGACTGTCTAAAAATCCCGTGCAGTGCAACGAATGAAAAAAATACCATACTCCCCTAATTCAATAAGCATGACTCCAAACTTCAATAAGTTCATGTCTTTTATTTCAACACATGGCATCCCATCCGTGTTGCCACTTATCCTCCTTTCCACCCTCATCAAATGTGGCTTCAATATTCACCCAATCACAACATGTTTGAATATTTTCAATTCTAAGACGTCTCTCTCGGCATAAGATGGTAAATCTGCATTTTTCTGTGAGGTTTTGGCAAAACATGCATGCATAGTTATAGATATTTTTTCAAAAACATCAGGGGTTTTCTGAAGAAAAAAAAAACAAAAATCTGACTTAAACTGGCCTACGGCTGATTTTCAAAAACATCAAGAGGTTTTCTAGAAAAAGCAAAAAAGTGACTTAAAAGTGAACTACGGGTTGATTAACATAAACATAAGCGACTTTGCTGCAAAATAGCACGACGGACAAAAATACCTATTTTTTTTATTAGTAGGTATAGACTAGTACATATACCCATCCGTTGCATCGAGAAAAAAATGATGTATTATTTCAATTTAGCGAAAATCATATGTGTAAGCACAACACCTCATGCTACAGTATCCGGACGACGCCATCGGTATTCGCAACGGTGTAAGAAAACTCTAGTTCTCTCATCCATGAAAAGAACTGCTAATGCGTGTATTCCACCAGATGACAGGGAGACAGACACTAAGGTTTGTCGACCGCTCAATAACCACGTAAACCAAGCCTTAACGCCGATGGCTATATCTAAATATCACTGCAAGAAAAAATTATATCTAAATATATATTCGAGTCATATAAAAATAAATATTAACGCATATGATATAACTTAACACTAATGCACGTGTAATTTTTAGGTTGGGAATATTCCATTCACCCAACGCTATTTCCATTCATCAAAAGGATTTCAGACGCCTGGAATTTTAGTTTAAGTCCACGACTAATGCTCCCAATTTAGGGTCAGTTCTTTTGTAGCTTATTTTGGGCTTCTAGAATAAGCTGCCCCCCACCCAGCTTATTCTAGAAGCCCAAACTTAAATTTTATTTTAGAAGTCTACTAGTTGACCTTTAATTAGTAGGCTTCTAAAATAAATTTTTAGTTTTGGCTTCTAGAATAAGCTGGGTAGGGGACAGCTTATTTTCACAGCTCCAAATAAGCTACAAAAACTGGCCCTTAACCGGTGTTGGCTCATCTCACAACATGTTTCTCATGGGCTTGTTGATACCCTAGGTAACTTGGGGCATATATAATTGGGAAATGTTTCCCTTCAGCCGACTGAAAACAATCGAGATGTCTGCCGCCTCCTTTAAGCACCACGTGCCCTCAAGGCCCCACTCAAGAAAACATACTTATCTGTTCGTTCAGAAACATCGCGTTCCTCTCTCCGTCTCTCATCCCTATGTTTTCTGTAACATTGCCTACATTGAAAAAGTCCTTCCACAACATCACCGTTATTGCAACAAAAAAGTGAAGATAGGAAAAGAAACTGCAACACGGCCTATGTTGCAAAGAAAACGTAACACAACCTATGTTGCGAAAAAAATCCCACGACACAATGTATGTTGCAAAAAAATCACAACACAATCTCTGTTGCAAATGTTTTTGCAACAAGATCTTTGTTGCAAACTAGAGGAAGACTTCAACTGCTAGATTGTACAAATCCGAAGGCTTGCGAGGCGACGGATCTTTCAAAGATCTGTCGGTCGACGCGTAGCGGCCCCGTATAAATTGGTGGGATTCATGATAAATATGTTGTGTGCAAGTTTGCCTCCAACTCTAGTGGGATTGGGTGTTCCGCTGGGCTTCCTATAATCAGTGTTGGTTGCGTCCTTGTGAAGCTTGGGGCATGGGTTCTATTCCCTGACGAATATTAATTGGGTTTTTTACATCTGTGCCCCTAGTTCTTTAGTTGTACTCATTCATCCCCACGCTCTTAACGTTTGCTCACTTTTCCACACTCCCTTGTCCGAAACCCTCACGAATGGTCACAGCGGAGGACATCGTCGGGTCTAACTCTGACGAGTGGGGCCGCGTCGTAAGAGCAACTCCAAATCGTATGCCCACGTCCGCTTGGGGCAAATCAGACAGACGGGTCATCGCCTCGTGGACGCGTGGCGGCGTCCCACCTACCCCCACCGCCCAAAGTAAATGTGCACGCGCGGCGGGCCGGTCGTCAGCCACCCACCTTCGGGTAGTTGTCCTTCTTTAAGTGGAAACCCGTGGACCGGCCAGTCCACACTCCATAGTAGCTTCCGCTTCCAAAGCCAATCCTGCCCCCTCCACCCCCGGCAGGTTCTAGAAACCCTAGCCCGCCGCCGTCGCCATGACCTGGCCGTGGTCCGGAAAGGGGAAGCACGGACATGAGGCCGGCTCATCCTCTGGTAGGCGCCGCTCCGGTCACTCTAGGAGCCCACCACCACCACCTGCTCTGCCCACTCCGCCCGCATTTGCAATCGGTCCGCCGGCCGCCCCGCAGCGCACGCGCCCGTACGTCTGCGTGGAAATATGCCGGAGGTACTGGGAGACGGCGATGTCATTGCCGTGGGGAGATGCCCACCTCCCCGAAAATTGGCACCTGTCTGCGGATCGGGTGCCAATCCCTCCGGTACCGGTGAGCGGTCGCGCCCACCGTGAGGAGATCGACAGACGTCGCGCGCGCCTGCCTCCGGATCTCCTCCACGACCCAAGGTACGGCATCAACTCGCCGCTGTGGGATACGTGGCTCTGCGACGAGCACGACCTGTTAGAAATATGCCCTATAGGCAATAATAAAGTGGTTATTATTATATTTCCTTGTTCATGATAACCGTTTATTATCCATGCTATAATTGTATTGATTGGAAACTCAATTGCATGTGTGGATACATAGACAACACTGTGTCCCTAGTATGCCTCTAGTAGACTAGCTTGTTGATCAAAGATGGTCAAGGTTTCCTGGCCATAGACATGAGATGTCATTTGATAACGGGATCACATCATTAGGAGAATGATGTGATGGACAAGACCCAAACTATGAACGTAGCATATGATCGTGTCAGTTTATTGCTATTGTTTTCTGCATGTCAAGTATATGTTTCTATGACCATGAGATCATACAACTCACTGACACCGGAGGAATACCTTGTGTGTATCAAACGTCGCAACGTAACTGGGTGACTATAAAGATGCTCTACATGTATCTCAGAGGGTGTCTGTTGAGTTGGCATGGATCAAGACTGGGATTTGTTACTCCGTGTGACGGAGAGGTATCTCAGGGCCCACTCGGTAATACAACATCACAATAAGCCTTACAAGCAAAGTGACTAAAGTGTTAGCCACGGATCTTGTATTACGGAACGAGTAAAGAGACTTGCCGATAACGAGATTGAACTAGGTATAGAGATACCGACGATCGAATCTCGGGCAAGTAACATACCGAAGAACAAAGGGAACAGTATACGGGATTAACTGAATCCTTGACCTAGAGGTTCAACCGATAAAGATCTTCGTAGAATATGTAGGAACCAATATGGACATCCAGGTCCCGCTATTGGTTATTGACCGTAGAGGTGTCTCGGTCATGTCTACATAGTTCTCGAACCCGCAGGGTCTGCACACTTAACGTTCGGTGACGTTTCGGTAGTATTGAGTTATGCATGGTGGTGACCGAAGGTTGTTCGGAGTCCCGGATGAGATCCCGGACGCCACGAGGAGCTCCGGAATGGTCTAGAGGTAAAGATTGATATATAGGAAGTCCCGTTTTGGTCACCGAAAAGGTTTCGGGTATTTCCGGTAGTGTACCGGGAGTGTCGGGAGGGTTCCGGGGGTCCATCGGGAGGGGCCACCCACCCCAAAGGGCCTCATGGGCTGTGGGAGGAGGCAAACCAACCCCTAGTGGGCTGGCCGACCCCCCCCCCCACTAAGGCCCATGCGGCTAGGGGTGGAAAACCCCAAGTAGAGGAAAGGGTTTCCAAGTAGGATTGGAATCCTACTTGGAGTAGGATTGGAGGTGGACTCCTGCACCTCCTCCTCCTTCGGCCGACTCCTAGGGGGAACCCTAGGGCGAAAGCCCCTCCCCTCCCTCCTATATATATTGGAGGGGAGAGAGGGCAACCGCACCCAACCAAAAGGCCACGGTGCAGCCCTCTCTCCCCACTAGATCGTATCCCCTAGTTTCCGGCGGTGTTTAGGCGAAGCCCTGCCGGAATAGTTCCACCACCATCGCCGCCATGCCATCGCGCTGCCGGAGAACTCGTCTACCTCTCCGCCCCCTCTTGCTGGATCAAGAAGGCGGAGATCGTCATTGAGTTGTACGTGTGCTGAACGCGGAGGTGTCGTCCGTTCGACGCTAGATCGGGACGGATCGTGATTGGATCGCGGGACGGCTTGCGATTTGGATCGCGAAGACATTTGACTACATCAACCGCGTTTCTTAACGCTTCCCGCTTAGCGATCTACAAGGGTATGTAGATCCACTCTCCCTCTCGTAGATGCTCATCACCATGGATAGATCTTGCGTGTGCGTAGGAAATTTTTTGTTTCCCATGCAACGTTCCCCATCAGTGGCATCATGAGCTAGGTCTATGCGTGGATGAGATCACGAGTAGAACACAAAGGAGTTTTTGGGCGTTGATGCTCAGATTGCTTCCTCCCTTGGTCTTTTCTTGATTCAGCGGTATTGTGGGATGAAGCGGCCCGAACCAACCTTACTCGTACGCTTACGAGAGACCGGTTCCATCAACTGACATGTGACTTTGTTGCATAAAGATGGCTGGCGGGTGTCTGTCTCTCCCATTTTAGTTGGATCGGATTCAACAAAGGCGGTCCTTGAGAAGGTTGAATAGCAATTTGTGTATCACTGTTGTGGTTTTTGCGTAGGTAAGAATCGTTCTTGCTAGATACCCGTAGCAGCCACGTAAAACATGCAACAACAATTAGAGGACGTCTAACTTGTTTTTGCAGGGTATGTTGTGATGTGATATGGCCAATTACATGATGAGATATATGTGATGTATGAGATGATCATGTTTTGTCTAGAATATCACGACTTGCATGTCGATGAGTACGGCAACCGGCAGGAGCCATAGGGTTGTCTTTAATTTATTTTCGCCGTTTTGCTTTACTTTATCGCTATGAGTTAGCAATAGTCGTAGAAGCAATAGTTGGCGCGACAACCTCATGGCGACACGTTGATGGAGATCAAGATGATGGAGATCATGATGTCATGCCGGTGACGATGGAGATCATGCCGGTGCTTTGGTGATGAAGATCAAAAGCACAAGTTCATGGCCATATCATGTCACTTATGATTTGCATGTGATGTTAATCCTTTTATGCATCTTGTTTTGCTTAGGACGACGATAGCATTATAAGGTGATCCCTCACTAAAATTTCAAGATAAAATTGTGTTCTCCCCGAGTGTGCACCGTTGCGAAAGTTCGTCGTTTCGAGACACCACATGATGATCGGGTGTGATAGACTCTACGTTCGCATACAACGGGTGCAAGCCAGTGTTGCACATGCGGAACACTCGGGTTAAACTTGACGAGCCTAGCATGTACAGACATGGCCTCGGAACACAAGAGACCGAAAGGTCGAACATGAGTCATATAGTAGATATGATCAACATGAAGATGTTCACCATTGAAACCACCTCATCTCACGTGATGATCGGACTTGAGTTGGTGAATTTGGATCATGTGACACTCGAATGACCAGAGGGATGTCAATTTGAGTGGGAGTTTTTAAGTAATATGATTAACTAAACTCATTATCTTGAACAATAGTCTGAGTTGTCTTTGCAAAATTTATGTTGTAGATCAATGGCTCGCGCAGTAGCACCCCTGAATTTCAATGCGTTCCTAGAGAAAGCTAAGTTGAAAGATGATGAAAGTAACTTTGTAGACTGGGCCCGTAATCTAAGGATTATCCTTACGGCTTCCCAAAAGGCTTATGTCCTTGATGCACCGCTTGGTGAACCACCCGCTCCAGTAGAGTCTGCAGACGTTGCGAACGCCTGGCAGACACGTTCTGATGATTACTCAATAGTTCAATGTGCAATGTTGTATGGCTTAGAACCGGGACTTCAAAGACGTTTTGAACATCATGGAGCATATGATATGTTCCAAGAGTTGAAGTTTATCTTTCAGAAGAATGCCCGGATCGAGAGGTATGAGACCTCCGATAAGTTCTATGCTTGCAAGATGGAGAAGAACGGGTCTGTCAGTGAACACATACTCAAAATGTCTGGGTATTCCACCCGTCTGGCTGAATTGGGGATGCCCCTTCCACCAGAGGCGATCACTGACAGAGTTCTTCAATCACTGCCACCTAGCTACAAGAGCTTCGTGTTGAACTATAACATGCACGGGATGAACAAGTCAGTCGCCGAGCTGTTTGCGATGTTGAAAGTTACTGAGTCTGAGATTCAGAAGGAGCATCAAGTGTTGATGGTCAATAAAACCACTAGTTTCAAGAAGAATGGCAAGGGTAAGAAGGGTAACTCCAAGAAGAGTGGCAAAGCAGTTGCCCCTCCCGTGAAGAAACCCAAGGCTGGACCCAAGCCAGAAACTGAGTGCTTTCATTGCAAGGGAACTGGTCACTGGAAGCGGAACTGCCCCAAGTATCTGGTTGACAAGAAGGCGGCCAACACCAAACAAGGTATATATGATATACATGTTATTGATGTGTACCTTACCAGCTCTCGTAGTAGTGCCTGGGTATTTGATACCGGTTCGGTTGCTCACATTTGCAACTCAAAATAGGAACTGCGGAATAGACGGAGGGTGGCAAAGGACGAAGTGACGATGCGCGTGGGAAATGGTTCCAAGGTTGATGTGATCGCCGTCGGCACGCTCGCTCTTCGATTACCATCGGGATTAGTGATGAACCTGAATAATTGTTATTTAGTGCCTGTGTTGAGCATGAACATTATATCTGGATCTTGTTTATTGCGAGACGGTTACTCATTTAAATCAGAGAATAATGGTTGTTCTATTTTTATGAGTAATATCTTTTATGGTCATGCACCCAATGTGAGGGGTTTATTCTTATTGAATCTCGATAGTGATGATACACATGTTCATAACATTGATGCCAAAAGATGTAGAACTGATAATGATAGCACCACTTTCTTGTGGCACTGCCGCTTAGGTCATATTGGTGTAAAACGCATGAAGAAGCTCCATGCTGATGGACTTTTGGAGTCACTTGATTTTGAATCACTTGACACATGTGAACCATGCCTCATGGGCAAGATGACTAAAACCCCGTTCTCTGGAACAATGGAACGGGCAAGTGACTTGTTGGAAATCATACATACTGATGTGTGCGGTCCGATGAGCATTGAGGCGCGCGGTGGTTATCCTTACTTTCTCACCTTCACAGATGACTTAAGTAGATATGAGTATATTTACTTAATGAAACACAAGTCTGAAACGTTTGAAAAGTTCAAGCAATTTTAGAGTGAAGTTGAGAATCATCATAACAAGAAGATTAAATTCCTACGATCTGATCGAGGAGGAGAATATCTGAGTTATGAGTTTGGCAGTCACTTAAGACAATGTTGAATTGTTTCACAATTGACACCGCCTGGAACACCACAACGTAATGGTGTGTCCGAACGTCGTAATCGAACCTTATTAGATATGGTGCGTTTTATGATGTCTCTTGCCGATTTGCCACTATCGTTTTGGGGTTATGCATTAGAGACAGCTGCATTCACTTTAAATAGGGCACCATCAAAATCCGTTGAGACGACGCCATATGAACTGTGGTTTGGCAAGAAGCCAAAGTTGTCATTTCTTAAAGTTTGGGGATGTGATGCTTATGTCAAAAAGCTTCAGCCTGAAAAGCTGGAACCCAAAGCGGAGAAATGCGTCTTCATAGGATACCCAAAAGAGACAGTTGGGTATACCTTCTATCTCAGATTCAAAGGCAAAGTGTTTGTCGCTAAAAACGGAACATTTCTTGAGAAAGAGTTTCTCTCGAAAGAATTGAGTGGGAGGAAAATAGAACTTGATGAGGTTGTTGAACCTTTACTTCAACCTGAGAGTAGCGCAGCGCAGAAAGATGTTTCTGTAGAGCCTACATCGGTTGAAGAGGAAGTCAATGATGATGATCATGAAGCTTCGGATCAAGTTGCTATCGAACCTCGTAGGTCGACAAGGACGCGTACTGCTCCTGAGTGGTACGGCAACCCTGTCTTAGAGGTCATGTTGTTGGACAACGATGAACCTACGATCTATGGAGAAGCGATGATGGGTCCGGATTCCGTGAAATGGTTAGATGCCATGAAATCCGAGATGGGATCCATGTATGAAAACAAAGTATGGGCTTTGGAAGTATTACCTGAAGGGCAAAAGGCCATTCAGAACAAATGGATCTTTAAGAAGAAGACGGACGCGGACGGTAATGTCACCGTCTATAAAGATCGACTTGTGGCAAAGGGTTTTTCACAAGTTCAAGGAGTTGACTACGATGAGACCTTCTCACCCGTAGCGATGCTTAAGTCCGTCAGAATCATGTTAGCGATAGCTGCATTTTTCGATTATGAAATTTGGCAGATGGATGTCAAAACAGCGTTCCTTAACGGTTTCCTTAAGGAAGAGTTGTATATGATGCAACCAAAAGGTTTTGTCAATCCAGAGAATGCTGACAAAGTTTGCAAACTCCAGCGATCCATTTATGGACTGGTGCAAGCATCTCGGAGTTGGAATCTTCGCTTTGATGAGGTGATCAAAGCGTTCGGGTTTATACAAGTTTACGGAGAAGCTTGTATTTACAAGAAAGTGAGTGGGAGCTCTATAGTGTTTCTAATATTATATGTGGATGACATATTGCTGATTGGAAACAATATAGAAATGTTGGAAAGCGTGAAGGAATATTTGAACAAGAGTTTTTCAATGAAGGACCTAGGATAAGCAGCTTTCATATTAGGCATCAAGATCTATAGAGATAGATCGAGACGCTTAATAGGACTTTCACAGAGCACATATCTTGATAAAGTTTAGAAGAAGTTCAAAATGGATCAGTCCAAGAAGGGGTTCTTGCCTGTATTGCAAGGTGTGAAGTTGAGTAAGACTCAATGCCCAGTGACTGCACAAGATAGAGAAAAGATGAGTGTCGTCCCCTATGCTTCAGCCATAGGCTCTATCATGTATGCAATGCAGTGCACAAGACCCGATGTCAGCCTTGCCATAAGTATGGCCGGAAGGTTTCAAAGTGATCCAGGAATGGAACACTAGACGGCGGTCAAGAATATCCTTAAGTACCTGAAAAGGACTAAGGACATGTTTCTCGTTTATGGAGGTGATCAAGAGCTCGTCGTAAAGGGTTACGTTGATGCAAGCTTTGACACTGATCCGGATGACTCTAAGTCTCAAACCGGATACGTATTTATTCTCAATGGGGGTGCGGTAAGCTGGTGCAGTTCCAAGCAGAGCGTGGTAGCTGATTCTACATGCGAACCGGAGTACATCGCTGCCTCAGAGGCGGCGAAGGAAGGTGTCTGGATGAAGGAGTTCATGACAGATCTTGGAGTAGTGCCTAGTGCACTAAACCCAATGACTTTGTTCTGTGACAACACTGGTGCCATTGCTCTGGCCAAGGAACCAAGGTTTCACAAGAGGACCAGACACATAAAGCGACGTTTCAATTCCATCCGCGATTACATCAAGGAGGAGGACATAAATATTTGCAAAGTGCACACGGATCTGAATGTCGCAGACCCGATGACTAAACATCTTCCAAGGGCTAAACATGATCAACACCAGAACTGTATGGGTGTTAGATTCATTACAATGTAAATCACATAGTGATGTCAGCTAGATTATTGACTCTAGTGCAAGTGGGAGACTGTTGGAAATATGCCCTAGAGGCAATAATAAAGTGGTTATTATTATATTTCCTTGTTCATGATAATCGTTTATTATCCATGCTATAATTTTATTGATTGGAAACTCAATTGCATGTGTGGATACATAGACAACACTGTGTCCCTAGTATGCCTCTAGTAGACTAGCTTGTTGATCAAAGATGGTCAAGGTTTCCTGGCCATAGACATGAGATGTCATTTGATAACGGGATCACATCATTAGGAGAATGATGTGATGGACAAGACCCAAACTATGAACGTAGCATATGATCGTGTCAGTTTATTGCTATTGTTTTCTGCCTGTCAAGTATCTGTTCCTATGACCATGAGATCATACAACTCACTGACACCGGAGGTATACCTTGTGTGTATCAAACGTCGCAACGTAACTGGGTGACTATAAAGATGCTCTATAGGTATCTCCGAGGGTGTCTGTTGAGTTGGCATGGATCAAGACTGGGATTTGTTACTCTGTGTGACGGAGAGGTATCTCAGGGCCCACTCGGTAATACAACATCACAATAAGCCTTGCAAGAAAAGTGACTAAAGTGTTAGCCACGGATCTTGTATTACAGAACGAGTAAAGAGACTTGCCGATAACGAGATTGAACTAGGTATAGAGATACCGACGATCGAATCTCGGGCAAGTAACATACCGAAGAACAAAGGGAACAGTATACGGGATTAACTGAATCCTTGACATAGAGGTTCAACCGATACAGATCTTCATAGATTATGTAGGAACCAATATGGACATCCAGGTCCTGCTATTGGTTATTGACCGTAGAGGTGTCTCGGTCATGTCTACATAGTTCTCGAACCCGCAGGGTCTGCACACTTAACGTTCGGTGACGTTTCGATAGTATTGAGTTATGCATGGTGGTGACTAAAGGTTGTTCGGAGTCCCGGATGAGATCCCGGACGTCACGAGGAGCTCCGGAATGGTCCGGAGGTAAAGATTGATATATAGGAAGTCCCGTTTTGGTCACCGGAAAGGTTTCGGGTATTTCCGGTAGTGTACCGGGAGTCCCGGGAGGGTTCCGGGGGTCCATCGGGAGGGGCCACCCACCCCAAAGGGCCTCATGGGCTGTGGGAGGAGGCAAACCAGCCCCTAGTGGGCTGGCCAACCCCCCCACTAAGGCCCATGTGGCTAGGGGTGGAAAACCCCAAGTAGAGGAAAGGGTTTCCAAGTAGGATTGGAATCCTACTTGGAGTAGGATTGGAGGTGGACTCCTCCGCCTCCTCCTCCTTCGGCCGACTAGGGGCGCCGGCCCCTCCCCTCCCTTCTATATATATTGGAGGGGAGAGAGGGCAGCTGCACCCAACCAAAAGGCCACGGTGCAGCCCTCTCTCCCCACTAGATCGTCTCCCCTAGTTTCCGGCGGTGTTTAGGCGAAGCCGTGCCGGAATAGTTCCACCACCATCGCCACCACGCCATAGCACTGCCGGAGAACTCGTCTACCTCTCCGGCCCCTCTTTCTGGAACAAGAAGGCGGAGATCGTCATCGAGCTGTACGTGTGCTGAACGCGGAGGTGCCGTCTGTTCGGCGCTAGATCGGGATGGATCGTGATTGGATCGCGGGACGGCTTGCGATTTGGATCGCGAAGACGTTCGACTACATCAACCGCGTTTCTTAACGCTTCCCGCTTAGCGATCTACAAGGGTACGTAGATCCACTCTCCCTCTCGTAGATGCTCATCACCATGGATAGATCTTGCGTGTGCGTAGGAAATTTTTTGTTTCCCATGCAACGTTCCCCATCACGACCTGCGGCGGCAGTCATTTTTTGTCGGTCGTCCACCTAGCCCACGCCGACGACATGCTGCTAGCCCGCCCCAAGTGCACGGTCGTAGGCGTGTCCGCGGCCACACCCCGACACCATCTCCGTCCCCGTCACCACCACCTCCGATGACCGAGGAGGAGGAGGCCGAGCTCATTAGGCGTGTCATGGAGAAACCCACGCGCACGCACGATGAGCGTCAATGGGCGGACATGGAGAGGGCGATGGCCCTCTATGCGGCCGGCGACGTGGCCATCCCTGAGCTGGAGATGGCCGCCGTCGTCAAGGAGGAGGTGGCGGAGGAGCCGCCCCTTGCGGCGTGGAACCCCCGGCTGGTGGGCCAGAAGTGGGGGTGGTCGGCCACTGCGTCGGAGATGGCTGACGCGCTGGCTGTCTAGCCGTGGGCACCCATGCCGCCGCGGTCACCCGAATCGGAGCAGGAGCCACAGGAGGAGGTGTTGCAGGCACCGCAAGCGCCTCCGGCCTGGTAGGGGCCGCCAGCCCACCTTTGGCAGCCGCCTCCCTACATCGACCTCACCACCGACGATGAGGAGTAGGACGGCGCTCCTGAAGACGGCGGCGGCTTCACCGGCGGGCGACGTTGTCTATATTTTATCTGTGTTTTTATATTAGTTGCTACTGGCCTTGTGTATATTTTTACCCTTTTATCTATGTTTTATATTTAAACTTGGATAGTTAATTGTCGGGACCCCGATCCTAAGTCATATGAATCCAGCTTGTAAGATATCACATCACTTTGCAGCCTCACGCACGGTAATCCCCACGGCTGGCACCTTACCTTGGCCGGGACCGTTTGCGTCTTTTGGCTCACGTATATGATTATGTCGCTAGCAATCATACTCCAGAGAACCCGGGTCGACATGACTAGTCATAGAACCCATGTGGCATATCCGTACAGGAACAAGCATACGTAACCCAACAATGCAGGTGTCGGTCATCAGCGTGTGTAGACGAGTCATAGCTAGCTACATGGACTCCATTACACTGCGAGACATTTCCTCATAGGGACAGACACAACAACAAAGAAGGATACACGCCGATCAATCAATGTGTCCGGAGCACTAGCAAGCTACCATGGCTCGGTGGAAGCACAAAGAGGCATTTTCCCGTAAAGATGGCTACTAAGGCACACAACTAGGTATCGAATCCCACACATACCAATGCATTTCAAACATACACGCGATATGCATGATATGCGTAGATACAACATGGCATCACAACATAACTCTATGACTCAAGTATTCATTAATGACTCATAAGAGCCAACATAGTGTGATATTACAAACATGGGTCACATGACCCAACACTCAAGTCATACAAGCATCAAGCGGAAGAAAAACATGTCTGGGTACAGACATCTACTAAAAGTGGCTGGAGGAGCCTGAAAGCTACAACGACCCTACCAAATGAATCAGACCTCTGTCTGGGATTCCCAGGCTAATCCGGTCAACATCGAACTTCCCGTCGTAAGAATCACTAATGAGACTGGCGTCTCCTCTGCAAAAACATAAATTAAGCAACCGTGAGTACAAAGGTACTCAGCAAGACTTTCATCAAAACTAACTACATATGCATCATTGTCAACAAGGGGGTTGTGGAGTTTATTGCAGCAAGCCAGCTTTGACTCTTGGATAACCTGTACTACGACTACAAGCATTATCTTTGAGGTGGGATAGCGCACACGAGTCCACATATTCACCAAACCAATACACCACTATGGATCCACTCTCGTCTCCCTACGAGAGGGCCATCCATATTACTCACGCTTATCTTATGCATTTTATAGTATCCATTTCAAGTTGTCTATGAACCACATAAGTTTTCCAAGTAGTCCATATCCGAGGACGCAGCTATTCGAACAGATTGATAACCCTGCAGGGGTGTACTTCTTCACACATGCTCCCTCCACTTATCGCCATGTGCACGTAAAAAGGCACCTCGGCAACCTTCAAGTGGAAGCCCAGCGAGGGAGTCGGCCACGACCGTTCACCACACAAGACCCTAGTCCAGGTTTATTGCCTATTTGAGACTTGATCCGCACGGAAGTCCGGCCGAAGTTTCCGGTACGGCCCCAAACGATGTGCGCAGGGTTCCACAAACGCACTGTTCGGGTGCCACTTGGTACACCGTGCCACTGTGTCTATACCGCATCAAAGCCCACCCCGTCGGGCAGCGCTAAGCACGGCCGCCAACACTTTTCCTACAAGCACCAGAAACTAGTTGCAACTCCTGGACAGAGATCAAGGCGATTAATAAGTCGAGCAGGGTCATATTTCAGGGCCCAACGTGTGGTAGTAACTGTCTTGGATCACAAACATAGAACTCAGTTCTTAAGGATGGTCCCAATGAGACAACCCGCCATGTACTCCTACATGGCCTCTCATCGCTACCTTTACCAAATCGTGTTCACACACTTAGCTCTCACACAGTAGGACATGAACACATCCATTCCAATTCATCGCCCAGATGGATCAGACCCGACATGACTCTAAGCATAGCAGGCACAGTAAGTAAGCATGGATGAGTAAGCACAACAAGGCTCAAGCAGTTGCTACTCATGCTAAGTGGCTTCAACTATTTACTATGACAAAGACATGTCATGCAAAGGAATGGGTTTAACTATCGAGAACATGTAACAGTTGAATCGTTATTGTCCTAATGCAGTAAAAGAGAGCAGGAGCGAGAGAGTGGGTTCATATCAATATGCTCAAGGGGGGGGTTGCTTGCCGGATAGTTCTGAAGATAGTACTTCTCTTCATTAGTGTCAACGATCACAACATCAGAACCATCGTGTACCGAGAAGGAACAAACACCGGCAAACAAGAGGGAACAACATTCAATTCATGCAATGCACAACCATGATGCATGCTATGACAAATTAAGGTACTGAATTGACCTAGAGTGATAATTAACCATGTAAATTGAAGTGGGGTTCAAACAAGTTTGAATCCCAACTCCAAATGCTATTTCATAAATTGCCCTAATCATGAAATGTCCTAGTTGGTGATGTTAACTTGTTCAAACATGCCTGATCATGGCATAAATAGATTCATTGGATTTTTCTGATCATTTTTCATATAGGATTTATTTTCATCTGACTTACAGATTATTTTCTATGATTTTTAGAAGTTTTAAGCATTTTCTGGAATTTCCTGAATTATTATAAGTCAGAAAACCCTTTACTGTGTCAGCACTACATTAGCATGGCGTCAGCAGGTCAACAGACTGTTGCCAGGTCAAACCTGACCAGTGGGGTCCACTGGTCAGTCTCTCAGGACTGGCTGGTGTCACTGGCAGGTGGGACCTTGTTGTCATTGACTCAGGGATTAATCCCGAGTTGACCCGGGCTTTGCCTCGGGTCAGGGCCCACTGTGAGTGGCTGAAGGGTTAGTTAGTGGCTTGATTAGCCACTAATGGGCCTGCCACGTCGTCACGTCGGAGATCAGCCGGCGGCGACCACAGAACGCGGCGGTGGCTCGCCGGACTTGCACTTCTGGCATCCATTTGCTGCGCTAAGGGCACGGGGCGATAGCTCTCGCTCGCCCGCATCCAGGGGAGGCGGTGGCTGGTCGCCGGGCGGCCGGAACGGTGGTCGGCGTCGAGCTTCGGCGGCGGCAGCGGCTCGGGTTGCATGGGCGCGACACTACGGGGCTCAGGCGAGCAAGCAGAGGGGCTAGGCGGCGTCCTAGGACCTCCAGAAGCATGACCACATGCTCAACTGCGAGCTGTGGGCGTCCTATCCACGGCGGCGCCATGAATGGCGGCCTGGAGCTTCGACTGCGGCGGCGCTAGCGCTAGAGGTCGAGCGGGCTAATGGAGACAGGGGTAAAATGGTTAGAGGCTCAGCGCGGTTCGAATGGGACGGTCAGCAGGCTCGGGGACGGTCAGAAGTCGACGAATTTGAAGGAGACGGCCACCTGTCCTGAGGTTGAAGAAGGCGTCGATGGCGACGAAGTAGGCCGTCCGGGCTTGCGTGGGTCGACGGAGAGCTTCAGGGCGTCGAGGCGGACCCCGTGGACATGGCGGAGGAGCGCGGGATGTCCCATGGCTGCGTGGTCGACGGTGACGCGGTCATGACGCTCTCGGGTCGGAGGTGGAGAGGCGAGGGAGGAGTGGCCAACAAGTTGGACGGATGAGGACGACAACGGCGACTAATACGACTCCAATGTATCTATAATTTTTGCTTGTTCCATGCTGTTATATTATCATTCTTGGATGTTTTACAATCACTTTCAACTTCATATCATTTTTTGGGACTAAACTATTGACATAGTGCCAAAGTGCCAGTTGCTGTTTTTGCTTGTTTTTTACTTCGCAGAATATTAGTACCAAACGGAGTCCAATCGCGACGAAACTTTTTGAAGATTTTTTCTGGACCAGAAGACACCCAGTGGGACAAAGAAGTGCCAGAGAGGTGGGCTGTGGAGGCCACAACCCACGGGGCCCCCGGCGCGCCCTGATGGGTTGTGCCCTCCACGGGGCCCCCTCCACCGCCTCTGACGCCTATAAATACCCAAATATTCAGAAAACCCTAGGGGAGTCGACGAAAAACACATCCAGCCATCGCAAGTTCCAGAACCTTGAGATCCAATCTAACACCATCACGGAGGGGTTCATCTTCTTCATAGGTGCCTCTCCAATGATGCGTGAGTAGTCCACCATAGACCTATGGGTCCGCAGGCAGTAGCTAGATGGCTTCCTCTCTCTCTTTTGATTTTTAATACAATGGTATCTTGGAGATCTATTTGATGTAAACTTTTGCAGTGTGTTTGTTGGGATCCGATGAATTTTGTGTTCATGATCAGTTTCTATCCATGAATATTATTTGAGTCTTCTTTGATCTCTTATATGCATGGTTACTTATAGCCTCGTATTTCTTCTTCGAATCTTTGGTTTAGTTAGACCGACTAGATCGATTTTTCTTGCCATGGGAAGAGGTGCTTTGTGATGGGTTCGATCTTGCGGTGTCCTTTCCCAGTGACAGAAGCGGCAGCAAGGCACGCATGCATCGTTGCCATTATGGATAACAAGATGGGGTCTATTCCTACATGAATAGATCTTGTCTACATCATGTCATCGTTCTTATTGCATTACTTCGTTTTTCCATGAACTTAATACACTAGATGCATGCTGGATAGCGGTCGATGTGTGTGATACGTCTCCAGCGTATCTATAATTTTTGCTTGTTCCATGCTGTTATATTATCATTCTTGGATGTTTTACAATCATTTTATAATAACTTTATATCATTTTTGGGACTAACCTATTGACATAGTGCCAAAGTGCCAGTTGCTGTTTTTGCTTGTTTTTTACTTCGTAGAATATCAGTACCAAACGGAGTCCAATCGTGACGAAACTTTTTGGAGATTTTTTCTGGACCAGAAGACACCCAGTGGGCCAAAGAAGTACCAGAGAGGTGGGCTGTGGAGGCCACAACCTACATGGGCGCCAGGGGCCCCCCGGCGCGCCCTGGTGGGTTGTGCCCTCCATTGCCTCTGACGCCTATAAATTCCCAAATATTCAGAAAACCCTAGGGGAGTAGACGAAACACAATTCCAGCCGCCACAAGTTCTAGAACCTCGAGATCCAATCTAAACACCATCACGGAGGGGTTCATCTTCTTCATAGGTGGCTCTTCGATGATGCGTGAGTAGTCCACCATAGACCTACGGGTCCGTAGGTAGTAGCTAGGTGGCTTCCTCTCTCTCTTTTGATTCTCAATACAATGGTCTCTTGGAGATCTATTTGATGTAAACTTTTGCGGTGTGTTTGTTGGGATCCGATGAATTTTGAGTTCATGATCAGTTTCTATCCATGAATATTATTTGAGTCTTCTTTGATCTCTTATATGCATGATTACTTTTAGCCTCGTATTTCTTCTTCGAATCTTTGGTTTAGTTAGGCCAACTAGATCAATTTTTCTTGCCATGGGAAGAGGTGCTTTGTGATGGGTTTGATCTTGCGGTGTCCTTTCCCAATGACAGAAGGGGCAGCAAGGCACGCATGTATCGTTGCCATTAAGGATAACAAGATGGGGTCTATTCCTACATGAATAGATCTTGTCTACATCATGTCATCGTTCTTATTGCATTACTTCGTTTTTCCATGAACTTAATACACTAGATGCATGCTGGATAGCGGTCGATGTGTGGAGTAATAGTGGTAGATGCAGGCAGGAGTCGGTCTACTTATCTTGGACGTGATGCCTATATAATGATCATCGCCTTGGATATCGTCATGATTATTTGATCTTCTATCAATTGTCCAACAGTAATTTGTTCACCCATCGTGTGTTATACTCATGAGAGAAGCCACTAGTGAAACCTACGGTCCCCGGGTCTACTTTTCCAACATATTGCTTTCCGATCTATCTTTTTGCCTCTTTGTTTTCAGATCTACTAAACCAAAAAACTCAAAAATATATTGCTGCACTTTTTATTTGCTCTTTTTATTTTGTGTTCTTGAGAGATCTATCTCTCCTATCTATCACTACCTAATCTATCTTTTTACCGTAGAGAGATTGACAACCTCTCTTTCGCGTCGGGTTGCAAGTATTTATTATTTGTGTGCAGGTGCTGCTTATTGGGTGTGGTGATCCTTCTACTGGTTCGATAACCTTGGTTTCATAACTGAGGGAAATACTTATCGTTGTTGTGCTGCATCATCCCTTCCTCTTTGGGGGAAATACCGACGCAGTCTCAAGCCACGTCAGTGTGGAGTAATAGTGGTAGATGCAGGCAGGAGTCGGTCTACTTATCTTGGACGTGATGCCTATATAATGATCATCGCCTTGGATATCGTCATGATTATTTGATCTTCTATCAATTTCCCAACAATAATTTGTTCACCCACCCTGCGCTATACTCATGAGAGAAGCCACTAGTGAAACCTACGGCCCCCGGGTCTACTTTTCCAACATATTGCTTTCCGATCTATCTTTTTGCCTCTTTGTTTTCAGATCTACTACACCAAAAACCCAAAAATATATTGCTGCATTTTTTATTTGCCCTTTTTATTTTGTGTTCTTGAGAGATCTATCTTTACTATCTATCACTGCCTAATCTATCTTTTTACCATAGAGAGATTGACAACCTCTCTTTCGCGTCGGGTTGCAAGTATTTGTTATTTATGTGCAGGTGCTGCTTATTTGGTGGTGGTGATCCTCCTACTGGTTCGATACCTTGGTTTCATAACTGAGGGAAATACTTACCGTCGCTGTGCTGCATCATCCCTTCCTCTTTGGGGAAATATCGACGCAGTCTCAAGGCACGTCAGTGACGATATCCACGGCGTCGACGTGGCCAGGGAGGCTAGCAGGTGAGCAGGAGGTGGCGGGCTGCGGGTGCGCGCGCGTCGGGCACACGCTCTCGTCCTCCTGGCACGAGGAGGAGGACGACTGGCGTCGGCTGTTGGGCTGGGCCGGCTAGAAGAGTTGGGCCAGGTAAGTTCTCTCGCTTTCTGATCTATTTTAGTTTCTGTTTTCTATTACTGCAATTTGTTTGAATTTGGTTTTAATACCAAACTGTTTTTATTGCTTCTGAAAAATATTGTGGTAGCTAAAGTAATTATTCCAAAGTCCCACAATAAGTTTCAGAATTATTGGAGTTATGAAAATATTTATGGGAATTTATAACTCCAATTCAAATACATTATGGGTTAATTCAAAAATCCAGAATGTCCTAGAAATATGTGCATCATTTTTTCCAGAGGATTTCACCTATTACAAAAATCATGAAATTTTGTAATGGGCATTTTGGGTTCAATGAAAAATTTTTTAGCTTGACCTGTTTGAATTTCAAAGTGCTAGGGTTTGATCATTCGCCATTTTAGGTTCATTTGAATTTTAGCATGATGCATGGATGCCACTGATGCAACTAATATGATTATTGCAAACAACTTCTAGGGTTGTGACATTAATGCATGGCAGACTTATGAACCAGGGTGCCCTAGAACTATCGCCGGCCTGTGTGGTCGGCATTAATGTTTAATTAAAGCTAATGCATGGTGATTTGATGTTTGAATATGATGTGATTTGATGTTTAATTAAGGCAAAACTTGAATTTGAACTAACATTTGAATTATAAGCGACATGTTGATCCTAAGGCCCTTCCCAGTGCTCCATCGTGCTAAAAGAACAAGCTAAGCACCTATCCATTGGAGAGTTGAATTATAAGCGACATTAGGTGCTAAATCATTAAATAAAGTGAGCTTAGCAACAACAAGCTAAGCATCTATCCATTGGAGAGTTGAGTTGCTAAGCTATTTAATACACTTAGCACCTTTGCATTGGAAGAGGCCTAAGTTGATCCTAAGTTGTAATGATCATGTTACCCTATGTTGCAATGATCTAACAGGAAACAAAACAAAAATACACTCCTAAACCCATTATTATAAAGACAATTCATTTTTTTCAAAAATAAAAAAATAAGTTCAGATCCTTCTTACTCAAACTAAAATGGAGCTCTGGTGATTTTTTTTATTTTTATTTTTCATAAACATAAACCCACTGCCACTCTCTTCTCAAACTCTATACAACCCCGTACGTGATAGTTCGTATGTGTGAAGGATTTTTCATGAAAATGTCCATAAACCAAGATTATTATTTTTTGCCATAACCATGTCACATACAACGGCATTGTGAGCAGGTCTTACATTTTTTTTGTTTTTTTTAATTTAGTTCTGCTCATTTGAACTTGGAAATGGTAGCTCACCTCAAAAAAAGGATTTTCTTAAAAATGTCCATTTACTAGGTTTATATTATTTGGGGGTAATTATGTCTTATAAAACGACGAACAGGGAAGGTTTCATATTTTTTTTTTGAATTAGTTAAGGTCATTTGAAAGTTGGTCAAACCTAATATAACCCCGCTGACCGGCTCAAAACCCCGCAACATCTCTCCAAACCCTAACGTCGAACTGGAGCCGTCCAATCATACCCTAGCACCAAGCGACAACCGTCAGATATGGTCTTCTAGAAGGATTTCCGAGGGCAGGCTGCGTGCAGGCTCCGCGCCGTTGGATCACATGGACGGCTCCGCATTGTTGGATCGTTGGGGCGATCTGCGAGAAGTTGGTTCTGCTCGCCCACTCGTCCACGCAAAATAAAAAAGTCCTGGTTGGGTCTTCGCTAGGCGTTGACTGTCGAGGGAGGAGGCACCGCTCCAGCTCCCCGTCCTTATCCATAGCCGGCTATTCAAGCTGGACGGCGTCCCCCAGCCCTAGCTCACCCGCTTGCTCCCTCTCTTCGCCGGCACCCGAGCACTCCCCTCTCCGAGCCCCTCAGCCATGCCACCACGCCGCCAGTACTACACTATCAAACACCGTCTCTTCCTGCTTTGGCAGGTCCAAATCCGGAGGCAAGCGAGGCTACCTCTGGAACCGAAGGAGGATTTCGAGGAGGGGGAGGAGATGGGGGAGGAGGAGCCAGAGGAGGAGCCAAAGGAGCCGGAGGAGGAGGCACCGCCGCAGGAGCCAGAGGAGGAGGCGCTGACGGTCGTGGATCTGTGGCCTGAGCAGCTGGCCATCCTCAACTCCATCCGCTCGGAGTCAGCTGCGGAGGCCCGACGTTTTTGTCAGCAGCAGATGGTGGCAGCGCGGGCGGCGCAGGAGGAGGCGTAGGCGGCGGCGCAGGCAGATCAGGCCATCTCCGACTACGAAGACGCGTAGTGCACTAGGTAGTACGTAGGATATATATTGCATGCTTCTGTATGGAACTATGGATATAAGGGACAATATATATTGCATGCTTTTGTATGGACAAAATCAATGGATGGAGTGACATTTTTCTAGACGAGCATGACCTACGGCGGCAGTCCTTCTTCGGTCTGTGGCAGTTGGAAGCTGTAGTGACATTCATCCCCATAAAAGAAGCAAGCATAACATAGATGGAGGGACCAAGGGAGTGACATTTTTCTAGATGAAGGGACTGGCATTCATCCACATAAAAGAAGCAAGCATAACATAGATATATGGATGGGTAAATAAGGTGGGCGAAGCCCGCACGTAGTACCGCATTCTCGCCTCGGTCTGTGGCACCTGGAAGGTGGAGACGCGTGCGAGAAGAGAGGAACCAGTGGCAGCGACCGTCGCTGCATCCGTGGCGGCGCGCATCGGCGCATGCAGACAGGCTAGCCGGATCACGCGGCATGCATAGCAGGCTTCTGTATCGTGGCGGCACGCATCGGCGCATGCAACAGCCCAACAGTCCAACGAAACCAGGACCCAACGGTCCAACCAGCGCCACCGTCCAACGCGGCCCCACTTGTCAGGTCCAACGGGCGACACAGTCCAGCGCGGCCCCACTCGTCAGCAGTTAACGGTCAAACCATTGACCCGACGACATCCTCCGCTGTGACCATTTTTGAGGGTTTTTGACAAGAGAGTGGGGAAAAGTGAGCAACCGTTAAGAGCGTGGGGATGAGTGAGTACATCCTCCGCTGTGCTGCACATTTTTTATCATAAGGTTTTATGTTTTTTTAGGGGTTCCTACAGTTTATGTGCTACACGTATATGCATTTGCTTACACTCCCTCTGTTCCTAAATATAAGTCTTTTTAGAGATTCCACTAAAGACTACATATGGAGCAAATGAGTGAATCTACACTCTAAAGTGTGTCTATATATACATTCGTACGTAGCCTGTAATGGAATCTCTAAAAAGACTTATATTTAGGAACGAATGTACTACTATGATTACATGGTAGTTGCATGGGCCAACCGCTTGACACGTTGAAAGCCCAAGTGGATCCAGAGCTTTGTGCAAGCCACGGAGCGAAGGGGCTAGTCCATGGTCAATGTGCAAGACGTGCGATCGACGAAATCTAAGCCGAGCACATTATATAGAGTATTATCCGGTGGACGGACCAAAAAATCAGAGAAACACAACGTCCTTCATTAATAGGTATAGAAGAGGTTTTTGGACACCACAATTATTGTTGTTTTTCTAGATGTCCAAAAATCCATGCCCAGCAATTTTGGCATTCTTCTTCTATAATCCACAATTAATACATACTGAAACAAGCATGACATGATAATTAAAACTATGTGAAATCACCACACGTAAACAACAAACATAGTAAATAAGTTCAGATCCAAACCGCAAACATTGTGCATCACAAGCACAAACAGAAGTGCATAGAACATGAATGCATTGCCTCCAGTGCCATCTCTAGTGCTTCATTTCTCTTCACGGCTTGCTGCCTCTCCATGGCTGCGGATACCACATGTCCTTCCATGCCACACATGGCACCACTCAAGCCTCCTCCCATGGCACCCATGGCACCACACATGGCAACCATGAATCCTTCCATGACACCTCCCATGTCACCCTGCCACCTCCAATGCATCCTCCCATGCCAAACGCTCCCATCATGAAGCCTCTCCTTGCCGCCAACAATTGATTGTGACAAAGCTCAAAGTATTCTCTTGCTTCCTCATCGATAGTACATTGGTTCATGAGCATGAGCTTTTGCTTTTTTAATGCTCCTGATTATTTCTTCCATGGCCACTTCCTCTCCTTAACCTCCGCCTTCTTCTCCTAGGTCTCCGCCTTCTTCCCTCAGTCATCGTCCTCTCCTCTCCTCCATTTATTTGGTCTTCAACATTTTCCTTTCTTTGTCCTTCTCCTTTCCTATAGTCATGAACTCATGTTGGCGTCCAATTATTCCTTCACGTCATTGTCTCCTCCCTTCTTAACCTTCTCTTTGTCGTTCTTTCTTCCATCCAACCTCTTCCTAGGAGCAACCAAGTTAGGAGTGGGGCTTTTTTTTTCTATACTCGCCACTTGATGCATCTCATCACCACCACCACCAACTTGTGTTGCATATCCAGCCGAGATCTTCCTCTTGGAAGGAACTT
Source organism: Elymus sibiricus (assembly GCA_039707655.1). Taxonomy (NCBI): domain Eukaryota; kingdom Viridiplantae; phylum Streptophyta; class Magnoliopsida; order Poales; family Poaceae; genus Elymus; species Elymus sibiricus. Next base: position 333,052,586 of record CM077663.1, on the reverse strand, counting down.
CATTGTACTTGTGGTTCTTTCACTTCTATTTTTCAATCTCCGCCCAACAATGGCGCAAAAGTGAATGCTCTGCCTTTCTTTGTGACTTTTTTCCTTAACCCTTGACAATTCTCGAGCAATGTTGAACTAGATACCACATGTGAGAAGAAGTTTGCCACCAATCCATACAAGAGATGAAGCATTAATTGGTGGATTTGAACAAGCAATCACCTTATCTTAGGTATTTGTACCACCTGGGTCATACGTTTTAGTTGTGACAAGCAATATGACCACTTTTGACTCTCTAATGATGTAGTTGACCGTCGATGTCACAACAAAGATTCTGATCGGTGGATGCCACTAGTGTTGTGTGCATCGAAGTACTCATAGATACGGTTCCAATAAGTTGACATTGGTTGCTCAACACCGAATTTCTTTCATACCTCACATAACAACATGTCTTCTTTGGTAGTGTAGCTTGCACTCCTACCCTTGGGAGCTGCATCAAGAAAACCCTCGTCATCCTTGTCAAGAAGGGCGTCATCTTGTGTTTCATATTCTTGAGAGGGAATTTATTGAGGGACGAAATATTGAGATGCAACACAAGTGTATTGCAAAAAAAAGATCATCCACACTACATACACAAAATTTGAGGAACGTACATGCACATCACATCATAATTGCATACAAGATGTAGAATGACATGACCAAGAATGATAAACATAGAGAAAGAATTTTTTTACCTTTCGGTCATTTCATCGAACATGTTGGGAACACTGGCAGTTGCGGCTATGGGTGATGTAGACTCCTCCACATGCGACGAGACTTGGTTGTTCTAGAGGAGCCACTTTCACCATGAAAGGGATTGACAGCGGCGGGGAAACCTCTTCTTCACCATGCGGGGAACAACCACAACCTACAGATCCTGCAATGGCATCTTCTCGGTGGTGGTTCATAGCGTCGGGGGAGCCTTGGCGGTAGACGAGCTTCGGTGGTCCTGCGAGAGCAACAATGAGGCCGACGATGCATTGGTTGCATTGGAGCGGCAGTCACATGTGGGCGGCAGGAAATGATGTAAAGTATATGCTGAAATTATGTCCTTAAGGTACTCAAATTTTTTCTTCTTGGACATACCAACATAAATCGGGAGACCCAAATACTTCTCAGTTTTAGCTTCCGCTCTAATGTGCAGCACATTCAAAACATCCTGCCGGTCTGCTCTCATTGTGGTTTTGCTGAAAAGCACCGAGGATTTGTCAAAGTTAATAGTTTGACCCGAGCAATTCTCATATAGATCTAGCACATGTTGTAAAGTTGTGGCACACTCGCCCTTGGCTTTCATTAGTACCAACGAATCGTCTGCAAACAATAAATGGTTGAGACTCGGAGCAAAATTGCAAAGCTTAATCTCCTTCAAACTTCCACCCACATCTAAGAAGTGACGAAAAAGCCTTGTTAGTTTCGAGCCCTATATCTCGCATTCAGTGAGACCGAAGGTTCTCTTGCTGAAGCGTCTCGACTAATCGGCCGACACACTAGGGCATAGTGAAATAGAAAAAGTACGAAGAAAAAAAGGTCGCGACATGATTCAAACACGGGTCTTTCGATAGTTCGTAGAGCCGCTAGCCACTATGCAACTATTGACTTCGTGTTTACATAGGAGGTCCACGCAACTTGAGGTAAAAGACATGAGTTTTTCTTATTTCTCTGTTTTATAACTTTTTTTCTTTTCTTTGGTTCTTTGTTTGGTTTTCTTATTTTTCTCCGGTTTCCTTTTTTTGTCATTATACTTCATTATTTTCTTTTGTTTTTATTTTGGTTTCTCTTTGTTTTTTTCATGGTTTTTATCTTTTACTTTTCCTTCTTCAATTCTTCGTTTTTCATTTTTTTTCGGTTTGCTTTATTTCTTTTGGTTTTCCATTCTACATATTTGGTATATGTCAATAACATTTTTCCAATACATGTTCAACCCAATTTTTTTAATATTTTTTAAATACATTGGCAACATTTTTTCCATACAGATTTTAAATAATTTTCAAATGCTTGATTACCAGTTTTCAAATACAAGATTAATATTTTTTCAATTCATAATTAACATTTTTCTTATATACACTTAAAATATTTTTCAAATTCTCGATTAACTTTTTTTAAATACAAGATTAACATTTTCCTAATACATGGTCACCATTATTTCTATGCACATTTAACATTATTCAAATGCTTTATCAACATTTTTTCAAATGGAAGATAAACATTTTTTTGAATGGATGGTCAACATTTTTTATATACACATTTAACATTTTCCAAATGCATGGTTAATATTTTTTAAATCATGTTCTAATTTTTTACAAATGCTTGATTAACATTTTTATATACAATGGTAATAAACATCATTATTTTTTAATGCATGATTAACATTTTTGCTAAATATTTAACATTTCCCTATGTTTGGTTAAAAATTTTGAAATACTTTTTCAACATTTTTTCAAATGCTTGATTAATCCCCATATTTTAATAGACGATCAACATTTTTTGTATACACATTCAACATTTTCCAAATGCACATTTAAAAAAAAATTATGTAAAGTATATTTTTGCGATATATATGTTTAGATTGTTTGAAAGTGTAAACAAAAGTAAAAATGGAATCAAAAAACGAAAAAAAAGTAAAAAAATATTGAATTTTTTTTGTGACATGTTCATGAATTAAAAAATTGTTCATAATTTGATTTATTTTTGGGAAATGATAAATGCTCATGGATTCAAAAAATGTTCACCGAATTGAAAAATAGTTTTCTAATTAAAGAAATCTTCACCGTTTCAAAAGAATGAACATTTCTTGAAAATCGATGAACAAAATTGGAATTTTATGAAAATCTCTTTAATTTTATGAGTCATTTTGAATTTTTATGAACACTTTTTAGACCCGATTATCAAAAAAATATTCATGAGTTTGAAAATAAAATTCGCACAAAAACTGAAAAGTAACAAAGTACACAATGTCAAAAATGTTCATCCATTTGAGAAATATTCACAAATTTGTAAGAAATGTTCACGAATTTAATTATGTTCGGGATTTCAAAGAAATGCTCATGTACTTGAAATCATGATTTCATTAAAAAAAATCACATTTTCTAAAACAAACCACGAATTAAAACATGTTTGGAAATTGAAAAAGAAAAAAATAAAACAAAAAGAATTTAAAAACGGAAAATGAAAAAATCTCTACCTCTCTACCTAATAATAATAATAATAATAATAATAATAATAATAATAATAAATAATAAAGCAGGGATAACTTCTGGTCGTACGTCATAAAATTGCCCCAAAAGTTGTCCTAAATTACCCACTATGCCACTCATAAGTCAAAAAACGTTTTCTTTTTTTGCAAGCCGCTGCATAGAATATGGTTTATTGAGCGTAGGCCCACACATTTGCTACAAACATACGAGCAGCTCAATGGCTAAGGCGGGACCCTTCCGTCCCATAGACCCGAGTTCGATCCTAGGTGACATCAAATTTTTGTGTACTTTTTTTTATCTGCCGCTACTCCTCCTCTACCAGCCCAGATCTTTTTTCCTGGGTTATACGTCGACGTCGCGGCGGCCGTGGATCCCAGAACGCCGCCGACGCCGTCGCGGATCCCCAGAACGTTGCTGTCGTGGATCCCTGGGAAGCCACCGTCGCCGTGGATCACCAGATGCCGCCACCGCCCCAGATCCCCACACGTCGCCGCCGCCCCGGATCCTCAGGGTCTCGGGCTTGCCGGCGCGGCCGCGTCGTGTGATGTTGGCGCCTTGCTTCACAGGCTTTGCTGCGCCCTGGTGTCCAACAACCTTCTGAGGAACCCATCTCGCCGCCGCCAGCGTTCGCCATCCTCCAACAAGTGTGCCGTCGTACGTGGACGTCCTCCCATCGGCAAGCTCCGCCCCTGCTGGCTTCATACACCCATGCCAAGTCCTCCTCTTCTCCAAGTGCCTCAGTCACTCATCTTAACAAGCAGCGTGAAGGTATACACAGAAACCCACCTTTCTCTCATTGTCCCTCTGTTTCTGTTTGATCGGATGCGTATTTAGGTTCAGGTTTCAGCATGTTGATCTGATGCTTGACTGTGCTAGGTGTAGCTGCAACAGAAGCAGCTAGACACTTTGGTTTTGCGGTTCTAAAACTACACAAAAGTTGGGGAGAACGTGTACCATCAGTGGTCAGTGAACAGTATACTGCATCAGAATTTAGGTTCTTTTGTTGTTGCTTGTATATTAGGTGTATGTCTCAACTTCTACAGATCACTGGTAGCTAAACTAGGAAACAGTTTTCCTTGGTTAGTATCCATTACTTCTTTCTACTTTCTGATGTACCATTTTTTTTCTTGCTTATTTTTTTCCATCTTAAATGGTTTCATAGAAACATAGACAAGGGAAGGAGGAAGCATAAAGTACGGGACAAGGATCCGAGTAATGGAGCAGCAAAGTTACTCATCAATTTGATCTTGATCTCAATGGTTGGCCCTTCTTTTATTTATCCAAGAACAAGATATATTTCTAATTTTCCAGTCAAGTGAATCGTTTAATGTACTGGATTCATTTTTTGGAGCTGGATGCACTGAATGATCACCTACATGGCAGGGGCTTCTCTCTCAACTGAGCTTTAGAATGTGTCACAACTAAAGTCAAGGAATTTTTCTGTCGAATAAATTTTAGTAACTAGCTTTTTCATATTGATCTTTATCTGCAGTGTGATGGGTGTGGACAAAATCATGTGGTGTTCCCTTATAGGATTTACTTACTTTATCTTACTATATGTTGCGCACATAATGGAACTGAAAAGTATAGTTTTAGTGTATTAAAACCAGCCGGTTCATTTGTTTTTTGTATGAATTATATATATTTTTATTTGGAAAGCAGACTTACAATGCTTCATATTTGATGCCAATTATGTGGTGCTTTCATGTTATATGATCTCCAACACTCGATTTGTGGTTTGCTTGACTGGAAAAAGAGAACTGACCGGATAGTTAAGCAGCTCAGTTGTTGATTTGATCGGATATGTAACTTTACATTTAAAAAGAGAACTATGTCCTTATACAAAACAGACATCACATTTCCATTTTTTTTACATAAACACTTTATCGTGTAAATGAGTTGTGGCATGTTGGTAGATACGGTTCACCAAATATGTGGATTCTCTAAATAATTCGCATGTTAAACTTATGTGGTAACATGGTTGTGGCATGCCCAAAAGGAGGAAGTGGAAGTAGCCCTATCGAATAAGCAGAAGAAATAGCTGTAGAGGATGAAAAATTGCAGAGCCTAAGCAGATATGCAATAAGCCCGACGTTGTTGAATTGATCTTTCTTTTAAACCATTGCCTAAAGTCCCCGTGAATGTCTGTGGTATGATCACATGATGGCGCCTTTCATATCACATGTGTGTTGTTGTTTGTTTCCCTTGGTAGGTCTGGTATGCTACTATCATTTATCCCAAGTTGCTCGCATATCTCAAGTCAGCGGGAATACTGTGCCTGTTCCAAGACACTGCTCCCAAAAACGAAAGTTCTTGCAGGTTTGTGAATTTTGAACCATCTATTTTTTAGTGTGATAACCATGCATTGGGAATTTAGTTACTTAGTAAGATGGTGTGCAAAAGAAGGTTGCTGGTGTGGGGCGCCTTGTGGTGGGTTTGGTCGCGCAGTTTTGTAGTGCCAAAAACTTGTACTGCCTCTAAGATTTGGTCACTTGGCCATCCCATGCAAAGTGTCAAGTGGGTCTGAAGGAGTTGGGCAGTGGATGGTTCCCATCACATTATGCTGATGTTCATACTCGGTTCAGCAAAATTTCTTTTTCCGTGGAATACAGGAGGATTTCAGTTTGTCAGAGCTCGTAGAATGTCAAAAGAAAGATGGCATAAGGAGGTTTAACCAAGATGTCCTGCTGTTGGTTTTCCTGTGTAATTAGCACTTACAAATATGGAGTGCAGGTAGGAGAATGCTACGGTTCTGTCTGCAGTGACGTGGCTCAGCCCAGCGGCTCTAGAGCACCATCAAATAATCTGGGACGATCATGCCTCTTTGCTAGAGAAGATTGTTGCTTATGAAGTTTGTGTCTGACTCACCATTAGATCGTTCAGTATGCTCTCTTGTGGTTTAGTTGATGATTTTTTTCTTATTTTTCAGGATGTGTATACAATCAAAAATCTGATAGACCGGAGAGAAGGCTGGGTGACGCTACAACTGAAACTTAGAAACTGTGGATATTTAGCTTGCACAACATGGGTACTATTTTTGTACACATGTTTGAACTTTTCTTAGGGATAAAATAAACACATTTTTTAGTTTCTTAAACAAAGTGAATCACAGTTTTCTAGATGATAGTTTTAGGTCTGTTAGTAACTTGGTCTGAGTGATGTTATTGTCTTCATTAAGACTAATGGAGCCCCTGATTTTCATTGAGATCGCTCTCAAAGACATGGCCACATCTATACAGGTTATTAAAGTTTGGCATGGTTTTCTTTTAATAAATGGGTGCTCTACTCTACCTTGTGTTCTCTTGTGATAACATGATTTTTTTGTTGGATAACCCTCCAATCGATGAATGTGGCGATCTGTGCTCTTGCAGATTACTAAAACAGTAACAATCCTTCAGATTCAGGGGATACAATGTCGGATTACATTCTACGGATGTATTGAAGGCAAAAATTCTTGTGGTTGAGGTATTGCGTGCTACTACTTTATTAGTACATAACCAACTTCCATTCTTTATAAATAGCAACAAGCAGGTTTTGTCTCCAAGCATATTCAAGAGCGAAAACAATTTTTTGTGTTGTTTATCAAGACTGTATAATGAGATAGTTCGCAGTGTGGACTAAAATTGGAGAAGACACGTTTATCAGAAACAATAATAATTTGTCATCAAGGATCTAAGAGCTCTTGAAATATGTTGTTCTCCTCTTTTGATTATTCTTTCAGTACATAAGATTGCAGACTCTGGTTTATAAGTATAAGGATGAAAATAACTTTGAAGACCATAATGCACCTCCCGTTCAATTTGATTCAAAGTACAATAATGTATAGAACATTAACTATTACTCGGAAATAAGTGACGTTGTTTATTTCCGGAAGGAGGGAGCATATGATTTCTTCATCTGGTTGCTGCATCCCCTGTATCCATCAAAATCAGTGTTCTACAAGGCTCATTTATGTTGGTTGGAAAAAGGATCACAATAGAGGCACAATAAACTGCCGGCATATTAACATCATATCGGCATAGTTGCAGTGGGAAAAGGGATGTTGTCTCCGGAGCTAGATCTTTACCCGGTGCAACACACGGGCATTCAAAAGAATGAACATTTCTTGAAAATCGATGAACAAATTTGGAATTTTATGAAAATCTCTTTAATTTTATGAGTCATTTTGAATTTTTATGAACACTTTTTAGACCCGATTATCAAAAAAATATTCATGAGTTTGAAAATAAAATTCGCACAAAAACTGAAAAGTAACAAAGTACACAATGTCAAAAATGTTCATCCATTTGAGAAATATTCACAAATTTGTAAAAAATGTTCACAAATTTAATTATGTTCGGGATTTCAAAGAAATGTTCATGTACTTGAAAATGTTCATGATTTCATAAAAAAAATCACATTTTCTAAAGCAAACCACGAATTAAAACATGTTTGGCAATTGAAAAAGAAAAAAATAAAACAAAAAGAATTTAAAAGCAGAAAATGAAAAAATAAGAAGAAAGAAAATAAAACTTAAAGTAAAAAAAGGGGGAAAAATAGGGAAAAGAAAAGAAAAAACCAATTCAGGGAAGGTTCCAGAACCTTACGAAAACCGGAGGGGAAGAAATCCGTCAATAGGGGGTACTCGCTATGTCGATAGGGCACGCCCTACGCGTCAAATAGGACCCCCTTGTTGGGTTTTTTTAGGCTCCTCCTTGTTGGTGTTTGACAGCAAACAAAAAGGGGAGCTCCTAGTCAGCTCTGCAGGCGCCCGTTAACGATCCGGCGCCTGCAGCATCGCTGGCATGGGGCGGCCAACTAGCACGCTCTTGAGCTACCCTTTTTTTTGTTTTGTTTTTTCTTTGTTGATCCGGTATGAATAAATCGTCCAGATTTTCTATTTGTTATGAAAATAAAAATATGAAAAAAGTTCATCAATTTGAAAAAAGTTCATTGAAATTGATTCTTTTTCATCCAATTTGGCAAAAGTTCATTAAATTTGTAAAAAGTTCATTCAATTTTAAAAAGTTCATAGAAATTTTAAAAAATGTCATTGAACTGAAAAGAAAGTTCATAAATCCTAAAGAAGTTCATAAATTTTTTAAAAAAGCGTCCATTTTCAAAAAGATGTTTATCAATTTTCAAAAAAGTTCAAAAATATTCAAAAAAGTTCATAGAATTTTCAAAAAAAGTTCATCAACCGGCGCCTAAATGGGCCGACCCATTTACGAGCGCTGCAGGCGCCATTTAACAAAAATGCACGTTAACTGGCGCCAGCAGCGCCAAATAGGAAATGCCAACAAAAAGCACGGGTTGATGGATCGATATTGGGCCATGGACCCATGGTGGCGGTTAAGCACTTGTGTTGGGCTAGAGCGCGCTAGGCCGCAAGGCTACATACGAAGCCCACGCCGACTCGAACACTACAAAACCGCCACCGCTCGGAGGTTGTTGTCCTCGACTCGGACGTACGCTCGAGGCCTAGGCGCCATAATACGCGCGCGCTCGCTCGGAGGAAGCCATGCAACTCCCCGATCGAGAGGCCATAGATCGATCGACGTCCGCTTCCGCGAACGCCATGAAGCCTTACGCCGCGATGTACCAAGGCCGCCAAGCGCGGGGCGCCTCTCACAGCAACGATGTCACCGGCAGCGGCACCTTCGGGCCGCCGGCCTTCGTCTCCGCGCTCCCCATCCCCGACGACCCGCTCGACGGCGTCATGCAGTGCCTCGGGGACGGCGCGGACGATGGCTTCGCCGGCGGCGCGTGGTTCGACGACTTCCGCGGCGGGAGCATGGACATGTGGACGCGCGCCGGGGTGGATAATCTGGAAATGCTGCTGGAGGACCTCCCGGACTTGGAGATGAAAACGTCCGTCATCGCTACCCACGGCACCACGGGAACGACCCCGACGTGGACAGGAACCAAAGCGGCCACCACTGTGCCGGACAGGCCAGCCGTGGCGACGAACCGTTCGTCGTTCAGCGACCGCATGGACGACGAGGACGACGACGACCTATATGCAATGTCGTCGAGCGAATCCTCGTCAGAGGACGACGACGACGACGCCCACTGGGACCCATCTGAGTGCAAGAAGAGTGGCGGCGGGAAACGCCGGCAGCAGAAGAATCAGAGCGCCCCCGCGGCGGAGAGGAAGCAGCAAACGGAAGCCGTCGTGCGGCCAGTGGTGCCGCGCAGCCTGGTGATCACCGTGGAGGGCGGAGGTGGTGGCAAGGGCAGGCACTGGTGCCGCAACTGCGGCATCTTGGAGACTCCGCTGTGGCGCGCTGGCCCGGAAGGGCCCAAGACGCTGTGCAACGCGTGCGGTTTGCGGCATAAGAACAAGCTGGCGGCGCCGCCGACCACTAAGCGCGTGCGGGCGGCGAAACCAAATAGCGCCAAAAGCAAGAACCACTCCGGCGTGCTGTTGGCGGGCGGTGCGACGGTGGTGAGGAAGAAGCGCAGTGCCGCAACTCGCATAGACTGATTATGATTAAACCTGGCGCACGGAAATTATGACACGAACCTATTCAGACAGTCATCGTAGTACTCCCCTGTCCCAAAATAAGTGTCGCAGATTTAGTACTAAATTAGTATAAATTTTGTACTAGATCAACAACACTTATTTTGGGACGGAGGAAGTATTAATTAGTGCTCCCTCTATCTATAACCAAATGTAAGACTTGAACTGCAAAAACGTCTTACATTTGGTTAGAGAGAGGTTGACTATTTCTTTCAGAGATAATTTTCAGATGTAATTTGTATTCTTGATTGGTTACCTGTGGGAGAGCAAGATTCTATGCACGTGTGCATCAACTCTTGCACAGACTACAAGTTTCAAGGTGAAACGATAGAGCAATTTTTTTTTCAACTGCTAACCAGAAATTTAGATACAGTTAAATGAGATACTGTTGCCCATAATGCAAATATAGTTTCACGTGTGGAGTATTGGTTCTTGTCGGTGTTGCAGCGGTTGTCATTCTGTAACATCGACGGTGGTTTGGGTTCTATACCCCCCCCCCCCCCCCCCCCCTCCTTCTATAGAATATGATATCGTGCGTATTCGAGAGTAAAAAGTTGTTGGTTGATGACATGTGTCTATTTTTACTGACAAACTAAATCTACATTTCATTTGAGGTGCTCTCATGAAATAACTCTTAGCACTGAAATTCAAAGTTATTCGGTTCTCTTGTGCAACATAGCAAAAATGTCAAAAAAACCCCAGAATTGCTCAAAAGCTGCAAGCCACGAGTGCATCCACATAGATCACCTAGGCACGCCACATCGTGAGGAGAGGAACAACCACCACGAGAAGACAACGTCCTTATCGCATTGCTTGCGTAAGCGATGTTACCACAATCTAAGTCTGAAACAATAAGCTTCAGAATAAGGGATGAGTGAGAATCAAGATTCTTGAATGCCTTTGCATTTCTGGCGTCCCAAATACGCCAAAGAATCGTCATTAGGATAAAAGGCCACACTCTTGTTAGGGCTGTGTGGCATCATGGCATCCTAGAGAAGAGATGTGTCGGTGGAGTGGAGAAGGATGCCAAGTCGTTGCCATATCTTATCTGCGAGTGGGCATGAGATGAAGAGGTAGTCCGTGTCTTTAGCCTGTAGGGGACATCTTGGGCAGTCCGCGTTTGGAATGATTGACTTGTGTGCAAGGTTAGCCTTTGTATTAAGCCTTCCTTTGAAGACCACCATGCGATACCTTGATCTTGCTTCACGCCTTGGATTACCAAATGCACTTGGCATTCATCTCTTCTTCAGACTCCTCTGAACGAGTCGCATAGGCTCTTTTAGTTGAGGAAGCGATGGTCCCCTCATCTAAAATCATAAAGTCCTACATCAAAGACAAAAGAGAAACCAATTTTGTGGAGCGGTAGAGGTTAGGCGATTACGCAGTTTAAATTTTATGCCAAAACACATAATGATCGCCACTCGAACAAAGGGCCCAACGGAGTGCAAGAAAAGGCAAGGGAGAACTTTGGAGTGTGGTTGTGGGGTGACCCAGGTATCAAGCAGGAAAAAGGTAGCAAACCCATTGTTTGCAAGCACAAAAGAAATATTATGTAGTGAGGACAATTGGAAGTTTATAGTTTTACACAGAAAAATATTATGGGTGGTAAGGGCTATAAAAGCATTTGGTGTTGGAGGGAAAGCCAGTCAAGCCATGGTGTAGGGGAGGGAAGTAGAGCCTTGACCGCAAATTTCATGAGAAGGCATTTATTTTGTAAATGCAAGCTTTTAATGTCAAAACCACCAGACTTTTTAGGTTTACATACTTTGTCTCAAGCAATGAGACACTGAGCCCATGAGCAAGTGTCCTCAGTTGTCCAAAAGAAAGCACATCTAAGATCAAACATCAACTTTAAAAAAATGGGAAAGAAAAAACAAACATGAAATAGATAAGGAGCAAATCAAGATCAGACGTGATTAGAACCAGCGTGTTACCTTTGGAAAGTCGTTTTGTGCGCCAATCTGAGAGGAATTGTCTTCAACGTTCTAAGATTGGGAGAATCAAATTGGGGGGCGGGGCCAGGGGTGAGAGCGGCAGACCTAGATAAACCCGAGGGAAGGAGGAGACTGGGCAAACAAGGATTGACACAATTGTGTTTTGAACGGCGAGAGGAGTGTGCAAGGGAACAAAGAATGTTTGGGAAAAGTTAATATGGAGGCGAGTAGCAAGCGATAAATCTTGGCGCACTCCTTTCAAGGCTGAGGCTGTCGAGGACGAGGTCGTGGCAATAATTAACGTGTTGTATGTGTACTCTTGCGTTGTGGGAGGTAAGTGTGTTAAGAGTGGGCGGTGAAGAAGAGAGAGATGTAGGTGTTGTGAAATGAGCTGCTTCAGCACGTCGGCCACGATGAGGAATGGGTAAGGAGAAAGTGAATCTCCCTGCCTTAGCCCATTTTTGCATGTGATCCAAGGCCCTGGTATACCATTGAGGAGAATTACAGTTTTACCGGTTGACAGGATGTTGTGTATCCAAAGTCTAAATTTAGTAGGAAACCCTCTAAAGCGAAGGATTTTGTGGAGAGAAGACCACGAGATGGAGCCGAACGCATTCCTAAAGTCCAGATGTACGACCATAGTGGGAGCTTTCCTGTTATGGCAGGTGTTGAAGACGTTAGCAGCATTGACAAAGTTTTCTGCAATATTCAAGGCAGAGATAAAAACCAGTTTGGTCACAGTGTACAAGGCCGGGGACAATGTTTTTTAGCCGATTAGTAAGAAGTTTTGCGATGCCCTTGATTGGGAAATTTTGCAGGGAGATTGGGCAGTAAGAGTCCGGAGTTCCTTCTTTTTCTTTCTTGGGAAGCAAGGAAATATAAGCTCTATTAATTCTCTCTATGTCAAGACAGTCCAAGTTGAAAGGACGTGGATGTCTCCTAGAGGGGTGGGGGGGGGGGGGGGGGTGAATAGGCGCTTTAAAATAATTACGGTTTAGGTTTGAACAAATGCGGAATAAAACTAACGTTTAATATGTCAAGCACAAAACCTAAAACAACTAGGCTCACCTATGTGCACCAACAACTTATGCTAAGCAAGATAAACAACTAAGTGATAGCAAGATATATAACATGAAACAGTATGGCTATCACAGAGTAAAGTGCATAAGTAAAGGGCTCGGGTAAGAGATAACCGAGGCACGCGGAGACGACGATGTATCCCAAAGTTCACACCCTTGCGGATGCTAATCTCCGTTCGGAGCGGTGTGGAGGCACAATGCTCCCCAAGATGCCACTAAGGCCACCGTAATCTCCTCACGCCCTCGCACAATGCAAGATGACGTGATTCCACTAAGGGACCCTTGAGGGCAGTCACCGAACCCCGTACAAACATTGTTGAGGCAATCTCCACAACTTAATTGGAGGCTCCCAACAACACCATGAAGCTTCACCACAATGGATTATGGCTTCGAGGTGACCTCAAATGCTCGGGGCAACCTCCACAACCTAATTGGAGACCCCGGTGCTTGCCCGGAGCTTTGCACCACAACGATTGAGCTCCGAGGCACCACCAACCGTCTAGGGCACCAAAGCACCCAAGAGGAACAAGCTCTAGGGTACCAAGCACCCAAGAGTAATAAGCTTCTCAAACTTCACTTCCACGTATCACCGTGGAGAACTCAAACCTATGCACCAAATGCAATGGCAAGGGCACACGGAGTGCCCAAGTCCTTCTCTCCCAAATCCCACCACAACAACTAATGCTATGGTGGAAAATGAGAGGAAGAACGAAGAAGAACACCAAGAACTCCAAGAACTAGATCCAAGGGGTTCCCCTCACGTAGAGGAGAAAGTGATTGATGGAAATGTGGATCTAGATATCCTCTCTCTTTTCCCTCAAGAACTAGCAAGAATCATTGGAGGGACTGAGAGTTAGCAATCTCAAAGAAGGTCAACAATGGGGGGCAAACACGAGCTAAAAGGATGGGGAACCATTGGGGAAGAAGACCCCCTTAAATAGGTCCCCACAAATCTCCCCGTTATGTGCAGAATAACACAGGGGCGGTACAACCGCTATGAAGACCGGTACAACCGCTAGGACCGAGCACGGGCGGTGGCGTGGCAAAGTCCCGAGCGGTACAACCGCTCTGGACACCGGTAGTACCGGTCAAAATGAGTTAACCGGAACAACCGGGCCACCACCACCCAAGAACCGCATCAAAACAGAACCCAGTCCAGTGGTGGGGCGGTGCTGGGCCGGTACAACCGCCTGAAGCCACTCTCCAGGCTTGGCCAGATCCTGGGCGGTACAACCGCCCGAAGGCAGCGGTACAACCGCTGGCAACAACCTGTGAGCAGTGACCCCAGGGTATCACCCCTGGGGCGGTAGTTGCACCGGACGAACCGGCCAAGCGGTACAACCCCTCGGACCAGCGGTACAACCGCATCAAGAAAACAGGTAAGACCAGAACTGCCATAACTTCTGCAAATGAGCTCCGAATTGAGCAAACTCAAGCTTGTTGGATTCATGACGACAAGAGCAAACTCAAGCTTGTTGGTTATAATAAGAAGATGCAGTATAAAAAGCCAATGATATAGAGGTGTGAAACCTCTATGAATGAAGAACCGGCAAAGACTCCAACATCGAAAACATCATAGAAGATGCATATGGACTCCGTTTTCGATGAACTTGAGCTTGTCATGAAGCTGACCATAAGCTCAAGAACGCACATAGATAAAATCCAACCAAGAACCAAGAAAGATGATGATGCCAAGAATGCAATGGTTTGAGCTCTCAACGAACGATACGATCAAGCTGTTGGGGAACGTTGCATGGGAAACAAAAATTTTCCTACGCACACACAAGATCTATCCATGGTGATGAGCATCTACGAGAGGGAGAGTGAATCTACATACCCTTGTAGATCGCTAAGCGGAAGCGTTTAAGAAACGCGGTTGATGTAGTCGAACGTCTCCGCGATCCAAATCGCAAGTCGTCCCTCGATCCGATCACGAACTAGCGCCGAACGGACGGCACCTCCGCGTTCAACACACGTACGGCTTGATGACGCCTTCACCTCCTCTATCCAGCGAGCGATGGTGAAGTAGTGGTTGAGTTCCAGCAGCACGACGGCGTGGTGATGGTGGTGAGGAACAATCTCTGCAGGGCTTCGCCAAGCACTACGGAGATTATGACGGAGGAACTAGAGGGCTAGGGTTGCCGGCACACGGCTTGGGAAATCCTGATGTGTCCCGTGTGCTAGCCCTGCCCCTCTATTTATATGTTGAGCCTTGGGGTCTAAACTTGGAGTAAAAGCCTCCTCCGGGTCGGTTTTGCCCGCACAAGGTCGGTTTGGCCCGCAGGGAAAGAGTCCAACTCGGATCCCTGCCGAACCGTGCACAGCCGCGCACAAGCGGTAGTACCGCTTCACACAAGCGGTAGTACCGCTTGGGCGGTAGTACCGCTTCACACAAGCGGTAGTACCGCTCGGGCGGTAGTACCGCTTCACCAAGCGGTAGTACCGCTTACGCGGCAGCAAAACTACTTTTGCACTTTCCAATACCTCGTGGGCTTTATCCCTTTGGCTCATATAAAGTGTTGCTGCACCCGAACACTTCGGTAAACATCCGGAACCCATTCCGGTGAACTCTGGAACTCTTCCGGAGATCAAAACACTATTATCACATATATCAATCTTTACCTCCGGACTATTCCGGAGATCCTCGTCATGTCCGGGATCTTATCCGGGACTCCGAACAACTTTCGGTCACCAACATAATAACTCAATTACACTAATCGTCACCAAACGTTAAGTGTGTAGACCCTGCGGGTTCGAGAACTATGTAGACATGACCGAGACACCTCTACGGCCAATAACCAATAGCGGGACCTGGATGCCCATATTGGCTCCTACATATTCTACGAAGATCTTTATCGGTCGAACCTCTATGTCAAGGATTCAGTTAATCCCGTATGCTGTTCCCTTTGTTCTTCGGTATGTTACTTGCCCGAGATTCGATCGTCGGTATCACTATACCTAGTTCAATCTCGTTACCGGCAAGTCTCTTTACTCGTTCCGTAATACAAGATCTCGTGGCTAACACTTTAGTCACATTGCTTGCAAGGTTCATTGTGATGTTGTATTACCGAGTGGGCCCTGAGATACCTCTCCGTCATACGGAGTAACAAATCCCAGTCTTGATCCATGCCAACCCAACAGACACCCTCGGAGATACCTGTAGAGCACCTTTATAGTCACCCAGTTACGTTGCGACGTTTGATACACACAAGGTATTCCTCCGGTGTTAGTGAGTTGCATGATCTCATGGTCAAAGGAACAGATACTTGACATGCAGAAAACAATAGCAATAAACTGACACGATCAAATGCTACGTTTACAGTTTGGGTCTTGTCCATCACATCATTCTCCTAATGATGTGATCCCGTTATCAAATGACATCTCATGTCCATGGCTAGGAAACCTTAACCATCTTTGATCAACGAGCTAGTCAACTAGAGGCTTACTAGGGACACAGTGTTGTCTATGTACCCACACATGTATTTGAGTTTCCAATCAATACAATTATAGCATGGATAATAAACGATTATCATGAACAAGGAAATATAATAATAACCAATTTATTATTGCCTCTAGGGCATATTTCCAACAGTCTCCCACTTGCACTAGAGTCAATAATCTAGTTCACATCACTATGTGATTTACATTGTAATGAATCGAACACCCATGCAGTTCTGGTGTTGTTCATGTTTAGCCCTTGGAAGAGGTTTAGTCATCGGATCTGCAACATTTAGATCCGTGTGTACTTTGCAAATATTTATGTCGTCCTCCTTGATGTAATCGCGGATGGAATTGAAACGTCGTTTTATGTGTCTGGTCCTCTTGTGAAATCTTGGTTCCTTGGCTAGAGCAATGGCACCAGTGTTATCACAAAACAGAGTCATTGGGTTAAGCGCACTAGGCACTACTCCAAGATCTGTCATGAACTCCTTCATCCAGACACCTTCCTTCGCCGCCTCCGAGGCAGCGATGTATTCCGCTTCGCATGTAGAATCTGCTACCACGCTTTGCTTGGAACTGCACCAGCTAACCGCACCCCCATTAAGAATAAATACGTATCCGGTTTGCGACTTAGAGTCATCCGGATCAGTGTCAAAGCTTGCATCGACGTAACCCTTTACGACGAGCTCTTGATCACCTCCATAAACGAGAAACATGTCCTTAGTCCTTTTCAGGTACTTCAGGATATTCTTGACCGCCGTCCAGTGTTCCATTCCTGGATCACTTTGAAACCTTCCGACCATACTTATGGCAAGGCTGACATCGGGTCTTGTGCACAGCATTGCATACATGATAGAGCCTATGGCCGAAGCATAGGGGATGACACTCATCTTTTCTCTATCTTCTGCAGTCACTGGGCATTGAGTCTTACTCAACTTCACACCTTGCAAAACAGGCAAGAACCCCTTCTTGGACTGATCCATTTTGAACTTCTTCAAAATCTTATCAAGGTATGTGCTTTGTGAAAGTCCTATTAAGCGTCTTGATCTATCTCTATAGATCTTGATGCCTAATATGAAAGCAGCTTCTCCTAGGTCCTTCATTGAAAAACTCTTGTTCAAATATTCCTTTACGCTTTCCAGCATTTCTATATTGTTTCCAATCAGCAATATGTCATCCACATATAATATTAGAAACGCTATAGAGCTCCCACTCACTTTCTTGTAAATACAAGCTTCTCCGTAAACTTGTATAAACTCGAACGCTTTGATCACCTCATCAAAACGAAGATTCCAACTCCGAGATGCTTGCACCAGTCCATAAATGGATCGCTGGAGTTTGCAAACTTTGTCAGCATTCTCTGGATCGACAAAACCTTCTGGTTGCATCATATACAACTCTTCCTTAAGGAAACCGTTAAGGAACGCTGTTTTGACATCCATCTGCCAAATTTCATAATCGAAAAAGGCAGCTATTGCTAACATGATTCTGACGGACTTAAGCATCGCTACGGGTGAGAAGGTCTCATCGTAGTCAACTCCTTGAACTTGTGAAAAACCCTTTGCCACAAGTCGAGCTTTATAGACAGTGACATTACCGTCCGCGTCCGTCTTCCTCTTAAAGATCCATTTGTTCTGAATGGCCTTACGCCCTTCAGGTAATACTTCCAAAGTCCATACTTTGTTTTCATACATGGATCCCATCTCGGATTTCATGGCCTCTAACCACTTCTCGGAATCCGGGCTCATCATCGCTTCTCCATAGCTCGTAGGTTCATCGTTGTCTAACAACATGACTTCTAAGACAGGGTTGCCGTACCACTCAGGAGCAGTACGCGTCCTTGTCGACCTACGAGGTTCGATAGCAACTTGATCCAAAGCTTCATGATCATCATCATTAACTTCCTCTTCAGCTAATGTAGGCTCCACAGAAACAACTTTCTGCGCTGCGCTACTCTCAGGTTGAAGTAAAGGTTCAACAACCTCATCAAGTTCTATCTTCCTCCCACTCAATTCTTTCGAGAGAAACTCTTTCTCAAGAAATGCTCCGTTTTTAGCGACAAACACTTTGCCTTCGGATCTGAGGTAGAAGGTATACCCAACTGTCTCTTTTGGGTATCCTATGAAGACGCATTTCTCCGCTTTGGGTTCCAGCTTTTCAGGCTGAAGCTTTTTGACATAAGCATTACATCCCCAAACTTTAAGAAACGACAGCTTTGGCTTCTTGCCAAACCAAAGTTCATATGGCGTCGTCTCAACGGATTTCGATGGTGCCCTATTTAAAGTGAATGCAGCTGTCTCTAATGCATAACCCCAAAACGATAGTGGCAAATCGGCAAGAGACATCATAGATCGCACCATATCCAATAAGGTTCGATTACGACGTTCGGACACACCATTACGCTGTGGTGTTCCAGGCGGTGTTAATTGTGAAACAATTCCACACTGTCTTAAGTGACTGCCAAACTCATAACTCAGATATTCTCCTCCTCGATCAGATCGTAGGAATTTAATCTTCTTGTTACGATGATTCTCAACTTCACTCTGAAATTGTTTGAACTTTTCAAATGTTTCAGACTTGTGTTTCATTAAGTAAATATACCCATATCTACTTAAGTCATCAGTGAAGGTGAGAAAGTAACGATAACCACCGCGCGCCTCAATGCTCATCGGACCGCACACATCAGTATGTATGATTTCCAATAAGTCACTTGCCCGTTCCATTGTTCCAGAGAACGGAGTTTTAGTCATCTTGCCCATGAGGCATGGCTCACATGTGTCAAGTGATTCAAAATCAAGTGACTCCAAAAGTCCATCAGCATGGAGCTTCCTCATGCGTTTTACGCCAATATGACCTAAACGGCAGTGCCACAAGAAAGTGGTATTATCATTATCAATTCTACATCTTTTGGCATCAATGTTATGAACATGTGTATCATTACTATCGAGATTCAATAAGAATAAACCCCTCACATTGGGTGCATGACCATAAAAGATATTACTCATATAAATAGAACAACCATTATTCTCTGATTTAAATGAGTAACCGTCTCGCAATAAACAAGATCCAGATATAATGTTCATGCTTAACGCAGGCACCAAATAACACTTATTTAGGTTCATCACTAATCCCGACGGTAATCGAAGAGCGAGCGTGCCGACGGCGATCACATCAACCTTGGAACCATTTCCCACGCGCATCGTCACTTCGTCCTTTGCCAGCCTCCGTTTATTCCGCAGTTCCTGTTTTGAGTTGCAAATATGAGCAACCGCACCGGTATCAAATACCCAGGCACTACAACGAGAGTTGGTAAGGTACACATCAATAACATGTATATCATATATACCTTGTTTGTTGTTGGCCGCCTTCTTGTCAGCCAAATACTTGGGGCAATTCCGCTTCCAGTGTCCAGTTCCCTTGCAATGAAAACACACAGTTTCTGGTTTGGGTCCAGCCTTGGGTTTCTTCACGAGAGGAGCAACTGCTTTGCCACTCTGCTTGGAGTTACCCTTCTTACCCTTGCCATTTTTCTTGAAACTAGTGGTTTTATTGACCATCAACACTTGATGCTCCTTCTGAATTTCAGACTCAGCGGCTTTCAGCATCGCAAACAGCTCGGCGACTGACTTGTTCATCCCGTGCATGTTATAGTTCAACACGAAGCTCTTGTAGCTAGGTGGCAATGATTGAAGAACTCTGTCAGTGATAGCCTCTGGCGGAAGGGGCATCCCTAACTCAGCCAGACGGGTGGAGTACCCAGACATTCTGAGCACATGATCACTGATAGACCCGTTCTCCTCCATCTTGCAAGCATAGAACTTATCGGAGATCTCATATCTCTCGATCCGGGCATTCTTCTGAAAGATAAACTTCAACTCTTGGAACATCTCATATGCTCCATGACGTTCAAAACGTCTTTGAAGTCCCGGTTCTAAGCCATACAACATTGCACATTGAACTATTGAGTAATCATCAGAACGAGCCTGCCAGGCGTTCACAACGTCTAGAGACTCAACTGGAGCAGGTGGATCACCAAGCGGTGCATCAAGGACATAAGCCTTCTGGGAAGCCGTAAGGATAATCCTTAGATTACGGGCCCAGTCCACAAAGTTACTTCCATCATCTTTCAACTTAGCTTTCTCTAGGAACGCATTAAAATTCAGGGGTGCTACTGCGCGAGCCATGATCTACAACATAAATATAGCAAAGACAACTTAGACTATTGTTCTTAGATAATGAGTTTAGTTAATCATATTTAAAAAACTCCCACTCAAATTGACATCCCTCTGATCATTCGAGTGTTACATGATCCAAATCCACCAACTCAAGTCCGATCATCACGTGAGTTGAGGTGGTTTCAATGGTGAACATCTTCATGTTGATCATATCTACTATATGACTCATGTTCGACCTTTCGGTCTCTTGTGTTCCGAGGCCATGTCTGTACATGCTAGGCTCGTCAAGTTTAACCCGAGTGTTCCACACGTGCAACATGGCTTGCACCCGTTGTATGCGAACGTAGAGTCTATCACACCCGATCATCACGGCGTGTCTCGAAACGACGAACTTTCGCAACGGTGCACACTTGGGGAGAACACAATTTATCTTGAAATTTAAGTGAGGGATCACCTTATAATGCTACCGTCGTCCTAAGCAAAATAAGATGCATAAAAGGATTAACATCACATGCAAATCATAAGTGACATGATATGGCCATGAACTTGTGCTTTTGATCTCCATCTCCAAAGCACCGGCATGATCTCCATCGTCACCGGCATGACACCATGATCTCCATCATCTTGATCTCCATCAACGTGTCGCCATAAGGTTGTCGCGCTGACTGTTGCTTCCATGACTATAGCTAACGTTTAGCGATAAAGTAAAGCATTACATAGCGCTTAATGATTGACACGCAGGTCATACAATAATTAAAGACAACTCTATGGCTCCTGCCAGTTGCCGTACTCATCGACATGCAAGTCGTGATATTCTATACAACACATGATCATCTCATACATCACATATATCTCATCATGTAATTGGCCATATCACATCACAACATACCCTGCAAAAACAAGTTAGACGTCCTCTAATTGTTGTTGCAAATTTTACGTGGCTGCTACGGGTTTGCAAGAACCGTTCTTACCTACGCAAAACCACAACGTGGTGTAGTGATTGCTTTTTGATCTTCTAAAAGAACCCTCTTCATTGAACCGATTCAACTAAAGTGAGAGAGACAGACACCCGCCAGTCACCTTTATGCAACAAGTGCACGCAGCGGTAAAACCAGTCTCGCGTAAGCGTACGCGTAATGTCGGTCCGGGCCGCTTCATCTCACAATACCGCTGAATCAAGTATCAACTAGTAACGGCAAGCAATATGTATACACCCACGCCCACAACTCGTTTGTGTTCTACTCGAGATCTCATCTACGCATAGACCTAGCTCATGATGCCACTGTTGGGGAACGTTGCATGGGAAACAAAAATTTTCCTACGCACACACAAGATCTATCCATGGTGATGAGCATCTACGAGAGGGAGAGTGAATCTACATACCCTTGTAGATCGCTAAGCGGAAGCGTTTAAGAAACGCGGTTGATGTAGTCGAACGTCTCCGCGATCCAAATCGCAAGTCGTCCCTCGATCCGATCACGAACTAGCGCCGAACGGACGGCACCTCCGCGTTCAACACACGTACGGCTTGATGACGCCTTCACCTCCTCGATCCAGCGAGCGATGGTGAAGTAGTGGTTGAGTTCCAGCAGCACGACGGCGTGGTGATGGTGGTGAGGAACAATCTCTGCAGGGCTTCGCCAAGCACTACGGAGATTATGACGGAGGAACTAGAGGGCTAGGGTTGCCGGCACACGGCTTGGGAAATCCTGATGTGTCCCGTGTGCTAGCCCTGCCCCTCTATTTATATGTTGAGCCTTGGGGTCTAAACTTGGAGTAAAAGCCTCCTCCGGGTCGGTTTTGCCCGCACAAGGTCGGTTTGGCCCGCAGGGAAAGAGTCCAACTCGGATCCCTGCCGAACCGTGCACAGCCGCGCACAAGCGGTAGTACCGCTTCACACAAGCGGTAGTACCGCTTGGGCGGTAGTACCGCTTCACACAAGCGGTAGTACCGCTCGGGCGGTAGTACCGCTTCACCAAGCGGTAGTACCGCTTACGCGGCAGCAAAACTACTTTTGCACTTTCCAATACCTCGTGGGCTTTATCCCTTTGGCTCATATAAAGTGTTGCTGCACCCGAACACTTCGGTAAACATCCGGAACCCATTCCGGTGAACTCTGGAACTCTTCCGGAGATCAAAACACTATTATCACATATATCAATCTTTACCTCCGGACTATTCCGGAGATCCTCGTCATGTCCGGGATCTTATCCGGGACTCCGAACAACTTTCGGTCACCAACATAATAACTCAATTACACTAATCGTCACCAAACGTTAAGTGTGTAGACCCTGCGGGTTCGAGAACTATGTAGACATGACCGAGACACCTCTACGGCCAATAACCAATAGCGGGACCTGGATGCCCATATTGGCTCCTACATATTCTACGAAGATCTTTATCGGTCGAACCTCTATGTCAAGGATTCAGTTAATCCCGTATGCTGTTCCCTTTGTTCTTCGGTATGTTACTTGCCCGAGATTCGATCGTCGGTATCACTATACCTAGTTCAATCTCGTTACCGGCAAGTCTCTTTACTCGTTCCGTAATACAAGATCTCGTGGCTAACACTTTAGTCACATTGCTTGCAAGGTTCATTGTGATGTTGTATTACCGAGTGGGCCCTGAGATACCTCTCCGTCATACGGAGTAACAAATCCCAGTCTTGATCCATGCCAACCCAACAGACACCCTCGGAGATACCTGTAGAGCACCTTTATAGTCACCCAGTTACGTTGCGACGTTTGATACACACAAGGTATTCCTCCGGTGTTAGTGAGTTGCATGATCTCATGGTCAAAGGAACAGATACTTGACATGCAGAAAACAATAGCAATAAACTGACACGATCAAATGCTACGTTTACAGTTTGGGTCTTGTCCATCACATCATTCTCCTAATGATGTGATCCCGTTATCAAATGGCATCTCATGTCCATGGCTAGGAAACCTTAACCATCTTTGATCAACGAGCTAGTCAACTAGAGGCTTACTAGGGACACAGTGTTGTCTATGTACCCACACATGTATTTGAGTTTCCAATCAATACAATTATAGCATGGATAATAAACGATTATCATGAACAAGGAAATATAATAATAACCAATTTATTATTGCCTCTAGGGCATATTTCCAACACAAGCTACTCGCTTGAGAGCCCCCCTTGATAGTACGGCTATCGATCCTATAACCCGGTCTCCCAACTACCACCATGAGACTGGTAAAATAGAAAACCCTATCAAGGTCAAACCTTTGCCTTGCGCATAGTCCACTTGAGCTAGATGATGACTATCTTGTCCTCCTCAAGATGGACCACCTTTCTTGATTGCGCTGGCTTGATGAAGACTAGTAGATTGCTCCCCCATACTCCACTATGGGTGAGCCACTCTTCGGCACATCTTCACAAGTCCATTGTCACCACAATGGACGGCAAGCTTCAAGCATGATCTCTCTGTGATGCTTCACTTGAACTTGCACACCGCAACCTTGATGACGATCACCACTTGAGTTCATCTTCCATGGGTTGTATGGGATCTTCCTCTTGATGCAAGCCCATGGAAATGTACCTAACCCCACAAAGAACACTCACGTAGACCATGGGTTAGTACACAAAGCGTAATGGACAATGCTTACCATACCATGGGATCACTTGATCACTCTCGGTATATCGTGTACGCTTTGTATGTTGATCAACTTGGTTCACTCTTTGACTTAGTCTTGATCAACCTTGTATCTTATCTTCTCTCTTCATAAAGATGATGTCTTGAAGGTAAACATGAATGCTCACACAATCTTCTTCTTCAAGACATGCTTGCAATAAGCTCAACTCTCACATGACCAATCTTTGGATAAAACCTTGAATACCACGTTGGTCACCATATAAACTCCTTGAAACCAACAGATGGACTTCAAGAAGTACCTACGGACAAATCCTTTGAATATAACTTGAGGCAACCATTAGTCCATAGGGATTGTCATCAATTACCAAAACCACACATGGATAAATGTGCTCTTACACAAGTGAAAGTCAGAAAAAACACGCTAGAGGATTGGTTTGGTGTAGACCCAAAAATTTCTGTAGAAACCTAGGCCAAATCCATCTGGCCAAGGCTTGCAAGTGGATTCATTTGGAGAAATACTAATTTAATTTCATCTTCTGAAAAAGGTCCGACTAGTGATTCCCACATAGTCACGGAAGAGGGGTATATGGAGGTTGGATCAAAGTTCGAACTTGTGACTGGGATCAAGCCAATGATGCTAGTAAAGTAGTCTTTTATAAGGACAAATTTCTGAGAAAAAGGCCCCGTAAGTAAGTGAGTGAGGCAATTGTATTTTGTTTTTGCGTAGTCTTTGTGGGTGCGAGGCTATGAAATACCTGGAGTTTTTGCCGCCCTCAATTGTAGAGAGAATTTTTGCATGTAGCCTCTGAGGGAGTCCTGGATTGAGGGGTCCTCGGGAGGACGGCCTATGTCTTATGGGCCGGACTGTATGGGCCACTTGCCGAATACCGGGAGGATTGAAGATCTCGCCTCCAAGAAGGAAGCTTCGAGAATCGTGGCTTGTCTTTCAGGTTTAAAGTAGTAAATGGGCATGTTTATCCCTTTGACGTGTAACCGACCATGTGTAACCCTAGACACCCTCGGGGTCTATATAAGCCGGAGGGTTTTAGGGTGTAGAACAACAGAACTCATCTAGGGTTTAGTTACTCGATCTCGTGGTAGATCAACCCTGTAATCCCCATACAATTAATATAATCAAGCAGGACGTAGGGTATTACCTCCATAGGAGGGCCCGAACCTGGGTAAAACCTTGCCCCCTTTGTCTCCTGTTACCATCGATCCAAGTATCACAGTTCGGGACCCCCTACCCGAGATCCGCCAGTTTTGACACCGACATTGGTGCTTTCATTGAGAGTTCCGCTGTGATCGCCAGAAGGAATCGATGGCTCACCTAGTCATCAACGAAGAGGTCCGCAATACAGGCACTTTTGTCCCCGGACAGATCTTCGCTTTTGGCAGCGTAGTGCTGCATGCCGGCCCAACCGGCCATCTAGGCCGCATCGGAAGTTTCGCCCCTGATCAAGAGGTCAGATTCGGGAACTTAGAGTTCTCCGTCGACTCTCAAGGCGATCTATCACTATCTGGGCTCGCAGTCTCGCCTGCCATGCCCGAAGGCTCTGAGGCTTTAACCTCTGACCCACTATTCGGCTCCGCCCACGGGATCTACCCCGGCGAGGGCCCGACGTTTAGTCCGGATCAGGTCATAATGCCCGATTTCCAGACATCTGTTCTTGCCGAACACTCCCCCTGCGCGGACGCATCGGAGGTTAACTCCGGAGGCTCTAAGCAGGCCGACCCGATCAAGCTCTCGATACTCAATGAGGCTCTAGATCGGATCTCGTCGATGAAGATTACCGACGATCCAACCCCGATCTGCTCTCAGACCGAATTTCAGATGGGTCAGGACGAATTTTTCGTCCCACCCACCACCCACTTCATAGCCACTGTCGAAGATTTAACCGACATGCTTGACTATGCTTCCGAGGGAGCAGAATATATGGATGAGGAAGATAACGCCCTCACCCCCGCTAAGACCGGGCAGTGGACGGCCACCTCCACATATGATGTTTACATGGTTGACACTCCGAAAAACAACGGCGACAAATCGGATGAAGCGCCTTCAAGGCACCGGAAACCGCATAAACGGTCCAAAGGAAAAAAGGGGCGAAAATCCATCGATGGCACCGGGAACGGCGATACCCCGGAGGACATTGGCGGTCCTGACATCCCTAATAACCCGTTAGAGGGTCAGGAGAGACCCGAAGACCGTCGTGACCCTGATGATCCAGATGATCCCGAGGATGACGACTACCTCCGCTCTATCGAGGGGGAGGATAACGCGGATGCCGATGACTTTGCCATCCCCGATAATCCTGCGGACTAGGAACTGTTCAGACAACAGCTCATATCCACGGCTCGCAGCCTGAAAGCAAAAGAGCGGCAGCTCAAAGCCGAACAGGACGACCTCAACGACCGATGGACGAGAGTCCTCTCAGCCGAGGAAGGATATGGCACCGGTCTATCGGACCAGCCTAAGAGCTATCCTCGTAGACGGTTGCTGCCACAATTCGACGACGAGCTTACTGATACGCCGTCTCCCAAGCAGACCCCGTACGACAAGCCAGACCGCCCTCCTCGAGGACGGGACAGGACGGCTGACGATACCGGCTATAGACCGACGATACCCCGAAGACGGGAAAAGGAGCCACTAGAATCCGATGACAGGTTCGACCTGCGACACGACCTGGACTATAGAGCAGGCCGTACGCGATCCATTTACGGATCCAGAGGATACTCACCCGATAGACGGGACGGGTACCGGCCTCGGTTCGACCGCGACAATGAAGATCGGGAACAGTACCGAACTCGGGCAGCCGCCGATCACCGGCGTAACATAGCTCGGGTTAGAGGCGCTGCACACCCACTGTGCTTCACAGATGAGGTAATGCGGCATCAGTTCCCGGAAGGGTTTAAGCCCGTAAACATAGAGCAATACGATGGGACAACCGACCCAACAGTATGGATAGAGGATTTCCTCCTCCACATCCACATGGCACGAGTAGATGACCTCCACGCCATCAAGTACTTACCCCTGAAGCTCAAGGGGCCAGCTCGGCACTGGTTAAATAGCCTCCCCAAAAACTCCATCGGGTGTTGGGAGGACCTAGAAGAGGCATTCCGATCTAACTTCCAGGGCACTTATGTTCGACCGCCGGACTCCTCCGATTTAAGCAACGTCGTTCAGAAGCCAGGAGAGTCCGCACGGCTATTCTGGAATCGTTTCCTGACCAAGAAGAACCAGATCGTAGACTGCCCGGATGCCGAAGCTATAGCCTCCTTCAGGCATAATATTCGGGATGAATGTTTGGCCCGACAGCTCGGCCAGGACAAACCAAGGACAATGTCCGCCCTCACGTCACTCATGACCCGTTTCTGCGCGGGCGAGGATAACTGGCTCGCTCGACGTAGTCATAACCCCGAAGACCCCGGAACTTCTGAAGTTCGGGATGGGAACGGGAAACCGAAGCGCAACAAAAACAAGCACTGGCACAATAATAGTGATGCCGATGACACGGCTGTCAACGCCGGCTTCCGCAATTCCCGCTCTGGGCAGCGGAAGAAGCCTCCTAAAGGCAAACACGAAGGACCCACCCCGCTGGACAAGATTCTGGAGAGACCTTGCCAGATCCATGGCACTCAGGAGAAGCCCGCCAATCACACCAACCGTAACTGTTGGGTCTTCAAACAGGCCGACAAGCTCGCAACTGAGGACCAAGGCAAGAGCCCACGCAGCGAGGACGAGGACGAGCCTCGTGGTCCGATCGGTGGCGGTCAAAAGAAATTCCCTCCAAAGGTAAAAACAGTAAACATGATCTACGCCACTCATATACCCAAAAAGGAGAGGAAGCGCGCCCTTCGAGATGTCTACGCCATAGAGCCTGTAGCCCCGAAGTATAACCCATGGTCGGCACATCCGATCACCTTCGATCGACGCGACCATCCGACCAGTATCCGTAATGGGGGTTCGGCCGCACTCGTCCTAGACCCGATCATAGATGGGTACCACCTTACTAAAGTCCTTATGGACGGTGGAAGTAGCCTTAATCTGATTTACTCAGATACGGTGAAAAAGACGGGCATAGATCCTTCAAGGATCAAGCCCAGCAACACTACCTTCAAAGGAGTGATCCCAGGCGTTGAAGCCTGGTGCACAGGCTCTGTAAGCCTGGAAGTTGTGTTTGGCTCGCCCGATAACTTCCGAAGCGAGGACTTGATCTTCGACATTGTACCTTTCCGCAGCGGCTATCACGCCCTGCTCGGCCGTACATCGTTCGCTCGCTTTAACGCCGTCCCGCACTATGCATACCTCAAGCTCAAGATGCCCGGCCCCAGGGGGGTCATTACCGTAAATGGCAACACAGAGCGCTCCCTCCGCACTGAGGAACATGCGTTGGCCCTGGCGGCCGAATTCCATTACACCGATGATTGGCAAGTGCCGACATCAGCCGTAAAGGCACCCAAAGCTGGGAAGCGAGCTCGGTCTCAATCCGAGGTACCAGGACCTTACTCTTCCCATAAATAGGGACTTGCCCCCCATCGCACGGCCCTAACGCCAGCAAAGCACGTGCCCAGGAAGCACAACTTCACGCTCAAAATTCCATGGGCAGCGGTGGGGAAAACTATTAGATGGGTAGGTGTTCGGCTGGACCGAACTATTACCGTCAACACGTCTTCGAACATACTACAGGTACCATAAAGTGCCTGTCAAAGGCGTCAAGCTCATCCATACCTCGGCGACTTCTCAAGACCCTTACTTCAAGGTCCGTTCGCCGAACTAGTAAAGCCCATAAAGGCATACGCCTCCTTAGGAGATGCAGGAGCGGATAAGTGACATGGCACATCATGGACGTCAGGTCATCTATCGAAGGCCCTTGGTACAACCTCTCCTGTAAACTTTATATTTCATTTATCAAATACCTGTAAACAGTTGCATCGGCAATTTAAACAATGAGAGTTGTTGAGTAAAATACAGATATATTATTATCTCTTCGCTGTCCCTTTTCGGAACACCCTCTGTCTTCTCCCTCTTCTCGCGAGCCTGCTTGGTATACTCTACGATGCAACCGGCTAATAGACCGCGGGCTCGACCTTAAAAATCGCCGTAATCACAACCGCTTTAGTGTTCGGCGTCTTGGAATTTCGCTTTATATGCATTGGTTCCGAACTATGTCTTGGGTCAATAGTTGGGTTGCCCGGCTCCTGTGCTTGCCCCTTTATGTTCCGCTAGTTCGGCTAAAAGGGCAAAGGGAGCACCGCTGCGATTGCGCTTCCGGCTAGTCTGGTTAAGCGCCTCAGCGGAGAAAGCCGAAAACTGACTGTCATGGTATGCGAGAACCGGTCTGCGAATCCGAGCTTAACTGAAATCTCGTCAGAGGTTCTTCCGTGTCATACGATGGGTTTTGTGTTAGTACAAGCCAGGTGATATAGGCTTTGGCCACGGTTCATCCGAACATCACAAACGCCTGGGGGCTAGTCATCAGCCCCCGCACTCCTTTCTCGCGCCCCTACGGCTAAGTGAAAGCAATAAAGCATTACGGTTCGATTGCCTCGTCCGCTCCACACTACCGCCTTCGGGCGCCGATAGTTCGGCTAAGGGTTATAGTGCGGATGGTAGAGACACCTCGTGTAGTATCTACACGGGGGCTGAAGCCGACGACTCACAGCTTTCAGGGTTAACGGCCACAAAGGAGTTATAAAGGATGCAAAGACATACAAGACATGATAAACCATACAAAACTTTATATATAAAAACGCGTTCAAGGGTCTTCGGACATATTACATAAGCGTTCACTCATACACAGTATCTCTCAAACACTGTGATTCTATGGCCCGAGCACCCTCCATAACTCCGGAGAAGTACCGCTCGGGGCATCTATACTCCTTCCCAGGCGGCGGAGGGGCAGTGGCTACCTTCATCAGATCCAGCCCCGGCCAGTGTACCTTGGCCTTCGCGAAGGTCATCCTAGCCCCCTCGATGCAGGAAGACCGCCTTAGCGCGTCGAACCGAGGAGTGGCATCACTGAGCTTCTGCACCAGGCCGAAGTAGCTGTCCGGCAGTGGCTCGTGGGGCCATAGCCGGAGGCAGAAATCCTTCATGGCCGGTTCCGCCGTCCGGTGTAGCTCCAACAGCTGCTTCAGCTGCTCAGCAAGGAGGGGAGGGCGCTCTGGGGCTTCGAATTGTGCCTAGAATAGCCGAGCTTCATTCCCTTCTCCCCGCGAAGCATAGAACTGCTTCACGTCCGCTACGCTTTTCTGGAGGTCCAAGCAGGCGCCTGCGGAACGCCATACTTGGGTGAGCACTTTGAATTTGCCATCCCCGAAGATACACTGCAATAAATATGGCTTACCATCCAGGATAGCCTTGGCTTGGCTGACTTCCTCTTCGTAGGACCGCCTATCCACCCGCTCCTTTTGGAGATCGGTTTTCAGGGAGGATAGTTCGACGGCTTGCTCCTTCCCTTTCAGCTCAAGGACCTCGCACTTTTTGCTGGCGTCCTTGAGCTCCTGTTGAATTTCTTCCACCCGAGCCTCATGCTTATCGCTGGTGGCTCTCAGGGCGGATAGAGCGGTGGCCGCTTCTTTGGCTGCCGCCTTCTCAACTAAAGCTTCCTGCTTCGCTTTCTCAAGCTCGGCTTTGAGCTTTTCTATCTCTTTCGCCGAGGCTGCGTAAGCATCGACTTATATTAAGAAACTGTGTTGATAGAGCGGTAAAGAAGAGTTTCGATACTCTAATTCGACTTACCTTGCGCCCCGTCGAATCTCTTATTTAGAGCGTCAAGCTCGTCTTCGGAGCTCTTGAGCTTCCGATTTAGCTCTTCCAGCTCGGCAGCGTTATTGGCCGCTGCCGTCGACGAAGCCTGTAACAAACAATATCATATAACATTACAGGGGCTTACAACCTCCAAACTGTCACTAAAATAATCCTGTGAACGGTCCTCTTAAGGGCTGACAGAACGATCCGAACATATGTTGTCCTATGCATAGTTCGGATAAGGATCTATGATTTGACCCCCAGGTAAGTTTTTTCTAAACTCACCTAGGGCTCGGGGGCTGCCATGCATATAATCATAACTTACAGAAATTAATATTTCACAAAGTAGAGCATTACTTGGCGTACCTGAAAGCCTGTTAGGAGACCGTTGAATGCCTCCTTCAGTCCGGAATCCACGGACCGAATGCTCTGCAGTACCGCACTCATAAGAGTGCGGTGTTCCCCGGAGATAGAGGCGCTTGATAGAGCCTCCCCCATAGCCGGCCACCCGTTGGTCGGTGGCTCCGGCGGGGATTGATGGATCCGATCTCCGACAGGAGATTGAATCTGTGCCTCCGGAGGCATGGTACGCTCCGGAGACCGCCTTGGAGGTGACTGGACGTCTTCTGGTCCGGTCTCCTCAGTATCCGGGAGGGGCCTCTCCCCCGGGTCTTCGGCGGCCGAGGTATTTGCCTCAGCCATGATTTCGTCGCCCCTGCCTCTAGAGTCCGGCTCCAAAGGAGCCTGTCGGGAGGACGCCTCCGCGGTGTCCTTCGCAGCGCCCGGAGGAGAGGGGTGCGACGTGGTCCCGCTCTCCGCTAGCTCGGCGGGTGGGGTCTCCCCGTCCGAAACTTGATCGGTGGGGAGGACTTGCGGTGGGCTGCAAGTTGATGGGCACTCACATGTCAATAAACATTCTAAATTAAGCACCGATGGCTCAATGGGTCTTCGGATCCTTACCTTCGAGGTGGGGGCTTAACCCTGAGGGTCCTTCGTGGAGCCCTTTTGAAGTCCTCGGACTCGGTGTCCGAGTCCGAACTATCGTCGGACGAGACTACCTGTGCCCGGCGCGGTTTCTTCTGGGCGGGAGGAGCTACCTCCTCCGAGGCGTCTGATGACGCCGCCCTCTTTTCTGTGAGGGGGGAATCGCCTCCCCCCTCAGCCTCGTGCTCCTCCTCTTGATTCGAGGAGGCATGAGTCTCTTCGGACACAACCCCTGGCTGGTCCCTATTGCGCAGGCCTGTTCGGCCTGGCTTCTTCTTCTCCTTCTTCTCTGGCGCCTTGTAGGGCGCCACGACGAGCATCTCCAACAGCAGCGGGGACTTGGGGTCTTCGGGCTGTGGAGCCGGACACTTGATGCGCGTGGCTTTGCTCAACCATTCCTATGAAGGGTGATCGGAAAGTGTTTAAGCTATCTTTGGGAAGATAGAGCCGGTGAAATGAAACTATGCCATACCTCGGGTGCGGGCTTGATGGCACTCAAGCCCTTGTCCTCCTTCTTGCCCGGCCAGTTCTCCTGCGCCTTGAACAGCGCCTTCCATATCTTCTCCCGTGTAGTGCGAAAGAGTCGACGAACTGTAGGATCATCGTCAGTCCGGTAATCCCACATAGGAGAGCTCCAGCGCTGGCAGGGGAGGATGTGCCGCCGGAGCATGACCTGGACCACGTTGGTCAGGCCGACTCCCTCCCTGATTAGGGAGGCGATGCCTCTCTACAGGTCCTCCACCTCTGTTTCTGACCCCCAGTCGAGACCCTTTCTGACCCATGAGGTCAGTCTGGCCGGGGGGCCGGACCTGAATTCGGCAGGAACAGTTCCGCATTCGGCAGGAACAGTTCCGCCCTCCTCCTCCTTTGGCTCAGTGATGTAAAATCACTCTCTCTGCCAAGTTTTGATGGTGTCAATGAAGGTGCCGGATGGCCACACCGCGCGCGGAAGCTTGCCAATGACTGCCCCGCCGCAGTCAGCATGTGCGTCGGCGACGCACTTCGGCTTGATATTGAAAATCTTGAGCCACAATCCGAAGTGTGACTCGACCCGGAGAAAAGCCTCGCAGACGATGATGAATGCCGATATATGCATGAAAGAGTTTGGCGGGAGGTCATGGAAGTCGAGCCCATAGAAGAACATAAGACCCCTCACGAAGGGGTGAAGTGGGAAGCTTAATCCCCGGATGAAATGGGGGACGAAGACCACCCTCTCGCCTGATTTGGGGGTGGGGATCACCTGGCCCTCCTCTGCAGCACGATGGAAGACGTTGGCGGGGAGGTAGCCGGCGTCTTTGAGATCCCGGATGTCCTGGTCTGTGACCGTGGAGGCCTCCCACTTGCCGCTGGCCATGGCTGAGCTCAAAGGGGGAAGAAGGGAAGACCTAGATCTGGGCTCAGGGAGCTCGGAAGGTTGGGGAAGCAGGGATGCGAATGGGAGATGCGGATAAGCCTTGGGGTTTTCTTCCCCTTTTATTAAAGATTATTGCCGGTTAGCCTCCCTTCGCGGCGCCATGAATCCCTCCGCTTCCCGAGGCGTGCGTGCCATTGTACGCGCGTGATTAAACATATCCCATGTAAAACGGGGCACGATCTGTGCATTGATGGATCGTGCTGGTGGAAACGGCCTCGAACCACGAATCGAGTCTTCACGACTGGTTTAGAGGTCGTGGTGGGCCGTGGCTTTTCATCTGAAAGGTTGTCAGAAGACACTGTTGGTTCTCTGACGTTTGGCCTTTGAGGCCGGATTACTCATGGTATACGGACGATATATGATCGGAAACATTACACGTCGACGGAGGCCGAACCGTATCCTGGACCGATCACTGTTTGGAGAAAGGAACTCGCCTCGCAAGCCGAAGACTCTTATCACTCGAAGCAGCTGGAGCCTGGACCCTTGGCGTTGGAGGCTAGTTCGGGGGCTACTGAGGGAGTCCTGGATTGAGGGGTCCTCGGGAGGACGGCCTATGTCTTATGGGCCGGACTGTATGGGCCACTTGCCGAATACCGGGAGGATTGAAGATCTCGCCTCCAAGAAGGAAGCTTCGAGAATCGTGGCTTGTCTTTCAGGTTTAAAGTAGTAAATGGGCATGTTTATCCCTTTGACGTGTAACCGACCATGTGTAACCCTAGACACCCTCGGCGTCTATATAAGCCGGAGGGTTTTAGGGTGTAGAACAACAGAACTCATCTAGGGTTTAGTTACTCGATCTCGTGGTAGATCAACCCTGTAATTCCCATACAATTAATATAATCAAGCAGGACGTAGGGTATTACCTCCATAGGAGGGCCCGAACCTGGGTAAAACCTTGCCCCCTTTGTCTCCTGTTACCATCGATCCAAGTATCACAGTTCGGGACCCCCTACCCGAGATCCGCCGGTTTTGACACCGACAGCCTCCAAGCGGACGACTTTTATTTTAGTTTTTTTTAAGAATCACGATGGCGACATGTCTAGTTTTCCTCTTTGTTGGGGAGAGATGACGAGCCACTTCACCTAGGTCAAAAAGGAGGATGGTCCTTTTACAATTTGATTCATGAAAGTTGGCTTTGACACATGAACATCTCTGGCGTTTGAGGCTAGAACCTGTGCATTTTAAAAAATTGCGAGAAGGGCCGTAGAGTTAGCAACATAACCGAAGGGGGGCATGGGCTAGGAATTTGTGATTATGGTGCTAGTAGTGAAAAAGGAGCCCCAAGCCGATTCATATTTGAATTGTGAAGTGCACAGGAGTTTGGTGTTGATGTGGACAACGAGGGACACGTGATCCGATGTGAGTCTTGGGAGAGATGTAAGGGTGGTGTTAGGGAAGGTCTTGTCCCATGTCAAGTTGGAGAAGGCACAATCAATACGTTCAAAGGTGGGGGAGGATCTATTGTTTGACCATATGATTTTCTGTCTAACACGGGTAGCTCCAAAAGTGCAAGGTCGTCCATCGTTTTGTTGACAGCATCAACCTCAGCTTTCCGAAAGTGTAAGAGAACTGAAGGAATTTAAAGCCACCAATGATAAGACAAGGCAAATTATCATATTGTCTAACTACGAGAAGCTCGGCAAGAAAACTTTGTTTTAAGGATCAGCAGGAGGGAGTGTAGACAATTGTTATTGCTAGGTTGTGAGGATGAGCGAGCGTCTTAACTATCATAGCAGTAGAGAAAGTATGATTTACGTGTGAGAAAGGCATGAAAAAAGGGAGTTAGAAGTGGAAACAGTGCCAACAACGGGCAACATGATAGTTTGGTCGAGAGAGTGTGGAAGGAACATTCTAAGTTTATGATCATCGATAGATTCTAGTTTTGTTTCCTGTATGAGTGCTAGAAGCGGTCCGATAGATAACACTTTTATCGTGTCCCAGCTCGCATACATTCCACAGACAGATCGTGAAGATAGTTACTCACAGACCACACAAAACTTCACCTGGGGAAACAACACATCTCAATTAAATGACAGAATGGAAATAAAGCGGGGGAGGCCACAACGGTGCAACATAGCGACCAAAATTTACAACCTAAGCGAGGCAAATGTGATACTAAAGAGCGCCATCGAGCTTGGTACATTGGGGGCACCAAGTGCTGAAGATATGGTGGCATCATGGAGCATCGGCCTCACCATCAAAGCCATCGTCGATGTTGAGGATCTGTACCACCTGTTCGTCTTCAGAACCATAGAGGAGCGCAATGGCTATGAGGTATTCTGCCGAGGTAGGCAGAGCCGAGACGTTATCTGTAGCAACAACTGTGATGGCCTCGTCAAGGGACTTGGTGACATCCATGTAAGAGAAGCGAGCCCCTTGACCATGGCGGCCTTGAGGGACATGTTCGTGTAGGTCTTGGCCTCCTTGCAGATGAGGCGAGCGCTACGCGCAACGAGTACTTGGAGTAAGAGGTGACACATAAATCCTTGCGGTGCTGGTTGTGGATGACTGATACGTCTCCAACGTATCTATAATTTTTGCTTGTTCCATGCTGTTATATTATCATTCTTGGATGTTTTACAATCATTTTATAGCAACTTTATATCATATTTTGGGACTAACCTATTGACATAGTGCCAAAGTGCCAGTTGTTGTTTTTGCTTGTTTTTTACTTCGCAGAATATCAGTACCAAACGGAGTCCAATCGCGACGAAACTTTTTGGAGATTTTTTTTGGCCAGAAGACATCCAGTGGGCCAAAGAAGTGCCAGAGGGGAGGGTCGAGGAGACCACAACCCACCAGGGCGCGCCCTGATGGGTTGTGCCTTCCTCGGGACCCCTCTCCACCGCCTCTGACGCCTATAAATTCCCAAATATTCCAGAAACCCTAGAGGAGTCGACGAAAAACACATCCAGCCGCCGCAAGTTCCAGAACCTCGAGATCCAATCTAACACCATCACGGAGGGGTTCATCATCCTCATTGGTGCCTCTCCGATGAAGCGTGAGTAGTCCACCATAGACCTACGGGTCCGTAGGTAGTAGCTAGATGGTTTCTTCTCTCTCTCTTTTGATTCTCAATATAATGGTCTCTTGGAGATCTATTTGATGTAAACTTTTGCGGTGTGTTTGTTGGGATCCGATGAATTTTGAGTTCATGATCAGTTTCTATCCATGAATATTATTTGAGTCTTCTTTGATCTCTTATATGCATGATTACTTATAGCCTCGTATTTCTTCTTTGAATCTTTGGTTTAGTTAGGCCAACTAGATCGATTTTTCTTGCCATGGGAAGAGGTGCTTTGTGATGGGTTCGATCTTGCGGTGTCCTCTCCCAGTGACAGAAGGGCCAGCGAGGCACGCATGTATCATTGCTATTAAGGATAACAAGATGGGGTCTATTCCTACATGAATAGATCTTGTCTACATCGTGTCACCGTTCTTATTGCATTACTCCATTTTTCCATGAACTTAATACACTAGATGCATGCTGGATAGGGGTCGATGTGTGGAGTAATAGTAGTAGATGCAGAATCGTTTCGGTCTACTAATCTTGGACGTGATGCCTACATAATGACCATCGCCTTGGATATCGTCATGATTATTTGATCTTCTATCAATTGCCCAACAGTAATTTGTTCACCCACCGTGTGCTATACTCATGAGAGAAGCCACTAGTGAAACCTATGGCCCTGGGTCTACTTTTCCAACATATTGCTTTCCGATCTATCTTTTTGCCGCTTTTGTTTTCATATCTATTATTCCAAAAACCCAAAAATACCTTGCTGCACTTTTTATTTGCTCTTTTTATTTTGTGTTCTTGAGAGATCTATCTCTCCTATCTATCACTACCTAATCTATCTTTTTACCGTAGAGAGATTGACAACCTCTCTTTCGTGTCGGGTTGCAAGTATTTGTTCTTTGTGTGCAGGTGTTGTTTACGTACTGGTGGTGATCCTCCTACTGGTTCGATACCTTGGTTTCGTAACTGAGGGAAATACTTACCATCGCTGTGCTACATCATCCCTTCCTCTTTGGGGAAATACCGACGCAGTCTCAAGCCACGTCAATGACACTCTCGTGCAGCTCGAGTTTGGACACCGGGAGAGGCGGAGATGTGTTAGGTGTTGGGGAACGTTGAATGGGAAACAAAAATTTTCCTATGAACACCCAAGATCTATCTATGAAGATACATAGCTACGAGAGGGGAGTGTATCTGCATACCGTTGTAGATCGCTAATCAGAAGCGTATATAAAGCGGTTGATGTAGTCATACTGTTCACGATCCGATCTAGCGCCGAACGGACGGCACCTCCGCGTTCAGCACACGTGCGTCTCGATGACGTCTTCTCCTTCTTGATACAGTAAGCGAGGGAGGAGAAGTAGATGGGATCTCAACCAGCATGACGGCGTGTTGGAGATGGTGGTGGAGCAATCCCGGCAGGGCTTCGCCAAGCACTACCGTAGATGCGATCTGAAGAGAAAACGGACTAACGGGAGAGGGAGGGCTGCCACTGGGGCGTGGATTGGTGTGTTCAAACCCTCCCTCTCCCCCACTATATATAAGAGGCAAGGGGGAGGGTTGGGTCGCAGCCCTAGCCCCTCTTCCAAGGAGGGGGCGTGGGCCTAGGGAGGTTTCCTCCCTCCCCAAGGCACCTAGGAGGGTGCCTTCTCCCTTTAGGACTCTTCCTCCTCCACCTCTCCTTGGCGCATGAGACTCTTGGGGCTAGTGCCCCTGGCCCATATAGGCCAATATGCACACCCTACAGCCCATGTGGGCCCCCGGGGCAGTGGACCCCCCCCCCCCCCCCCCGGTGGACCCCCGGACCCCTTTCGGCACTCCCGGTACAATACCGATAATGCCCAGACCTTTTCCGGCGACCAAAACATGACTTCCTATATATAAATCTTTACCTACGGACCATTCCGGAGCTCCTCGTCACGTCCGGGATCTCATCCGAGACTCCGAACAACATTTGGTCACCAACGTACATATCCCAATACTACTCTAGCGTCACCGAACATTAAGCGTGCGGACCATACGGGTTCGAGAATCATGTAGACATGACCGAGACACCTCTCTGGTCAATAACCAATAGAGGGACCTGGATGCCCATATTGGTTCCTACATATTCTATGAAGATCTTTATCGATCGAACCATGATGTCAAGGATTCAGTCAATCCCGTATGCAGTTCCTTTGTCCATCAGTATGTTACTTGCCCGAGATTCGATCGTCGGTATCTCCATACCTAGTTCAATCTTGTTACCAGCAAGTCTCTTTACTCATTTCGTAATACAAGATCCCGTGACTAACTCCTTAGTCACATTGCTTGCAAGCTTCTTGTGATGCTGTATTACCGAGAGGGCCCAGAGATACCTTTCCGTCATATAGCGTGACAAATCCCAGTCTTGATCCATGCCAGCCCAACAGACACCCTTGGAGATACCTGTAGAGAACCTTTATGATCACCCTGTTACGAAGTGAAGTTTGATACACACAAGGCATTCCTCCGGTGTCGGGAAGTTGCATGATCTCATGGTCATAGGAACAAATACTTGACATGAAGAAAGCAGTAGCAATAAACTAATACGATCAAATGCTATGCTTACGGTTGGGTCTTGTCCATCACATCATTCTCCTAATGATGTGATCCCGTTATCAAATGACAACTCATGTCTATGGTCAGGAAACCTTGACCATCTTTGATCAACAAGCTAGTCTAGTAGAGGCTCACTAGGGACACGGTGTTGTCTATGTATCCACACATGTATCTGAGTTTCCGATCAATACAATTCTAGCATTGATAATAAACGATTATCATGAACAAAGAAATATGATAATAACCACTTTATTATTGCCTCTAGGGCATATTTCCAACAGTCTCCCACTTGCACTAGAGTCAATAATCTAGTTCACATCGCCATGTGATTCACACCCAATGAGTTCTGGGGTTTGATCATGTTTTGCTTGCAAGAGAGGTTTTAGTCAACGGGTCTGCAACATTCAGATCCATGTGTACTTTGCAAATCCTTATGTCATACTATAGATGCTGCTATCACTCTCCACTTGGAGCTATTCCAAATGACTCCTCCACTATACGTATCCGGTTTGCTACCCAGAGTCATCCGGATCGGTGTCAAAGCTTGCATCGACGTAACCCTTTACGACGAGCTTTTTACCACCTTCATAATCGAGAAACATTTCCTTAGTCCTTTAGTTATTAAGGATTATTTTGACCACTTTCTAGTGATCCATTCCTGGATCACTCTTGTATCCCCTTGCTAAACATGTGGCAAGGCACACATCAGGTGCGGTACATAGCATGGCATACCGTATAGAGCCCATGGCTAAGGCATAGGGGACGACCTTCGTCCTTTCTATTTCTTCTGCCGTGGTCAAGCTTTGAGTCTCACTCAACTTCACACCTTACAATACAGGCAATAAATCCTTCTTTGACTGATCCATTTTGAACTCCTTCAAAATCTTGTCAAGGTATGTACTCATTGAAATTCTTATCACGCGTATTGATCTATCTCTATAGATCTTGATGCCCAATATTTAAGCAGCTTTTTCCAGGTCTTCCTTTGAAAAACTCCTTTCAAACAACCCTTTATGCTTTCCAGAAATTCTACATCATTTCTGATCAACAATATGTCATCCACGTATACTTATCAGAAATGATATAGTGCTCCCACTCACTTTCTTGTAAATACAAGTTTCTTATAAACTTTGTACAAACCCAAAATAGCTTTGATCACCTCATCAAAGCGCATATTCCAACTCCGAGATGCTTGCACCAGTCCATAGCAGGATCGTTGGAGCTTGCATGCCTTTTAGCATCCTTAGGATCGACAAAACCTTCTGGGTGTATCACATACAACCTTTCCTCAAGGAAACTGTTAAGGAAACGATGTTTTGACATCCATCTGCCAGTATTTCATAATCGAAAAATGCAGCAACTGCTAACATAATCCCAATAGACTTTAGCATCGCTACGGGTGAGAAAGTCTCATCGTAGTCAACTCCTTGAACTTGTCGGAAACCTCTTTGTGACAAGTCGAGCATTATAGATAGTGACATTACTACCAGCGTCTGTCTTCTTAAAGATCCATTTTTCCTTAATGGCTTGCCGGTCATCGGACAAGTCTACCAAAGTCCACATTTGGTTATCATACATGGATCCTATCTCGGATTACATGGCCTCTAGCCATTTGTCGGAATCTGGACCCACAATCGCTTCTTCATAGTTCATAGGCTCATCGTTGTCTAACAACATGACTTTGAAGACAGGATTACCGCACCACTCTGGGCAGTACGTGTCCTTGTCGACCTACGAGACTCAGTAGTAACTTGATCAGAAGTTTCATGATCATCATCATTAGCTTCCTCTTCAATTGGTGTATGCATCACATAAACACTTTTCTGCGTTGCGCTACTTTCCAATTCAAGTGAAGGTTCGATAACCTTATCAAGTTCTACCTTCCTCCCACTCACTTCTTTCGAGAGAACCTCCTTCTCTAGAAAGGATCCATTCTTGGCAACAAAGACCTTGCCTTCGGATCTGTGATAGAAGGTATACCCAATATTTGCTCTAGGGTATCTTAGAAGATGCACTTTTCCGCTTTGGGTTCGAGCTTATCAGACATAAGTGTCGTATCCCCAAACTCTAAGAAATGACAACTTAGGTTTGTTGCCAAACCATAATTCATATGGTGTCATCTCAACGAATTTAGATGGTGCCCTATTTAAAGTGAATGTAGTTGTCTCTAATGCATAACCCCAAAACGATAGTGGCAGATCAGTGAGAGACAACATAGATCGCACCATATCTAATAGAGTACGATTATGACGCTTGGACACACCATTACGCTATGGTGTTCCAGTTGGCGTAAGCTGTGAAACAATTCCACAATGTCTTAAATGTATGCCAAACTCACAACTCAGATATTCTCCACCACAATCAGATCGAAGAAACTTTATCTTCTTGTTACGATGATTCTCTACTTCACTCTGAAATTGCTTGAACTTTTCAAACGTTTCAGACTTATGTTTCATTAAGTAAGTATACCCATATCTACTCAAATCATCAGTGAAGGTAAGAAAATAACGATATCCACCGCACGCCTCAACACTCATCGGACCGCACACATCAGTATGTATGATTTCCAACAAGTCACTTGCCCGCTCCATTGTACCGGAAAACGAGGTTTTCGTCATCTTGCCCATGAGGCATGGTTCGCATGTATCAAGCGATTCCAAAAGTCCATCAATATGGAGTTTCTTCATGCGTTTTACACCAATATGACCTAAGCGACAGTGCCACAAGAAAGCGGTACTATCATTATTAACTTTGCATCTTTTGGCATCAATGTTATGAACGTGTGTATCACTACTATCGAGATTCAACAAGAATAAACCATTCACGT
Source organism: Elymus sibiricus (assembly GCA_039707655.1). Classification (NCBI taxonomy): domain Eukaryota; kingdom Viridiplantae; phylum Streptophyta; class Magnoliopsida; order Poales; family Poaceae; genus Elymus; species Elymus sibiricus. Next base: position 333,011,040 of record CM077663.1, on the reverse strand, counting down.
TGGGTGCATGACCATAAAAGATAGGGATTTCTATTCTTGTGCCCTTGGTTCCTTAGTTGTACTCATTCATCCCCACGCTCTTAACTTTTGCTCACTTTTCCCCATTCCTTAGTCCAAAACCCTCAGAAATGGTCACACGGGGGATGCCGTCGGGTCAATGGTTTGACCATTAACTCTGGCGTGTGGGGCCGCGCTGGACTGTGTCGCCCGTTGGACCTGCCAAGTGGGGTCGTGTTGGAGTGTGTTGCCCTCCTTTGACCATTCTGACGTGTCGGGCCACGCTGGACTGTGTCGCCCGTTGGACCTGCCAAGTGGGGCCGCGTTGGACGGTGGCGCTGGTTGGACCGTTGGGCCGTGGTTTCGTTTGGGCCGTTGCATTAAACGCCCGCGTGCATGCGCTGATGCACGCCGCGACGATAAGCCTGCTATGCATGCGCGACATGATCCAGCCAGCCTGTCTGCATGCGCCGATGCACGCTACCACGGACACAGCCTTCCTGTGAGCCGCCACGGATGCAACGTCTGTCGCTGCTGCCGGTTCATCCCTTCTCGCACGCGCCTCCTCGATCGATTCACAGTTCACAGTTCACACCGTCTCAGCATCAATTCAGCATGGCAATTAAAGTCTAGGGCATACCGATCGACGTGCGGCATTTGAACGTAGCAAACATGTGGCCGATGCCCTTATTTAAACTGCCCACCCCTCCACCTATTCTCCACACATCCATTTGCGCCGCTCCCCTTCTCTTCTTCACCCTAATCTAGAGCACTCTCCAAGCTAGGTGAAGATGCAGTACTATGGCCCCACCTTCCAGACGCCACCAGTTAGGCCGGAGGCATGGTACCCCGCCGACGTCGTCGTCGAGAAGACGCTTCGCGTGTGGACGATCTCACGCTGGAGGACTGGCTGGGATTTGGCCCAGTGGTTCCTCCGTGCGGGCTTTGCCCACCTCCCGGCAAGCTTGCCGGTCATGTTCCGACTGGAGGAACTGCGTCCAAACTCCAGCTCTCCGCCGTCAGGGCTCATCGCCACCTTCAACAACAGGTTCGATGCGTTCCACCTGCTCGGGAAGGTGTTTTGGTGTGGGTGCGAGCTCATCGCATTCACAACCTACAACATCTTCACGGATGTGGATATGATCTTCTCCAACCGCAACGTCATCCACAACCTCCCCTACCTCCTCGGCGAGAACGGCAGGGAGGCGGAGGAGTGAAGAGGAGGCGCGGAGCAGTGAAGAGGAGGCGTGGAGAAGCTTGTCTTGCCCTAGGGTGTTAGACCCTAGGGCTTTATTTCTATGTTATTTTATGTATGTCGTGTTATATAATGTTTATGTAAGAACTATCTATCCATGTTATGCTTGCTACCCTAAATGAAGAACTATCTATCTATGTTATGCTTGTTAGTTTTCTTTGTTATTTTGTAGCCCATTCGGATATAAAACTTGTTCCCTCACCGTATCAAAACATCAAGCAGAGGAGTCCTCTTCTTCAAAAATGATAAAACCTCAAAACATCACCGTATCAACGCCTAAAACCTTTTGGCACGCGCGGCTAATGGGCTAGTTGAAGTGTAAAAAATGATAAAAATGAGCCATGTCGATGTTGAAAAGAAGAATAAAAAAAGCTAAATTTTTTGAACTGTCGCCGGCGGTCTAGGTTTGTAGATCCTACCGGGGGTGGAGGGGACAACTGCAGGCTGGGCTTTGGAAGGGTGGAAGCTACTCCCTCTGTCCAGTCGTTTGCATACAACCTGTGCATGCGAACGGCAACCGGTAGTGCATTGTCCCAAAATAGTTCATTAAGTGCGCGTAAAACACATGCTAATTAATGTTTTCAGTCCAATCCATACCATACACGCCTAGGCTATGCACTTGGACGGAGTATTGTCCATGGTTTCCACTCAAAGAAGAACGACAACCCGAACATGGGTGGCTGACTACCGGGGCCCGCCGCGTGTGCGCATTTACTTCGGGCCGTGGGTGTAGTTGGAAGGCCGCCACGCGTCCCTGAGGCGGACGAGGAGAAAGCGCGTGCACGCACGAATCAAATCAATAAGCCAAAAAAAAACAGAGCCAGCGCGTGCACTATTTTGTAGCCCTCTTTTTTCTTTGGGCCTTCGACATCCAACGCCATGCGACGACCCAACCAGAGCTGGAGACAGTGACATAGTTTTAGCAACCCAGAGAGCACATGATCCACAAATTAAGCTTACACCACACTAATAACATCTCTAACGACTGATGACCAGCAAGTAAGCAAATCCTAGGGCAACTATACAAAATAAAATCCTAAAGCTATCAGATTCCCCTGCTTGTTCAATTGAATCATCTGCCTCAAGTTCTTGTTCATCTTCTTTAATTCTCCCTTCAGATCCGCATCCCCAACTGTCGGAGCAGCACTTTCAAAGACCAAATTCTGCACGGCTGACGGCAGATTGAGCTCCCGGGTTGCGGCCCCATTGAATTGAATCAAGCCCTCCCCTTGAAGCAATACAACGTAGTCACCCAGCCATTCAAAATTTGTGCACTTCCTCACGATCTGAAATGAAATCACGAGCCCTAAATCCCAGATCCAACGAAAAAGAATTAAAAGCAAAGAGGAAAATCATGAGATCTAACCTGCCCCTCTCGCTTGCTCTCGTATTTCATGAACTCGCGCCCAAAGTTGCCGTTCCTATCCTCCTTCGAAGTCAACCATTTCAGTGGCGCGGTGCGTGGTGCTACTTCTTGAGCTTGCGTTGTTTTTTCCCTTGAAGAGGAAAGGGTGATGCAGCAAAGTAGAGATAAGTATTTCCCTCAGTTTTGAGAACCAAGGTATCAATCCAGTAGGAGGTACAAGCAAGGCCCCAATCTATGCACCTGCACACACGGTCACTTGCAAGGATGAGATCTGATAGAGATAGATATAAAAGATTACTAAAAGTAAAACTAAATAAAAGTAAATAAAATTGCAGCAAGGTATTTTTGGTATTTTTGGTTTATAGATCTAAAAATATATAATGGAAAATAGACCCGGGGGTCATAGGTTTCACTAGAGGCTTCTCTCTTGAAGGAAAATAATACGGTGGGTGAACAAATTACTGTCGAGCAATTGATAGAAAAGCGCAAAGTTATGACGATATCCAAGGCAATGATTATGCATATAGGCATCACGTCTGTGTCAAGTATACCGAAACGATTCTGCATCTACTACTATTACTCCACACATCGACTGACTCCTGCCTGCATCTAGAGTATTAAGTTCATAAAGAACAGAGTAACGCCTTAAGTAAGATGACATGATGTAGAGGGATAAACTCAAGCAATATGACGAAAACCCCACCTTTTTATCCTTGATGGCAACAATACAAATACGTGCCTCGCTACCCCTACTTTGTCACTGGGTGAGGACACGGCAAGATTGAACCCAAAACTAAGCACCTCTCCCATTGCAAGAACTACTGATCTAATTGGCCAAACCAAACCAATAACTCGAAGAGAAATACAAAGATATGAAATCATGCATATAAGAATTCAGAGAAGATTCAAATAATATTCATAGATAATCTGATCAGAAATCCACAATTCATCGGATCTCGACAAACACACCGCAAAAGAAGATTACATCGGATAGATCTCCAAGAACATCGAGGAGAACATGGTATTGAGGATCGGAGAGAGAGAAAAAGCCATCTAGCTACTAGCTATGGACCCGTAGGTCTAAGGTAGACTACTCACGCTTCATCAGAGGAGCAATGGAGTTGATGTAGAAGCCCTCCGTGATCGAATCCCCCTCCGGCAGATTACCGGAAAAGGCCCCAAGATGGGATCTCACGGGAACAGAAGGTTGCGGCGGTGGAAAGTATTTTTTTGGCTCTCTCTGATGGTTTGGGAATATATGGGAATATATAGGCGAAGAGTTAGGGTTAGAAGGCCTGCAGGGGACCCACAAGCCAGCCCCCCTAGGGCGTCGCAACGTAACTGGGTGACTATAAAGATGCTCTACAGGTATCTCCGAGGGTGTCTGTTGAGCTGGCATGGATCAAGACTGGGATTTGTTATTCCGTGTGACGGAGAGGTATCTCAGGGCCCAATCGGTAATACAACATCACAACAAGCCTTGCAAACAATGTGACTAAAGTGTTAGCCATGGGATCTTGTTTTACGGAACGAGTAAAGAGACTTCATCACAACAAGCCTTGGCGGCTTGTCGTCTGCTGCCAGGTCTCCTGCCCTCCTCTCCAGGTCTAGTAGATGTCTTCTGGTCCAAGAAAAATCATCGTGAAAGTTTTATTCCGTTTGGACTCCGTTGGATATTCCTTTTCTGTAAAACTCAAAAACAGGGAAAAACAGAAACTGGCACTGGGCTCTAGGTTAATAGGTTAGTCCCAAAAATAATATAAAATAGCATATTAATGCGTATAAAACATCCAAAACAGATAATATAATAGCATGGAACAATCAAAAATTATAGATACGTTGGAGACGTATCAAGCATCCCCAAGCTTAATTCCTGCTCGTCCTCGAGTAGGTAAATGATAAAAACAGAATTTTTGATGTGGAATGCTACCTAACATATTTATCCATGTAATTTTCTTTATTGTGGCATGAATATTCAGATCCATATGATTCAAAACAAAAGTTTAATGTTGACATAAAAACAAGAATACTTCAAGCATACTAATAAAGCAATCGTGTCTTCTCAAAATAACATGGCCAAAGAAAGTTATCCCTACAAAATCATATAGTCTGGCTATGCTCCATCTTCATCACACAAAGGATTAAATCATGCAAAACCCCGGTTTTAGCCAAGCAATTGTTTCATACTTTAGTATTTTCAAACTTTTTCAACTCTCACGCAATACATGAGCGTGAGCCATGGACATAGCACTATAGGTGGAATAGAATATGGTGGTTGTGGAGAAGACAAAAGAAGGAGATAGTCTGACACCAACTAGGCGTATCAACGGGCTATGGAGATGCCCATCAATTGATATCAATGTGAGTGAGTAGGGATTTCCATGCAACGGATGCACTAGAGCTATAAGTGTATGAAAGCTCAAAAAAGAAACTAAGTGGGTGTGCATCCAACTCGCTTGCTCACAAAGACCTAGGGCAATTTGAGGAAGCCCATAATTGGAATATACAAGCCAAGTTCTATAATGAAAAATTCCCACCAGTATATGAAAGTGTCAATATAGGAGACTCTCTATCATGAAGATCATGGTGCTACTTTGAAGCACAAGTGTGGAAAAAGGATAGTAGCATTCCCCCTTCTCTCTTTTCTCATTTTTTTATTTTCTCTTTTTTTTTCTTTTGGTGGGCTTCTTTGGCCTCTTTTTTTGGGCTTCTCTGGCCTCTTTTATTTTTCATAAAGTCTGGAGACTCATCCCGACTTGTGGGGGAATCATAGTTTCCATCATCCTTTCCTCACATGGGACAATGCTCTATAATGATGATCATCACACTTTTATTTACTTACAACTCAAAATTTACAACTCGATACTAGAACAAGATATGACTCTATATGAATGCCTCCGGCGGTGTACCGGGATATGCAATGATCTAGCGTAGCAATGACATCATCATGCTAGCTATCTTACGATCATCCTAAGCAATATGAATAAACGGAACGGTGGAAGTTGCATGGCAATATATCTCGGAATGGCTATGGAAATGCCATAATAGGTAGGTATGCTGGCTGTTTTGAGGAAGGTATATGGTGGCTGTTTTGAGGAAGGTGGGTTTAATGCACCGGCGAAAGTTGCGCGGTACTAGAGAGGCTAGCAAAGGTGGAAGGGTGTGATAACCCACAAGTACAGGGGATCGCAACAGTTTTCGAGGGTAGAGTATTCAACCCAAATTTATTGATTCGACACAAAGGGAGCCAAATAATATTCTCGAGTATTAGCAGCTGAGTTGTCAATTCAACCACACCTGAAAGACTTAATATCTGCAGCAAAGTATTTAGTAGCAAAGTAGTATGTAAGTAACGGTAACGATGGCAAAAGTAACAGTAATGGTTTTGTAGCAATCGTAACAGTGGCAACGGAAAAGTAACTTAGCAAAGATCAATATATGAAAAGCTCGTAGGCAACGGATCAGTGATGGAGAATTATGTCGGATGGCATTCATCATGCACCGGTTATAACATAGGGTGACACAGAGCTAGCTCCAATTCATCAATATAATGTAGGCATGTATTCCATATATAGTCATACGTGCTTATGGAAAAGAACTTGCATGACATCTTTTGTCCTACCCTCCCGTGGCAGCGGGGTCCTAATGGAAACTAAGGGATATTAAGGCCTCCTTTTAATAGAGAACCGGACCAAAGCATTAGCACTTAGTGAATACATGAACTCCTCAAACTACGGTAATCACCGGAAAGAATCCCAGTTATCGTCACCCTGGGGGATGCGGATCATAACTCGTAATAGGTGTCTACAACTTGCAAGATAGGATCAAGAACACATATATATATTCATGAAAACATAATAGGTTCAGATCTGAAATCATGGCACTCGGGCCCTAGTGACAAGCATTAAGCATAGCAAAGTCATAGCAACATCAATCTCAGAACATAGTGGACACTAGGGATCAAACCCTAACAAAACTAACTCGATTACATGGTAAATCTCATCCAACCCATCACCGTCCAGCAAGCCTACGATGGAATTACTCATGAACGGCGGAGAGCATCATGAAATTGGTGATGAAGGATGGTTGGTGATGACGACGGCGTCAATTTCCCCTCTCCGGAGCCCAAAACGGACCCCAGATCTGCCCTCCCGAGGAAGAACAGGAGGTGGCGGCGGCTCCGTATCATGAAATGCGATGAACTCTTCTCTCTGATTTTTTTCTCCCCGAATAGGGTTATATGGAGTTGGAGTTGAGGTCGGAGGAGTTGCAGGGGGCCCACAAGCCACTTGGGCGCGCCCTAGGGGGGGGGGGGCGCCCCCTGGCTTGTGGCCAATGGGTGGACCCCCTCTGGTTGATTCTTTTGCCAGTATTTTTTATTAATTCCAAAAATATTCTCCGTAAATTTTCAGGTCAATTCGAGAACTTTTATTTTGCACAAAAATAACACCAAGGCAATTCTGCTGAAAACAGCGTCAGTCCGGGTTAGTTCCATTCAAATCATGCAAATTAGAGTCCAAAACAAGGGCAAAAGAGTTTGGAAAAGTAGATACGATGGAGACGTATCAACTCCCCCAAGCTTAACCCATTGCTTGTCCTCAAGCAATTCAGTTGACAAACTGAAAGTGACAAAGAAAAACTTTTACAAACTCTGTTTGATCTTGTTGTTGCAAATATGTCTAACTGATGTTCAGATTTTCAGCAAAGATTATAGACTAACCACATTCACAATAACATTTAGGTCTCACATTTACTCATATCAATGGCATAATCAACTAGCGAGCAATAATAATAAATCTCGGATGACAACAATTTTATCAAAACAATCATGATACAATATGATATAATGGTATCTTGCTAGCCCTTTCTGAGACCGCAAAACATAAATGCAGAGCACCTCTGAAGAATAAGGGCTGACTGGAAATTTTAATTCATGGTAAAAGAGATCCAGTCACAGTCATACTCAATATCAATTAATAACAAAGCATACAAATGATGGTGATGCTCTCTAACTGGTGCTTTTTATAAGAGGAGGATGACTCAACAGTAAAGTAAAATAGATAGGCCGTTCGCAGAGGGAAGCATTGATTTGCAGAGGTGCCAGAGCTCGAGCTTTTAAAACAGGGATGAATAATAATTTTGAGCGGTATGCTTTCATTGTCAACATAACAACCAAGAGATTTCACCATCTTCCATGCTAGATACATTATAGGCGGTTCCCAAACAGAATGATAAAGTTTTTTACTCCCCCTCCACCAATCAAACACACTCCACGGCTGGCCGAATCCACGGGTACCGTCCATACAAACAACAATCCTGGGGGAGTTTTGTTTCATTATATTTTGATTTGAATTTTGAGCATGGGACTGGGCATCCCGAATACCAGCCACTTTCTCGTGAATGATAGTGAATCAACACATATCGTGAGAATAACCCACCTAGCATGGAAGATACTGACCGCCCCCAGTCGCTACATGAGCGATTCGGGCATACAAAACAAAATATTATTTGAAGGTTTAGAGTTTGGCACATGCAAATTTACTTGGAACAGCAGGTAAATACCGCATATAGGTAGGTATGGTGGACTCATATGGAACAACCTTGGGTTTATACAAGTGGATGCACAAGCAGTATTCCCGCTTAGTACAGGTGAAGGCTAGCAAGAGACTGGGAAGCGACCAACTAGAGAGCGACAACAGTCATAAACATGCATTGAGATTAACCAACATTGAATGCAAGCATGAGTAGGTATAAATCACCATGAACATAAATATCGTGGAGGCTATGTTGATTTTGTTTCAACTACATGCGTGAACATGTGCCAAGTCAAGCCACTTGAATCATTCAGAGGAGGATACCATTCTATCATACTACATCACAACCATTTTAAAATGCATGTTGGCACTCAAGACAAACCATTATACACTCTTAGCTAATTAAGCATGGCATGAGTAACTATAATCTCTAATTGTCATTGCAAACATGTTTCATCCATAATGAGCTGAATCCAGAACGATGAGCTAATCATATTTACAAAAACAAAATAGGTCGAGTTCGTACCAGCTTTTCTCCATCTCAATCACTTCATCATATATCGTCATTATTGCCTTTCACTTGCACGACCGAACGGTGTGAATAATAATAAGAGTGCACGTGCATTGGACTAAGCTGGAATCTGCAAACAATAACTCAAAGGAGAAGGCAAGGTAATATGGGCTCTCTGATAGATAAACAATAATGCATATGAGAGCCACTCAACATTTTCATTGTGGTCTTCCCCTTACGACCCAAAGAAAGAAATTTCAAAACAAGAACGAGAAAAACTATTTACACGGGAAAGCTCCCAACAAGCAAAAGAAGAACGAGAAATCTTTTTGGGTTTTCTTTTAATGCTACAACTAAACAGACTAGAAGGTAAAGCTAGAACATTTTTTTTCTCAAGGTTAATTAATCACACAAGAAGAAAGCGGAAAGAAGAAATAAACTACCATGGATGATACAATGAAAAAGTATAAGCACCGACTACTAAGATGAGTGTGTGAACATGAATGTAATGTCGGTGAGAAATACGTACTCCCCCCTGCTTAGGCTTTTGGCCTAAGTTGGTCTAGGGCCATGGCTGGCCCGGATAATATCCAAAGTCATAGTTGGGGTTGTACTGGGCTGCGGCGGCTACCGCCTGAACGGCTGCATCGCGGAGGCGAGCGGCTTCCGCCTCTCTCTCGTACTCGTTTGCCTCCTCTCTGGTTATAAAGTGTCTCCGTTTTTCCTGAAAGTTAAAGAAGGCAGGAGCAGGAAGGGTAATATGGACAGCACGCTGTCTATCAAAAATTAGTCGGTACAGGAAGGACTGTTTGTTCCTCTCAAGAAACTGGTAGCGCACCATAGCCTCATAATCAAGAAAAGCAGGTGGTAACTCAATGTCATTCCCCCTTATGGGTACGCCAAGATAATTAGCTACACGAGTGGCATAAATCCCGCCAAAGAAATCTCCTTCCTTAGCATTTTTATGTAGCCTCCTAGCAATAATAGCCCCCAAGTTATATCGTCTATCACCCATTACCGCACTCTTAAGAATACTAAGATCAGGTACACAAAGGTGGCTATGATCATGTTTACCGTTAATACATCTACCTATGAAGAGAGCAAAATAATGTATAGCAGGAAAGTGAATGCTCCCCAAGGTAGCCTATGTAATGTTTCTAGTTTCTCCCACAGTGATGCTAGCAAGAAAATCATTATATTCAGTTTTGTGAGGATCACTATGGCCGCCCCATTGTGGAATTTTGCATGCACGGTTAAAATCTTCTAGGCCCATAGTATAAGATTCATCATAAAGATTTAATAGAATAGAATGCGTATTACGCCTGGATGAAAATTCAAACCTTCGCACGAAAGAATCAGTGAGTTGATAATATTGCTTGCATTGGTCTGAAACGAAATCTTCAAGGCCAGCATTTCGTGTGTACGCGTAAAATTCTTCCTTGAAACCGGCATGAACCATGAATTGATCCGACGGCCATTCACAAGGCCGCATTTGAGCTTCCCTCGGTGGTTCAAAGTCGGGCTCACGTATCGCGAGTCTCGGGGCCTTCTTGCTCGAGGAACCCCCTTGGTATATTCTCCTCAACATCTTTCTTTCTCTGAAAAATTTCTGAAATTTTTAGTGACTCAAAACAAAGGTGAACAAAACTCAACAGAACTTATAGCAACTACTTCCACAAGTGCCTAGAGGCTATATCATGCATCAAAACTACTTGGGACCATACAAATTTGACATGCAAGCTCAAGAACAAGGTCACCATAGCAGCAAAAATTTGCAATATATAAAGCACTAAAACAAAAACTAATTGGACCATTAGAGGAGTCACATACCGAAGATCAGTCCCCGAAAACAGTTTTCCAAATGGAGCTTTGCACAAGGAGATCGAAAATGGTAGCAAAATGAGCTAGAACACAGGCTTGAGCAATGGTGGGATTTTTTCTGGAGGAAGACGAAGTGGATGGGTGCTGGAATAAGTGAGGGGGCCTACGTGGGACCCACAAGCCAGGGGGCGCGCCCAGGGGGTGGGCGCGCCCTGTGGGCTTGTGGCCCACTGGTGCAGCCCCCCTGATATGTTCTCAGTGCCAGGAATTCTTAAATATTCCAGAAAAAATCATACTACATTTTCAGAGCATTTGGAGAACTTTTATTTTCAGGTCATTTTTTATTGCACGGATAATTCAGAAAACAGAAAAAATAATAGCATTTTTACTCTATTAAATCTAAATAACAGAAAGTAAAAGTTGGGTACAGAAGGTTGTGCCTCCTAAATTCATTCATCTCATGCTCATCAAAAAGAATCCATCAATAAGGTTGATCAAGTCTTATTGACAAACCTTTTTCGAATGACACGGAACCGGAGAATTTTTGAATAACACCAGGTTACCTCAACGGGGATATGCATGTCCCCAACAATAAGTATATTATATTTCTTTTTGGCAGTAGGGAGAGGGAATTCAAAATCTCCAATAATAATCGTTGAAAATTTTCCAATGAAATTGATACTATGACCTTGAGGTTGTTTCTTCGGAAAGTGTACCGTATGCTCATTACCATTAACATGAAAAGTGACATTGCCCTTGTTGCAATCAATAACAGCCCCTGTAGTATTCAAAAAATGTCTACCAAGGATGATCGACATACTGTCGTCCTCGGGAATATCAAGAATAACAAAATCCGTTAGGATAGTAAGATTTGCAACTACGACAGGCACATCCTCACAAATACCGATGGGTAAAGCAGTTGATTTATCAGCCATTTGCAAAGAGATTTCAATAGGTGTCAACTTATTCAAATCTAGTCTACGATACAAAGAGAAAGGCATAACAGTAACACCAGCTCCAAGGTCACATAAAGCAGTTTTAACATAATTTCTTTTAATAGAGCATGGTATAGTAGGTACTCCGGGATCTCCTAGTTTCTTTGGTATTCCACCCTTAAAGGTATAATTAGCAAGCATGGTGGAAATCTCAGCTTTCGGGAGCTTTCTTTTATTTGTCACAATATCTTTCATATACTTAGCATAAGGAGACATTTTCAGAATATCAGTCAAGCGCATACGCAAAAAGACAGGTCTAAGCAATTCAACAAAACGCTCAAAGTCCTCATCATCCTTTTTCTTGGATGGTTTAGGAGGAAAGGGCATGGGTTTCTGAACCCATGGTTCTCTTTCTTTACCATGCTTCCTAGCAACAAAGTCTCTTTTGTCATATCTTTTATTCTTAGGTTATGGGTTATCAAGATCAACAGCAGGTTCAATCTCCACATAATTATCATTACTAGGTTGAGCATCAACATGAACATCATCATTAATATTATCACTAGGCTCATGTTCATTACCAGATTGTGTCTCAGCATCAGAAATAGAAATATCATTTGGGTTTTCAGGTGTATCTATAACAGGTTCACTAGCAGCATGCAAAGTCCTATCATCATTCTTTTTCCTTTTATTACTGGGACGACTAGGTGCATTAGTATTAATTCTCTGAGAATCTTGCTCAATTCTCTTAGGATGGCCCTCAGGATACAAAGGTTCCTGAGTCATTTTACCACCTCTAGTCACAACTCTGACAGAATGATCACTGTTCTTACCATTCATCTCATTAAGCAAATCATTTTGTGCCTTAAGTACTTGTTCTACTTGAGTAGTTACCATGGAAGCATGTTTACTAATAAGCTTAAGATCATTAATAGTTCTACTCATATAATCACCTAAGCGATCAAGCATGTAAGCATTATGTTTCAATTGTCTACTAACATAAGCATTGAAATTTTCTTGCTTAACAATAAAGTTATCAAACTCATCCATGCATTGGCTAGCAGACTTATTATCAAATCTACGAAGAGAATTTACCTCTACTACCTGTGTCGGGTTATCAAGACCATGTATTTCTTCAATAGGTGGTAGATTCTTAACATCTTCAGCTTTAATACCTTTTTCTTTCATAGATTTCTTTGCCTCTTGCATATCTTCAGGACTGAGAAATAGAATACCTCTTTTCTTCGGAGTGGGCTTTGGAGGTGGTTCGCGGATGGTCCAATCATTATCATTGCTCAATATATTATTCAATAGTAGTTCCGCTTGTTCAACAGTTCGTTCCCTGAAAACACAACCAACACAACTATCTAGGTGGTCCCTAGAAGCATCGGTTAGTCCATTATAAAAGATATCAAGTATTTCGTTTTTCTTAAGAGGATGATCAGGCAAAGCATTAAGTAATTGGAGAAGCCTCCCCCAAGCTTGTGGGAGATTCTCTTCTTCAATTTGCACAAAGTTAAATATTTCCTGCAAGGCAGCTTGTTTCTTATGGGCAGGAAAATATTTTTCAGAGAAGTAATATATCATATCCTGGGGACTACGCACACAACAAGGAGCAAGAGAATTAAACCATATCTTAGCATCACCCTTTAATGAGAAAGGAAACAACTTAAGAATATAGTAATAACGAATTTTTTCCTCATGAGTAAATAGGGTGTCTATATCATTCAATTTAGTAAGATGTGCCACAACAGTTTCAGATTCATAACCGTGGAAAGGATTAGATTCAACCAAAGTAATTAACTCAGGATCGACAGAGAATTCATAATCCTTATCAGTAACAAAGATAGGTGAAGTAGCAAACTTAGGATCATATTGCATTCTAGCATTCAAAGATTTTTCCTTCCACTTGCATAGCAATTTCTTAAGATCATCTCTATCCTTACAAGCAAGAAAGTCCCTAGCTACCTCTCCCTCCATAACATAACCCTTAGGTATATTAGGCAATTCATATCTAGGAGAGCTAGGTCTAACAGGTGTCTCATAGTGTTCAGTTTTAATAATTTCATCAGTTTCAGAAATATCATCAGTTTCAGCATTGACTCTAGCAATTTGTTCATCAATAAATTCACCCAGTGGCATAGTATTATCAAGCAAAGTATCATCATAAGCATCATGCATAGCAGAAGTGGCATCATCAATTACTTGCGACATATCAGAATCAATAGCAGGTGGTGGTGTCGCAAATTTACTCATAACAGAAGGTGAATCAAGTGCAGAGCTAGATGGCAGTTCCTTACCTCCCCTCGTAGTAGAGGGATAGATCTTGGTTTTTGGGTCCTTCAGATTCTTCATAGTGATTAACAGATATAAATCCCAAGTGACTCAGAGAATAGAGCTATGCTCCCCGGCAACGGCGCCAGAAAAGGGTCTTGATAACCCACAATTATAGGGGATCGCAACAGTTTTCGAGGGTAGAGTATTCAACCCAAATTTATTGATTCAACACAAAGGGAGCCAAAGAATATTCTCGAGTATTAGCAGCTAAGTTGTCAATTCAACGACACCTGAAAGACTTAATATCTGCAGCAAAGTATTTAGTAGCAAAGTAGTATGGAAGTAACGGTAATGATGGCTAAAGTAATAGTAACGGTTTTGTAGCAATCGTAACAGTGGCAACGGAAAAGTAACTTAGTAAAGATCAATATATGAAAAGCTCGTAGGCAACGGATCAGTGATGGATAATTATGTCGGATGGCATTCATCATGCAACGGTTATAACATAGGGTGACACAGAGCTAGCTCCAATTCATTAATATAATGTAGGCATGTATTCCATATATAGTCATACGTGCTTATGGAAAAGAACTTGCATGACATCTTTTGTCCTACCCTCCTGTGGCAGCGGGGTCCTAATGGAAACTAAGGGATATTAAGGCCTCCTTTTAATAGAGAACCGGACCAAAGCATTAGCACTTAGTTAATACATGAACTCCTCAAACTACGGTAATCACCGGAAAGAATCCCAGTTATCGTCACCCTGGGGATGCGGATCATAACTCGTAATAGGTGTCTACAACTTGCAAGATAGGATCAAGAACACATATATATTCATGAAAACATAATAGGTTCAGATCTGAAATCATGGCACTCGGGCCCTAGTGACAAGCATTAAGCATAGCAAAGTCATAGCAACATCAATCTTAGAACATAGTGGACACTAGGGATCAAACCCTAACAAAACTAACTCGATTACATGGTAAATCTCATCCAACCCATCACCGTCCAGCAAGCCTACGATGGAATTACTCACGAACGGCGGAGAGCATCATGAAATTGGTGATGAAGGATGGTTGGTGATGACGACGGCGTCGATTTCTCCTCTCCGGAGCCCAAAACGGACCCCAGATCTGCCCCCCCGAGGAAGAACAGGAGGTGGCGGCGGCTCCGTATCGTGAAACGCGATGAACTCTTCTCTCTGATTTTTTCTCCCCGAATAGGGTTATATGGAGTTGGAGTTGAGGTTGGAGGAGTTGCAGGAGGCCCACAAGCCACCTGGGCGCGCCCTAGGGGGGGCGCCCACCTGGCTTGTGGCCAATGGGTGGACCCCCTCTGGTTGATTCTTTCGCCAGTATTTTTTTATTAATTCCAAAAATATTCTCCGTAAATGTTCAGGTCAATCCGAGAACTTTTATTTCTGCACAAAAATAACACCAAGGCAATTCTGCTGAAAACAGCGTCAGTCCGGGTTAGTTCCATTCAAATCATGCAAATTAGAGTCCAAAACAAGGGCAAAAGAGTTTGGAAAAGTAGATACGATGGAGACGTATCAGGGTGAGAGTGCGTATAATCCATGGACTCAACATTAGTCATAAAGAACTCACATACTTATTGCAAAAGTCTATTAGTCATCAAAACAAAGTACTACACGCATGCTTCTAGGGGAAGGGTTGGTAGGAGTTAACCATCGCGTGATCCCGACCTCCACACAAAGGAAGGCAATCAATAAATAAATCATGCTCCGACTTCGTCACATAACGGTTCACCATACGTGCATGCTACAAGAATCACATACTTTAACACAAGTATTTCTACCAATCCACAATTACTCACTAGCATGTCTCTAATATTACAATCTTTATATCTCAAAACAATCATAAGGAATCAAACTTCTGATAGTATTCAATGCACTTTTATATGAAAGTTTTTATTATATCTCTCTTGGATGCCCATCATATTAGGACTAAATTCATAACCTAAACAAATTACCATGCTGTTTAGAGACTCTCAAAAAATAAGTGAAGCAATAGAGTTCAACAATTTCTATAAAATAAAGCCACCGCCATGCTCTAAAAAGATATAAGTGAAGCACTAGAGCATATTGCCTAGCTCAAAAGATATAAGTGAAGCACATAGAGTATTCTAATAAATTCACGATTCATGCGTGTCCCTCTCAAAAAGTGTGTACAGAAAGGATAATTGTGGCAAACTAAAAATCAAAGACTCATATCATACAAGATGCTCCAAGCAAAACACATATCATGTGGTGAATAAAAATATAGCCTCAAGTAAATTTACCGATGGATTGAAGACGAAAGAGGGGATGCCTTCCGGGGCATCCCCAAGCTTAGGCTCTTGGTTGTCCTTGAATATTACCTTGTGTTGCCTTGGGAATCCCCAATCTTAGGCTCTTTCCACTCCTTATTCCATAGTCCATCAAATCTTTACCCAAAACTTGAAAACTTCACAACACAAAACTGAACAGAAAACTCGTGAGATCCGTTAGTATAAAAAAATAAAATCACCACTTAAGGTGCTGTTGTGAACTCATTATTTATTTATATTGGTGTAATATCTACTGTATTCCAACTTCTCCATGGTTCATACCCCCCGATACTACCCATAGATTCATCAAAATAAGCAAACAACACAAAGAAAACAGAATCTGTCTAAAACAGAACAGTCTGTAGCAATCTGTAAACTTCGAATACTTATGTAACTTTAAAAATTCTGAAACATTAGGACAATCTGGGAAATTTGTATATAAATCTTGTGTAAAAAATTCAGATCCAATTGACGCTTATGTGAATTTATAAAATTCCTGGACTGGGCGTCAAAGTTTCTGTTTTTCAGCAAGATCAAATCAACTATCACCGTAGACCATCCCAAATGTCTTACTTGGCACAAACACTAATTAAAACACTAAAAAACAATTACTACAGAGGTAATAATGTGTAATTTATTCAAGAACATAAACAAAACATAAAACATAAAAATAAAATTGGGTTGCCTCCCAACAAGCGCTATTGTTTAACGCCCCTAGCTAGGCATAACGCAATAGATCTAGGTATTATCATCTTTAGTATGCAATCCATTCTCAACCATATCTTCCAAAACCCTTTTTAGCAAATCCTTGATTTCTTTTATTTCCTTTCTAATAGGAGAACTTAGTTCATGAAAAGGACTTTGATTAGTAACTTTGACATTCATAAACTCATAATCTGGATCATCACCATAAATATCATCATATAAAACGCGTATCTCATTTTTAATGGGTTCCCTGATTCTTTCTTCTAACCAATCATCATTGAATCCTACATAAATTCCCCTAGTGATCCAATCAAATTCATCATAGGTTTCAAGGTAAATAGTTTGGGTAATTTCTGAATAGGGAACTCTTCTTCTAAGATTATCACGGTAAGATTGATAATCCCTAGACTCAAAGCTAAGCAAGGTTTCTTTATCGTGTGGGATTTCTTCAATCGGAGGGTGTTCAATATCCTTTTTATAGAAACCAAAAATTTCCCTAGCTTCTTGTATGATAAAATCAAATTCACGCATAAGGATGATAGTGGCAATCTTTTTAGCCTTAGGATGATTAATTTTGGGAAGTTCATAGAACACCTTTTGCAAAGCGGGATGAACGTGTACAATTTTTCTTTCCAAATTTTCAACGAGCATGACAATAGCATCTACATAACAATTTGTGCTAAGAAGAATAGATCTCTTATTCATAGGCATTACTCCCGTACAATCAAAAAACTCTTGAATAACACTCTTCCCAATAATATTACCGTCTCCCACTTGAAAAGTTTTAGCTTTATAATTAGGAGGAGGTTCAGTCTCATGATCTAGAGAGCAAGATCCAAATTTTCCTCAAGATTTGTACTAGCAATACCCTCAAAATTTTCAATGATAACCTTCCCAGATTCAGACATGGTGGCAACGAATCGATCTAGCACACAAGCAAACGAAAAGCAAACGAGAAGACAAACGAAAGAAGGGCGAATAAAAAGGCAAATCTTTTTGGTTTTTTCTGAAAATCATTTTAGAAGTGGGGGAGAGGAAAACGAGAGGCAAATGGCAAATAATGTAAATGCAAGAGATGAGTTTATGATGGGTACTTGGTAGGCTTGATGTAGACCTCTCCGGCAACCATGCCAGAAATTGGCAAGTTGACGGGAGAGTTCTTGTCTTGACTTGCTATGTATCCTCCCCGGCAACGGCGCCATAAATTGGCAAGTTGACGGGAGAGTTCTTGTCTTGACTTGCTATGTATCCTCCCCGGCAACGGCGCCAGAAATTCTTCCTGCTACTTCTTGAGCTTGCATTGGTTTTTCCCTTGAAGAGGAAAGGGTGATGCAGCAAAGTAGAGATAAGTATTTCCCTTAGTTTTGAGAACCAAGGTATCAATCCAGTAGGAGGTACAAGCAAGGCCCCAATCTATGCACCTGCACAAACAATCAAACACTTGCACCCAACGCTATAAAGGGGTTGTCAATCCCTTCACGGTCACTTGCAAGGATGAGATCTGATAGAGATAGATATAAAAGATTACTAAAAGTAAAACTAAATAAAATTGCAGCAAGATATTTTTGGTATTTTTGGTTTATAGATCTGGAAATATATAATGGAAAATAGACCCGGGGGCCATAGGTTTCACTAGAGGCTTCTCTCTTGAAGGAAAATAATACGGTGGGTGAACAGATTACTGTCGAGCAATTGATAGAAAAGCGCAAAGTTATGACGATATCCAAGGCAATGATTATGCATATAGGCATCACGTCCGTGTCAAGTAGACCGAAACGATTTTGCATCTACTACTATTCCTCCACACATCGACCGACTCCTGCCTGCATCTAGAGTATTAAGTTCATAAAGAACAGAGTAACGCCTTAAGTAAGATGACATGATGTAGAGGGATAAACTCAAGCAATATGATGAAAACCCCACCTTTATCCTTGATGGCAACAATACAAATACATGCCTCGCTACCCCTACTTTGTCACTGGGTGAGGACACCGCAAGATTGAACCCAAAACTAAGCACCTCTCCCATTGCAAGAACTACCGATCTTGTTGGCCAAACCAAACCAATAACTCGAAGAGAAATACAAAGATATGAAATCATGCATATAAGAATTCAGAGAATATTCAAATAATATTCATAGATAATCTGATCATAAATCCACAATTCATCGGATCTCGACAAACACACCGCAAAAGAAGATTACATCGGATAGATCTCCAAGAACATCGAGGAGAACATGGTATTAAGGATCGGAGAGAGAGAAAAATCCATCTAGCTACTAGCTATGGACCCGTAGGTCTGAGGTAGACTACTCACGCTTCATCGGAGGAGCAATGGAGTTGATGTAGAAGCCCTCCGTGATCGAATCCCCCTCCGGCAGATTACCGGAAAAGGCCCCAAGATGGGATCTCACGGGAACAGAAGGTTGCGGCGGCGGAAAAGTATTTTTTTGGCTCTCTCTGATGGTTTGGGAATATATGGGAATATATAGGCGAAGAGTTAGGGTTAGAAGGCCTGCAGGGGACCCACAAGCCAGGGGGCGCCCCCCCTAGGGCGCGCCCTGGCGGCTTGTCGTCTGCTGCCAGGTCTCCTGCCCTCCTCTCCAGGTCTGGTAGATGTCTTCTGGTCCAAGAAAAATCATCATGAAAGTTTTATTCCGTTTGGACTCCGTTTGATATTCCTTTTCTGTAAAACTCAAAAACAGGGAAAAAACAGAAGCTGGCACCGGGCTCTAGGTTAATAGGTTAGTCCCAAAAATAATATAAAATAGCATATTAATGCATATAAAACATCCAAAACAGATAATATAATAGCATGGAACAATAAAAATTATAGATACGTTGGAGACGTATCACGTGGGCAGTCAGGATATGGCTGCATGGGCAGTTGACCATACTGGGTCCACGCGGGGCGGGAGGATGAGGTGGAGCTCGACATATCTCGTCGCTGGGGAAGACGAAGCAGACGAGGGGCTCCTGTCATCGCAGCAGAAGAAGAAGCAGAGGAAAGGGGAGGCAATGCCGCATTGGTGGGCGAGCAGAACCAACCTCTCTGTGTGATCACTAGAAGAGTGTCTAGAGGAGGGGGGGTGAATAGACTACTAGCAGGAATTTAAAACCTAACCTTTTCCAAGTTAATTGGTTGGCAGATTTTAACAATTATAGCAAGTCTAGCACACCCTACACATGCATGTCAACAAGTATGGCAGCGGAAAGTAAAGACATTGCACATGGAAGTAAAGAGATGAGATAGGAAGATCAAACACATGAGGGACATGAAGATTTTTCCCGTGGTTCCGATAGGTGGTGCTATCGTACGTCCACGTTTATGGAGTCTTCAACCCACGGAGGGTAACGGTCGCGAGAGTCCACGGAGGGCTCCACCCATAAGGGTCCACGAAGTAGCAACCTTGACTATTCCATAACGGCTTCCGTCCACGAAGGACTAGCCTCACTATGGGTAGATCTTCACGAAGTAGGCGATCTCCTTGCCCTTACAAACTTCTTGGTTCAACTCCACAACACGAAGTAGGAGGCTCCCAAGCGACACCTAACCAATCTAGGAGGCACCACCCTCCAAAAGGTAATAGGCTCGGCAATGACGATGAACTCCTTGCTCTTGTGCTTCAAGATGATAGACTCCTCAACACACAATCACTCTCTCACAGATTTGGCTTGGTGGAAGAGATGGGATTGGTGGAAAGCAACTTGGGGAGGCTAGAGATCAAGATTCATTTGGTTGGAATGGAATGGCATGATCTCAACACATGAGTAGGTGGCTCTCTCTCAGAAAACTGGATGGGGCAAGTATGGAATAGTTCTAAGTGCTTCTCTTTCGAGTAGGTGGTGGTGAAGGGGTATATATAGGCATCTCCAAAAATCCAACCGTTACACCTAAAGTGACCAACTCGGTGACACCGATGTGTGAATCTCAGTGGTACCGAGTTGCTCCAAAGGTAGCAACTTTTGAATCTCGGTGAGACCGATATATAAAACTCGGTTGCACCGATAAGGTGACCAACGGTCAGATTGCCCAATCTCGGTGACGCCGATTCAACAAACTCGGTGGTACCGATTTTGTGAAACTGCGTAACAGAAAGTTGGCAACCCAAACTCGGTGGCACCGAATCAGAATCGGTTGCACCGAAAGGCTAGGGTTTGGCTTAGGTCTGTCTGAGTATGGGAATCGTTGGCACCGAGTGGAAAGTGTTGGTTGCACCGATATTGGATATTTGACTTTGGACATACTTTTGTGGAAGAGCTTGTGGGTGTTTTTGGTGACTATCACTTGTGCACGTATGAGCATTTTGTTCACCAACAATACCTTACCCCCTTTTAATAGTATTGGCTTTCCTATGGACTCAAAGTGATTTCTCACAAAGTAAAATGTAGAGTCCTCTTGCTTGAAGCTTTGCCAATCCATTTCCTTGCATCTTGGGGTATCTCCACAATCTCCACAATCCTTTTGCCAACCCTCTCTGTGGACTTTATCTGAAATACACTAGGTAAAAGTATTAGTCCAAGAGACAATGTATGTTGTCATGAATTATCAAAACCACCAAGGGAGCACATTGTGCTTTCAATCTCCCCCTTTTTGTTAATTGATGACAACATACAATCAAAGCTTCAAATAAAGATATGCATGGATATAATGAAGACTTTGAGAGACACATGACTTAGATTTGCTCCCCCTAAATGTGTGCAAATCCTTTAAAGGATAGTTGCTTTGGAATGCATGGACACACATATAGTTGAAGGGATATAGTGAGTCATGTGTATCTTGGCTATATGCATCAAATATATATGAATGAGATGTATCCTTGTTCAAGACTTCACTCTTGCAAACAATATGTGCAAGAAGCAAGAGATCATCTTGATCAAAGATATGATGCATATACTTACCTTGAGTTCTTGAGCATTCTAGTAGTAGAAACACACTTGAGAAAACAATGTTAGGAAACACAAGAGTATTCTACCAATCAAAAAGGCAATAGAACTCAAAAGTACCAAGATATGGAGAACATATAGAAGATAATATTCCTTAAGATTGATATGTCTCCAAAATCATTTAGAATTTTCTCCCCTAGATATGAAAATAGTAAATCATCCTCTCCCCCTGAATCTTAGCATTTAGATATTGGGATTGGATAGGGTGAGAAAAATCTAAGATGATCACCATTAGAAAGATGTTTATTTCAATATTGACAACTTATGTTAGACTTTTCTCCCCCTACTTTAGTGTTCTCCCCTTGTCTATATGAGTATAAACATTGATATTCGCTCTCCCCCTTGATCATATCTCCCCCTTTGCATAAGCATGTATCTC
Organism: Elymus sibiricus; assembly: GCA_039707655.1. Classification (NCBI taxonomy): domain Eukaryota; kingdom Viridiplantae; phylum Streptophyta; class Magnoliopsida; order Poales; family Poaceae; genus Elymus; species Elymus sibiricus. Next base: position 332,988,986 of record CM077663.1, on the reverse strand, counting down.
CCTTTAGCATGAAGCTTTGTTATTCTCCCCCTTTGGCATTAATTACCAAAAAGGTCATACATAGGAATAGATACATGGATCATTGATAAGAAGGGATCCTTGAGAACAAGGGTCATTGAATGTAGGGTTCATAGAAATGAAAACTGAGGGAATCATGGAAAATAATTTCTCTCCCTATGGCTGATCTGAGATCTTGTAAGACTTCTCCTCCTTTGAGTTAGGGATCCTTGAATAAATAATTTCTCCCCCTAAGTTTTTTTTTAAAAAAAAGAAGGGATCATCGAAGAAACAAAGACATTACTAGAAAGATCACATATTTAGAGAAGAAATAAAGTCGGTGACTCCGAGACAAACAAATTGGTGGTACCGAGATTTTGTGGTGCAGCTCATCTGCTAATTCGGTAGAACCGAGTTATTCATATCGGCGGCTCCGAGGCAGAAACAGAAACTTGGCAGTGGATTTTGAAATCGGAGACTCCGAAGTAGATCGAGATTTCTCAAACCTTGCCAATAACAAAGTGTCAAAAGAAATTTTCAAGAGAATTTCAAAAATCTTTACAAAAGAGAATCAACTAGAGAAGATTTGAGAGGTACTAAGAAATCTTGCAAAATAGAGAATGAACCAACCAAAATACTTCACTAGATGATGGGCGGTGACTAGGTCACCTATATTAGAGTATATTGACTTAGGAGCCAAGCAAGAATACTTGATCACAGGTCATACTCAACGTTAAGCTCAAAATGGGGTTACCATTTTTCGATTAAGCATTTTAATGTCTTCATATCACTTGAGTTGCTTTAGCTCATGACTTGGAGTAAAGCTTTTTCAAGGATATGGGTACATACCTTTGAGTGATGATGATGACGTATCTTGTAGGCGAACTTGTTGAGGATGCTCGAGGTTGATGAAGATCATCTTGAGTTGGGAGCAATCCTTCTTGTTTTAGTACACTTGTCACCTACAAGGGTTAGTCAAGCAAGTAAGAACAATATATATATATATATATATATATATATATATATATATATATATATATATATATATATATATATATATATATATCCATTTTGACGTGATACCAATTGAGAGTTGTAAATAAGTGTCAAGGATATGTTCTTGTTGTCTTCTTCCTTCCATCATCAAGAGGGCTTGTGGATACTTGGTCATGACAAGATTGCTTATGATTTGAGTTGTCGGCAATCTTGTGGAATGAAGTTCTTCCAAGTACCTACAAAAGGTTAGATGCAATACAAGGGAGCATAGAATTCCATGGCATAAGATAGCATATCAAGAGTATCATGGAAATATCAAGAAAGCTCATGCCCTTGCATGCAACCGAGTGAGTCTAGCTCAAGTTTGAAGCATCAATGATGTTCAACTCACTCCTCAAGTAACAAAACGTTTTCTCATCAAGTGGCTTAGTAAAGATATCGGCCAATTGCTTGTTAGTACGGACATGCTTAAGATTAATATCTCCTTTGGCAACATGATCACGAATGAAATGATGTCTAACTTGAATATGTTTAGTTCGAGAATGTTGCACAGGATTATGACCAATTTTAATAGCACTTTCATTGTCAGAAAGTAATGGAACATTTTTAACATGGATTCCATAATCCTTAAGCATTTGTGTCATCCATAGTAATTGTGCACAACATGATCCGACAGCAATATACTCAGCTTCGGCAGTAGATAGAGATACCGAGTTTTGTTTCTTGGAGGACCAAGACACAAGAGATCTACCCAAAAATTGACAAGTACCTAAGGTAGATTTTCTATCAACCTTGTCACCGGCGTATTCCGAATCGGAATAGCCAACAAGGTTAAAGGAAGATCCCTTGTGATACCAAATGCCAAAGTTTGGTGTTTGTATCAAATATCTCACAATACGTTTCATGGCCAAAAGATGACACTCTTTAGGTGCAGCTTGATATCTAGCACACATGCAAACACTAAGCATAATATCAGGACGGGAGGCACATAGATATAGCAATGAACCAATCATAGATCGATAAACCTTTTGATCAACCGGTTCGTCCTCCTTGGTAAGACCAACATGTCCACTAGTAGGCATAGGGATTTTCATACCTTTGCACTCCTGCATGTTGAACTTCTTGATCAAGTCCTTGGTATACTTAGTTTGAGAGATGAAAGTTCCTTCTCCCGATTGCTTGATTTGCAAACCAAGAAAGAATTTCAGCTCACACATCATGGACATCTCATACTTCTCGGACATCAACCTTCCAAATCTTTCACTAAATTGTGGGTTAGTAGATCCAAAGATAATATCATCCACATAGATTTGGCACACAAATAATTCACCATTAACTCTTTTAGTGAATAAGGTTGCGTCAATTTTACCAATTTCAAAACCTTTTTCAATGAGAAACTTCGTTAAGCATTTGTACCAAGCACGAGGGGCTTGCTTAAGACCATAAAGAGCTTTACGAAGCTTGTAAACATGATTAGGTTTCTTAGGATTCACAAAACCAGGTGGTTGCTTAACATAGACTTCTTCTTCAATCTCACAATTTAAAAAGGCACTTTTAATGTCCATTTGATAAAGCGTGATATCATGGTGATTAGCATAAGCAAGAAGAATGCGAATAGCTTCAAGTCTAGCGACGGGGGCGTAGGTCTCACCGTAGTCCATACCTTCGACTTGCGTATATCCTTGGGCTACGAGACGTGCCTTGTTGCGTACGACTTGACCGTCTTCGTCTTGCTTGTTCTGAAACACCCATTTGGTCCCGATGATGTTTTGTTCGTCCTTGGGCTTCTCCACGAGAGTCCACACTTCGTTCCTCTCGAAGTTGTGAAGCTCTTCATGCATCGCATTCACCCAATCCGGGTCTTCAAGAGCTTGTTCTACCTTCAATGGTTCAATGCTAGAGATGAAAGAATAATGCTCACAAAAGTTAGCTAGGCGAGTTTTAGAGCGAGTGATTCTCCCAGTTTGTATGACACCAAAGATTTGGTTTAGGGGATGGTTCTTGGTCACTTGTGCTCGAACTCGGGTCAGCTTCCGATTGTTGGATGGTGGAGCTTCTTCATCATCATCATTTCCTTCATCTTCGTTGTTGTTGAAGGTGTCGTTCCCTTGAGGTGGTGGTGAAGGAGGTTGTGGTGGATCTTCATGATGTACTTCCTCCTCTTCATCATCTTGTCATGTACCGCTTGTGGATGCCTCCATGTCATGTTGAGGTTCACCTTGATGTGAAGTAGGAGCTTCCACTTGAGTAGACGAAGTACTTTCCTTCACCTCCATGGGACGAATCTTGCCGATGGACAAGTCTTGGATAGCTTCCGAAGGATCCTTTTCTCCTACATCATTTGGCAATTGTTCGACTTGCGAACCATTAGATTCATCAAACTTCACATCTACCGTCTCTTCAACTTTTCGAGTGAAGTTGTTGTAGACACGGTAAGTGTGAGAGTTCGATCCATAACCAAGTAGGAATCCTTCATGAGATTTAGGAGCAAATTTAGTACGACGATGCTTATCAAGAATGTAGCACTTTGAGCCGAATACCCGAAAGTATCCAACTTGGGGTTTGTTACCGGTGAGTAGCTCATATGCCGTTTTACCGAGAAGCTTGCGCAAGTAAAGTCGGTTTGTGGCATGACATGCTGTTTCCACGGCTTCTGCCCAAAAGTGTCTTGGCGTCTTGTATTCATCAAGCATCGTTCTTGCCATCTCAATGAGCGTCCGGTTCTTCCTCTCAACGACTCCGTTTTGTTGAGGCGTGTACGTAGCCGAGAACTCATGTGAAACACCTTCTTCGTCAAGAAAGGTATCCACATGGGTGTTCTTGAACTCCGATCCATTATCGCTGCGAACCTTCTTGATCTTCACTTCAAACTGATTTTGCGCTTTGCGAACGAAGTTCTTGAAGATCTTTTGAACCTGTGACTTATCATCAAGAAAGAATACCCACGTAAATCTGGAAAAATTATCAACTATAACTAGACCATAGGAATTTCCACCGAGACTCTTGTAAGCATTGGGACCAAAAAGATCCATGTGAAGTAACTCGAGTGGTCTCCTAGTAGTCATTATATTCTTACGGGGTGACTTCCACCTACTTGCCTTCCAGCTTGACAAGCACTACAAAGTCTATCTTTGTCAAAGATAACATCTTTAACACCAAGTATATGATCACCTTTGATAAGCTTGTCTAAGTTACGCATGCCAACATGTCCTAGTCTTCTATGCCAAAGCCAACCTTTAGAAGATTTTGCAATAAGGCAAGTACGAGGTTTAGATCTCTTAGTGAAATCGATAATGTATAGATCACCTCTACGGAAACCGGTAAAGACCATTTTATGATTATCTTGGCGAAACACTTGGCAATCTACTTTCGAGAATAGCACATTAAAACCAAAGTCGGCAAGTCTAGATATGGAAAGAAGATTGTAGCCAAGAGATTCAACAAGCATACCATTTTGAATAGAGCTATCATGAGATATGTCCACCTTACCAAGACCAAGTACCTTACCCTTGGAGTTGTCTCCAAATGTTACGTATCTTCGTGGTCCATGGTTTGGTGTGATCTCTTCAAACATTTCTCTATCTCCGGTCATATGATCGGTGCATCCGCTATCGAGAATCCATTCTTTTCCTCCGGACATGTAATCCTTGAAGTTTGCCATAAGACTTAGATTCTTCATGATCTTCTCATACTCGATGTCGAACAGCTCATCTTCATCATAGTAGCCATGTTCCACATTGTCATCATCAAGTGGGAAATCCTCGTCACAAGGAACAAGAGATTCATTAGGGTTGTGATCATGACAATGTTCAAGATTATGAATTCGAATGGCTTCAACAATGATGTTGTTGATAGTTATGACATCTCCTTTAGCACGCATGAGGTCTCTAAGCTCAAATAGACAATCATCAAACTTGGGATCACTAGGCGTCATTTTGTGGAAGGCAATAGTTTTATGAAGAATTTCATCAAGATTACTTAATGAATAACTTGGATATCGTTTCTCCAAGTCATTCCACAAAGTATAAGCACATTCAAAATTCTTCATTTGATTAAGCACATTTCTAGGCAATGCTCTAACAATGAGATTAACAGTTCTAAGATTGCATAGCATATCAATTTCCTCTTCGTGTGTGGGATGTAAAGGATCAATGGGAGGTACATAGGGGCTCTTAACATACTTGCTCAATTGAAATTCATTAAACAGCTCAAGCATCAACGTTTTCCATTGACTATAATACTCTCCATCAAGAATAGGCACTCTACAACTCAAACTCCCTATACTAGACACATCCATCTTCCTCCACGGTGATTAAACTGAAGCAATGGAGACCAAAGCTCTGATACCAATTGTGGGATCACTAGAAGAGTGTCTAGAGGGGGGTGAATAGACTACTAGCAGGAATTTAAAACCTAACCTTTCCAAGTTAATTGGTTGGCAGATTTTAACAATTATAGCAAGTCTAGCACACCCTACACATGCATGTCAACAAGTATGGCAGCGGAAAGTAAAGACATTGCACAAGGAAGTAAAGAGATGAGATAGGAAGATCAAACGCATGAGGGACACGAAGATTTTTCCCGTGGTTCCGATATGTGGTGCTATCGTACGTCCACGTTTATGGAGTCTTCAACCCACGGAGGGTAACGGTCACGAGAGTCCACGGAGGGCTCCACCCATAAGGGTCCACGAAGTAGCAACCTTGACTATTCCATAACGGCTTCCGTCCACGAAGGACTAGCCTCACTATGGGTAGATCTTCACGAAGTAGGCGATCTCCTTGCCCTTACAAACTTCTTGGTTCAACTCCACAACACGAAGTAGGAGGCTCCCAAGCGACACCTAACCAATCTAGGAGGCACCACCCTCCAAAAGGTAATAGTCTCGGCAATGACGATGAACTCCTTGCTCTTGTGCTTCAACATGATAGACTCCTCAACACACAATCACTCTCTCACATATTTGGTTTGGTGGAAGAGATGGGATTGGTGGAAAGCAACTTGGGGAGGCTCGAGATCAACATTCATATGGTTGGAATGGAATGGCATGATCTCAACACATGAGTAGGTGGCTCTCTCTCAGAAAACTGGATGGGGCAAGTATGGAATAGTTCTGAGTGCTTCTCTTTCGAGTAGGTGGTGGTGAAGGGGTATATATAGGCATTGATATGTCTCCAACGTATCTATAATTTATGAAGTATTCATGCCATGTTTACAATAATTCTATATGATTTTGGTATGATTTTATTAGAACTAACCCGGACTGACGCTGTTTTCAGCAGAACTACCGTGGTGTTGTTTTTGTGCAGAAATAAAAGTTCTCGGAATGAGCTGAAAATTTACGGAGAATATTTTTGGAAAATATAAAAAATACTGGAGTGAAAAGTCACCGGAGAGGAAGGCCGAGGAAGCCACAAGGGTGGGGGAGCCCCCCCCAGGGCGCGCCCCCTGTCTTGTGACTTCCTCGGGAACCTTCCGGACGTGAGACCAACGCCATATACTCCTATAAATACCCAAAACGCCGAAAAGAAACCTAGATCGGAAGTTCCACCGCCGTAAGTCTCCAGAGCCACGAAAGATCAATCTTGGCCCTCTCCGGCACCCTGCCGGAGGGGGTCACCTTCACCGGAGACCATGGAGGAGGTGGACGGAGGGGCCATCATCGCCATGGAGGCCAAGGACCAGAGGGAGAACCTCTCCCTACCCAGGGGGGAGGCCATGGAGGAGGAAGCACAAGGGGGAGACCCTCTCCCCCTCTCTCCCGGTGGCGCCGGAGTGCCATCGGGGGAACCATCGCCGCAGTGATCGTCTTCATCAACGTCACCTTCTTCATCACCATCCTCATCTCCTTTTCAGCGGTCCACTCTCCCGCACCTCGCTATAATCCGCTACTTGAACATGGTGCTTTATGCCACATATTATGATCCAATGATGTGTTGCCATCCTATGATGTTTTGAGTTGATTTCTTTTGTCCTTTGGGTTGATTGATGATCTAGATTGGTTTGAGTTGTATGTTTATTTTGGTGCTGTCCTATTGTGCCTTCCGTGCCGCGCACACATGAAGGATTCCCGCTGTAGGGTGTTGCAATACGTTCATGATTCGCTTATAGTGGGTTGCTTGAGTGACAGAAGCATAAACCCGAGTAGGTGGGTTGTTGCGTATGGGATAAAGGGGACTTGATGCTTTAATGCTATGGTTGGGTTTTACCTTAATGATCTTTAGTAGTTGCGGATGCTTGCTAGAGTTCCAATCATTAGTGCATATGATCCAAGTAGAGAAAGTATGTTAGCTTATGCCTCTCCCTCATATAAAATTGCAATAATGATTACCGATCTTGTTAACAATTGCCTAGGACAATTCCGCACACCGACCCATCATTATTCCACCCTCGCTGTTTGTAATATATCGTAATATATTCTAGCTTTATGATAACAGCACCTATTTTTATATTTTAGCTCTCCGATATCATGCAAAGCTATCCTCTTCATACCCACAACGTAGTTTTATTTCTTGTTTCTAGTTGGAAGCAAACGTTCGGCGTACGTAGAGTCGTATCAGTGGCAGATAGGACTTGAGAGAATATTGATCTTACCTTTATCTCCTTGTGGGTTCGACACTCCATACTTATCACTTCCACCTTTGGAAATTGCTACGATGATTCCTTGCACTTGGGGATTATCAAGCTCTTTTCTGGCGCCGTTGCCGGGGAGCAATAGCGTGGGGTTGATATTCTCGTGTGTGCTTGTTTGCTTTCTTCATTAGTAGATTTTGTTTTCCATTTTTGCTTTCTTTAGTTCTGGGTGACACAAACAAAAAAAATTAAATAATGAAAAATACAAAAAGAATTACTTGCCTCTTGCCTAAGAAGTTTTTCAAAAAGAGAAGTGATTGGAAAGTTGTGCATTGGAGAAGTGAGGGTCGACCTTGAACACTTGTGTTCATGCTCATGGAAACAATGTAGAATTTTTCATGGAAGCTTCTCAAAAATAATTATCCCCTTGTATATATCCATTGTATTATAAAAATAATGTGCCAAGATTTGCTTTTAGGATGATTAGATTGCTTGTTTGCTTTGTGCGGTGCAAAAACAGAAACTTTGACTGTAGTGCATGAATTTACATTTCTTACTGGAACGTCAAAAGTTTCTGAAATTTTTACACATTACTGCTATACAAATTGTTTAATTTTTCCTAAATTTTCAGAATTTTTTCAGTTACAGAAGTATACGAAGTTTCCAGATTGCTACAGACTGTCCTGTTTTAGACAGATTCTGTTTTCTATGCATTGTGCTCTTATTTTGATGAATCTATGAGTAGTACCGGGGGGTATGAACCATGGTGAAGTTGGACTACAGTAGATATAATGCTAATATGAATTTGGAATGAGTTCACAACAGTACTTAAAGTAGTATTTTGCTTTATTATACTAACGGATCTCACGAGGGTTTTGTTAAGTTTTGTGTGACTGAAGTGTTCGAAGATCGAGGAGGTATTGATATAAGAAGAATACGGAGAGACAAGAGTTCAAGCTTGGGGATGCCCCGGAAGGCATCCCATCTTTATTCTTCAACAATTATCGATATACCTCGGTTTTTGTTTTGTTCACATGATATGCATCTTTAGTGTTTTTCTTTTCCTTCTATGCACCCTTCTAGTATGAGTTAGTCCTTCATTGATTTATAGAATGCTTCATGCGCTTCACTTATATCTTTTGAGTATGGCTTGGTAGAATGCTCTTTGTGCTTCCCTTAAATCTTTTTGAGTATGGCTTTATAGAATGCTTCGTGTGCTTCACTTATATATTTTGAGCTTGGGTATTGGTTAATCTTCATTAATTGTAGAATGCTCTATGAACGTCACTTATATCTTTTAGAGTATGAATAAAATTTCTATCGGAATTAAGCTTGGAAGTGAATCAATGTCATGCCTAGCTAGAAAGGCATTAAAGAAAAGCGCTTATTGGGAGACAACCCAATATTTACCCCTACTGTTTTTGTGTGTCCACATGATTAATACACTGTATAATCATGTTTTATAGCTTTTGTTTCAATAAAGTGCCAAGTAAAGCCTTTGGGATAGTGCGGATGATAGTTGACTTGATTCTGTGCAAAAACAGAAACTTTTTCTCTCAGTCCAGGAATTTTGTAAATTTACGGGAACGTGATTTTGATCTGAATTTTTTACACATGATTTATATACAAATTGCCTAGGTTGTCCTAATTTTTCAGAATTTTTAGAGACAGGGAAGTATGGTTACACTACAGATCTTCACAGACTGTTCTGTTTTTGACAGATTCTGTTTTGCATGCATAGTTTGTTTGTTTTAGTGTTTCCATAGCTTATATTTAGTGGTATAAATTATGGGAATGGTGGAATACAGTGGGTATCATGTGGGAACAATTATGAATCTTGTCTTGACAGTATCTAAGTGAATGATTTATCTTTATTACACTAACCCTTCTCACGAAGTTCCGTTAAGTTTTGTGTGATTGAAGTTTTCAAGTTTTGGGTGAGATACCGATATGAGGAGAATAAGGAGTGACAAGAACCTAAGCTTGGGGATGCCCAAGGCACCCCCAAGGTAATTTCCAAGGAAGACTCAAGTGCCTAAGCTTGGGGATGCCCCGGAAGGCATCCCCTCTTTCGTCTTCAGCCCTATCGGTATATCTTACTTGGAGCTATATTTTTATTCGTCACATAATATGTGCTTTGCTTGGAGCGTCATTTTATTTTCTTGTTCTCTGTTAGGTGTTATATATAATCTTGTTTTTCAATAAAAAGTTCCAAGAATTGCCTTAGGATGCTTGCATTTCATGTTTGATGTGTGCTGTGTAAAAAAACAGAAACTTTTCCTGTAGTGTTTGAATTTTCATATTTTACTGGAACGTGGAAAGTTTCTGAAATTTTTACACAGTATTTTCATATAAATTCCTTAGACTGTCTTAAATTTTCATAATTTTAATAGTTATGGAAGTACACTGTTTTCATAAATTGCTACAGACTGTTCTGTTTGGACAGATTGCTGTCATAGTTTCGTTATCTACTTATCCTATAGTTTCCATGACCTATATTGGTAGATATAAATTGTGGAGATGATAGTATACAGTACCTAATGTTTGAAAATTATTATACAACTTGTCTTGGCAGTACATAAAGAGTTGATTTATTATTATGTGTACTAACCTATCTCACGAGTCCTTTTTAAGTTTTGTGAGGAAGATGTTTTTGAGAATAGGTGAAACCATGATATGAGAGGATTGAACGAGATATAAAAGCTCAAGCTTGGGGATGCCCAAGACACCCCAAGTGAATATTTCAATAAGTCTCAAGAATCTAGGCTTGGGGATGCTACGCATCCTACCTTTCTTCATCAACAATTATCGGTTAGTCTATGTTGAGCCTAAATTTTTATTCGTTCACATGATGCGTGCTATTCTTGGAATGCTATTTTTCTTTTGCTTGCTGTTTGAATAAAATCATTGGATCTGAAATTTTGAATAAGAGAGAAAGTCCTCACATGGCTATTTAACTAATTGACTACGCATTGATCTTCACTTATATCTTTTTGGAGTAGTTTGTCATTCACTCTTGTGCTTCACTTATATCCTATGATAAATGGTTGAATGAATTGAATATCATAAATCTGAAATTAAATATGCTTCATATACTTATCCCATGGGGAGTAATGACTTCACACATAATAAGTATAGGTGGTAAAATTTATTGAAAGTTAGCAAACACCACATTGGTCATTTGAACAATTCATGAAAGAATATTGAAGGAAGAGAGATTCCACATATAAATATACTATCTTGGACATCTTCTATGATTGTGAGCCCCATTAATTATTTTCAAACTTGAGCAAATTGGTTGAAGTTGGACAAGGAAGACAATGTAATGAGTTATGTTTAGGTATATTTGTATAGAAGCTATATTGTTATAGATCCTCCAACATGTGTCGCTTGCTTCCACCTCATACTAGCCAGAACTTCCGCACCAAGTAGAAATACTACTTGTGCATCCAAACACCCTTAAACCAGTTTTGCCATGAGAGTCCACCATACCTACCTATGGATTGAGTAAGATCATTCAAGTAAGTTGTCATCGGTGCAAAAAGCAATAAAAATTGCTCCTAAATATGTATGATCTTTTATTGTGAGGGAAAATAAGCGTTGTACGAATTTGTGATGGTAAAGAAATAAAAGCGACGGACTGCATAATAAAGGTTGCTATCACAAAGGGCAATACAACGTGACGTTCCTTTGCATTAAGGGATTGCGCATCCAACTCTAAAAGCGCATGACAACCTCTGCTTCCCTCTACGAAGGGCCTATCTTTTACTTTCTAAGTACTTACCTTTATGCAAGAGTCATGGTGATCCTCATCACTTCCTATATTTCGCCTTTTTCTCTTGGCAAGCGTCATGTGTTGGGGAATGATCTAGACATATATATCCACACAAATATATTTGATCATGAATTATTATTGTTGACAATTATCTATATGATAAATAAGTTGGGAGGCGAAACATTAAGCCCCTATCTTTATCTGTGTTCGATGGATGCTATTTGTTCTAAAAATATGCTTTGAGTGTCAATAATCATGGAAGACTATATGATAGTTGAGTATGTGGAATTTGCTAAATCAAAGCTCTTACATAGACCCTTCCTGAAAATAAGATGAATTGCAATTGTTCGATGACTAGGAATATGGTTTGTTAGTTTTCAAGAAACCTTTTTGTCTATACTTTAACATGTGAATAGCTTGTTACTTGATCATGAGAAGTTTTATGAGATGAGCTACTGTTTATGGTTTATATTGATGCTAGAAAAAGTGATTGGAATTATCATTGATCAAACTTGTGCACTTGCTAGCATTCACACTTCATAAATTATTTCTTTTATCATTTACCTACTCGAGGACGAGCAGGAATTAAGCTTGGGGATGCTGATACATCTACAACGTATCTATAATTTATTAAGTATTCATTCCATGTTTACAATAATTCTATATGAATTTATTAGAACTAACCCGGACTGACGCTGTTTTCAGCAGAACTACCGTGGTGGTGTTTTTGTGCAGAAATAAAAGTTCTCGGAATGAGCTGAAAATTTACGGAGAATATTTTTGGAAAATAAAAAAAATACTGGAGCAAAAAGTCACCGGAGAGGAAGGCCGAGGAAGCCACAAGGGTGGGGGCCCCCCCCCTAGGGCGTGCCCCCCTGGCTTGTGACTTCCTCGAGAACCTTCCGGACGTGGGACCAACGCCATATACTCCTATAAATACCCAAAACGCCGAAAAGAAACCTAGATCGGAAGTTTCGCCACCGTAAGTCTCCAGAGCCACGAAAGATCAATCTTGGCCCTCTCCGGCACCCTGCCGGAGGGGGTCACCTTCACCGGAGACCATGGAGGAGGTGGACGGAGGGGCCATCATCACCATGGAGGCCAAGGACCAAAGGGAGAACCTCTCCCTACCCAGGGGGGAGGCCATGGAGGAGGAAGCACAAGGGGGAGACCCTCCCCCCTCTCTCCCGGTGGCGCCGGAGTGCCATCGGGGGAACCATCGCCGCGGTGATCGTCTTCATCAACGTCACCTTCTTCATCACCATCCTCATCTACTTTTCAGCGGTCCACTCTCCCGCACCTCGCTGTAATCCCCTACTTGAACATGGTGCTTTATGCCACATATTATGATCCAATGATGTGTTGCCATCCTATGATGTTTTGAGTAGATTTCTTTTGTCCTTTGGGTTGATTGATGATCTAGATTGGTTTGAGTTGTATGTTTATTTTGGTGCTGTCCTATTGTGCCTTCTATGCCGCGCACACGTGAAGGATTCCCGCTGTAGGGTGTTGCAATACGTTCATGATTCGCTTATAGTGGGTTGCTTGAGTGACAGAAGCATAAACCCGAGTAGGTGGGTTGTTGCGTATGGGATAAAGGGGACTTGATGCTTTAATGCTATGGTTGGGTTTTACCTTAATGATCTTTAGTAGTTGCGGATGCTTGCTAGAGTTCCAATCATAAGTGCATATGATCCAAGTAGAGAAAGTATGTTAGCTTATGCCTCTCCCTCATATAAAATTGCAATAATGATTACCGATCTTGTTAACAATTGCCCAGGACAATTCCGCACACCGACCCGTCATTATTCCACCCTCGCTGTTTGTAATATATCGTAATATATTCTAGCTTTATGATAACAGCACCTATTTTTTTATTTTAGCTCTCCGATATCATGCAAAGCTATCCTCTTCATACCCACAACGTAGTTTTATTTCTTGTTTCTAGTTGGAAGCAAACGTTCGGCGTACGTAGAGTCGTATCAGTGGTAGATAGGACTAGAGAGAATATTCATCTTACCTTTAGCTACTTGTGGGTTCAACACTCCATACTTATCACTTCCACCTTTGGAAATTGCTACGATGATTCCTTGCACTTGGGGATTATCAGGCATCTCGAAAAATCCAACCGTTACACCTAAAGTGACCAACTCGGTGACACCGATGTGTGAATCTCAGTGGTACCGAGTTGCTCCAAAGGTAGCAACTTTTGAATCTCGGTGAGACCGATATATAAAACTCGGTTGCACCGATAAGGTGACCAACGGTCAGATTGCCCAATCTCGGTGACGCCGATTCAACAAACTCGGTGGTACCGATTTTGTGAAACTGCGTAACAGAAAGTTGGCAACCCAAACTCGGTGGCACCGAATCAGAATCGGTTGCACCGAAAGTCTAGGGTTTGGATTAGGTCTGTCTGAGTATGGGAATCGGTGGCACCAAGTGGAAAGTTTGGTTGCACCGATATTGGATATTTGACTTTGGACAGACTTTTGTGGAAGAGCTTGTGGGTGTTTTTGGTGACTATCACTTGTGCACGTATGAGCATTTTGTTCACCAACAATACCTTAGCCCCTTTTAATAGTATTGGCTTTCCTATGGACTCAAAGTGATTTCTCACAAAGTAAAATGTAGAGTCCTCTTGCTTGAAGCTTTGCCAATCCATTTCCTTGCATCTTGGGGTATCTCCACAATCTCCACAATCCTTTTGCCAACCCTCTCTGTGGACTTTATCTGAAATACACTAGGTAAAAGTATTAGTCCAAGAGACAATGTATGTTGTCATGAATTATCAAAACCACCAAGGGAGCACATTGTGCTTTCACTCTCGCCGTCTCGCGGATCGCCCAACGATCCAACGATGCGGAGCAGTCCATGTGATCCAACGGCGCGCAGCCTGCCCTCGGAATTCCTTCTAGAAGGCCATATCTAAGGGCTGACGCTTGGTTCTAGGGTATGATCGGACGGCCGCAGTTCGACGCTAGGGTTTGGAGAGATGCTGCAGGGTTTTGAACCGGTCAGCGGGGTTATTTTAGGTTTGACCAACTTTTCAAATGACCTTAACTAAATAAAAAAATATGAAACCATCGTGGATCGTCGTTTTATAAGACATATTTACAATTAAAAAATATAAACTTGGTTTAGGGCCATTTTTGTGAAAAAACTTTTTTTGAGGTGAGCTACCATTTCCAAGTTCAAATGAGCATAACTAATTCAAAAAAAATCAAAAAATGGAAGACCTGCGCACAATGCCGTTGTATGTGACATGGTTATGACAAAAAATAATAACATTGGTTTATGAACATTTTCATGAAAACTCCTTCACAAAAATGAGCTATCATGTACGAGGTTGTATAGAGTTCGAGAAGAGAGTGATAGTGGGTTTAGGTTTGCGAATTTTTTAAAAAAATCAAGAAAATCACCAAAGCTTCGTCTTAGTGTCAATAAGAAGGATCTGAACTTATTTTTTCATTATTCAAATTTTGTCACGTGTAATAATTCAAATTTTGCCGACATCATCATCATCATCATCATCAACAACAAAGCCTTTAGTCCCAAACAATAATTCAAATTTTGCAAACATCACATCACAAATGGACTTCGAATGTTGTCTTCAATTTCGAATTATTACAAATCCTTAAAATTGAAAGGTTAGTTCAAATTCAAATTTCGCCTCTAATTTTGAAGGGACCCAATTTTGAATTATTACAAAGCCTAAAAGTTCAAAGTTTACAACTTGCATTCAACGTTCAAAGTTCACATCTTTGCCTTGCTCCTTGTGTTCCTAGACGGTTTAACAGACTTGCTCCTAGTTTCCCTAGCTGGGATATCCACCCTTTTCTTCTTCCTTTTGGTCTTCACTTCGGTTAGTTGCTGTCGAGATGATGGATGAACTGAAGTTTCATTCTCTCTTGGCCTTTTCTCTCCTTTTCCTTTAATTTCCCTAGATCTAGATCAAACAGAAAAAAGAGTATAAGCCATCGATAAAAAACAGAAGAAATGCACAAAAAGGGAAGGTTGTTGCACACATACTGTTGGGGATATAACCCAGTGGTAAGACCCGCCCAGGAGGGGCCGGGTCGTACCTGGCGGCTCATAAGCAAGACCCTTAAGGTGGGCCGGAAGATGAAGGCCAGGCCGCATGGCGGCTTACCAGGCGGGCCAAAACGAAGGCCCAGAGACAGAAGATGGTGTGAGACCCGGGCGATTGAGCCGCCCGGAGATGACTTGTCCAAGATGGCAAGGCGGCTTAGAGGCAGGATAAACTACGTTGTGTGAGTCGGTTTGGGACTCGTGTAACCCAGGGCTTTGACCTCCTATATAAAGGCGAGACCCTGGGGCGGCTTAGACGGAAACCAATCAACCGAGAACTAGGTCAAGCGAAACCGCACCCTTGTAATCGAAACACCAATCAATACAACACAAGCAGGACGCAGGCTTTTACCTCTTCTTGAGGGGCCGAACCTGGGTAAACTCGTGTCCCTCGTCTCGACCAACCCCTTTGAGTCCTCCGCCTTAGCAATGGCCTCGAACCTAAGTCTTCGTACATCTGCCGTGACAAATCCACGACAGTTGGCGCCCATCGTGGGGCTAGCGCTCGGTGGTGTTGAGTTTTCAAAGGGCTCTCTCCCAGGGATCGAGGGATACGCTGTTGGCAGGATGACCAAGAATCGCCGCGGCAGGCTCTACATCGACGACGCCGGCTGGGGCCCTGAGACTGACTCAATCGAGTACGGGTTCCGGGTCCCCTTCGGCGGAATCCACGTCTTCATCGGCAAAATCGACGGATCTAAACCCGGGCCGGACATCTGCACTAACATCGTCGAGCCGGCCCGGCGCGTGCAACCCGTCCAACGTGTGCGACCCGCCCGTGTCAACCCGGGCAGGAAGCATGTCTTCGTCGGCTTCACCCAGGGCATGGAGCTTGAAGGTTCTATGTCGCGGGAAGAAACTCTCATCTGCTCAGAGGATGGATCCTCGAGCGGAGAGACGGAGTCGATCTATCAGCTTCACAATGGAGGGCTCGGGGGCTACGCCGAGCCTTACCCCGAGTCAGAGTATCATGAGCCGGAGGATTATGAGCCTCCGAGCCGCGTGGCCGTCTTCATGGCGGGTTCAGCGCCGGCCCCTAGCAGCACGGCCGCCGGCGCGACCGGGTCTGGGGCTGGCAGGCCGCCGGCTCAAGTTCTTCTGGATCTGATGAACGAGCTTATAACCCTGATGGAAACCGAAGTCACCCCTGAAAACCAAGTGGCCCGTAACGCGGAGATCACGAGGTTGAAGAACCAGATGGCCGGAGTCCAACAGGAAATCAACGCGCTGAAGGCCCAGATGGATGCTGAGGCGGAGCACCTTAGGGCGGATGCTTTTCGCCTTGAGTTAGAGCAGCAGTCTGCAGCGGCGGTTCATCGGATGAGGCATCAATCCCGCTTGCCGAATCAGTATGAAGCCAGAAATCTTTTCAACACGCCAGGGACGGGGCGGAATGTGCCTTTGACCGGAACCCGGACGGCGGTTCAGCATCAGCAGCTAGACCCGCCCCAACGGAACCAAAACCCGCCACTGTCCTTTCCAACACCACCGGGTCATTATTCTAACCCGGCGGAGAACATGGTGGCAGCGGCAACCAGGCTTGGTACCATCCCAATCCCCGATGAGGCGCCCTTCGCAGAGGAGGTGCGGAATGCCATCGGATACCTGCAGACGGCGGTGGCCCAACAGGAGAAATACACTTATAGCCGGAGTCGCGTGCATTCAACCCCCATCCCCAGCCGCAGCTACAGCCGGCGTTATGAGTCACCGGCGGTTTCTAGCAGTGAACGACATCGGAACCCGCCGCGAGTCGATCGGGCGGCTCTGGATGCTCAGGCGCTGGTGGATCGGGCAAGGGCACAGCGAGAAGCGGCGGCTCTGGCGGCGGCGGCGGCTTATCAGGAACCCACAGTTGCACCTTCCGTTTCAGTAGGAGCAGGAGTAACCTCCAGGGCTGTGGGAGTACCGTGCTTAGCGCCGGCTCTACGGAACGAGCGTCTGCCGAAGGATTTCAAAGGTCCTCGCAAGGTGCCCAATTATACCGCTGACCTACCTCCAGAGGCTTGGATCGAAAGCTATGAGCTGGCCATGGAGATGTTAGACGTCAGTGATGCAGTATGCGCTAAATATTTCATCATGATGCTGGAAGGGCCAGCTCGCACGTGGTTGAAGGGCTTGCCACCCAACACCATTAATTCCTGGGCCGAATTGAAGGCGAAATTCATCAAAAATTTCCAAGGAACGTGCAAGCAGCCCATGACGATTGTGGATTTGGACCATTGTGTGCAGCGTGACGACGAGTCGGCTCATCACTGGGTTCGGCGGGTGTCGGTGTCAAAACCGGCGGATCTCGGGTAGGGGGTCCCAAACTGTGATACTTGGATCGATGGTAACAGGAGACAAAGGGGGCAAGGTTTTACCCAGGTTCGGGCCCTCCTATGGAGGTAATACCCTACGTCCTGCTTGATTATATTAAGTGTATGGAGATTACAGAGTGGATCTACCACGAGATCGTATGACTAAAACGCTAGATGAGTTCCCTTGTCCTACATCCTAAACCCTCCAGCTTATATAGACGCCAGGGGTCCCTAGGGCTTACACATGGTCGGTTACACATCGAAGGGATAAACATGCCTATTCGCTACTTCAAACGTGGAGGACAATCCACGATTCTCGAAGCTTCCTTCTTGGAGACGAGGTCTTCAATTCTTCCAGTATTCGGCAAGTAGCCCATACAGTCCGGCCCATAAGACATAGGCCAGCCTCCCGAGGACCCCTTAGTCCAGGACTCCCTCAGTAGCCTCCGAACTAGCCTCCAACGCCAAGGGTCCAGGCTCCAGCTGCTTCGAGTGATCAGAGTCTTCGGCTTGCGAGGCGAGTTCCTTTCTCCAAACAGTGATCGGCCCTAGCTATAATTCGGCCTCTGTCGATGTGTAATGTCTCCGATCATAGATCGTCCTTATACCATGAGTAGTTCGGTTTTGAAGGCCAAACGTCAGAGAACCAATAGCGTCTTCTGACAACTTTTCAGATAAAAGGCCACGGCCCACCACGACCTCTAAACCAGTCGTGCAGACTTGATTCGCGGTTCGAGGCCGTTTCCATCAGCACGATCTATCAATGCACAGATCGTGCCCCGTTTTACACGGGATATGTTTAATCACGCGCGCACAACGGCACGCATGTCTCGAGAAGCGGAGGGATTCACGGCGCCGCGAAGGGAGGCTAACCGGCAATAATCTTTAATAAAAGGGGAAGAGAAACCCCAAGGCTTATCCGCATCTCCCATTCACCTCCCTGCTTCCCCAACCTTCCGAGCTCCCTGAGCCCAGATCTAGGTCTTCCATTCTTCTCCCTCCGAGCTCAGCCATGGCCAGCGGCAAGTGGGAGGCTTCCACGGTCAAAGACCAGGACATCCGAGATCTCAAGGACGCCGGCTACCTCCCCGCCAACGTCTTCCATCGTGCTGCAGAGGAGGGCCAGGTGATCCCCACCCCCAAGTCAGGCGAAAGGGTGGTCTTCGTCCCTCACTTCATCCGGGGATTAGTCTTCCCACTTCACCCCTTTGTGAGGGGCCTTATGTTCTTCTACGGGCTCGACTTCCATGACCTCCTGCCGAACTCCTTCATGCACATATCTTCCTTTATCATCATCTGCGAGGCTTTCCTGCGGGTCGACCCACACTTCGGACTGTGGCTCAAGATTTTCAACATCAAGCCGAAGTGCGTCGCCGGTGCACATGCGGACTGCGGCGGGGCAGTCATCGGCAAGCTTCCGCGCGCAGTGTGGCCATCCGGCACCTTCATCGACACCATCAAAACTTGGCAGAGGGAGTGGTTTTACATCACCGAGCCAAAGGAAGAGGAGGGCGGAACTGTTCCTGCCGAATGCGGAACTGTTCCTGCCGAATGCGGAACTGTTCCTGCCGAATTCAGGTCCGGCCCCCCGACCAGATTGACCTCATGGGTCAGAAAGGGTCTCAACTGGGGGTCGGAAACAGAGGTGGAGGACCTGCAGAGGGGCATCGCATCCCTAATCAGGGAGGGAGTCGGCCTGACCAACGTAGTCCAGGTCATGCTCCAGAGGCACATCCTCCCCTGCCAGCGCCGGAGCTCTCCTATGTGGGATTACCGGATTGACGACGATCCTACAGTTCGTCGACTCTTCCGCACTACACGGGAGAAGCTATGGAAGGCGCTGTTCAAGGCGCAGGAGAACTGGCCGGGCAAGAAGGAGGACAAGGGCTTGAGTGCCGCCAAGCCCCCTTCCAAGGTATAGTATTGTTTTATTTGATCGGCCTCGCCTTCCTAAAGAAAGCCTAAGCATTTTTCGATCACCTTTGTAGGAGTGGCTGAGCAAGGCCAAGGGCATCAAGTGTCCGGCTCCACAGCCCGAAGACCCTAAGTCTCCGCTGCTGTTGGAGATGCTCGTCGTGGCGCTCTACAAGGCGCCAGAGAAGAAGGAAAAGAAGAAAACATGCCGAGCAGGCCTGCGCACCAGGGACTAGCCAGAGGCTGGGTCAGAGGAGACCCACGCCTCCTTGAATTAGGAGGAGGAGCATGAGGTTGAGGGGGAGGCGATTCCCCCCTCACAGGAAAGAGGGCGGCATCATCGGATGCCTCGGAGGAGGTAGCTCCTCCCGCCCAGAAGAAACCGCGCCGGACACAGGTAATCTCGTCCAACGACAGTTCGGACTCGAACACCGAGTCCGAGGACTTCGAGAGGGTTCCGCGGAGGAACCTCAGGGTCAAGCCCCCACCTCGAAGGTACAGATCCGAAGACCCTTCCGTGTTATTGATGCAAAGCTTCGAATGTTACTAACACGTGAGCGCTTACTGACTTGCAGCCCACCACGTGTTCTCCCCACCGATCAAGTTTCGGAGGGGGAGACCCCACCCGCCGAGCTAGCGGAGAGTGGGTCTACGTCGCACCCCTCTCCTCCGGGTGCCGCGAGGGACACCGCGGAGGCGTCCTCCCAACAGGCTCCTTTGGAGCCGGACTCTGGAGGCAGGGGCGACGAAGTCATGGCCGAGGCAAACACCTCGGCCACCGAAGACCCGGGGGAGAAGACTCTCCCGGACACCGAGGAGGCCGGACATGGAGGTGCCCAGTCTCCTCCAAGGCCATCTCCGGAGCACACAATGCCTCCGGAGGTATCGATTCAATCTCCGGCTGGAGATCGGGTTACCCAATCCCCACCGGCTCCGCCGACCACTGGGTGGCCGGCCATGGGGGAGGCTCTGTCCAGCGCCTCCATCTCCGGGGAGCACCGCATCCTTATGGGTGCGGTATTGCAGAGCATTCAGTCCATAGACCACGGACTGAAGGAGGCCTTCAATGGTCTCCTGACGGGCTTTCAGGTGAGCCACGTAATGTTCTGTCCTTTGAAATGCTATTTTCTTTGTATTATGGTTATATACATGACAGCCCCCAAGCCCCAAGTGAGTTTGAAAAAACTTGCCTGGGGGTCCAACATAGCCTTTTATCCGAACTGTGCACCGGACAATATATGTTCGGATAGTTCTAACTATAGCGGTCCGGACACAGGGTCAGTTTTAGTGACAGTTCGGAGGTTGTAAACCAATTTAATGGTTATATAACTCTGTGATACAGGCTTCGTCGACAGCACCGGCTACTAACGCCACCGAGCTAGAGGAGCTGAATCGGAAGCTTAAGAGCTCCGAAGATGAGCTTGATGCTCTGAACAAGAGATTCAACGAGGCGCAAGGTAAGCCGAATTAGAGTATCGAAACTCTTTTTTACCGCTCTATCAACAAGGTTTCTTAATATAAGTTGATGCTTACGCAGCCTCGGCGAAAGAGATAGAGAAGCTCAAAGCCGAGCTTGAGAAAGCGAAGCAAGAAGCTTTGGTTGAGAAGGCGGCGGCCAAAGAAGCGGCCACCGCTCTATCTGCCCTGAGAGCCACCAGCGACAAGCATGAGGCTCGGGTGGAAGAAATTCAACAGGAGCTCAAGGACGCCAGCAAAAAGTGCGAGGTCCTTGAGCTAAAAGGGAAGGAGCAAGCCGCCGAACTGTCCACCCTGAAAACCGATCTCCAAAAGGAGCGGGTGGATACGCGGTCCTACGAAGAGGAAGTCGGCCAAGCCAAGGCTATCCCGGATGGTAAGCCATATTTATTGCAGTGTATCTTCGGGGATGGCAGGTTCAAAGTGCTCACCCAAGTATGGCATTCCGCAGGCGCCTGCTTGGACCTCTAGAAGAGCGCAGCTGACGCGAAGCAGTTCTATGCTTCGCGGGGAGAAGGAGATGAAGCTCGTATATTCTGGGCACAATTCGAAGCCCCCGAGCGCCCTCCTCTCCTTAACGAGCAGCTGAAGCAGCTGTTGGAGCTGCACCGGATGGCGGAGCCGGCCATGAAGGATATCTGTATCCGGCTATGGCCCAACGAGCCACTGCCGGACAGCTACTTCGGCCTGGTGCAGAAGCTGAGCGACGCCACTCCTCGGATCGACGCATTGAGGCGGTCCTCCTGCATCGAGGGAGCTAGGATGACCTTCGCGAAGGCCATGGTGCACTGGCCGGGGCTGGATCCGATGAAGGTGGCCACTGCCCCTCCGCCGCCTGGGAAGGAGTATAGATGCCCCGAGCGGTACTTCTCCAGAGTTATGGAGGGTGCTCGGGCCATAGAATCACAGTGTTTGAGAGATACCGTGTATGAGTAAACGCTTGTGTAATATGTCCGAAGACCTTTGAACGCGTTTATATAAAATTGCATGGTTTATCATGTCTTGAATGTTTTTGCATCCTTTATAACTCCTTTGTGGCCGTTAACCCTGAAAGTTGCGAGTCGTCGGCTTCAGCCCTCGTGTAGATACTACACGAGGTGTCTCTACCAACCGCACTGTAACCCTTAGCCGAACTATCGGTGCCCGAAGGCGGTAGTGCGGGGCGGACAAGGCAATCGGACTTATAATGCTTTATTGCTTTCACTTAGCCGTAGGGGCGCGAGAAAGGAGTGCAGGAGCTGATAACTAGCCCCCAGGTGTTTGTGATGTTTGGATGAACCGCGGCCAAAGCCTATATCACCTGGCTTGTACTAACACAAAACCCACCGTATGACACGGAATAACCTCTGACGAGACTTTAGTTAAGCTCGGATTCGCAGACCGGTTCTCGCATACCATGACAGTCAGTTTTCGGCTTTCTCCGCTGAGGCGCTTGACCAGACTAGCCGGAAGCACAATCGCAGCGGTGCTCCCTTTGCCCTTTTAGCCGAACGAGCGAAACAAAAAGGGGCAAGCACAGGAGCCGGGCAACCCAACTATTGACCCAAGACATGGTTCGGAACCAATGCATATAAAGCGGATTTCCAAGACGCCGAACACTTAAAGAAATTGTGATTAGGGCGATTTTTAAGGTCGAGCCCCCGGTCTATTAGCCGGTTGCAACGTTCAGTATACCAAACAGGTTCGCAAAAAGAGGGAGAAAACAGAAAGAGTTCCGAGAAGGGGCATCAAAGAGAAAATGATATATCTGTATTTTACTCAACAACTCTTATTATTCAAATTGCTAATGCAACTGTTTACAGGTATAGGATAAATGAAATATAAATTTTACAGGAGAGGTTTGTACCAAGAACCTTCGATAGATGACCTGACGTCCTCGATGTGCCCTGTCGCTTGTCTGCTCCTGCAGCTCCTAAGGAGGCGTATGCCTTTATGGGCTTTACTAGTTCGGCGAACGGACCTTGAAGAAGGGGTCTTGAGAAGTCGCCGAGGTATGGATGAGCTTGACGCCTTTCAGCAGGCACTTTATGGTACCTGTAGTGTGTCCGAAGACGTGTTGACGGTAATAGTTCGGTCCAACCGAACACCTACCCTCTAATAGTTTTCCCCCACCGCTGCCCATGGAATTTTGAGCGCGAAGTTGTGCCTCTTAGGCACATACTTTGCCGGTGATAGGGCCGTGCGATGGGGGGCGAGTCCCTATTTACAGGGAGTGGGAGGTTCTGGTACCTCGGATTGAGACCGAGCTCTTTTCCCAGCCTTGGGTGCCTTGGCGGCAGATGTCGGCGATTGCCAATCATCGGTGTAATGGAATTCGGCCGCCAGGGCCAACGCATGTTCCTTAGTTCGGAGGGAGCGCTCTGTGTTTCCATTTACAGTGATGACCCCCCTAGGGCCAGGCATCTTGAGCTTGAGGTATGCGTAGTGCGGGACGGCGTTAAAGCGAGTGAACGCTATACGGCCGAGCAGGGCGTGATAGCCACTGCGGAAAGGTACGATGTCGAAGATCAAGTCTTCGCTTCGGAAGTTATCGGGCGAGCCGAACACAACCTCCAGGCTTACAGAGCCTGTGCACAGGGCTTCAATGCCTGGGATCACTCCTTTGAAGGTAGTGTTGCTGGGCTTGATCCTCAAAGGATCTATGCCCATCTTTTTCACCGTATCTGAGTAAATCAGGTTAAGGCTACTTCCACCGTCCATGAGGACTTTAGTACGGTGGTACCCATCTATGATCGGGTCTAAGACGAGTGCGGCCGAACTCCCATGACGGATACTGGTCGGATGGTCGCGCCGATCGAAAGTGATCGGATATGCCGACCATGGGTTATACTTCGGGGCTACAGGCTCTATGGCGTAGACATCTCGAAGGGCGCGCTTCCTCTCTTTTTTGGGTATATGAGTGGCGTAGATCATGTTTACTGTTTTTACCTCTGGAGGGAATTTCTTTTGACCGCCACCGATCGGACCACGAGGCTCATCCTCATCCTCGCTGCGTGGGCTCTTGCCTTGGTCCTCAGTTGCGAGTTTGCCAGCCTGTTTGAAGACCCAACAGTTATGGTTGGTGTGATTGGCGGGCTTCTCCTGAGTGCCATGGATCTGGCAAGGCCTCTCCAGAATCTTGTCCAGCGGGGTGGGTCCGTCGTGTTTGCCTTTAGGGGGCTTCTTTCGCTGCCCAGAGCGGGAGTTGCGGAAGCCAGCGTTGACAGCCGTGTCATCGGCATCACTATTATTGTGCCGGCGCTTGTTCTTGTTGCGCTTCGGTTTCCCATTGCCATCCCGAACTTCAGAGGTTCCGGGATCTTCGGGGTTATGGCTACGTCTAGCTAGCCAATTATCCTCGCCCGTGCAAAAGCGGGTCATGAGCGACGTGAGGGCGGACATTGTCCTTGGTTTGTCCTGGCCGAGCTGTCGAGCCAACCATTCATCCCGAATATTATGCCTGAAGGAGGCTATAGCTTCAGTGTCTGGGCAGTCTACGATCTGATTTTTCTTGGTCAGGAAGCGATTCCAGAATAGCCGTGCGGACTCTCCTGGCTTCTGAACGACGTTGCTTAGATCGGAGGAGTCCGGCGGTCGAACATAAGTGCCCTGGAAGTTAGATCGGAATGCCTCTTCTAGGTCCTCCCAACACCCAATAGAGTTTTCGGGGAGGCTATTTAGCCAGTGCCGAGCTAGCCCTTTGAGCTTTAGGGGTAGGTACTTGATGGCGTGGAGATCATCTCCTCGTGCCATGTGGATGTGGAGGAGGAAATCCTCAATCCATACGGTTGGGTCAGTTGTCCCATCGTATTGCTCTATGTTTACGGGCTTAAACCCTTTCGGGAACTGATGCCGCATTACCTCATCTGTGAAGCACAGTGGGTGTGCAGCCCCTCTAACCCGAGCTATGTTGCGCCGATGATCGGCGTCTGCCCTAGTTCGGTGCTGTTCCCGATCTTCATTGTCGCGGTCGAACCGAGGCCGGTACTTGTCCCATCTATCGGGTGAGTATCCTCTGGATCCGTAAATGGATTGCGTGCGGCCTGCTCTATAGTCCAGGCCGTGTCGCAGGTCGAACCTGTCATCGGGCTCTAATGGCTCCTTTCCCCGTCTACGGGGTATCGTTGGCCTGTAGCCGGTATCATCAGCCGTCCTGTCTCGTCCTCGAGGGGGGCGGTCTGGCTTGTCGTATGGTGTGTGCTTGGGGGACGGCGTATCGGTAAGTTCGTCGTCGAATTGTGGCAGCAACCGTCTGCGGGGATAGCTCTTAGGCTGGTCGGATAGACCGGCGCCGTATCCTTCCTCGGCTGATAGGACTCTCGTCCATCGGTCGTTGAGGTCGTCTTGTTCGGCTCTGAGCTGCCGCTCTTTTGCTTTCAGGCTGCGAGCTGTGGATATGAGCTGCTGCCTGAACAATTCTTGATCTTTGGGATTGTCGGGAATAGCGAAGTCATCGGCATCCGCATTATCCTCCCCCTCGATAGAGCGGAGGTAGTCGTCGTCCGCAGGATCATCTGGATCATCGGGGTTGTGACGGTCTTCGGGTCTCTCCTGACCCTCTAGCGGGTGTTCGGGGATTTCGGGGCCGCCGATGTCTTCCGGGGTATCTCCGCCCCCGGTGCCATCTGCAGACTTTCGCCCCTTTTTCCCTTTTGACCGTTTATGCGGCTTTCGGCGTCTTGATGGCGCCTCGTCCGACTTATCACCATTGTTCTTCGGAGTGTCTACCATGTATACGTCGTATGTAGGGGTGGCAGTCCACTGTCCGGTCTTAGCAGGGGTGTGGGCATTATCTTCCTCATCCATATATTCTGCTCCCTCGAAAGCATAGTCGAGCATGTCGGTTAAATCTTCGACAGTGGCTATGAAGTGGGTGGTGGGTGGGATGAAAAATTTGTCCTGACCCGTCTGAAATCCGGTCTGAGAACATATCAGAGTTGGATCGTCGGTGATCTTCATCGACGAGATCCGATCCAGAGCCTCGTTGAGTATCGAGAGCTCGGTCGGGTTGGCCTGCACAGGGCTTCCGGAGTGAACCTCCGAAGCGTCCGTGCAAGGGGAGTGTTCGACAAGAACTGGTGTCCGGACATCGGGCGCTATGACCTGATCCGGACTGAACGTCGGGCCCTCGCCGGGGTAGATCCCAGGGGAGCGGCCGAATGGTGGGCCTGGGGTTAAAGCCTCCGAGCCTTCGGGCATGGCGGGCGAGACCGCGAGCCCGGACAGTGATAGATCGCCTCGAGAGTCTATGGAGAACTCTAAGTTCCCGAATCTGACCTCTTGATCAGGGGCGAAGCTTCCGACGCGGCCTAGGTGGTCAGTTGAGTCGGCGTGCAGCACTATGCTGCCGAAAGCGAAGATCTGTCCGGGGACAAAAGTGCCCGTATTGCGGACCTCTTCGTTGACGACTAGGCGAGCCATCGATTCCTTCTGGCGATCACAGCGGTCCTCTCAATGAAAGCACCAATGTCGGTGTCAAAACCGGCGGATCTCGGGTAGGGGGTCCCGAACTGTGATACTTGGATCGATGGTAACAGGAGACAAAGGGGGCAAGGTTTTACCCAGGTTCGGGCCCTCCTATGGAGGTAATACCCTACGTCCTACTTGATTATATTAAGTGTATGGAGATTACAGAGTGGATCTACCACGAGATCGTATGACTAAAACCCTAGATGAGTTCCCTTGTCCTACATCCTAAACCCTCCGGCTTATATAGACGCCAGGGGTCCCTAGGTCTTACACATGGTCGGTTACACATCGAAGGGATAAACATGCCTATTCGCTACTCCAAACGTGGAGGACAATCCACGATTCTCGAAGCTTCCTTCTTGGAGACGAGGTCTTCAATTCTTCCAGTATTCGGCAAGTGGCCCATACAGTCCGGCCCATAAGACATAGGCCGGCCTCCCGAGGACCCCTTAGTCCAGGACTCCCTCAGCGGGTCTCAACCATCATCCACTCTTCTGAACAGATTACGGCGGCTCAAGCAGTTTTGATTCTAGAGAAGAATTGCCACTTCATGCCCTTGAAGCAGAAGTTTGGCCGGCTCAAGCGCTCGTGTCCGGATATGGGGGAGCTCATGGCAGCTCTCACCAAGTATGCAGACTCTGATAATACGAAAGACCCTGGCTCCGATGATGAGAAATCGGCTCAGGGTAAGAAAGGTAGCAATGGCAAGGGTCAATAGCAAAACGCGGCCGGAAATAGCAACCCGGGCAAGCGGAAGAACCCGGACGGGGGGTCAGAATTGGTGGCGAACACCAGCTCCGGGAACAATCGTGCTAAGGGCAATGGGAACTTCAGGCCACCTTTTAACAAGGGTAAAGCTCCTTTCAACCTGGAAGAGATGCTCAATAAACCTTGTCCAGAGCACAGCCGGCCTGATAAGCCGGCAGGCCATACATGGAGGGATTGCAGTATTATGTGGCAGTTTCGGGATTACAGCCTTCAACAGCATCGTAATAACGGTAATGGTCCGTCAGGCGGCTCAGGGCCGGGCGGATCAGGAGCCGGCTTTGGTGCTGGCGGCTCAGGATCCGGTTACCAGGGTCAAGGCAATCAAGGAGGTCATCATCAACAGTCTGGCGGTGGAGGCCAGCAGCAGAATAACCATTCGGGGTACCAGAGTAACCCGAAACAGCTCAGCGGGGGTCAGTATCATGTTTTTACAACCAACTTCGACAAGCGAGACCAGAAGGTGCGCAAGCGGGCGGTAATGCAGTCATGCCGGCTCTCCCGTAGTATTTGAAGTGGTCCGAGTATGACATAACTTGGAGTAGGGAGGATCACCCGCCGCGTGTTGATAACCCGGGGCAACTGACTTTGGTAGTTGCCCCCCAAGTGGGAGGATACGTGTTCACTAAAGTACTTATGGATGGTGGCAGCAGCATCAACATCCTGTATTATGACACTTTCCGCCGGATGGGTTTGCTTGATAAGGATCTTAAGCCCTCTTCAACAGTTTTTCACGGTGTGGTGCCTGGAAAGTCGGCTTATCCAGTGGGAAAGATTTCTTTGGAGGTAGCTTTTGGTGATGAATTCAACTACAGGGTGGAGTCTTTGTGGTTTGAAGTGGTCAAAATCAAGAGCCCATATCACGCTCTGTTTGGACGGCCGGCTTATGCCAAGTTCATGGCTAGGCCTTGCTATGTTTACTTACAGCTCAAGAGGCCCGGGTTGAATGGGACGATTACCGTGCATGGTGATCGGAACACGGCTCTTGAGTGTGAGGAAGGTGACGCCGCTTACGCAGAGTCAAGTTGTGCTGAGGCAGAGCTCAAGTTCCGGAAGATATGACTCCACTGAAGAAGCCTAACACGGAATCTGAGCCGCCTCTCAAGTTTGTGGCAGAAGATACCAAGTTGGTGGACTTTACACCTGGCGACTCATCACAGCAGTTCACTATCGGGGCTAACCTGGACCCCGCATAGGAAAGCGCGCTCATCGAATTCATCCGTGAGAATCGGGACATCTTTGCATGGAAGCCTTCTGACATGCCGGGTGTACCGAGAGAATTCGCTGAGCACCACCTTAATGTGGATCCTAAGTTTAAGCCAGTCAAACAGTTCCTCCGGCGGTTCAATGAGGAGAGGCGCAATGCTATTGGAGAAGAGGTGGCCTGGCTCTTAGCAGCAAGGTTCATCGTTAAAGTTTTTCACCCGGAGTGGTTAGCTAACCCGGTGCTAGTGCTTAAGAAGAATGGCACGTGGCGTATGTGTGTGGATTACACGGACCTTAACAAGGCCTGTCCAGTTGACCCATTTGCTCTCCCCCGTATCGACCAGATTATTGATGCAACGGCGGGTTGCGAAAGTTTATGCTTCCTGGACGCTTACTCAGGGTATCATCAGATCAAGATGGTAGTTAAAGACCAAGAGAAGACGGCTTTCATTACGCCTTTTGGTGCTTTCTGCTATGTGTCTATGCCTTTTGGGCTCAAGAGTGCCCAGGCGACTTACCAGCGTTGTGTACAGAACTGTCTTCATAGTCAAATTGGGCGCAATGTTCATGCTTATGTGGATGATATTGTGGTCAAGTCAAGAAAGAAGGAGACTCTACTTGATGACCTGAAGGAAACATTCGATAACTTACGGGTTTACAAGATGATGCTTAACCCGGCAAAGTGTGTTTTCGGTGTACCTGCAGGCAAGCTCTTGGGGTTTCTAGTCTCTGAGCGTGGCATTGAAGCTAATCCGGACAAGATAAAGGCTATTACTTCCCTGTCTGAGCCGGCATGCATCAATGACGTTCAGCGCCTGGCAGGTCGGATCGCTGCGTTAAGCCGGTTCATAAGCCGCCTGGGTGAGAAGGCTATTCCTCTGTATCAGATGATGAAGAAAACAGACAACTTTGTCTGGAGTAAGGCGGCGGGTGAGGCGTTTGAGCCGCCGGTCTTGGCCGCTCCGGCTGAGAAGGAACCTTTGCTCCTCTATGTGGCGTCTAACAACAGGGCAGTCAGCGCCGCGATTGTTGTGGAGCGTAAGGAGGCGGGGAAGGAATACCCGGTTCAGAGGTCGGTTTACTACGTGAGTGAAGTCTTGATAGAATCCAAGCAACGGTACCCACAATGGCAGAAACTATCATATGGGGTGTTCATGGCAAATCGTAAGCTGAAGCATTACTTCCTGGGACATCAAATCACTGTCGTCAGTTCTGCCCCGTTGGGAGACATAATTCAAAACAAAGAAGCCACTGGCCGGATTGCTAAGTGGGCGTTGGAGCTTGGGCCTCTTAATTTGAAATATGTGCCCCGCACGGCCGTCAAGTCTCAAGCCCTGGTGGATTTTATAAATGAATGGACGAAGTGTCAGTCACCCGAGGAGAAGCCAGATAACACATACTGGACGATTCACTTCGATGGACCCAGACAGTTGGAAGGGTCAGGGGCTGGAGTTGTCTTAACTTCCCCCAGAGGTGACAAGTTTTGTTATGTGCTAAGGCTGATGTTTCCTTGTACTAACAATGCAGCTGAGTATGAAGCTTTACTTCATGGCCTCTGTGTGGCTAAGGAGATGAACCTGAGCCGGGTTAGATGTCTTGGCGACTCAGACCTTGTGGCTCAGCAAGTTTCAGGCACGTGGGATTCCAAAGACCCACGGATGGCGGCTTATCGTCAGGCAGTGGATATCATTGCTGGACACTTCAAGGGTTATTAGGTGGATCATATTGACCGTCGAAGGAATGAGGCGGCTGATGCATTGTCAAGACTGGGCTCTCAGCGTAAGCCGGTACCGCCTAACGTTTTCTTGGATGTGTTATATCACCCGTCTGTTAAGTTACCTTCAGAGGAGGATCTGGCCATACCTGACCCGGAGGGGCAGCTGGTGGCGGCTCTGCATGCTATCCCTGACTGGACGTTGCCTTACCTGGCGTACTTGACTCGTGGTGAGTTGCCTAAGGACGAGACCTTGGCGGACAAATCATAAGGCGATCTAAATCTATGACTATCATCAATGGCGAGTTACATAAGCGCAGCGTCACTGGCGTTTTTCAGCGTTGCGTTTCTCCTGAAGAGGGTAAGGAGATTTTAAATGAAATTCACGCCGGCGATTGTGGTCATCACGCCGGCTCAAAATCTTTGGTGGCCAAGGCTTTCCGGCATGGTTTCTTCTGGCTGACGGCTCATAAGGACGCAGAAGACTTGGTCATCAAGTGTGATGGATGTCAGAAGTTCGGGCGACGTGCTCACGTACCGGCTCAGGAATTGCGAATGATTCCAATTACCTCGCCGTTTGCGGCCTGGGGGCTTGATATGGTCGGGCCCTTCAAGAAATCTAAAGACAAGAAGACCCACCTTTTGGTGGCGGTGGATAAGTTTACTAAGTGGGTTGAGGCTGAGCCGGTCAGCAAGTGTGACGCGGCTACGGCGGTTCAATTTCTTAAAAAATTGATCTACCGTTTTGGTTACCCTCACAGTATCATCACGGACAATGGCACAAACCTATCCAAGGGGGCTATGCAAGCATTCTGTGAAAGTGAGCACATCCGGCTTGACGTCTCTGCGGTTGCTCATCCACAATCCAATGGTCAGGCAGAACGTGCTAACCAGGAGAGCTTGAGAGGTATCAAGCCCCGGCTTATGGTCCCTCTACAGCGGACGCCGGGTTGTTGGGTAGAGGAGTTACCGTCGGTTCTCTGGAGCATCAGAACTACCCCCAACGGGTCAACAGGCTATATGCCTTTCTTTATGGTTTACGGCGCAGAAGCTATGTTACCAAGTGATATACGTCATGACTCGCCACGGGTGGCGTCTTACGTTGAGACAGATAATGAGACAGCGCGTCAGGACGCGTTAGATGCTTTGGATGAAGAGCGTGATCTGGCGGCGGCTCGATCGGCAATCTATCAATAAGACCTGAGTCGCTATCATAGCCGCAGAGTTAAGACCCAGACGTTTCAGGAAGGCGACTTGGTCTTACGTTTGATTCAAGATCAGAGAAATACGCACAAGCTATCTCCTCCATGGGAAGGACCTTTTGTGGTCAGCAGAAATCTCAACAATGGGTCATATTATCTCATTGACGTACGAGACGAGTCACGCACTTCTGGACAGGAGACCCACCGGCCGTGGAATATCGCTCATCTGCGACCTTACTATACTTGAGTCATCGACTCCCATCATTGTACATCATCATTGTATATACCTTTTACATATAATATAGTTGTTATCCTTGCAAGCCGGGGCCTCTGCCTGTTATATACTTCAGATTGTGCAAAAGTGGATTCAACCACAAGGTCATTTGGGGGCTTCCAACCCGCCAGGGTTTAGCTTACACACCCTCTTGATCGGCTCTTCAGCCACCGTAAGGCCGGGTTATATACCCAACAATTTGACTCCGTCAACAAGGTCATTTGGGGGCTTCCAACCCACCGGGTTTAGCTTACACACCCTCTTGATCGGCTCTTCAGCCACCGCAAGTTCGAGTTAAACCTGCCTGTATGCTGCTGCTGCTCCGCCAGGTGACCCGCCGAACTCTTACCAGTTAATCTCGATTAGAGACCCTGAGCTGTTCAAAGTATTTGACAGTCACTCTCGCAAGAGACCCTGTACTAGTCAAGGTTAAAACGGCGGCTCTTGTCACGTGAGGGCCGGCTTACAGAAAGCGAGGATAAACTCACCCATCTGCTGCATACTCTCCGCTATGTGGCCCGTTCGTACTCTTAAAACAGTTACTCTTTTAAAGACCCTGCACGGTTTAAGGTTCAAACGACGGATTTATGTCACGTGAGAAGTAGCTTATGGGCCCTGAGGTACTCATGCCCTGCTGCGCCTCTTTATGGTTGTTGTTGCTCTTACCAGTTAATCTCGCCTAGAGACCTTGAGCCGTTCAAAAGAGTTGACGGTCACTCTCACTAGAGACCCTGTACTGCTAAGAGTTCAAACAACAAATTCATGCCATAAGAGCCGGCATATGAGTTTTCGAAAGATTTAACATCTCCGGGTTGTACTTTTTCAAGCCGCCCTCACAGCAATACAGAACAAGAGCTCTATCACTCCCTTCATGAATTTGGGGATGCTTTTTTCAGTCAGCATCGCTTTGATGATGCAAAGGGTCCCGCAGTAGAGCTGTTCTGTCAAGGTGTATACTGCTTTCAGCTTCAACAAGCTATCAGAAGATAATTGGCGGCTTCTTTGACCTGCAAGGATGTGAGGCATTATAAGCCGCCCGCACAGTTTTTCAGCAAGGCAAGGAAATTTGCTAAGTATTCAGTACTTACCAAAGATAGCAGAAGTTATCCGGGATATATGACGCTTGAGGGTCTGTAGCTCTTCTGACACAAGCTTGAGCCGCTGGTCAGCATCATCTGCGCGCTTGGTCAGAGCGGCTTGTGTAGATTCAGCAGTCTTTTTGAAGGCAACAAAGTCAGCTTCAACCTTCTTAAGCTCTTCAACGGCAACCCGCCATTTTTCTTCCGCCTCAGACCGGGCGGTTTGTTGTGAAGCAAGGTTTTCCTTTAAGCTGGTCAGATCAGATTCGGCCGCATCCAAAGCTTCCTGTATTGTACAAAAAACAAAAAGTTCAGGAGGTCTAAGTCGCCAGGAGGAGGCATTGGTGGACAATTGACGAAGCTGTTATGATTACAAGTCTCAAGCAGATTGCAAGCAATATACTTGACACTTGGGGGCTAATGTCTGTGTTTTCTCTCCAAGTCTACAATGAAGTTCTGGCTCATCTTCATAAAGTTAAGCCGGCACTTGGGGGCTATACACGGCGCTTTTCAAACAATGAAGTTTTTTCCGGATCATTTCAGCACTGAAGTTCCGGCTCATCATTTTCATAATGACCCGGACTTGGGGGCTACACTCGGATCTAGATTTCAAGTAAGTACCGGCTTATTATCTATATTAACCCGATACTTGGGGGCTACAAGCTAAGCCATCTGGAGAATGACAAAGATCGGAAGACCCGGTCTACTATTTGCAATACTAAACCAGCTCTTGGGGGCTACATAAGGGTATAAGGAAAAGCAGGAGAGGAGTACCTCATATATTTTCTTCATCAGTCCAACAAGTTTCAACTCCATATTACGGCTTGTGGAGAGGCGATTCAGATAACCAGCATGTAGTTCATCTGCAGTCAGTTTTTCTAACACGGGGAATTCAAAATCAAGTTTTTCTGGTGAGCATGTTTCACCCTTGCTGGTGTGCTTCGTTAACACATGGGGTTTAGGAGAATGATAACCCGTCCCAGTGACAACAACTTCCAGATGAGTTGTACCTTCGATGGCTGTTGAAGGGCTGGGCGGTTTAGGATCAGCATTTGGAGGACTCTCAGGAGTGGCCATGTCATCATCAGCCGGCTCAGAGGGCTGAGGAGCGTCTGCAGGTGCATCTTTTCTAGCCCCAATAGGCTCAATATAAGGTGCAGGGGAATCCGGCTTAGCAGTCTCCGGCTCTGTGGCAGTAGGGGCAGCGGTAGACCCGCCGGTCTTCCTTCGTTTTGCTTGAGCCCTGGAAAACAAAAAGATTGTCACATAGAAGACAAGGATGGTAAAAAGGTATGGTGCAAATACAAAGGTACGCACTCCGGGTTGATCTTCAGAGGAGGCAGCTTGGATGCAGTAGAGTCACCAGATGAAGGAGGTGTCTCCTAAAAAAAAGTTAAGACGATAAACAAAAGAGAATAAGGTTACAATGCAAGACTGTTAAAAATCGGACTTGGTTAAAAGAGTACCTCAGCGGGCCGTTTCCGAGGAGCCGGAGAGTTTGGTAAGCCGGCCAAAAGCTCTTTAGAGCCGGTGCTCCAGGTCTGACGTCTGGAGTTGTGCTGTTGCTTTTTCAAAATAAAATTGGGGTCTAAATAAGCAAGAGGATGAGAAAATGGAACTTTCCGAATGACCTGCCGTGTTCTATCTTGTGGAAAGTTTTCTGAGTCAGAGGAGATGTAAGTTACCTCAGGGGCGTCCGCATGGCTAGTCTCCGTTTCCTCCTGTGAATAAGTGTTGTCAATAAGTTGCATAAGGAGACGGCCAAGGGAGTCAAGTTCTACATGCGAGTCGTCGGGATCAGGCAGTTCCTGAGCAGAAGTTTTCTTCTTCTTATGGGCGCGGGTTTTACCCGCCTTAGGCTTCCTCACAGGAGGATTATACTTCTTCTTCCAGAAAGAAGAGCCGGCCTGTGCATAAGCCGCCAAAAAGGTTAAAAAGAGGCAAGGCAAAAGGTCAAAACAAGAATGAGCAGTTTTGTGGAAAAAGGTTTCTTACAGTTGGAGCTGTGTTCTTGATGCAAAAAGGTTTCAACCCAATCTTGTTGCAAATCTCTTGTTTTTCGCCAAGAAGTGATTTGACGGAAGAGTTGATGTCTTGTTCTGTCAGAGGGGTGGCGTTGAAGCAGAGAGTGTCATTGGGTTCACCCGTAAATTCATACATGAGTCGGTCACGCCGGCTCAGTGGCAAGATTTTCCAGGAAACCCAGCAACGGGTTAAGTCGACGCCAGTTAAGCCATTCGCCATTAAGGCCCTGATCTTCGCGAAGGCCGGAGCATATTTTGCTCGTTCTGCGGCAGACATCCGGTCTGGGAGTTCTCCGGAAGTGCAAAGCCGGGTAGGACGGTAACCCGGCAGCGGATTCTCTTCTTTGGGAGAGGTGTCTTTGCAATAAAACCAGGTCTTGTTCCAGTCTTTGGGGTGACTTGGTAAGACGGCTGCTGGGTAGGGCAAATCTCTCCGTCTCTGTATAGAAACGCCGCCAAGCTCCAAACTTGGTCCAGCCGCCACTTCAGTTTGGCGGTTGACATAAAAATAGTCACGGAAGAGGTCAACCGACGGCTCTTCTTGCAGGTAAACTTCACATAGGACTTGAAACTGACACATATTGGTGACAGAATTTGGACCTATATCTTGAGGGTGAAGCTTGAAGGAGTGGAGAACGTCACGGAATTTTTTTGACCCGGGCGGGCTAAAACGACGGAGGAGGTGATCAGTGAATACGACCACCTCTCCTTCCTGAGGAGTAGGTCTTATTTCTGGCCCTGGAACCCGCCAATGTATAACGTCCTGAGCCGGCAAGATACCCGATTCTACGAAGTCAAGCAAAAGCTGCTCGGTGACTCCGGAGCCAACCCAATCACAAGATGCAGGTGCTCTCGACATGGTGACGGGTCAAACTGTGAGAAAGTGCAGAATACGGCGGGTTAGAAAAACGTCAAATAATTAAGGCAGCTATGGACGGCATGATGATGAGGTGTTAAGCCGCCGACATACTTTATCAGAGAGCCGGCAATGTAACGGCGGGTTAAGTATGGACAAACAGGTTTCATATATTACAACCGTGGCTGCAAGATCTACGGGCGAAGATAAAGGAAATATATTCAAAACCTAAAAAGGGGGAGTGGAAGAACAGGTGGACAGCATGTGAAGAAGGTTGCTATACAGATCTAAAGCAAGCGGGCATTGACATTAACAGGGCAACCGCAACGGATAGACAGTAATATAGGATTCAAGGGAGCACTTGCAGTCTGCATTACGAAGAACAGCGAAGAACACTAAAGAACTCCGATGAACTCGGAGATACCCTAACTAAGATGACTACAGATTCAACAAGGGCTGAGAATAATACCTTGCGGATGCGGACGGGCTGGCGAGTTTCTGGTCCGAATCAGGTTGATGCAGCGGACGGCGTTGGGGACGACAGTGAGGTCCGGTCGGCGCGCGGAGCTCTGAAGGCGCGAGTCTGAAGGAGGAAGAAGACAGCGGCGGCAGAGAAAAGGAAGGGGGCCCCTCGTGTCCCTATTTATGAGATGGGATGGCAACAGTACGCGTGAAAGTCGAGGAGGTGCAGTGATGATTGACCGGAGGGGGCGCCTCGATTTTCGGGCCGACCGTTTAATGAGAGGATCCGTTGCAAACGTCACAGAATCTTTTTAGCATATTCGGTGTGACGTCATGGCGGGTTATGAGTTTTCTTTTTCAGGTGACAGAAATGTGACTCGCCGCCAAGTGAGTTAGAAGATGGACATGAGCAGGCTCAAATCAATCTGGGGCCTAATGTTGGGGATATAACCCCGTGGTAAGACTCGCCCAGGAGGGACTGGGTCGTACCTGGCGGCTCATAAGCAAGACCCTTAAGGTGGGCCGGAAGATGAAGGCCAGGCCGCATGGCGGCTTACCAGACGGGCCAAAACGAAGGCCCAGAGACAGAAGATGGTGTGAGACCCGGGCGGTTGAGCCGCCCGGAGACGACTTGTCCAAGATGGCAAGCCGGCTTAGAGGCAGGATAAACTACGTTGTGTGAGTCGGTTTGGGACTCGTGTAACCCAGGGCTTTGACCTCCTATATAAAGGCGAGACCCTGGGGCGGCTTAGACGGAAACCAATCAACCGAGAACTAGGTCAAGCGAAACCGCTCCCTTGTAATCGAAACACCAATCAATACAACACAAGCAGGACGTAGGCTTTTACCTCTTCTTGAGGGGCCGAACCTGGGTAAACTCGTGTCCCTCGTCTCGACCAACCCCTTTGAGTCCACCGCCTTAGCGATGGCCTCGAACCTAAGTCTTCGGACATCTGCCGTGACAAATCCACGACACATACCAAGCTGCCGGCAGTGCTAATTTAGTTGCTTCATTCTCCTCTAATGCTGCATTATCCTATGGATTAGCTGCAATCTGCTCTATTGCTTCATCCTCCTCTAGATTAGCTGCAATCTGATCTAATGCTTCATCCTCCCCTGCATTAGCTGCAATCTGCTCTAATGCTGCATCCTCCCCTGCATTAGCTGCAATCTGCTCTAATGATGCATTATCCTCTGCATTTGTTGCTGCCCATTGTTCCTCTTCTCCGAATGAAGCATCCACTGGATTGGTACATTTCCTAGCAATGTGCCCTAGGGTTCCACATTTTTTGCACTTACGTAGTCTTTTTACACGACCCTCTTCACCTCTTCTGTACCTGTTCTTCCTTGGTCTTCCTGGTGGCCTAGTCAGTATAGGAGAATGTAATTTGAACCCTGGATCTATTATGTTCCATTGGTCTTTTCCCAAGAGTGCAGGCACATTGGAAGCATAAGCAGCCCTGAATCTGGCAACAAAAAAATATTCAGAGATGTACTGTTCAACTTCACCATCTTCACCATACATAACAATCATCAGATGTAGGGCATGT
Source organism: Elymus sibiricus (assembly GCA_039707655.1). NCBI lineage: Eukaryota > Viridiplantae > Streptophyta > Magnoliopsida > Poales > Poaceae > Elymus > Elymus sibiricus. The sequence goes on along the minus strand of CM077663.1, from coordinate 332,951,286 downwards.
ATGCATGGCTTCCCATGGAGCTGCCATTGCCTACAACTGCATTCCCTAGTTGCTAGGTTAACTGGATACCTCCATTCCCTGTTTTTACCGTCAGTATATGTTACCTCAGCCTCGTGTGTTTCCGCTCGAATGCATTTCATTCTGCTCAGTCCTCTTATGTTGGCATGCAATGCCTTAATAAGAGATGGGAGCATGAGATGGCCAACATATTCTGTTTCTGTGATTCTTTTGCGAAGAGCCATCTTTATCATGATCATCTGCCGAATCTTATCAAATATTTGCCATATCAGAAGCCCTTTCAATGACTTAATCTTTGAATTGAAACACTCTGCCAGGTTGCTGGTCACATAGTCCACTTTGCATATTGTATTGAATTTGCTTCTTGACCACAACTTTCCATGATGTGCATCTAGGTACTCCTTCACCAGAGGATTGTGAGCATACAACACTCTCAAATGATGCTCATGCTTCCTCTCACTGCATGTGTATGATGCTGGCCATAAGTTCTCATCATAAACTTTACCTTTGAATTTGCTTCTGAAATTCTGCGCTAGGTGTCACATACATTCCCTATGCTCCACTCCAGGGAATACAATTTCCACTGCACTCTCCAAACCCTTGCAAGCATCTGTGTGTATAGCTAAACCTGGGGGTGTACCTATAAGGTTGCGCAAATGCTGCAGAAACCAGACCCAACTTTCCTCGGACTCTACCTCCACCACACCAAATGCAACTGGGAATAGCCAGTTGTGTCCATCAACTGCAGAAGCTGCCACTAGTTGTCCTCTCCACCTTCCATTCAAAGCAGTTGCATCAATAGCCAAATAGGGCCTGCAACCATCCAGAAACCCCTGCCAACAAGCCTTGAAATAAACAAAAGCCCTCCTGAAGCACTCCTTCTCAAATGACTTCCCTTTTATTTTGTATGGCACTATATGCTTCTCAATCTCTACAACACTCCCTGGACTAGCAGCTTCCATTTCAGCTTAAAATGTGTAGAGCAACTGAAAGCTCTCATTCCAAGGACCATTAATCCTGTCAAGAGCTATTTCCTTACCATAAAAAATATTCATGTAAGGTACAACAATCTTGTACTTATCAAATAGCTTCCCTTGGAGTTCTGTTGGACCAAGTGTTGGTTTTTCTCTCAACCAATCCAAAATTGCATCTGCCACCCATCTACTCTTTGCTAGCTTTGTTTTAGCCTTCCCCCTCCCCCTTCAGGTGGACAAGTGTGCTGGTGTGGGTTCCTTTTTATCTGAAAAAATATGATCTGAAAACATTACACAATGATCTGAACATAGAATCTGTATATACTGAAATACACAAACCTGAATGAACTTGCTCCTCAACATACGTGATGCATGCAACCTCCATCTACACCTATCATATGGGCAACGAACAGTGAACCTTGATGGCTCACTCCTTTCAATCACATATGTATTTTGTGTTAGAATGCAGTATGTAGTCACTACATTACGACAGTCCACCATCGACTGGAATATGGTGCCGACACCAAGCTGAGGATCTTCCCTGTTCCACTCAATTGTTGGCATGTCCTCACCATCATATTCATCTACAACTAAGCTATTGATGTTCTCCTCCCTCTCTTCATCGTCAGTGTCATCAAATCTAGCACGACTGATAGGTTGCTCCTGAAATTCATCTTCCATTGCTTGTTTACTGGCAATATCTACAAGGTCAGGGAACATATTCTCATCCTCGTCATCATGTTGAGGCACCTCTTCGTCTGGCTCTCAATCCTGTACTACATTGGGTGCGGCAGCGATAGGAGAAACGGCACAAGAAACGGTAGCAGATATATTGTGACTTTCAGAACCACTAGCTCTGCTTGGTTTCGGCCTACAAGGAGTGTCGGGGCACTCTCCGTTAGCAGAGGCAGAAGATTCCTGAACACTCTTCCCCTTCCCACGATCAATGCGTGGCTGAAGCACCTCGATATGGATTTTACCGAAGCGGCTTTCAGCATTCAAAGAAAAGAGCAATCCCAGATGCTCATCGCAAGTTAGTGGTATAAATTTTTGCTCGGTACTGCTGAAATATTTCAGTTCAACAGCATCGGTAGGGCTGCATCCATATGAAGAATTTCGGAGCGCCGCGAGCAAATCTTTGAACGTCATACTGGTTTCTACCACCTTCGGATAGTAAAATCCAGTAAGCAATTGCGGTTTTCTACCGCGCAGCACACTAACTTCCATCCTAACCGACAGCCGGAAAGCAAGCGCAGGATCAATCCTATTCGATTCAAATAAGGGGTGCTGTTAGGCCGGGAACAATTCAGCAAAATTTGAACGATTCGAGCGACTAGCGGTCAAAAAGGGCCGAATTTACGAATCAGCAAATTAGTTAGGTGGGAAAACGACGCTTACCTAGGTGTAATCCATGAATTATCCGCCGCCGATTCCACCCAATCCTCTCCACGGTCCACGGGCTTGAGAGCCTGCTCCCGCGACATCGCTGCTTGATCCAGATGGGGATGTGGGGGTATATCTGGCGGAGGGCACGACGGCGGCGGAGGGGGCGGAGCAACGCGGTGCTGTAGGGCTCGAACTTGAGGTTCAGAAAAGCCCATCCGACGTGTCTCAATGCGGCCCCACACGTCAGAATGGGCAAAGGAGGTGCCATTCCGACACGGCCCCACTCATCAGGGTTAACGGTCAAACCATTGACCCGACGGCATCCTCCGCTGTGACCATTTCTGAGGGTTTCAGATAAGGAAGTGGGGAAAAGTGAGCAAAAGTTAAGAGTGTGGGGATGAATTAGTACAACTAAGGAACCAAGGGCACCGATGTAAAAAACCCAAAAGGATATTACTCATATAAATAGAACATCCATTATTCTCTGATTTAAATGAATAACCGTCTTGCAATAAACAAGATCCAGATATAATGTTCATGCTCAACGCAGGCACCAAATAACAATTATTTAGGTTTAAAACTAATCCCGAAGGTAGAGGGAGCGTGCGATGGTGATCACATCAACCTTGGAAACACTTCCAACACACATTGTCACCTCGCCCTTAGCTAGTCTCCGTTTATTCCACAACTTTTGTTTCGAGTTACCAATATTAGCAATTGAACCGGTATCTAATACCCATGCGCTACTAGGAGTACTAGTAAGGTACACATCAATAACACGTATATCAAATATACTTTTGTTGATGTTGCTAGCCTTCTTATCTACCGAGTATTTGGGGTAGTTTCGCTACCAATGACTGTTTCCCTCATAATAGAAGCACTTAGTCTCGGGTTTGGTTCAACTTTGGGTTTCTTCACTGGAGAGGCAATTGGCTTGCCATTCTTGAAGTTTCCCTTCTTGCCCTTGCCCTTCTTGAAACTAGTGGTCTTGTTAACCATCAACACTTGATGCTCCTTCTTGATGTCTACCTTCGCGGCCTTAAGCACCACAAATAGCTCAGGGATCATCAGCTCCATCCCTTGCATGTTATAGTTCATCACAAAGCTCTAGTAGCTTGGTGACAGTGACTGGAGAACTCTGTCAATCACTATCTTATCTGGAAGATTAACTCCCACTTGATTCAAGCGATTTTAGCACCCAGACATTCTGAGCACATGCTCACTGACTGGGCTATTCTCCTCCATCTTGTAGGCAAAGAATTTTGTCAGAGGTCTCATACATCTCAACACGGGCATGAGCCTGAAATACCAATTTCAGCTCTTGGAACATCTCATATGCTCCATGGCGTTCAAAACGTCTTTGGAGCCCCGATTCTAAGCCGTAAAGCATGGCGCGCTAAACTATCGAGTAGTCATCACAACGTTTCTGTCAGACGTTCATAACATCCACATATGACGCTATAGGGGTTGGCACACCGAGCGGTGCATCGAGGACATAAGCCTTTTGTGCAGCAGTGAGGACAATCTTCAGATTACGGACCCAGTCCGCACAATTTCTTACACTATCTTTCAACTTAGCCTTTCTCTAGGAATGTATCAAAATACAGGGGAGCTACAATGCGAGCTATTGATCTACACCATAATTTTGCAAATACAACTTTAGACTATGTTCATGATAATGAGTTCAATTAATCATATTACAAAAGAACTCCCACTCAAATAAACATCCCTCAGGTTGTCTGATACGTCTCCGTCGTATCTACTTTTTCTCACACTTTTGCCCTTGTTTTCGACTCTAATTTGCATGATTTGAATGAAACTAACCCGGACTAACGCTGTTTTCAACAGAACTACCATGGTGTTGTTTTTGTGCAGAAATAAAAGTTCTCAGAATTGGACAAAACTTTTTGGAGATTCATTTTACAATAAATAAAAAATACTGGAGCCAAGAACCACCGGAGGGGGAGCCCTAGCTGGGCATGATACACTAGGGTGCGCCAGCCACCCCAGGCGCGCCCTGGTGGGTTGTGCCCCCTTGGGGCCCCACTGACCCTAATTCCGATGCTATAAAATCCTATTTTTGGAGAAAAAAATCAGAGAGAAAGTTTCATCGCGTTTTACAATACGGAGCCGCCGCCACCTCCTGTTCTTCCTCGGGAGGCCAGATCTGGAGCCCGTTTGTGGCTCCGGAGAGGGGAATCTTCGGTCTTCGTCATCATTAACCCTTCTCCATCGCCAATTCCATGATGCTCCCCATCGGGAGTGAGTAATTCCTTCGTAGGCTTGCTGGTCGGTGAGGAGTTGGATGAGATTCATCATGTAATCGAGTTAGTTTTGTTAGGGCTTGATCCCTAGTATCCACTATGTTCTGAGATTGATGTTGCTATGACTTTGCCATGCTTAATGCTTGTCACTAGGGCCCGAGTGCCATGATTTCAGATCTGAACCGTTTATGTTATCACCATTATATCTATGTTCTTGATCCGATCTTGCTAGTCATATGCACCTATTACGTGTTATGATCCGTAAACCCCGGAGTGACAATAGTCGGGATACTTTCCGGTGATGACCGTAGTTTGAGGAGTACATGTATTCACCATGTGTTAATGCTTTGTTCCGGTTCTCTATTAAATGGAGGCCTTAATATCCCTTAGTTTCATTATGGACCCCGCTGCCACGGGAGGGTAGGACAAAAGATGTCATGCAAGTTCTTTTCCATAAGCACGTATGACTATTTACGGAATACATGCCTACATTACATTTATGAACTGGAGCTAGTTCTGTATCGCCCGAGGTTATGACTGTTATATGATGAATATCATCCAACGAGTTCACCGATCCAGTGCCTATGAGTTTTCAACATATTGTTCTTGCTAAGTTACTATTGCTACTACTACTATTACACTTGCTGCAAAACTATTGCTATCACTGCTACTGTTACCATCACTGCTGCTACTGCTATCAAAACTATCATACTACTGTGCTACTGATCACTCTGCTATAGATATTTAATCTCCAGGTGTGGTTGAATTGACAACTCAGCTGCTAATACTCGCAAATATTCTTTGGCTCCCCTTGTGTCGAATCAATAAATTTGGGTTGAATACTCTACCCTCGAAAACTGTTGCGATCCCCTATACTTGTGGGTTATCAAGACCTTTTTTCTGGTGCCGTTGCCGAGGAGTGATGACCCACAAGTATAGGGGATCAATCGTAGTCCTTTCGATAAGTAAGAGTGTCGAACCCAACAAGGAGCAGAAGGAAATGACAAGCGGTTTTCAGCAAGGTAATTTCTGCAAGCACTGAAATTGTAGGTAATAGATAGTTTGATAGCAAGATAATTTGTAACGAGCAAGTAATGGTAACGGTAAACAAGGTGCAGCAAGGTAGCCCAATCCTTTTGAGGCAAAGGACAGGCCAGGAAAATCACTAGTAATAGGCAAAGTTTTCTTGAGGGTACAAGGGAATTTCGTCTAGTCACTTTTATCATGTTGGTTTGATTCGTGTTCGCTACTTTGATAATTTGATATGTGGGTGGACCGGTGCTAAGGTGCTGTTCTTACTTGAAATAACAACCTACTTATGATTAACCCCCTCGCAAGCACCCGCAACTACGAGAAAAGTATTAAGACAAAGTCTAACCATAGCATTAAACATGTGGATCCAAATCAACCCCTTACGAAGTAGCGCATAAACTAGGGTTTAAGGTTTTGTCACTCTAGCAACCCATCATCTAATAATTACTCCACAATGCATTCCCTTAGGCCCATGAATGGTGAAGTGTCATGTAGTCGACGTTCACATGACACCACTAAGGGAATCACAACATAAATATCATCAAAATATCGAACACATATCAAATTCACATGATTACTCGCAACATGACTTCTCCCGTGACCTCAAGAACAAAGGTAACTACTCACAAATAATAATCATACTCAAGATCAGAGGAGTAATGAATAGCATAATGGATCTGAACATATAATCTTCCACCAAATAAACCATATAGTAATCGACTACACAAGGTAATCAACACTACTAGTCACCCACAGGTACCAATCTGAGGTTCCAGTACAAAGATTGAACACAAGAGATGAACTAGGGTTTGAGAGGAGATGGTGATGTTGAAGATGTTGATGAAGATTGGCCTCCCAAAGATGAGAGGGGTGTTGGTGATGACGATAGCTTCGATTTCCCCCTCCGGGAGGGAAGTTCCCCCGGCGGAATCGCTTCGCCGGAGGGCAAAAGTGCTCCTGCCCAAGTTCCGCCTCGAGGCGGCGTCACTTCGTCCCGAAAGTCCTCCTCCTCATTTTTTTAGGTTTTTTGGGAATTTATACCATAAGATGGGCTCCGGAGGTGGGCCAGGGTGAGCACCACCCACCAGGCCGCGCCAGGGGGTGCCTGGCGCGCCCTGGTGGGTGCTCCTCACCAGGTGCCCCCCCTCCGGTAGATTTTTGCTCCAGTATTTTTTATTAATTCCAAAAATAATCTCCGTAAAGTTTCAGCTTCATTGGAGTTGTGCAGAATAGGTATCTCTGACGTGCTTTTCTTGGGTCTAGAATTCCAGCTGCCGGTATTCTCCCTCTTTGTGTAAACCTTGCATATTATGAGAGAAAAGGCATTAGAATCACTCCCCAAAGCATTATTATTCAACAAAACAAAGTAAATAAAAGTAGGAAATCATGATGCAAAATGGACGTATCAACTCCCCCAAGCTTAGACCTCGCTTGTCCTCAAGCGAAAGCCGATGTTGAAAAGCATGTCCACATGGTTTGAGAGAGAGGTGTCGATAAAAACAAAATACGGACATAGAAGCATCATGGTTATTAACATAACAGCAACAAACTCTAACATAAGAACTTATTTCAATATATTTTCATCATAAAGCTTCTCATGAACAAGTAACAATTCATCACAACATAGAAGTATGAAGCATAAACCTTATTGGAAACCAACAAACCGTGTTCTCAGTCAACTTTGCAACTACAATTCATCATATTTTCAGGAAGGGTCTCGTGTCGGAGCCTTTTGGCAAGTCCACATACTCAACCATCATTTAGTCTTCTATGATTGCTAACGCTCACGGCATACCCATGAACAAAAAGTTTCAACAGGACACATCAAGGGTGATCTCAACAATAATAACTCATGCCCACCCATATCCAACTGGGTATATGTGCCTAGATCTTTCCTCACCACATGATGCTTGCAAAGGAAAAAAGTAAAAAGGAATAGAGAAGAATACTTTGACTCTTGCATAAAAGTAAGTGCATAAAAGTAAAAGATAGGCCCTTCGCAGAGAGAAGCAGAGGTTGTCATGCGCTTATTGGTTTGTATGCCCAATTCCTTAATGTAAAAGAACGTCATGCTATATTGCCCCTTCTGATAGCAACCTTTATTATGCAGTCCGTCGCTTTTATTACTTTGCCATCATAAGTTCGTATAACGCTCAATTTTCTCTTACACTAATTGATCAAAACACTTTTAGAAGCAATTTTTATTGCCTTATTGCACCGATGACAACTTACTTGAAGGATCTTTCTCGATCCATAGGTAGGTATGGTGGACACTCAAGGAAAGAGTTTGGGTTTGGGTTTTTGGATGCACAAGTAGTATCTCTACTTAGTGCGGAATTTTTGGCTAGCAAAGATATTGAGAAAGCACCACATGTTAAAGGATCTATGACAATATAACTTCTATGTGGATATGAACAAACATAAATCATTACGTTGTCTTCCTTGTCCAACGTTAACAATTTTGACATGTAATATTTGATGGGGGCTCACAATCATAAAAGATGTCCAAGATAGTGTATTTGCATGTGAATCTTCTCTTCCCTAATTAATTCTTTCATGAATTGCATCATTGACCAATGCTATGTTTGTCAATCTCCAATAAATTTTACTACTTATACTTTTCCTTATGTGATGTCATTACTCACCATAGGATTAGCATATGATTCTATTCATTTATTTGTCTCTTTTTTATTTGATTGCAACAAGAAAGTAGAGAAGCAAAAACTCAAACTAAACTTTATTATATAACTTTCACTCGATTACATAGATAGGTAGGCCACAAAACTAACACACGAAAATAGATGTCGCTAAACTTTTATTCAACTAAGGCAAAGGGAAACTAAAGATAAAACTAGAATAGGTAAAGGTGAATAAAAGTGGTGGTGATACGATACCAGGGCACCTCCCCCAAGCTTGGCTCAAGCCAAGGGGAGTGCCCATACCCATGTACTCAAGTCTCCTTCGGTGGTGGTGATGAAGAAGGTGGAGGTGTTGATGTGATGTCACACTTTAGCTTCAGAAGATCCTCCAATTTGCGGATGACTCTCCTAAGATTTTCGATGTGTTCTTGCAACAAGATATTTTCACGGATGAGAAATTTATTCTGAACACGAACCGCTTCGAAGGTTCTAAAGGCTTCAATTTCAATAGGGGTGAGATGACTGTAGTAAGGCTGAAGGATATCTTCTTCCTCTCCCTCCTTTGCTGGCGTGAATTGATCTTCTTTAGGGAGACAATCCACCTTAGCCTCATTGTCCTTCTCCTCCTTGTAGGCGTCTTCTGGCTCCTCCCTCTTCAACTCTATCTTCATTAGCCAGGCATCTTCTTCCACATTGTTAGGAGAGGGAGAAGACATGATGCCTGACTTGACAGATCTGATAGGAAAACAGCAAGAAACAAGAACAGAGGATTTCTCTATGATGCGGTCGTCAAAATAGTTGGGGGTATATATAGAGAATTTTTATTCTTGGGAAACAAGTATTTGGAAGGAAAACGGAGTCGGGAAGGCATCCGAGGTGAGCAGCACCCACCAGGGCGCGCCTAGGGGTGCCTGGCGCGCCCTGGTGTATTGTGCTCACCTCGATCGCCTTCCGGTTTATTTTTTTATTCCTAAAATTTCAAAATATTCCAAAACTGACCGAAAATATTTTTGCGGATTTTTCGGAGTCCGTTTACTTACCGTATCACGTTCCTCCTATTTTTAAGTATTCTGGAGTGTTCCGGAAGGTTTCTTTTATGTGTTCCTCCGGTGTCATGGTTTGGATAACATTGCTTTCAACGTTAATAGGCGTACCTGAGATATAATGCTTAATTCTTTGGCCATTGACCACCTTCGGGTTAGTACCTTTGGCGTTATTAATCTTGATAGCTCCAGAACGATAAACCTCTTCAATAATATATGGTCCTTCCCATTTGGAGAGGAGCTTACCTGCAAAAAATCTTAAACGAGAGTTGAACAAAAGAACATAGTCTCCTATTTTGAATTCCCGCTTTTGGATTCTTTTGTCATGCCATCTTTTTACTTTTTCTTTGAATAGCTTGGCATTTTCATACGCTTGGGTTCTCCATTCATCTAGTGAGCTAATATCAAATAGCCTCTTCTCACCGGCAAGTTTCAAATCATAATTGAGTTCTTTAATTGCCTAAAATGCTTTGTGTTCTAGTTCTAGAGGCAAATGACAAGCCTTTCCATATACCATTTTATATGGATACATACCCATAGGGTTTTTATAAGCTGTTCTATAGGCCCAAAGTGCATCATCTAATTTTTTAGACCAATTCTTACGAGACCTATTGACAGTTTTTTGTAATAGTAATTTTATTTGTCTATTGCTAAGTTCTACTTCACCACTAGATTGAGGATGATAGGGTGATGCAATTCTATGGTTAACATCATATTTAGCAAGCATCTTACGGAAAGCACCATGAATAAAGTGTGAACCACCGTCGGTCATTAAATATCTAGGGACTCCAAACCTCGGAAAGATAACCTCTTTAAGCATTTTAATGGAGGTGTGGTGATCAGCACTACTAGTTGGAATAGCTTCTACCCACTTAGTGACATAATCAACCGCAACTAAAATATGAGTGTACCCGTTAGAGGAAGGAAAAGGCCCCATGTAATCAAAACCCCACACATCAAATGATTCAACAACAAGTGAATAATTCATAGGCATTTCTTGACGCTTACCGATATTACCAATTCTTTGACATTCATCACAAGACAAGATAAAATTACGAGCATCTTTGAAAAGAGTAGGCCAATAAAATCTGGATTGCGATACCTTATGAGCAGTTCTATCTCCCGCATGATGTCCTCCATAAGCTTCGGAATGACATTTCCGTAGGATATGTTCCTGTTCATGCTCAGGTACACAACGCCTAATAATACCATCTACTCCTTCTTTATAAAGATGTGGGTCATCCCAAAAGTAATGTCTCAAGTCATAGAAGAATTTTTTCTTTTGTTGGTATGTGAAACTAGGTGGTATATATTTAGCAACAATGTAATTAGCATAGTCAGCATACCAAGGTGTGTTGTGTGAGACACTTATTGCAGCTAGCTATTCGTCAGGGAAACTATCATCAATAGGTAGTGGCTCATCAAGAATATTTTCTAACCTAGACAAGTTATCAGCAACGGGGTTCTCAACTCCTTTCCTATCAACGATATGTAAGTAAATTCTTGAAGCAAGAGAACCCACCTAATGAGTCTAGGTTTAGCATCTTTCTTTTCTATAAGATATTTTATAGCAGCATGATCGGTGTGAACAATAACTTAGGAGTCAACAATATAGGATCTAAATTTATCTCAAGCAAACACAACTGCTAAAAATTCTTTTTCAGTAGTGGCATAATTTCGTTGGGCACTATCTAGAGTTTTACTAGCATAATGGATAACATTCAATTTCTTATCAACTCTTTGTCCTAGGACAGCACCAACAGCATAATCACTAGCATCACACATAATTTCAAAAGGCAAGTTCCACTCAGGTGGTTGAACGATAGGTGCAGAGGTTAAGGCTTTCTTGAGTGTTTCAAAGGCTTCCACACAATCATCATCAAAAACAAAAGGCATATCCTTTTGCAAAAGATTAGTAAGAGGCTTAGAAATTTTAGAGAAGTCTTTAATGAACCTCCTATAAAAACCAGCATGACCAAGGAAACTTCGAATACCTTTAATATCTTTAGGACATGGCATTTTCTCAATTGCATCAACTTTAGCTTTATCCACCTCAATACCTTACTCAGATATTTTATGCCCCAAGACAATACCTTCATTAACCATAAAGTGGCACTTCCCCCAATTCAAGACAAGATTAGTTAGTTCACATCTCTGCAAAACTCGATCAAGGTTGCTTAAGCAATCATCAAAAGAAGTTCCGTAAACGGAAAAATCATCCATGAAAACCTCCACAATCTTTTCACAAAAATCAGAGAATATAGCAGTCATACATCTTTGAAAGGTAGCAGGTGCATTGCATAAACCAAAAGGCATACGTCTATAAGCATAGGTTCCAAAAGGGCAAGTAAAGGTGGTTTCCTCTTGATCGGATTGTGACACAGGTATTTGAGAGAAACCCGAATATCCATCTAGGAAACAAAAGTGTGTGTGCTTAGATAGCCTCTCTAGCATTTGATCAATGAAAGGCAAAGGGTAATGATCTTTTCTTGTAGCTTTATTTAATTTTCTAAAATCAATTACCATTCTATAGCCAGTGACAACTCTTTGTGGAATGAGTTCATTCTTATCATTAGGAGCAACGGTAATACCTCCCTTCTTAGGGACACAATGAACGGGACTTACCCATCTACTATCAGCTATGGGATAGATTATACCTGCTTCCAGAAGCTTTAATATTTCAGTTCTTACCACTTCTTTCATCTTAGGATTCAATCGCCGTTGGTGATCAACAACGGGTTTAGCATCTGGTTCCTTATTGATCTTGTGCTGACATAGAGTGTGACTAATGCCCTTAATATCATCAAGAGTATATCCAATAGCAGCCCGGTGCTTCCTTAGAACTTTCAATGATCTCTCTTCTTCATGTTCTGAAAGGTTAGCACTAATACTAACAGGATATATCCTTTTGTCATCAAGATAAGCATACTTCAAAGTGTCAGGCAATTGTTTCAATTCAAACACGGGATCACCTTTAGGTGGAGGAGGCCCTCCAAGAGTTTCAATAGGCAAATTGTGTTTCAAGAGAGGTTGTTGTTCGAACAAAATTTGATCTATTTCATTTCTTTCACGCATGTGCATATCATTTTCATGGTCGAGCAAATATTGTTCTAAAGGGTCAGTAGGAGGCACAGCAATAGAAGAAAGACCAATTATTTCATCATCACTAGGTAACGCTTTATCATGAGGTTGTCTACTAAACTTGGAAAAATTAAACTCATGAGACACATTACCAAAACTGACACCGACAGTTTGTTTTTCACAATCTATCTTAGCATTGACGGTGCTCAAGAAAGGTCTACCAAAGATAATGGGACAAAAGTCATCTTGTGGGGAACCAAGAACTAGAAAATCAGTAGGGTATTTTACTTTCCCACACAAGACTTCAACATCTCTAACAATCCCAAGTGGTGTGATAGTATCTCTATTAGCAAGTTTAATAGTAACATCAATATCTTCCATTTTAGTAGGTGCTATTTCATTCATAATTTCTTGGTATAAGGTAAAAGGGATAGCACTCACACTAGCACCTAAATCACATAAACCATGATAGCAATGATCTCCTATTTTAACTAAGACAACGGGCAAGCCTTCTATAGGTCTATGTTTATCTTTCTTATCAGGCTTAGCAATTCTAGCAGCTTCATCGCAAAGGTAAATAACATGCCCATCAATATTTTCTTCCAAGAGATCTTTAACCATAGCAACACTAGGTTCTACTTTAATTTGCTCATGGGGTTTAGGTGCTCTTATATTACTCTTACGAACCACGGTTGATACCTTAGCATGTTCCTTTATCCTAACAGGGAAAGGTGGCTTTTCAATATAAGTAGTAGGCACAACTGGATCAACATTGTAAAAGATGGTTTCTTCTTTAGCTATGACCGGTTCTTTAATTTCTTATTTAATAGGGGGATGATATTTAAACCACTTCTCCTTAGGGAGGTCAACGTGAGTAGCAAATGCTTCGCAGAAAGAGGCTACTATCTCAGAGTCAAGTCCATATTTAGTGCTAAACTTGTGAAAAGTATCGGTATTCATAAAACATTTAACACAATCAAATTCAAGCTTTATACCTGACTCATTACCTTCATCGAGCTCCCAATCTTCAGAGTTGCGTTTAATTATTTCCATGAGATCCCACTTGAAATCAATAGTCTTCTTCATATAAGAACCAGCACAAGAAGTATCGAGCATGGATTGATCATTATGAGAAAGCCGAGCATAAAAATTCTGAATGATAACTTCCCTCGGAATGTCATGATTGGGGCATGAATATAACATTTACTTAAGCCTCCCCCAAGCTAGAGCGATACTTTCTCCTTCACGAGGCCAAAAATTATATATATAATTCCAATCACGATGAACTAGATGCATAGGATAAAACTTTTGATGGAATTCCAATTGCAAACGATTCCAGTTCCACGATCCAAGATCATCACATAGCCTATACCATGTCAATGCTTTTCCCTCCAAAGATAAAGGGAAAACCTGCAAGCTTAAATAATCCACATATTTCGTTCACATATAAAAGATGCATATCAGGATGTTCAGTTCCATCTCCTGCATAAGGTTTAGCAAGCAAGTGTTCTACCATACCCGAAGGAATTTCATAAGCAACATTTTCAATAGGTGCTGTAGGTTGAGGGGTAGCTAATTGTGGTTCTGGTCGAGGTGAAGATACCCCGAACAAACCCCTCAAAGGATTGTTTTCCATAGCAGCAAGTAGCAATAAATTTCAGCACGTAGTATAAGTTTTTCCTTACCGATTTCCACTTACCAAGAGCGCTTCACTCCCCGGCAACGGCGCCAGAAAAGAGTCTTGATGACCCACAATTATAGGGGATCAATCGTAGTCCTTTCGATAAGTAAGAGTGTCAAACCCAACGAGGAGCAGAAGGAAATGACAAGCGGTTTTCAACAAGGTAATTTCTGCAAGCACTGAAATTGTAGGTAATAGATAGTTTGATAGCAAGATAATTTGTAACGAGCAAGTAACGGTAACGGTAAACAAGGTGCAGCAAGGTAGCCCAATCCTTTTGAGGCAAAGGACAGGCCAGGACAATCACTAGTAATAGGCAAAGTGTTCTTGAGGGTACAAGGGAATTTCGTCTAGTCACTTTTATCATGTTGGTTTGATTCGTGTTCACTACTTTGATAATTTGATATGTGGGTGGACCGGTGCTAAGGTGCTGTTCTTACTTGAACTAACAATCTACTTATGATTAACCCCCTCGCAAGCATCCTCAACTACGAGAAAAGTATTAAGACAAAGTCTAACCATAGCATTAAACATGTGGATCCAAATCAGCCCCTTACGAAGTAGCACATAAACTAGGGTTTAAGCTTCTGTCACTCTAGCAACCCATCATCTAATAACTACTCCACAATGCATTCCCTTAGGCCCATGAATGGTGAAGTCTCATGTAGTCGACGTTCACATGACACCACTAAGGGAATCACAATATACATATCATCAAAATATCAAACACATATCAAATTCACATGATTACTCGCAACATGACTTCTCCCGTGACCTCAAGAACAAAGGTAACTACTCACAAATAATAATCATGCTCAAGATCAGAGGAGTAATGAATAGCATAATGGATCTGACATATAATCTTCCACCAAATAAACCATATAGTAATCAACCACACAAGGTAATCAACACTACTAGTCACCCACAGGTACCAATCTGAGGTTCCGGTACAAAGATTGAACACAAGAGATGAACTAGGGTTTGAGAGGAGATGGTGCTATTGAAGATGTTGATGAAGACTGGCCTCCCAAAGATGAGAGGGGTGTTGGTGATGACGATAGCTTCGATTTCCCCCTCCGGGAGGGAAGTTCCGCCGGAGGGCAAAAGTGCTCCTGCCCAAGTTCCGCCTCGAGGCGGCGTCGCTTCGTCCCGAAAGTCCTCATCCTCATTTTTTTAGGTTTTTTGGGAATTTATACCAGAAGATGGGCTCCGGAGGTGGGCCAGAGTGAGCACCACCAACCAGGCCGCGCCAGGGGGTGCCTGGCGCGCCCTGGTGGGTGCTCCTCACCAGGTGGCCCCTCTCCGGTAGATTTTTGCTCCAGTATTTTTTATTAATTCCAAAAATAATCTCCGTAAAGTTTCAGCTTCATTGGAGTTGTGCATAATAGGTATCTCTGACGTGCTTTTCTTGGGTCCAGAATTCCAGTTGCCGGTATTCTCCCTCTTTGTGTAAACCTTGCATATTATGAGAGAAAAGGCATTAGAATCACTCCCCAAAGCATTATTATTCAACAAAACAAAGTAAATAACAGTAGGAATTCATGATGCAAAATGGACTTATCCGGGAGCATAGCTATATTTGTTGAGTCACTTGGGATTTATATCAATTTATCACTATGAAGAATCTGAAGGATCCAAAAACCAAGATTTCTCCCTCTAAGACGAGGGGAGGTAAGGAACTGCCATCTAGCTCTGCACTTGATTCACCTTCTGTTATGAGTAAGCCTGCAACACCACCACATGCTAGTAATCCTCACATGTCGCAAGTTATTGATGATGCTACTTCTGCTATGAATGATGCCTATGATGATGCTAGTACCATTCTTGATGATAATGTGCCACTAGGTGAATTTCTTGATGAACAAATTGCTAGAGCTAAAGAGAATGAAATTACTGAAACTGGTGAGATTGCTGAAACTGATGAAGCCTTTGAAACTGATGACTATGAAACACCTATTAGCCCTAGTTCTCCTAGCTTTGAAATGCCTAAGATACCTGAAGGTTATGTTTTGGATGGAGAGATAGCTAGAGAAATTCTTTCTTGTAAGGATAGAGATGACCTTAAGAAATTACTACGCAAGTATAAGGAAAACACTTTGAATGCTATAATGAAATGTGATCCTAAGTTTGCTACTTCACCTATCTTTGTTACTGATAAGGATTATGAATTATCTGTCGACCCAGAGTTAATTACTTTGGTTGAATCTGATCCTTTCCATGGCTATGAAACTGAAACTGTAGTGGCACATCTTACTAAGATGAATGATATAGCCACCCTCTTTGCTCATGACGAGAAAATTCGCTACTACTATATTCTCAAATTATTTCCGTTCTCATTAAAGGGTGATGCTAAGACTTGGTACAATACTCTTGCTCCTGGTTGTGTGCATAGTCCCCAGGATATGATTTAGTACTTCTCTGGAAAAAAAATCCTGCTCATAAGAAACAAGCTGCCTTACAGGAAACATTTAACTTTGTGCAAATTGAAGAAGAGAGTCTCCCACAAGCTTGGGGGAGGCTTCTCCAATTGCTTAATGCTTTGCCTGATCACCCTCTCAAGAAAAATGAAATACTTGATATTTTCTATAATGGAGTAACTGATGCTTCTAGGGACTTCCTAGATAGTTGTGATGGTTGTGTTTTCAGGGAACGGACTGTTGAATAAGCAGAGGAATTATTGAATAATATATTGAAGAATTATGATGATTGGACTCTTCCTGAACCACCGCCTAAACCCACTCCGAAGAAGAGGGGTATCTTATTTCTCAGTCCTGATGATATGCAAGAGGCAAAGAAATGTATGAAGGAAAAAGGTATTCCAGCTGAGGATGTTAAGAATTTACCACCTATTGAAGAAATACATGGCCTTGACACACCACCACCTCAACAGGTGGTAGAGGTAAATTCTTTATTAAAGTTTAATGAAAGTGATATCCCTTACAATAAACATCCTAGTCAATGCTTATATGAGTTTGATAACTATATTATGAAGCAAGATCATTTCAATGCACATGTTCTGAAACAATTGAAATATAACTCTGATGATTGCTCGCTTGAGTGACTTGCTATTTAGAATCAGTAATGATGTTAGAGGTGTAGGAAAGCATGCCTCTATGGTTGAAACTCAGTTAGAACAAGTTGCTAAGTCTCAAAAGGAATTGCTTGATGAAATGAATAGTAATATGAATGATTTTGCTGCTAGAGTAGTAACTAGAGGAGGTAAAATGACCCAAGAACCACTTTATCCTGAAGGTCATCCTAAAAGAATTGAACAAGACTCTCAGAGAATTAATACCGATGCACCTAGGTCTTCTAAAAAGAAAAAGAAAAAGAAATTGATAGGACTTTGCATACCTCTAGTGAACCTGAGATACAAAAACCTCCTGATGATAATGATGTCTCTATTTCTGATGCTGAAACTCAATCTGGTAATGAACATCACCCTAGTGATAATGAAAATGATAATGATGATGTTCATGAGGACACCCAACCGAACAACGATAAAGAACCAGATAATGATGTTGAAATAGAGCCTGCTGTTGATCTTGATAACCCACAACCTAAAAACAAACGATATGATAAAAGAGACTTTGTGGCTAGAAAACATGGTAAAGAAAGAGAGCCATGGGTTCATAAACCCATGCCCTTTCCACCTAAACCATCTAAGAAAACGGATGATGAAGAATTTGAACGCTTTGCTGAAATGATTAGGCCAGTCTTTTTGCATACCCGCTTAACTGATATCTTAAAGATGGCCCCATATGCAAAATAGATGAAAGACATCATCACTAATAAAATAAAGATACTTGAAGCTGAAATCTCCACCATGCTTGCTAATTATTCTTTTAAGGATGGAGTACCCAAAAAACTCGGAGACCCTGGAATACCAACTATACCTTGCTCCATTAAAAGAAACTTTGTCAAAACAATTTTGTGTGATTTGGGAGCTGGTGTTAGTGTTATGCCTTTCTCCTTATTTAAAAGACTTGATTTGAATAAACTCACACCTACTGAAATATCATTGCAAATGACTGACAAATCAACTGCCATACCTATCGGTATTTGTGAGGATGTGCCCGTTGTTGTTGCAAATATTACTATCTTAACGGACTTTGTTATTCTTGAGATGCCCGAGGACGACAACATGTCGATTATCCTTGGTAGACCCTTTTTGAATACTGCAGGGGCTGTTATTGATTGCAATAAAAGCAAAGTCACATTTCATATCAATGGTAATGAGCATACGGTGCACTTTCCGAAGAAACAATTCCAAGTGAATGGTATAAATGTTATTGAAGAATCTCCGACAATCACTATCGGAAGTTTCCAATTACCTCTACCTACTGCCAAATAGAAATATGATATACTTATTGTTGGGGATATGCATATCCCCATTGAGGTAACTTAGTGTTTTACGAAAGTTCTTCAGTTTCATGCTAATCGGAAGTGGTTGTTAATAAGACTTGATCAACCTTATTAATGGATCATTTTTGAGAGCTATGAAGTTGATGAATCTAGTAGGCACAATCTTCAGCTCCCACCTTTTATTTTCTGTTATACTTAGTCAAATAAAATAAAATGCCATGATTATCCTGTTTTCTGTTTTCACTGTGCAATAAAAAAAATGACACAAAAATAAAAGTTCTCAGAATGTTCTGAAAATTTGATACGATTTTTTCTGATTTTTTCTGAATTTCTGGTGCAAATAACATCAGAGGGGGTGCACCTGGTGCCTACAAGACACCAGGGCACGCTAGCAACCCAGACGCGCCCTGGTGGGTTGTGGCCCCCACGTGGGCCCCCTCACTTATCCCTTTAGCCCATGTCATCCCCTACCTCCAGAAAAAAAGTCACCATTGCTATCATTCCCGTGTTCTTGCTCACAAACCCGCGGATTTCGATCTCTTTGCTCGAAGCTCCGTTTCCGAAACTGTTTGGAGGAATTGCTACTTGGTATGTGACTCCTCCATTGCTCCAATTAGTTTTTGATTTAGTGGGTTATTTTTAGAATAATTAGCTACTCTTGGTGCTGCTGTAGATGAACTTGCATGTTGAATTCTTAGAGTTCTAAGTAGTTTGAATGCTTAATATGGCCTCTATGCATCCTTGGGAGTAGTTGCTATCAATCTTACAAAGTTTTGTTGACAAGAATTTTGTGGACTAAAATTTTCAGAATTTTTATTATAGGAATAAGATGGATTTCTTTAGAAAGTTTTCCTCCAAGAAAAATGCCAAAGGAGTCATTGGGGAATCATCGGACAATGACCTCCACACTCCGAGAACGGTAGAGGTGCGGCCGTGCGAATGGCCGCATGATGCCTTCATGGAGGAGGCTAGGTTCCATCAAGAGTTTGCTCAATTTATTGCAAATGCTGGGTTGATCGAGTTCCTCGCAGCTAAGTGTGACCAACACCACATCCTTACAAATTCCTTTGTGCAAAGTTTTCATTTTCTCAGTAGGAATAATCCTCCTGAGGTGCAGTTTAAGCTATATGCCGAAACTCACAAGATACCGCTCACTGACTTTTGCGACATATGCTTGATCCCTTCTGACGGGGAATTAAGAGAGCATGGACCAATGGAGTTTGAGGATTTTCTCCTCACTTTAACAGTGGGTGAAGATAGAGGCGTGTCAAAAGCCAGTGCTACCATTTCGCAGTTTCCTTCTGTGCACTACTTTGCTTTATTCATCACGAAGTGTTTAACTGCTAGGAAGAAGGTTGGCGCACTCAATGCCCCCGACTTTTCCATCTTACGCCGTGCACTGTATAATGATCACACCTTTAGTATGGGGGCTATTATTGCACGTCGCTTACACCTTAACAGGACTAAGGGAAAGATACATGGTGATATTTATGCTACTCGTTTAGCGAGACACTTTAATGTTCAAATTCGCCCTCATGATTATCCCTTGTCCCAAGTTTATCTAGATCACCAGGCGTTGCAGGATCACCAATTTATTGAGGCAACTGATTCTTTTCATAACATTCGTTACAACTTAGTATTCTGCGTCAAAACCCGTGATGTTATCCCGTTGCATGCACCTGCTCTGTTTGATTCTATTGCCAGGAACGGATACAGGATCATGCCAGCCGACATTATAGCCTATCGGAACAACCTAGCAGCTGCTGAGGAGGAGCCCCAGGAGTGGGACGCTCAGGTGCCGCCTCCATCTCACTTCGACTTGGGGCCGAATGGCTACTACGGATGGTGATTACCAAGCTAGGCCAAAAGCCTATGATTGGGGGAGTACGTATTTCCACCGACATTATATTCATGTCCACACATTTCATTCCAGTTGTCGGTGTTCATACTTTTTCATTGTAATGTCCATGCTAGATTTATTTTCTCGCTTTCTTCTTGCGTGTTTGAAAAAATTTGAGAAAACCTAAAAATATTTCCTACTTCTTTTCAGCTTTTCTTTCTAGTTTAAATTAATTGTAGTATCAAAAGAAAATCTAAAAAGATTTCTCGTTTCTTCTTTTACTTGTTGGGAGCTTTCCCGTGTAAATAGTTTTTCTCGTTTTTGTTTTTCCCTCTTTAATTTGCTTCCTTTTTGAAAAAACAAAAACTCCAAAAATATTTCAGTGTGTTTCTCTGAAATTCTTTTCCTTTTATTTGAGTCGTACCAAGGAGAAGACCACGATGAAAATGTTGAGTGGCTCTCATATGCACTATTGTTAATCTAACAAAGAGCCCATGTTACTTTGTCTTCTCCTCTTGAATAAAATGTTTGCAGATTCTAGCTTAGTCCACGACATTCTTGCACTATTATTATTTTCACATCATTCGGTCGTGCAAGTGAAAGGCAATAATGACGATATTTGATTAAGTGGTTGTGGCAGAGAAAAGCGGTATTACCCTGTCGTTCCCTATATGCGGTATTACCCTGTCGTTCCAAAGTAAATTTGCATGTGCAACCTCTAAAAATTCAAATGAACATCTGTTTTGTGTGCCTGGACCTCTCAAGGAGCGACAGGGGGCGGTCAGTATCTTCCATGTTAAGCGGATTATTCTCATGACGAGTGTTTATTCACTCGTCCTTGCACGAGAGGTGCGGTAATAGGGATTCCCAGTCCCGAAATCAAAAATTACAAATAATTAAACAAAACTCCCCTAGGAAAGTTGTTGGTATGGGAGGTACCCGTGGATTCGGCTAGCCGTGGAGTGTGATTGTTGGTGGAGGGGGAGTAAACCTTTACTTTTACCGCTTGGGAACCGCCGCTAATGTGTTTAGCATGGAAGATATTGATAACTCTTGGTCGTAACGTTGACAAGAAGGGTGTACCTCCCAAAAATTATATCTATCTCTGTTTTAAGCTTTGAGCTCTCGCACCTCTGCAAATCCCTGCTTCCCTCTGCGAAGGGACTATCTATTTACTTTTATGTTGAGTCATCACCTTCTCAAATAAGCGCAAGACCTGAGAGCACTATTGTCATCCTCATGCATTGTGTATAGTTAATGTTGGGTGCAACATGACTGGATCTTTTCTAACATGAATTACAATGTTTAGTCGATGCTTGAACTTTGGAGGTGCTTTGCATTTATGTTTTGCGGTCTCAAAAAGGGCTAGCGAGATACCACTATTGTCATATTATATCACGATTGTTTTGACAAAGTGTTGGTGCTTGAGATATTTTATTATTGCTCGCTAGTTGCTTATGTCATTGATATGAGTTCATATAATTTCTAAGAGTTATTGCTATCATGGTTAGTCATAATCTTTGCTGAAATTCTGGGTGCTACTTAAGCATATATATGTAAACAAGAAAAAAAGAGTTCGTAAAAGTTTTTCTTTATCACTTTCAGTTTGTCAACTGAATTGCTTGAGGACAAGCAATGGGTTAAGCTTGGGGGAGTTGATACGTCTTCGTTGTATCTACTTTTTCTCACACTTTTTCCCTTGTTTTGGACTCTAATTTGCATGATTTGAATGAAACTAACCCGGACTAACGCTGTTTTCAGCAGAACTACCATGGTGTTGTTTTTGTGCAGAAATAAAAGTTCTCGGAATTGGACGAAACTTTTTGGAGATTTATTTTACAATAAATAAAAAATACTGGAGCCAAGAACCACCGGAGGGGGAGCCCTGGCTGGGCACGATACACCAGGGCGCGCCAGGCCCCCCAGGTGCGCACTGGTGGGTTGTGCCCACCTCGGGGCCTCATTGACCCTAATTCCGATGCTATAAAATCCTATTTTTGGAGAAAAAAATCAGAGAGAAAGTTGCATCGCATTTTACGATACGGAGCTGCCGCCACCTCCTGTTCTTCCTCGGGAGGCCAGATCTGGAGCCCGTTTGGGGCTCCGGAGAGGGGAATCTTCGGTCTTCGTCATCATCAACCCTTCTCCATCGCCAATTCCATGATGCTCCCCATCGGGAGTGAGTAATTCCTTCGTAGGCTTGCTGGTCGGTGAGGAGTTGGATGAGATTCATCATGTAATTGAGTTAGTTTTGTTAGGGCTTGATCCCTAGTATCCACTATGTTCTGAGATTGATGTTGCTATGACTTTGCCATGCTTAATGCTTGTCACTAGGGCCCGAGTGCCATGATTTCAGATCTGAACCATTTATGTTATCACCATTATATCTATGTTCTTGATCCGATCTTGCTATTCATACGCACCTATTACGTGTTATGATCCGTAAACCCCGGAGTGACAATAGTTGGGATACTTTCCGGTGATGACCGTAGTTTGAGGAGTTCATGTATTCACCATGTATTAATGCTTTGTTCTGGTTCTCTATTAAAAGGAGGCCTTAATATCCCTTAGTTTCCTTATGGACTCCTCTGCCACGGGAGGGTAGGACAAAAGATGGCATGCAAGTTCTTTTCCATAAGCACGTATGACTATTTACGGAATACATGCCTACATTACATTTACGAACTGGAGCTAGTTCTGTATCGCCCTAGGTTATGACTGTTATATGATGAATATCATCCAATGAGTTCACCGATCCAGTTCCTACGAGTTTTCCACATATTGTTCTTGCTAAGTTACTATTGCTACTACTACTGTTACACTTGCTGCAAAACTATTGCTATCACTGCTACTGTTACTGTCACTGCTGCTATTGCTATCAAAACTATCATACTACTGTGCTACTGATCACTCTGCTGCACATATTTAATCTCCAGGTGTGGTTGAATTGACAACTCAGCTGCTAATACTCGCAAATATTCTTTGGCTCCCCTTGTGTCGAATCTATAAATTTGGGTTGAATACTCTACTCTCGAAAACTGTTGCGATCCCCTATACTTGTGGTTTATCATTGTCTAAGTGTGACATGATCCAAATTCACCAACCCAAGTCTGATCATCACGTGAGATGAGGTGGTTTCAATGGTGAACATCTCCATGTTGATCATATCTACTATATGACTCATGTTCGACCTTTCGGTCTCTTGTGTTCCGAGCCATGTCTGTACGTGCTATGCTCGTCAAGGTGAACCCAAGTATTCCGCGTGTGTAAATCTGGCTTACACCCGTTGTATGCGAACATAGAGTCTATCACACCCGATCATCATGAGGTGCTTCGAAACGATGATCCTTCGCAATGTCGCATACTCGGGGACAACACAATTCTATCTTGAAATTTTAGTGAGGGGTCATCTTATAATGCTACCATCGTCCTGAGAAAAATAAGAAGCATAAAAGGATAAACATCACATGCAAATCATATAAGTGACATGATATGACCATCACCGTCTTGTGCTTTTGATCTCCATCTCCAAAGCACCGGCATGATCTCCATCATCATCGGCATGACACCATGATTTCCATCATTGTGTCGTCATGTGGCTGTCGCGCCAACTATTGCTTCTACAACTATTGCTAACTCATAGCGATAAAGTAAAGCAAATGGCATAAATGAATTAAAGACAACCCTATGGATCCTGCCGGTTGCCGTACTCATCGACATGCAAGTCGTGAAAATTATACAAAACATGATCATCTCATACATCACATATATCAAATCACGTCTTGGCCATATCACATCACAACATGCCCTGCAAAACAAGTTAGACGTCCTCTACTTTGTTGTTGCAAGTTTTACGTGACTAATATGGGAAACTAGTAAGAACCGTTCTTACCTACACAAAGCCACAACGGTGATAATCAAGTTGCATTTTAACCTTCTACAAGGACCGCCTATATCGAATCCGATTCAACTAAAGTGGGAGAGACAGACACCCGCCAGCCACCTATATGCAACTAGGTTACATGTCAGTTGGTGGAACCGGTCTCTTGTATGAGGACAAGTAAGGAGGTAAGCAATCTGAACATCAACGCCCACAAACTCTTTTGTGTTCTACTCGTGCATATCATCTACGCATAGACCTAGTTCATGATGCCACTGTTGGGGAACGTTGCATGGGAAACAAAAAAATTCCTACAAACACCCAAGATCTATCTATGGAGATACATAGCTATGAGAGGGGGAGTGTATCTGCATACCCCTGTAGATCGCTAAGCGGAAGCGTATATAACGCGGTTGATGTAGTCGTACTCTTCACGATCCAATCGTGATCCGATCCGATCTAGCGCCGAACGGATGACACCTCCGCGTTCAGCACACGTGCTGCTCGATGACGTCTCCTCCTTCTTGATCCAGCAAGCGAGGGAGGAGAAGTAGATGGGATCTCAACCAGCATAACGGTATGGTGGTGGAGCAATCCCGGCAGGGCTTCGCCAAGCACTACCGTTGATGCGATCTGAGGAGAAAACGAAGTAACAAGAGAGGGAGGCCTGCCTCCGGGGCGTGGGAATTGGTGTGTTCAGCCCCTCCCTCTCCCCCACTATATATAGGAGGCAAGGGGGAGGGTTGGGTCGCAACCCTAGCCCCTCCTCCAAGGAGGGGGCGTGGGCCTAGGGAGGTTTCCTCCCTCCCCAAGGCACCTAGGAGGGTGCCTTCCCCCTTTAGGAATCTTCCTCCTCCACCTCTCCTTGGTGCATGGGCCTCTTGAGGCTGGTGCCCCTTGCCCATATAGGCCAAGACGCACCCCCTTCAGCCCATGTGGGCCCCCGGGACAATGGACCCCCGGACCCCTTTCAACACTCCCGGTACAATACCGATAATGCCCGAAACTTTTCCGATGACCAAAACAGGACTTCCTATATATAAATATTTACCTCCGGACCATTCCGGAGTTCCTCGTGACGTTTGGGATCTCATCCGGGACTCCGAACAACATTCGGTCACCAACGTACATATCCTAATACTACTCTAGCGCCATCGAACGTTAAGCGTGCGGACCCTACGGGTTCGAGAATCATGTAGACATGACCGAGGCACCTCTCCGGTCAATAACCAATAGTGGGACCTGGATGCCCATATTGGTTCCTACATATTATGCGAAGATCTTTATCGGTCGAACTATGATGTCAAGGATTCAATAAATCCCGTATGCAGTTCCCTTTGTTCATCAGTATGTTACTTGCCCGAGATTTGATCGTCGGTATCTCCATACCTAGTTCAACCTCGTTACCGGCAAGTCTCTTTACTTGTTTCATAATACAAGATCCCGTGACTAACTCCTTAGTCACATTGCTTGCAAGCTTCTTGTGATGTTGTATTACCGAGAGGGCCCAGAGATACCTATCCGTCATACGGAGTGACAAATCCCAGTCTTGATCCATGCCAACCACCAGACACCCTCGGAGATACCTGTAGAGCACCTTTATGATCACCCAGTTACGAAGTGATGTTTGATACACACTAGGCATTCCTCCAGTGTCAGGTAGTTGCATGATCTCATGGTCATAGGAACAGATACTTGACATGAAGACAGCAGTAGCAATAAACTAATACGATCAAATGATATGCTTACGGTTGGGTCTTGTCCATCACATCATTCTCCTAATGATGTGATCCCGTTATCAAATGACAACTCATGTCTATGGTCAGGAAACCTTGACCATCTTTGATCAACGAGCTAGTCTAGTAGAGGCTCACTAGGGACACGGTGTTGTCTATGTATCCACACATGTATCTGAGTTTCCGATCAATACAATTCTAGCATGGATTATAAACGATTATCATGAACAAGGAAATATGATAATAACCACTTTATTATTGCCTCTAGGGCATATTTCCAACATTAGGTTGTGGATCACAAATGTTAGTCAATAGGGGGAGATAGGGTTTAAGGCAGAGCAAGGATAGATCAGGCTAACCCCTAGAGGAGAAAGTGAAGCCGGCGGCAAGAGGCGAGCAACATTCTGGTGGCACACAAGCAATGAAGGGTGAACAGGTGGAGTGTGCCAAATATGAAGGTGGCGACGACGACGGGATGGACGACACCACCATCATGTCATCGAAGCCAGAGTCGTTGTGTAGCGGTGTGGCACGCAGCAGGGTCATCAGGTGGGCAACGCCGAGGCATGGCGTGGGGCGAAGGGGCAGTGGGGCCGCTTCGTCGGTAACTTGCATGGCAGGGGTGGGTACGTGAGCGCGGCCACAAACCTCTTTGCCTTTTGTTCCCTCGTTTGTATAGCTTGACTTTTAGTCAGCACATAACTGGTGCTAAGTTGTTGGTGATGACTTTAATTGTATTCGTTTTTGAAGGCGTGTACATGCAGAAACCTTGAGTATGTGGAATAACCTACTCCCTCTGTCCTATATAAGAGCGTTTTTGATACTACACTAGTGTCAAAAACGCTCTTATATTATGGGACAGAGGGAGTACTTGATATGTGCAGTCAGGTTACCTTAACGGAGAAACCTGACAAAGTTAAATGGTTGTTGACTAAATCAAAGGTGTTTTCTATTAAATCTCATTATCGTTACTTTATCGAGAAATATTGTGTTTCCTTTCAAAGTTCTGTGGAGGATGAGTATGCCTCTCAAGGTGAAGACTTTTGTATGGCTAGCTATCAAAGGAAGAATACTAAATATGATCTTAGTAAGAAAGGATGGTTAGGAGACTGTGAGTTTTGTGGTGCTAATAAAAACATATACCATCTTTTTTGTACTTGCACTTTTGCTAAATATATTTGGAATGTGGTCTGTGGGACTTTGGGTACATATCTATTTTTTTTTTATTTGTGTCAAAATTGGCTATGAGTCTATATTGACAAAGATAGGGTTGTTGTGGATGTTGGTTCTGTTGCTTTAATTTAGATCATTTGGAAAAAAAATCTTGTCTAACATAATTTTCACTTTGTGCCCTTTGTTGAACTCCTAAATCATTCTACAGAAGAAGAAAAACGTGCAAAGAATGTCGCGGTGACAAGTGAGGGTATTCAGACGGGCGCACGGATGTGGCCCTACTGTACGAAAACTCTGCTGTTAAAACTCGAGTTAGCCTATGATAAAACATATTTATTATTTAACTTGTATAGCTGGCACTGTCGGTCTAATCTTTTGTAGTGAGAGTTGGTTTTAGCATCCTTAGGTTATGTTTAAGATTTCCAGGGACGAGGTTTTTCTTTTGCTCTCGATTGATGTGCTTTTTTTAACAAACCGATTGATGCGCTGAGGTGCTCTTTTGTGTTGGGAAAACGTTTATTTTAAGCCGGTTGATTTCTTCCTCGCATAAGCCGTCTCTCCCGCTTGACACGTACCCTGTTGGGTCCACCCACCGCTCTCCCCACTTTTGCTTTATCTCTTGCTGAAGCCTTCTCGGCCACTCGTCTTTTCCTTCTTTTCCCCTTGTCTCTCTCGTTCCTCAAGCTCCCATGGCCTCCCATGGCAGAGAAGAGATGGACTCCCCCATGCCAACCACCGTTGCTACAAATCGGCAGTTGCTGCCAGAGCACACCCTTGTGCATCCCGCCGCCGGAGCCAACCGCTGCTGCATCCCACCGCAAACAACCACGAGGCTGCAAGATTGAGAAGGAGGTCCCCGCAACTCCCATGAGCACCGGTGCAGCGTCCATTGCCATGGCCACAGCCGCCGTGCTGAGAGCCGGTGGTGCGGAGGCGCCCTTGTTGCAACCGGTGTTGACGAGGCAACATCTTACTGCGAGGGGCACCACCGCCTGTGCTGCGAGGTGCCCATGTCTCTCAGTTGTGTGGTCGCAGCGACGGCGCTGCTGCAAACAGGAGGGGACGGCGACGACCGCCGCTGCAGCAAAGGGTGCTCGCTACATCACCGGTGTTACATTGGAGCAACGCCTGGCCACCTGAAAGCACATTTGCTCCCTTGGTGGTTTTGGTAATTAATAAGAACATATATGTCATTTACCTAATGTTTCCACTAAGTATATTTCAGGAAAAGTTCAATGATGGGTTAGCAAAAGGATTATGGAGAGGCCCCTAGATGCGAGGAATTAGATTGGCAAAGCTTCAAGCAAGAGGACTCTACATTTTACTTTGTGAGAAATCACCTTGAGTCCATAGGAAAGCCAAAGGTGGTAAGGTACTGTTGGTGAACAATATGCTCCACGTGCACAAGTGATAGTCACCAAAAACACCCACAAGCTCTTCCCCAAAAGTCTGTCCAAGCCTATCATGAAAATCGGTGCTACCAATATTTCCCACTCGGTCCCACCGATTCCCACCTCAGACAGACCCATGCCAAACCCTAGATCTTCGGTGCAACCGATTCCGCTACGGTGCCACCGAGTTCATCTTGCCAACTTTTTGTTACCTCGATTCTTAAAATCGGAATTTCCGAGATTTTGGATCGGCGTCACCCAGTTGTGGAAACTGACCATTGGTCACCTTATAGGTATTGTCGAGATCTTTGTATCGGTCTCACCGAGATTCAAAAGTTGCTACCTTTGGAGTAACTCGGTACCACCGAGTTTTATACTTCGGTGTCACCGAGTTGGTCACTTTAGGTGTAACGGTTGGATTTTTGGAGATGCCTATATATACCCCTCCACCACCACTCACTCATAAGAGATGCACTCAGAACAGATCCCCACTTATCCCATCAGATTTTCTGAGAGAGAGCCACCTACTCATGTGTTGAGATCAAGCCATTCCACTCCATCTATATGAATCTTGATCTCTAGCCTCCCCAAGTTGCTTTCCACCCAATCAATCTCTTCCACCAAAGCCAAATTTATGAGAGAGTGATTGAGTGTTAAGGAGTCTATCATCTTGAAGCACAAGAGCAAGGAGTTCATCGACATTATCGAGCCTATTACCTTTTGGAGGGTGGTGCCTCCTAGATTGGTTAGGTGTCGCTTGGGAGCCTCCTACTTCGTGTTGTGGAGTTGAACCAAGAAGTTTGTACGGGCAAGGAGATCGCCTACTTCGTGAAGATCTACCCATAGTGAGGCTAGTCCTTCGTGGACGGAAGTCATTATGGAATAGTAAAGGTTGCTACTTCGTGGACCCTTATGGGTGGAGCCCTCCGTGGACTCTCGCGACCGTTACCCTCCGTGGGTTGAAGACTCCATAAACGTGGACGTACGATAGCACCACCTATCGGAACCACGGGAAAATCTTCGTGTCTCCAAATTGCGTTTGATCTTCCTCCCTATCCTCTACTACATATGCTTGTCTTTACTTTCCGCTGCTATACTCTTAGACATGCATGTGTAGGGTGTACTTGAATTGCTATCATTGCTAAAATCTGCCAACACTTAAAATTGGGACAAGGTAGAATTTTTATTTGCTCAAGTAGTCTAATCACCCCCCCTCTAGACATAATTTCGATCCTACAAGTGGTATCAGAGCTTTGGTCTCCATTGCATTGGTTTCACAACCTAGGAGAATATGGCGTCTAGCGAGGGAAATTATCACCGTAGAGGTCCGTACTTTGATGGCACAAATTTTTCTAGTTGGAAGCACAAAATGAAAATGCATATTCTTGGTCATAACCCTGCCGTTTGGGCTGTTGTTCATGTTGGATTGCAAGGTGAATTCTTTGGTGATGGAAAGGAACCGGATCGTCAAGCGACCGCGGAAGAATTGAAGATGTTGCAATACAACGCTCAAGCATGTGACATTCTCTTCAACTGCCTATGCCCCCGAAGAATTCAACAAAATCAGCCGTTTTGAGAATGCCAAGGAAATTTGGGATACTTTGGTTGATATGCATGAAGGTACCGAATCCGTGAGAGAATCCAAGTTGGATGTTCTTCAGAGTCAGCTTGACAAGTTCAAGATGAAGGATGGTGAAGGAGTCGCAGAGATATACTCTAGGCTAGCTCTCATCACCAATGAGATTGCCAGCTTGGGAAACGAAGAAATGACCGACAAATTCATCATCAAGAAGATACTTAGAGCTTTGGATGAGAGATACGACACCTGGTGCACATTGATCCAAATGAGGCCCAACTACAAAGATCTCAAGCCTACGGAAGTCATTGGAAGGATTGTTGCTCATGAGATGACACTCAAAGACAAAGAAGAGCTTCACAACAAGTCGAGCGGTGCTTACAAAGCCACAAGTGATGCTCCCGCAACTTCAAGCGACAACCTTGTTACCAATGAAGAGATAAGCCTCATGGTCAAGAAATTCAACAAGTTTTACAAGAATAGAGGCAAAGATCGAAGCTCCAACTCAAGATATGAAGAGAAGCGTTCGTCAAGTCGTGACCAAAACTGCTACAATTGTGGGAAGCCCGGACACTACTCCAATGAGTGCACAACTCCCTACAAACAAAGAGAAGAGTCACCTAGAAGACGAAGCTCAAGAGATGAATCACCTCGAAGAGAGAGAGAGAGGAGTAGAGATGACCGTTTTGAACGAAGACCCTCAAGGAGAAGTAGGGACTCGGAGAAGAAGGAAAAGTACACCACGAGCTACTCAAGAAGAAGACATCAAGCTCATGTTGGTGAATGGGTTTCCGGCTCCGAATCCGACAACCACTCCGAGAGAAGCTATCACTCCAACTCCGACTATAGTCAAGATGAAGGTGTTGCCGGACTTGCACTAGTGACTACCAACTCCTATGACATATTTGATTCACCAAATGAAGGGAGTGGAAGTTGCTTCATGGCTAAAGGCCCCAAGGTATCACATCCTGAGTATCTTGATTTCAATAGTGATGAGGATGATTTACTTGGAGATGATGACTTGCTCTTTGATAAAACTAGTGATGTTAGTAAAAATGAACTTGATAATATTCATGCTAGTCAAGATAAGTCGTGTGATGATGATAAGATGGAAATAGAGCAACTAACTAAAGAATTAAACACTCTTAAGTTAGCCCACGGATCTACTCTAGAAGATCATAGAGATCTTGTAAAGACTCATGAGAAGCTATGCTTCGAGAAGCTCACCTTGGAGCAAGAACATGAGTTTCTTAAAGCTATCAATGACGATCTCCGAAAGAAGACTTCATCTTATCTAGCCAAATGACTACTCTTGTCTACATTCATTCCACAAGTTAAGACTAAGCAAATTAGTAACAAAGGCAAGAAAGGTTCTTCAACTAGTAGCAATAAAAATGATAAACCCAATGATATTGCTTCTAGTAGTTCTATTGATCCCACTAACACTTCTCTTAGCCAAGTTACACTTGAGCAAGAAAATGAACTTTTGAAAGGGATTATAGAGAAAGGTATCTACAAGAGTCTTGCCGGGTGTAAGCAATTTGAGGAAATTGTACGCAAGCACGGAGGATACCGGAAGAACCATGGCATTGGCTACTTCAACGCAAATGGAGTTGAATGGGAAGAAGGTCAATACCCCAAGCCCAAGTTTGTTCCTCAAAGGGAGAAGTATGAACATACTCTTCCCAAGGGAACAAAATCTCAAGATGACCTTCCACCACAAGACCACAAGCTTCAAGAGGACATTGACTCATATGAAGATGAATCCCAAGGTTTGGTGAAGTGGGTTCCCAAGGCTACTTCAAGCTCAACTTCTACAAGTGCCACTTCAACACCAAGGATCCCCATCAACTTGATGTGGGTCCCCAAGAAGAAGAACTAGAGAAGTTCTTGAGGGGTGACTCCCCCAATGAAATTCACTCACATTCACTATTGGCAAGAACTAGTTGCAATCAACGTCAACATCATGCAATAGTTCAAGGAGTCACACATTCCCTCAAAGGTAAGCAAGGGACAAGGTAATCAACAAATCCATGGAAATCATCATGTATGCTTTGCACTCCATGTCCATAGATATTCTTGTATTTGTCTCTTGTGTGTTGGGACTAACCCATGTAGGTGACAAGAGTAAGAAACAACAAGGATGATCCCAACTCATGGTGACCTTCATCAACTTTGAGCATTCATAACTACTTCACCTACATGAAGTCTTCATCGACAAAACCCAAGGTTAGTTTATCCCTCTCAAGGGGGGATGTCACATCAAGGGGGAGCTTTACTCTAAGACTTGAGTCAAAGCATCTCATAGCATGTGACAACATTAAATGCTTTATGTAAAAGTGGTAACCCCACTTGTGCTTAAACGATGAGTATGACCTATGATCAAGTATTCTTACTTGGCTCCTAAGTCAATATACTCATATATAGATGACTCCGTCATCGCCAAAATGCTTGATAGATGCTAGTATGTATGTGCATGTTTTCCATGATTTCATTTGACATCTTATTGTGTGAGCATGTTGGTCTGCATTCCTTTATCCATTCGAGGACATCCAATTGTTGCTATTTGGACTTTGATTTTGTTTTGCCAAATGGATGGACAAGAATGCCTAGGACCCCTCTCTAGCTATCTATGCTTTCTCATCTCATATTCCATTCTTGCTGCATCACAAAATTTGAACAAGGACTTTTCGATCTCTCTGTGTGAGGAGCACTTGGAGTTCCGTATCGACAAGGACTGACCATTAAAACCTCCCAAGTGCATCTCGATGGAACCAACACAAAAAAATCTCAGTCTCACCGATGCCTAGGGTTGATCTGGTTTTCAATCTCGGTAACACCGATTCCATATTTTCGGCTTCACCGAATTTCCCTGTCAGCTGACAGTTGAGGAACTCGATGGCACCGATAATTTTGAACCGGTGTCACCGACAGCGATGGGTACTTAATGTGGCGGACCCGACTTTTGAAATTACTTCTTCAAACGTCCGTTCCTCCAAACCCTAGCTGCCCATTCGTGGACCCCTGGTCATCGCCTTTGTCTTCCTGAGCGCCTTCGCCGTTGGAAGTCGCCGCCGTCGCCGCCGTAGCGGACTCGTCACCAAGCTAGGGTACGATTCGGCCCCTTGTGTGCTCCTCCCTCCAACCCATGCGCATTAGGATTGTTCCATCTATAAGCCACTATTTGAGATCGATCTATCCTCAAAATTCTCCGTTAGAATAGCGAACAATGGATTTTTTTTAGGGTTTTGCCGTCCGCAATCCGAATCTCGGTGAAACCGAAGCAAAAGAATCGGTTGTACCGATTCTGTTTCTAGGTCTATTGAGGACAGTCTCGGTGAAACCAAGTATCCATTTTCGGTATTACCGAAATGGGTGCCAAGTTTCTGTGAAGCAGGCTGTGCGTCTCGGTGGGTCCGAATTTTTTGCCTCGGTTGTACCGATATTCCCTTTGCAGAATGCAAATCTTGAGAATTCTAAGTTCAACTTTTGAGAAAATTTCTGCATTTTGTGATGACTCAACGTATCTGCTCTTCTATATTCTATTCACAGGGTCAGAGATGTCAAACTCACTGGACAGTCAGAATGACCTCAGAGAACCAAGTGTGGATGCTGACCCAGGCACTAGTCCCGAGGGTAGCTCATCTTCTTATGATGATGTACCTAGCTCACCAGATTTGCCCAAAGCTGCAACCAGGGCAAGAAGAAAGCTTAACTCAGATGAAGAAGATTCTGACTTTGTGCCTGATGAGATTCCTGCCAAGGCTAAGCAGGACAAGGCTGAGAAAACTGCCAAGAAGCCTACCACAGAGGCTACCCCATCTAGGAAGGTAGTCAGGAAGGAGTATGCCATCTCAGGGACAGTGAAAGCACCAGAGAGTGATAGGGCCACAATGACTGTTGAGCCCCCAAAGAAATCCATGCCCAAGAAGGCTGGAGAGAAGAAAAGTAGAAAGAGAATCATACATGCTGTTGGAAGACCTACCTCAATGTATGAAGACCCAGCTGAGGCTGAGGCTGAGGAAGAGGAAGAGCCAGCTCCCAAGGCTCCTCCTAAGAAGAAGAAGAAGCTGCTTGCTGATGCTATGCCAAGCCAAGATCCATCCAAGAGCAAGTGAGCTGCTTCCAAGAAATCCACTGCTTCAAAACCCAAGAGGTTTTCCAGGGACATCCCAGCTGCTACCAAGAACAAGACTTCTACTTTCAGAGAAACTGAGGATGAAGAAAGGTCTGTTTTGATGAAGCTGAGACCACACCTTTCAGAGCATAATGCCAGCCATCCAGTTGCTGAAGACATGAAGAAGAGGAAGGACTCAGGACTGAGAGAGTGGAGAGCAATTGATCCTTACTCTCAGAGGAGAAACACAGCTGTAGACTACAGGTTCTACACAAAGGAACAGCAAGACTTCTATGAAACAGTTCTGCTTGACAAGAGCCCTGCAGTAAGTGACATGAGGTATGTGGACTGGAAGCACATCAAGGACAACCAAGATTACTTTCCAAGTGTGCAAGATAACTTCCACTGCATTGGTATTGATGAGTTTGTTGGTAAGGAGTTCACTGCTTGGAACGACGAGATGATCATGCAATTCTACTCCACTACACATTTCTATGGAGATGGTAGGATTGTATGGATGACAGAAGGCACCAGGTATGAATCCACAGTTGAGGAGTGGGCTGCCATCTTAGGAGCTCCACAGGTGGAAGACGATGACCTAGATGTGTACTCTGAGTCCAAGGCAAATCACAATGCCATGAAGAAGATGTACAATGAGATCCCTGCTGCAAACTTGCAATCTCACAAGCTTGGATCTATTTACTTCCTGCAGGCTGGTCTACGCACAATCAACACCATCTTGAGGCATACCTTGATGCCTAAGTCTGGAGATGAGAAGATGATAAGAGGCTATTCTATCAACATGCTGCTCCATCTTGATCAACACACCAGATTTAGAGTGATGGACTTGATAGTTGAGACAGTGAAGAGGACTGCTGCAAATCAGAAGAGATCATGTGGATACGCTCCGTATATTCAGATGCTTATCAACTCCAA
Source organism: Elymus sibiricus (assembly GCA_039707655.1). NCBI lineage: Eukaryota > Viridiplantae > Streptophyta > Magnoliopsida > Poales > Poaceae > Elymus > Elymus sibiricus. The sequence continues at coordinate 332,916,154 of CM077663.1, read as the reverse complement.
GTTGGAGAAGCACATGTATGCACTTGATCGACCATATTTGCCACTCTTGCCAGAGCTAGAAGACAATGTTGTGGTGATGGACCCAGATCATCCCACCTCAGCTACAGCATAGGCACAAGCAGAGGCAGCCAGAGACTCTAGTGCTCAGGTGCCAAAGACTCGAAGTGAGCAGATGGATCTTCTCTTTAGCTCTGTGATCAGTATGCAGAAGGACATCGGGAACATCTTGAAGAACCAGGAGAGCCTTGCGAGGATTGTTGATAACAAGTTTCATATTCTCAACAACAAGGTGGATGAGCTCACAGTGACTGTGAATGAGCTCAAGAAGGAAGTTGATGGCGTGCCCAGTCCCCACACTACAGATGATGATGAGGATAGTCTACCTCTCAGTTCAGGACTCAGGTCAGATCTGCTACAGTGCCAGTTCCAGAGACAAGACCTTCTTCATCAGCACCTCCTTCAGCTCCTTCAGCTCCTCCAGCACCTCCAGTTGCTACTCCGACTCCGTCCATGACGTCTGCTGAAGTCTTCGCTGATGCTGTTCTCTCGACTCCTTCATCAGCTACCGGAGGAGATCAGCCCCAGAAGAGCGCTTAGTTCTATATACCTTTGAACTTTTTGGTAACTTGTTGCCAATGGGGGAGAAGTTGTATAGATCATTAGGGCTTCGAGAGAGGGAGAGCGTTGCTTTTTATCGCTTTTCAAAACATAGATATCTTTTGGTTTGTTTGCTTGTGTTAAACTTTGTTGGTGTTTAATCATATATTGCTACTATTTCCTATCCTTGTGATGTTTATGAGATGATCATTCACCTTTGCTTGATTGTGTTGTGCTATGATATTCATTCATATTATTCTCGCACACCACCAAGTTGTATGTGACATGAAAGAGTGCCCCATGTACCTAATCGATTGTGCATTTGCATTCAAACGCAAATTCAAAATAAAGCACAAATTTAGGGGAAGCTCTTGCTTATCACATATTTCTCAAAGCGACGATTATATTCATTGATTATATCATATGTCGAAGCTTTGATCTATATGTTGTCATCAATTACCAAAAAGGGGGAGATTGAAATCACATTTGCTCCCTTGGTGGTTTTGGTAATTAATAACAACATATATGTCATTGAACTAATGTTTACACTAAGTATATTTCAGGAAAAGTTCAATGATGGGTTAGCAAAAGGATTGTGAAGAGGCCCCTAGATGCAAGGAATTGGATTGACAAAGCTTCAAGCAACAAGCTCTTCCACAAAAGTCCGTCCAAGCCTATCATGAAAATCGGTGCTACCAATATTTCCCACTCGGTCCCACCAATTCCCACCTCAGACAGACCCATCACTAGAAGAAAACAGGCCGTTAGTCCCGGTTGGGAAGGGCCTTTAGTCCCGGTTCCCCAACCGGGACTAAAGTATAGAGACTAAAGGGTCCAAGCCTTTAGTCCCGGTTGGCTACGAACCGGGACTAAACCCTGGCCACGTGGTCGGCAGCGTGCGCTAGGGCATGGGGACCTTTGGTCCCGGTTGGTAACACCAACCGGGACTAAAGGTTTAGGGGTTTAGGGGTTTAGGTGTTTAATTAGTGTTTATTGTTTATTTTTCCTTTTCATTTTGTGTTTTCCATTTAATTATTTTCCATTTCAAACATATTTTACGCTACTACATATTGTACACGTTATGCATATATAATAGAATTTCTCGTAGAACCGATCATATATCATAAAATTTCTCGTACAAGCAATCATATATCATAGAATTTCTCGTACGAACACATGCATACACATATATATATACAATTTGGTATATACAATTTATCGTACAATTTGCAAATCATTTGCGGATCGGGTAATGGTATTCTCCGTCGGGAGATATGATCTGCTGAAGCAAAAATCCCGCAATTTCCTCTTGAATTGCTCGTATGCGGTCCATTGGTAGGAGCTTATCTCGCATCTTGTGCATCTTTAAAGAAGGAGATCAATATGAACATGTTAGTTGTGCGTATATGTATTAGATCATGATAAAAAATATGAATGGTGTTTACGTACCCAAAGATCTCTTGCACTCTTGTTGCTTTCGGTTATAAAGCGAATGTTCTCGCAAACGTAATATGCACATATTTCAGTCCCCTGTGCCTGCCTCATTGTAACACCCTGGATTTTGCCCATTTCTTTTTTCTTTTGATTTTGGTCTGGTTTTGCTTTTCTGTGGCTTGGTAGTCTTGCAACCTAGAGGGATCGCCCTTGAATTCTCTTCCCTAGTGGCTTGCCAACCTATAAACCATTCCAAGACCTTGTCATTTCCATCTTGGACCAATCCCAATAATCTTTTCTTGGGAATATTCCTTTTTCTATTAAAGGAATAACCCTGTTTGCTCTAGGTTGTGAAGCAACCCACATTCCCATCATTCCAAAAATTCCCAAATAATTCTCATAAATTATTTGGGTCATATATTCCTCAAATATGTCAAAACCCTTCCTGGCCATGTTCAAAAATATTTCACAAATATTCCTTTTCTGATTCTGCCCTAGCTATCAAGTTGTGAAGCAAGTACCCTTTATATTTGCTTTCTTGCTCTCAAACTTTTTGGGCACTCTTTCCTATCCATATCATTGCCACATCACAAAATTAAACTCAATTTGGCTAGTAAATATTTCTTGGCAAATTTCCAAAGTTTCTGATCCAGAGGAAGCTTTGTGAAGCAAGTGCTAGCTAAGAATATGCAAATGAGTTGAAATATTGCAAGCATATTCATATGCTCAAATCATGACTCTCCACCAAATTTGAGCATCATCCCAGCAACTATGTGACCACAGAATCAAATCTTTGTTCTGGTCATAATTTTGGGTTGTGAAGCAACTATATTTTATGTTGCTCCATAATTTCTGAAATTTTACCAGGACATTCTCCTACCCATATAATCTATCTCCACCAAATTTAGGCTCATTTGATCTACCCAATAAATCCCTAGAATTCTTCCAAGATTCTGTCCAGTAGGATACTATGTGAAGGAAGTACCATTTTGGTTTACCAAAATGGTATGAAACTTTTACAGTATCCTCATATGCCTAAATAACTAGCCTCCTACAAAATTCAGCTCCATCTCATTTGTTATGTGAGTGCCACATGTAGATTTGTTTCCTGGACCAGATTATGCAGTTGTTAAGCAACTATATTAACATTTGGTCCAAACCCCACCAAATCGCACAGGATTATAGTACCTCTTAACTTAATCATCTGAGACATCTTGTTCCATCACTTACCCATCCATGTTGATCACAGTCTCATGCAACAGTTTGCTATAGCCAACTACAGAAGATCATTCACATGTAACCACAGTGCGTTTCTTAGATCCATCACCTTTATGGGACTATTCCTTGGAAGGACAACACTCTGGACATAATTTTGCCGGCCAGGGAGCACTGGATGCCACGTTTCACGCGGTGACCACTGCCCTGGCATGCCATGGACGCGAGCTGGATGTCGTTTGCTCGGGCCCCTCCTCTGCTCGTCGTTTCCGCGCGCCTAATCGTGTCCAACAGCTCCCCCTCATTGTCCTATTCTCCCTGGACCCCTCTCCCCCTCTTACGTCCCCTCCTACGCAGTGCGGCAGCCGCGCCCGCGACGTGCCCGTCTCTCCTGCCGCCGCGTCCGTCGCCTCGAGCCCTCCCGATCCTTCTTGACCTCGCCTGAGCCCTCTCCGCTCCTCTGTGACCTCTCTGGACTCCTCTCCCCTCCTTCAGGAAAGCTCCCGAAGCTCCGGCGCGCGATGCACGCGTCGCCGCGGCCGTGCTCGCCCTTCCGCGCCGTCCCGGCTATTTAAGCCACCCCCGTGCCTCCCCGCGCTCACCTCTAGCCTCACCACTCTCCCGTGGTCCTCCTCGACCCCTCAACCAATCGCCAGCGCCTCTCCTAGCCTCCAATGGCCACCGTGGCCGCTGCTCGGTTCCGGCTAAATTCCGGCGAGCCACCCACTATCTCTCCCTCCCTCCATCACCTAGAGCCCCCCTGAACTCCGGCGAAGCCCCTCACCTCTTCAGCGCCTCGCCTCCATGCCCGTAGCGCCACGCCCATCTCCACCCGACGCCTCTGTCCGCCGGGCTCGAGCTCGCCACCCCTCCCGTCGCCGTTGGAGTCCGTGGGTGGGATGGATGGATGCGTTGCGCCTCGGGGAGCACTCCGGTGGTCCGAGCTCCCCCGGAGGTGGCCGGAGCCGACCGGACAAGCGCCAGCGCCGTGCGGCCTCGCCTCTGCTCTACCACGTCGCGGGAAGAAGACGACCCTAGGCCTGCCCGTGGGTCCCGCTTGTAAGCCTCTTGTGCGGGCCGCTGATGTGGCAAGTGGAGGCGTAGTCCACTGGAGTGCCCCTTCCCATTACTGAAAGCGTACTCTGGTGCTGCTTCTGGTGAAAATGCGCTTCCCCTAAACTGAAGACGTATTTTGTCCGAAGGCGCTTTCTGTTTCCAGGTGCCAGGGACCTGTTTGTAGAAGTTTATTTACAGATTGGTCCCTAAACTTCATCGGGTCATATCTTTTCCTCCGCAACCCCGATTGAGGTGATTCCAAAGCCCACGTCTTCGTCTCGTCGAGCCCATCATGTTGTTATCATTTTCATGGTGTGTTCACACAGTGAAAATGACCATTTTGCCTTTGCCGTCAATAGCCCCCTCCGAGAGAGAACTGTTTCCGGCAACTCCTTCCGCGACCTTTCCGCACTTCTTCCCGGTGGATCCCTCACCCCAGGCAAGCCAGGACACCCATTCCATGAAGCATTTCAATAGCATTACTTATTTAATTGAATTACTTGCATTTATAAATGAATTACTTTCATTTATTTGCTATATAATAATTCCTAGCAATTTAATTTAAATGCCTAGTTGCTGCCATCTTAAGTATTGTGATAAACCACTATGTTTGCCAAGTGAACTTAGTGGGTTGATCTTGAGTCACCTGTCCGGGCTTATCCGTGCAACCACATTTGCCGGTATGGGACGGCTTGACTTGGGCTGATCGCGTGCTCTTTTATCGGTACCACCAAAGAGGGAAGGTTATGCGTGCATGCTGCCCTGGCTCGGTAGGCGGCGATAACCTTGTGAGCCCAGTTGAGTTGTATGGGCCCGTCCCCGTTTGGGACAGTTTTGTTTGGCCACGACGGTGGCAGGTGTCATGAGGACACAGGGGCCACCCAGGGCAGGACTCCGGGGGAGGATGAATGCTGGTGGTACGATGGGAGAGTCATGGGTCAGGCAGGTTTCGTTGGAGCAACGCTGGTCCACCCGAATGGGATCACGAGGCCAGGTGCTTCATGGTGTGGGTAAAGTGCGCAACCTCTGCAGAGTGTCAAATCTATTCGAATAGCCGCGTCCACGGAATTGGACAGCCCGTCCAGACCTCACTAGGTGGTCAACCGTAATATTGGTAATAATGATGGATGAACTCGTCGTAAGTACTCAGTGAGTATTCCGAGGGTTGTGGGACAACCCGGAAAAGAGTGAGTTGATGACTGGTAACAGTAAGTGAAGCACTTAAGTATTTAACATGTTGATTGCCATGCTATTGTTTGCTGCATTGTTTGGTTGTCGTGAGCTTGCGAGTACATTCAAAGTACTCACCTGGCGTATCATGCCAGTTTGCAGGTCAGGTTTGCTTGCTTGTCGAAGATGCCGAATGCGCGACCTAGGATAAGCGTTCTAGCCAGAGTCCCTGCGGAGTGGAGCCCATCACCGCCATTGTTGTTCCGCTGCCGAGAGTTACTCCGCTTCCTCGGGCTATTCCGCTGTTAGAATAGGACTACCCTTGAAAGGACGTGGATGTCGCCTAGTGGGGGGGTGAATAGGCGCTTTAAAATAATTACGGTTTAGGTTTGAACAAATGCGGAATAAAACTATCGTTTAATTAGTCAAGCACAAAACCTAAAACAACTAGGCTCACCTATGTGCACCAACAACTTATTCTAAGCAAGATAGACAACTAAGTGATATCAAGATATATAACAAGAAACAATATGGCTATCACAAAGTAAAGTGCATAAGTAAAGGGCTCGGGCAAGAGATAACCGAGGCACGCGGAGACGACGAAGTATCCCGAAGTTCACACCCTTGCGGATGCTAATCTCCATTCGAAGCGGTGTGGAGGCACAATGCTCCCCAAGAAGCCACTAGGGCCACCGTAATCTCCTCACGCCCTCGCACAATGCAAGATGCCGTGATTCCACTAAGGGACCCTTGAGGGCGGTCACCGAACCCGTACAAACAAGGTTGGGGCAATCTCCACAACTTAATTGGAAGCTTCCAACGACACCACGAAGCTTCACCACAACGGACTGTGGCTCCGAGGTGACCTCAAATGCTCGGGGCAATCTCCACAACCTAATTGGAGACCCCGACGCTTGCCCGGAGCTTTGCACCACTATGATTGAGCTCCAAGGAACCACAAGCCGTCTAGGGCGCCAAGGCACCCAAGAGGAACAAGCTCTAGGGTGCTCAAACACCCAAGAGTAATAAGCTTCTCAAACTTCACTTCCACGTATCACCGTGGAGAACTCAAACCTATGCACCAAATGCAATGGCAAGGGCACACGGAGTGCCCAAGTCCTTCTCTCCCAAATCCCTCCACAACAACTAATGTTATGGAAGAAAAAGAGAGGAAGAACGAAGAAGAACACGAAGAACTCCAAGATCTAGATCCAAGGGGTTCCCCTCACATAGGGGAGAAAGTGATTGGTGGAAATGTGGATCTAGATCTCCTCTCTCTTTTTCCTCAAGAACTAGCAAGAATCATTGGAGGGATTGAGAGTTAGCAAGCTCGAAGAAGGTCAACAATGCGGGGCAAACTCGAGCTCAAAGGGATAGAGAACCATTGGGGAAGAAGACCCCCTTAAATAGGTCCCCACAAATCTGCCCGTTATGTGCAGAATAGCACACGGGCGGTACAACCGGTGGAGTGGGCTGTACAACCGGTACAACCGGCAAGACCGGTACAACCGCCCTACTACCGCCCAACCACCGGACCACAACAGAAAGTTTGGCCGGGTGCAACCGCTCAACTCGATCGCTGGACATGGCAAAGTTCCAAGCGGTAGAACCGCTTGAGACACCGGTAGTACCGGGCTATAGTAATATAGCGGTACAACCGTCCAACCTCCGCCCAACAACCGCAGCACAACAGAACCGTGTCCGGTTGTAGCCCGGTGTTGGGCCGGTACAACCGCCCAGGGCTGCCACCCAGGATCACCCAGCAATTGGCGGTACAACCGCCCGGAGGCAGCGGTACAACCGCTGGGGACCAGATAGTGGCAGCACCCCCAGGGTATCACCCCTGGGGTGGTGGTTATGCCGGAAGACACGAGCGAGCGGTACAACCGTATCAAGAAAACATGTAATACCAAAACTGCCATAACCTCTGCAAATGAGCTCCGAATTGAGCAAACTCAAGCTTGTTGGATTCAGGACGACAAGAGCTATCCAGCAGCGACTGGTTTTCTTAAGACGAGGCAGTATAAAAATGCCAATGGTATAGAGATGTGAAACCTCTTTCAATGAAGAATCGGCAAAAACTCCAACATCGAAAACATCATAGAAGATGCATAGGGACTCCGTTTTCGATGAACTTGAGCTTGTCATGAAGCTGACCATAAGCTCAAGAAACCTCAAAGAGAAAAACCAACCAAGAACCAAGAAAGATGATGATGCCAAGAATGCAATGGTTTGAGCTCTCAACGAACGATACGATCAAGCTACTCACTTGAGAGCCCCCTTGATAGTACGGCTATCTATCCTATAACCCAGTCTCCCAACTACCACTATGAGACCGGTAAAATAGAAAACCCTATCAAGGTCAAACCTTAGCCTTGCGCATAGTCCACTTGAGCTAGATGATGACGATCTTGACTTCCTCAAGATGGACCACCTTTCTTGATTGCGTTGGCTCGATGAAGACTAGATGATTGCTCCCCCATACTCCACTATGGGTGAGCCACTCTTCGGCACATCTTCACAAGTCCATTGTCTGTGATGCTTCACTTGAACTTGCACACCGCAACCTTGATGACGATCACCACTTGATGCCATCCTCCATGGATTGTATGGGATCTTCTTATTGATGCTCGCCCATGGAAACATACCTAACCCCACAAAGAACACTCACAGGGAACATGGGTTAGTACACAAAGCGCAATGGACAATGCTTACCATACCATAGGATCACTTGATTCTTCTCGGTACATCTTGTATGCTTTGTGTGTTGATCAACTTGAATCATTCTTTGACTTAGTCTTGATCAACCTTGTATCTTATCTTCTCTATGACCAATCTTTGGATAAAACCTTGAATACCACCTTGGTCACCATATAAACTCCTTGAAACCAACAGATGGACTTCAAGAAGTACCTATGGACAAATCCTTCGAATATAACTTAAGGCAACCATTAGTCCATAGGGATTGTCATCAATTACCCAAAACCACACATGGAGAAATGTGCTCTTACAACCCTGGGCAGGCGTAGTATTGCCGTACCGATGTAATCCATGTATCCTTGTAACCTTATCCATAGTAATAAAGAGCTGATTTGTTCTATGCCAACAGTGCCGTATTCCGGGAGACTTGTCCCTGGGCTGGAATACGGGGCGTTCCGGTCTCCTCTGAGCCGGGGTGCCACAAGCGTTGGTATCAGAGCAGGTCTGGCTGTAGGACGCCCTAGACCGCGCGAGCATTAGTAAATGGTAGTATAGGATCCAGTTGGTTTGCTACACTTGTTTGTTGCATTTGTTTGTGCATAGCATGCATATAGACTAGATATCTTATCACTAACGATGGATCTGGTGAGTGTAGGTGGCATCGGTTTCGATTCACCACCTGCGCTCTCCAGTTTGCATGCATGTTCTTTGGTGTGGTGTCATCTCCGTCCCAGCGGAGTGATGCCAAGGTGCCTGGTGTGTCGATCCCTTGCAGGATTGATGCACAGGTACCACACCAATATATTCTCTTCAGCCACCCCTATAGTTTCGGTGATAGACATGTTTCTATCCCGGATCTTGTCCATCCCTCATCGCTTTGGGCAACCCTTACTGATCTTAGTTATCAAAACAGGGCAATGCCCGCAAGCCTTCTTTTCATCGCCATCCCCTCCTGCCATCCATCCTCTGGATGAGTACGGTTTCCTTCCGTACGCTTGATGATGATGTGGTCGTGACCCCCGTGTTCCGACCCACGATCACCAAGTTCGTCCTCGCCACCATGCTCGTTCAGATGGAATCGGTGTTAAGCCCCTGTTTGGTGTAGCTTTGTTTACACCAACTCATTCCACACATTGATTCACTTTCGTGCACACCGCCACAGCATGTTAGACCGTAGTACCGGAGTTCTTGCGAGATTTGTGTGCTTAAGTAGGCATGCATATTATTGCGGTGAATAGCTGTAATATATGATATTGCTTGTGTGTGATCTTGTTGCTTTGTGTGTTTCTTTTGCTTATTTCTTCGGGCCCTTGGTGTTACCTTATTTTCCCCTTATGGAAGTTGCTCACCGACACTGGACTCAAAGAAATCAGTAAAGGCAGTCCTTTGGAAGCTCAGCTCAGCAATATGGAATCTTCAGTAGACTGCATTATATCAGGAATATCGGGCCTGAATATAAATGATATCCTGGCTGGATTGGTTATCAGCATCAAGTATACATCAGTGCAACCTTCACAGCAGTAATCATTGAATCAACAAGACGACAGACTGTGTGCCCAATCCACAGTACATCCCGCGTCAAAGGTATGATTTACATACGCGGTTGAGTCTGCTATGAGTACAATTTGAAACCTGCTATATTCCGGAAGCAAGTCAGAATGTGCTATGAACTTAGTGTTCAGCAAGAAGGATAGCCGAATACCCTGTTGCATACAACAAGTAACCGACAGCAGGAACATTAAGGGATATATATATACACTCAGCCCGCATATGGCAAAAAGGAAAGCTTCAAATATAAGCAACCCAGTCTTTCCCCACAAGCTATCAGAGAAGCTTACGATGCAAGGTCCCTCTGTCTTCCCCGATACGGCACATGGATATCTTCCATTGCAAGATACTCAGGCTTCTTCAGTAAGCTACCGCAAAAGCTTCTGGCCTAAGGTACCGAGTCTTCCTAGCAAGACTTTAAGAGGGAAAGCTTTTGAGCACAGGCTATGCAATCCTCGTCAGCAAGGTATCGCATCGACATCAGTACAAGCTATTCCACCGACAGTTGGCAGCATATGACCATGCATCCCAAGGATCAGCTCCACAGCAGTTTGGTCAAAAGGCAAAAGTCAGTCAGGACACAAGCCTGCCTCAGAAATCAAGTGCTCAGCTGCATCTACTCATTAGATATGGTGGACATGCTGCCAAAGTCATAGGAGTTACTCATACAATGATGCCAGCCCGGTGAGAATCCGACTATTGCATGAGCTATGTAAGAAGAAGAAGAACGCCAGTTATACACTTCAGTGAGATGACCAACAACCTATGGATAAGCTGTATGGGACACGGATGAACCCTTGCCCGTCTTTCTTTGGTGACGGCACCACGCCTGTGTTCTGAGCTGTTTTCGGCCGTCCGGGGTGGATGCCGACTTTTATTTCTCTTGTCAGTAACTGGCCCGTGTTCTGAGCTGTTTTTTGGCCGTCTCGGGCAGCTGTTGAATTTCTTTCCGTAGCAGTGACCCTATGCTCTGAGCTGTTTCTCGGCCGTCTTAGGGAACTGCTACTTTCTTCTTATCGACACCGTCTCATGCTCTGAGCTGCTTTTCAGCCGTCTTGAGTCGGGGTTGAGCTACTCCAGTAATGCCCCAGATCTGAGTTGTAAAGACCGTTCTGGTGGCTACTGGTTTATTTGCCGGTTTCATCCAAGGGTTCAGACGGTCGTTACCCTACAGCTACAACTTGTTAAGTAATATGCCTGCCGGAATATTGTACCTGGCAGTACCCATGGTCATCCGAAGAATCAAGAACACATCAGGCCAAGCTCTTTCAGCTAAGGATCCAGGCAAGGAGAACCATAATGAAAGAGCAAGATTGGCCATACAGGTATGAGAATGGTTGCAAGATCAACATGGTACAAATACTCAAAACAGTCTGGTTCGATACCGATCACCATGGGTACACATCCACGAGGTCTATTCCATTTGCAAGGATTCCATATCAAGTCAACCCGCTCAGCCAGCTATACATCCTCAGAATCGTCAGAAGGGGGTATTCAAGCCTGTCAGATGATCAGGAGGATGATAACTGCCTCAAAGCATGTGTCCTCATCTAGGGAAATCAGTCAAAAGATAACCTGCTGGGGACAAGATCTTCCTGTTAGACCCCCGTCAGTCAATCCTGCAGATAATGCCGTTATAAGGTCGTACCCTTTACGCTGGTCACGACAGGCTACAACCAAGTCGTGGGTACAGATGTGATGCTAAGGGCAGTGAAGCTAGCCCAGATGTTTCCGTAACCCCTGCAAGGAGTCCGATTCCACCAGAAGAACGGTATGAGTCATAGCACCAGTTGAGTCTGAAGGGCACACAACCATTTGAAGCCACCTAATGCAATGAGTAAAAGATTTCGTGTCAACCAAGAGAATTTTTTCACAACTCAATGGACGGTCGTCCGTATTGAACTTCATCACAACCCGTCCACGAGGAACAACTCCCGGACTTGCAATAAGGACAGGTATTTCAGTCAGGATAATCCATCGCACATCCAAATAAGTCAACAGACATAAAAGGATTAAAGTCAGGGTAATATATATGAGGTAAGATCTGTCAGAATGAGAATCCAGTGAAACAAACCACACCAAAGCTAGGCAGTGCGTTAGATAAAATCCAGTGGGAGCGTAGTACAAAGGCAAAAAGGAAACCCGAGTTGGAAACGGTTTCCTTAAGTGGGAATATTTATGTTTAAACCCTGAGCAACCAAATCTCGAGGACGAGATTTCTTTAAGGGGGGTAGGTTTGTAACACCCTGGATTTTGCACATTTCTTTTTTCTTTTGATTTTGGTCTGGTTTTGCTTTTCTGTGGCTTGGTAGTCTTGCAACCTGGAGGGATCGCCCTTGAATTCTCTTCCCTAGTGGCTTGCCAACCTCTAAACCATTCCAAGACCTTGTCATTTCCATCTTGGACCAATCCCAATAATCTTTTCTTGGGAATATTCCTTTTTCTATTAAAGGAATAACCCTGTTTGCTCTGGGTTGTGAAGCAACCCACATTTCCATCATTCCAAAAATTCCCAAATAATTCTCATAAATTATATGGGTCATATCTTCCTCAAATATCTCAAAACCCTTCCTTGCCATGTTCAAAAATATTTCACAAATATTCCTTTTCTGATTCTGCCCTAGCTGTCAAGTTGTGAAGCAAGTACCCTTTATATTTGCTTTCATGCTCTCAAACTTTTTGGGCACTCTTTACTATCCATATCATTGCCACATGACAAAATTAAACTCAATTTGGCTAGCAAATATTTCTTGGCAAATTTCTAAAGTTTCTGATCCAGAGGAAGCTTTGTGAAGCAAGTGCTAGCTAAGAATATGCAAATGAGTTGAAATTTTGCAAGCATCTTCATATGCTCAAATCATGACTCTCCACCAAATTTGAGCATCATCCCAGCAACTATGTGACCACAGCATCAAATCTTTGTTTCTGGTCATAATTTTGGGTTGTGAAGCAACTATATTTTATGTTGCTCCATAATTTCTGAAATTTTACCAGGACATTCTCCTACCCATATAATCTATCTCCACCAAATTTAGGCTCATTTGATCTACCCAATAAATCCCTAGAATTCTTCCAAGATTCTGTCCAGTAGGATACTATGTGAAGGAAGTACCATTTTGGTTTATCAAAATGGTATGAAACTTTTACAGTATCCTCATATGCCTAAATAACTAGCCTCCTACAAAATTCAGCTCCATCTCATTTGTTATGTGAGTGCCACATCTAGATTTGTTTCCTGGACCAGATTATGCAGTTGTTAAGCAACTATATTAACATTTGGTCCAAACCCCTCCAAATCGCACAGGATTATAGTCCCTCTTAACTTAATCATCTGAGACATCTTGTTCCATCACTTACCCATCCCTGTTGATCACAGTCTCATGCAGCAGTTTGCTACAGCCAACTACAGAAGATCATTCACATCTAACCAAAGTGCGTTTCTTCGAGCCATCACCTTTCTGAGACTATTCCTTGGAAGGACAACACTCTGGACATAATTTGGCCGGCCAGGGAGCACTGGATGCCACGTTTCACGCGGTGACCACCGCCCTGGCACGCCATGGACGCGAGCTGGATGTCGTTTGCTCGGGCCCCTCCTCTGCTCGTCATTTCCGTGCGCCTCGTCGTGTCCAACAGCTTCCCCTCGTCGTCCTCTTCTCCCTGGACCCCTCTCCCCCTCTTACGTCCCCTCCTACGCGGTGTGGCAGCCGCGCCCGCGACGTGCCATTCTCTGCCCCCGCCGCGTCCGTCGCCTCGAGCCCTCCCGATCCTTCCTGACCTCGCCTGAGCCCTCTCCGCTCCTCTGTGACCTCTATGGACTCCTCTCCCCTCCTTCAGGCAAGCTCCCGAAGCTCCGGCGCGCGATGCACGCATCGCCGCAGCCGTGCTCGGCCTTCCGCGCCGTCCCGACTATTTAAGCCACCCCCGTGCCTCCCCGCGCTCACCTCTAGCCTCACCACTCTCCCGTGGTCCTCCTCGACCCCTCAACCCATCGCAGCGCCTCTCCTAGCCTCCAATGGCCGCCGTGGCCGCCGCTCGGTTCCGGCTAAATTGCGGCGAGCCACCCACTATCTCTCCCTCCCTCCATCACCTAGAGGCCCCCTGAAGTCCGGCGAAGCCCCTCACCTCTTCAGCGCCTCGCCTCCGCGCCCGTAGCGCTGTGCCCATCTCCACCCGACGCCTCTGTCCGCCGGGCTCGAGCTCGCCGCCCCTCTCGTCGCCATTGGAGTCCGTGGGTGGGATGGATGGATGCGGTGCGCCTCGGGGAGCACTCCGGTGGTCAGAGCTCCCCCGGAGGTGGCCGGAGCCGACCGGACAAGCGCCGGCGCCGTGCGGCCTCGCCTCTGCTCTGCCACGTCGCGGGAAGAAGACGACCCCAGGCCTGCCTGTGGGGCCCGCTTGTAAGCCTCTTGTGCGGGCCGCTGATGTGGCAAGTGGAGGCGTAGTCCACTGGAGTGCGCCTTCCCATTACTGAAAGCGTACTCTGGTGCTGCTTCGGGTGAAAATGCGCTTCCCCTAAACTGAAGACGTATTTTGCCCGAAGGCGCTTTCTGTTTTCAGGCGCCAGGGACCTGTTTGTAGAAGTTTATTTACAGATTGGTCCCTAAACTTCATCGGGTCATATCTTTTCCTCCGCAACCCCGATTGAGGTGATTCCAAAGCCCACGTCTTCGTCTCGTCGAGCACATCATGTTGTTATCATTTTCATGGTGTGTTCACATAGTGAAAATGACCATTTTGCCTTTGCCGTAAACAGCCCCCTCCGAGAGAGAACTGTTTTCGGCAACTCCTTCCGCGACCTTTCCGCACTTCTTCCCGGTGGATCCCTCACCCCAGGCAAGCCAGGACACCCATTCCATGAAGCATTTCAATAGCATTACTTATTTAATTGAATTACTTGCATTTATAAATGAATTACTTTCATTTATTTGCTATATAATAATTCCTAGCAATTTAATTTAAATGCCTAGTTGCTGCCATCTTAAGTATTGTGATAAACCACTATGTTTGCCAAGTGAACTTAGTGGGTTGATCTTGAGTCACCTGTCCGGGCTTATCCGTGCAACCACATTTGCCGGTATGGGACGGCCTTGACTTGGGCTGATCGCGTGCTCTTTTATCGGTACCACCAAAGAGGGAAGGTTATGCGCGCGTGCTGCCCTGGCCCGGTAGGCGGCGATAACCTTGTGAGCCCAGTTGTGTTGTATGGGCCCGTCCCCGTTTGGGATAGTTTTGTTTGGCCACGACGGTGGCAGGTGTCATGAGGACACAGGGGCCACCCAAGGCAGGACTCCGGGGGAGGATGAATGCTGGTGGTACGATGGGAGAGTCATGGGTCAGGCAGGTTTCGTTGGAGCAACGCTGGTCCACCCGAATGGGATCACGAGGCCAGGTGCTTCATGGTGTGGGTAAAGTGCGCAACCTCTGCAGAGTGTCAAATCTATTCGAACAGCCCGTCCAGACCTCACTAGGTGGTCAACCGTAATATTGGTAATAATGATGGATGAACTCGTCGTAAGTACTCAGTGAGTATTCCGAGGGTTGTGGGACAACCCGGAAAAGAGTGAGTTGATGACTGGTAACAGTAAGTGAAGCACTTAAGTATTTAACATGTTGATTGCCATGCTATTGTTTGCTGCATTGTTTGGTTGTCGTGAGCTTGCGAGTACATTCAAAGTACTCACCTGGCGTATCATGCCAGTTTGCAGGTCAGGTTTGCTTGCTTGTCAAAGATGCCGAATGCGCGAGCTAGGATAAGTGTTCTAGCCAGAGTCCCTGCGGAGTGGAGCCCATCACCGCCGTTGTTGTTCCGCTGTCGAGAGTTACTCCGCTTCCTCGGGCTATTCCGCTGTTAGCATAGGACTACCCTGGGCAGGCGTAGTATTGCCGTACCGATGTAATCCATGTATCCTTGTAACCTTTTCCATAGTAATAAAGAGATGATTTGTTCTATGCCAACAGTGCCATATTCCGGGAGACTTGTCCCTGGGCTGGAATACGGGGCGTTCCGGTCTCCTCTGAGCCGGGGTGCCACACTCATGCACTTTACGAGAATAGAATTCAATCAGATAATAATGAAGCATGACAATGGTATTGAAACTAGAATTAAAGAGATGCGCGGACGTAGCTAGTACTACTTAATTACCCTGGGCTTTCGCCATCTCAACTCTGGTTTCCATTCACCGGTGACCTCTTTGATGAAACGTTTCCAAACCCTGCCCGGCAGACAAAATGAATAAAGGAGTTATTAATTACTTGATATCAGGAAATGAACTAATAAAGAAGCCGACATAGTGCGTCAATGATTGAAATTACCTTTCGAGCAATGAATGCAAGCTTATGTAATCTTTAGGGTCTTTACTTAGCGAGTCCAGTACTTCAACAGTTCCATCGTCAACTCTAATGATTAGAAGGATCCAGTGGTAGCTGCGCACACGATTTGTATAAGCGGGCATGCATAACTCATCAACTACACTTAACATTGAGTATATATAAGCAAAAATAGAATTTGTAGTACAAGACAGTAACACTCACTGGAAGTTCCAAGGTAAAATTATTTCTGGTTTGTACTTTAGGGCCTTCAAAAACCTTAGAAGCAATTTCTCCGTGTCTTTAGGGTGCCTTCTCAACACTTCTTCATTGACGGTATTTGGGTCAATGAACCCAATGCCATAGACTCCAGCTCTTTTCAATTCAAAAATCTTCATTCTGCATAATACCACACAAAAGAATATAGTGAGTATAATAACAGGCAATGAACGAGCTGAGCTAGAGACTTAAATTACAGAAAGAAATCACTTACAGACAATAGCAACTGACGATAGATTTGTCGAGTGCTTTTTGATTGAATAACTGAAAAAATTCTTCATTTTCAATCCACAAATCTTTTTCATGGATGTAATGCTCTTTGTCGATTTTCACCATGAGGCTCTCTCGCCCGTCCTTTACTTCTCTCATGTACCAGTCATGCAATTTGTACATTTGCGTTGTTAGAAGCTTCTCGTCGTCAGGACTGGCCAGAGGTTTCCCGGGGACATATTGCCGTTCTATTTCCTTCGGATCTAACGGTGGAAATTCCTCGATCTCTAGGAATTGTTCAACGGTGATACCGAGCATTCTAGCATTCTCTCTATCAGCGTCGGTTATTACCACGTTATTGGCACTCACCTTGAGCGGGCTGATCGCTTGGACTGCCTGTTCTCCGAGCTGGGGAACAGTTTTCCCGCATTTACTGCTACCGCTCGACTTCTGTCTTTTCTGGGATTCATAGGACTTGGTAATACAGCGTTCATAGTCTGATACCGGTCTTTTCTCCGTCGGTTGAGCTGCATCAATAAAGTGTTGTACGACCTCGTCGGGTATTTTCTCCTTTGGCGGCGGGGGCGCTTTCGGTCCAAAATGGGCCTTCAATTCCTTAGCCTCTTGTTCATCGATTTCCTCATCAGTCATATCGTAAGGTAACTTCTTTTTGGTAGGAGGCTCGGGTTTCTTCTTTTGTGTTCTCTTCCGCTTTGGAGACGGCGGATATCGATATCGCGGACGTCTCGCGCTAGGCTCCGTTTCGGGGTGGGATGGACTCTACTGACGTGGCGGAGCTTGATATCGCGGACTCGCCATGCGCTCCGTCTCGGGGTGGGATGGATTTGGCTGGCGCGGCGGAGATGGATATGGCGTACTCACCCTGCGCTCCGTCTCGGGGAGGGTTGGAGTCTGCTGACGCGGCGGACTTGGAGGAGGAGTCGGTGGCCTTGGCACCGAGTTTGGAAACACGATGCATTCCTTTTTTCCATAAAATGACACAACGCCTGGCTTCTCCCAGTGTCCGCTCCCCTTCACCTCCAAGGTAGTCAAGATCTAGTGATTCATATGCCGACACAACTTGATCCACCCCGACACGAGCATAGCCAGGTGGAATCGGATTGCCGTGGAAAGTTGCTTCAGGCCCACTCGGTAAAGCAAAGCTGTCCGCCGCCTTCATGGATATGTTCTTCAGTTTCACGTGTAGCTCACAAGGTGTCGACTCTAGGATATCATCCACGGGGTAGCGAGCTAGCAGTGCATCATCGGCCGGGACCCCGTGGAACCCACGCTGCTTTTCGGCATAGATGATGGAATGGTACCATCCAATGCTGGATCTGGTTGCTGCTGCTGCTGAGACGCGCCTTGCTGGCTAAGTTTGTTGATTTGCTCCTGCTGCATGTTATATTTGCGTTCCAAGTCCTAAATCCGATCTACTTCATGCTTCTTCTTTCTGGCACGACTTCTGTAGCTGTCGTTCCAATCCGCAAACCCGAGAAGCCACGGAACCATGCCTTTGCCTCGTGTTCGTCCCGGGTGTTCAGGATTCTTGAGGGCGCGCGAAAGCTCGTCCTTCTCTCTCTCGGGCTCGTACACACCCGCTCGAGCTTCTGCTATTGCTTTAAGTAACTCGTCCGTGGCTTCTTTAAGACTTGCCTGTTCAAGAACCTCCCCTGTCTTTGGGTCCAACTTTCCCCCATGTGCATAAAACCAAGTCCTGCACCTCTCGGGCCAAGTCTCTGTTACTGGAGTGACCCCTGTAGCCTTCATGTTTCTCTCAGATTCATCCCACTTAGGCAACCCAGACTTGTAGCCGCCTGGCCCCAGACGATGGTGCCACGTTTTTTTGTTGGCATTTATCTTGTTTATTCTCGACCGTTTCTTAGCTTCTTCTGATTCCTTGAACTTCACAAATTCGTCCCAGTCATCTGCTAACTTCACATATTCTCCTTTGAATTCTGGAGTCTTCTTTTTGTTTTCCACGTAACTTTTCCATAATTTTTTCTTCCAAGACTGGAATTGTGTGGCCATCTTCTTAAGAGCACACTTCTTGACTTTCTCCCATTGGAGATCCGTGAGATCCTCTGCTAGGGTGAAATGTTTCATGAGCTCCTCCCAAAGTAGATCTTTTGCTCTTTGGCTGACAAAAGAAACGGCTTGGGTATCTTTAGGCTGATTCCATTCTTGAACGGTGATCGGGATTTGGTCCCTAACGATAACTCCGCATTGACATATAAATTTTTCCGTATTCTCTTTAGGAGCAATCGGTTCGCCATCTGCTCTGATTTGATCGATGTTAAACTTTATGCCTTGTTTCAACTTTTTTGTCGGGCCACGTTTAACCCTTGTAGAAGATTTGCTCGACCCGGAGGGCTAAAAGGAAGAAAGATTCGTTAATATATACAAATCAATCAATACATCTGATGATCACCTGAGGGCAAATTAATACCTCGCCGGACTCTGTTAAATGGACAAAAATTTCTTCGCCATCGTCATTGTCAGCTGGTTCGCCTTCGTCTCTTGGTTGTTCTTCCTCAATTCCCTCACCGGATGGGTTAAGGTATTGTGAGCCATCATCTACTTCATTCTCTTCGTTTCCGAAGTGTATCAGGTCGTACATGGCATTCTCTTGATCATGGTCTCTGTCTCTACCGTCCATAGCTTAACTAATCCAGAACAAATATAAAACAATTAGAATGCATTCAATAAGCAGAACCGAAGATATGCAAATCAATACAAGGCAATGCAACAATACGATCATATAATATCACTAATACATCATCGAATAGTATCACTAATACATCATCGAATAGTATCACTAATACATCATCGAATATAATATCACCAATACAGATCTAGTTGACGTCTCGCGGCGCAGGCGGTGGACACCCAAAGATAAGGAACTATGACAGGATCATAGCTCGGGTGTGATCCCTGAAGAACCTGTCAGGTATTGGAGAACCTGGCGTCCAACGCAGCCATGTAGCGTCGGACGTGCTCGTCCTCCTCCCTGACACGGCGACGTACCACCTCCGCGGGGGCCGGCTCCCTCTGCACCGACAGTGGTCCACGCGACCGCCACCAAATAACCCCCGGGTCGACGACGGGACCCTCATTCCTCACCAAGCTCTGCGCCCCGGAAGGCAGCACCTCCCAGTGCCAGCCCGGCGGAGCCCAGTCCCGGACATGGCGCCTCTCAAGCAGGTGGTTGCCACCGAGTCGACGACGAGGATGAGGGATGGGCATCGTCGACTCGACGGCTACGCTATGCAATCGATTCGACGGTTAGGCAAGATGCTTTATATGCAATATGTCAATTAGCAAATTAGCAACATCTAAACATTTAAAACATACATTTAAACATGCATCTAAACATCTAAAAAATGAACAAAATTTGAGGAGGAGAGGCATTTTATCTAATATAAAACATACATCAATGCAACAATATAACATGCATTTTATCTAACATACACATACACATCAACATCAAACATATGTTTTATCTAACATGCATCTTCTATTCTTAAATAGATACAACCCACTAGCTAATTTTCCTCTCCATGCAACAACGCCACATCATCAAGTCATGCATGGAGTTATAAGTTACCTTTTCCATTAATCTCTTCATGCAAAACATACCACCTCATGCATGACTTTTTTCCAGGAAATAAAGTAATGTAATTTTAGTCTTCTACCATTTATTCATATATTTATCCATGTTTGTACCAGGCCATAGTTTCTTACGTTGCACGCAAAACGGTCCGTGCATTGCAACGAGAGAAAAAAAATCATAATCTTTAATGGTCATGATCACATTTTGTTGCATCACAGAGATACACTATCACTCTCATTTACGTGAAATCGTGAACAATCTTAACAAGGTTCCCGCAGCAACGCACGGGGCATCGTCTAGTTTTATCTAACATGCACTGGGGAGAGCGTCGGTCATCGTACATCCATTGCCGGTTCATCTTCATTACACAACACCAAAAAGACCAAATTAATACAAGTTCATACACACTTATTTTCTCATAAAACAACATACAACTATCTAGATAAAACATTTAAATGCAACAACAAATGCGATCAAAATCGCAACTAATGTAGCAATTGATCCAACAGCATAATGATACCAAGCCTCTTTATTAATGGCATATTTTCTAATCTTTCTAATCTTCAAGCGCATTGCATCCATCTTGATCTTGTGATCATCGACGACATCGGCAACGTACAACTCCAATTTCATCTTTTCTTATTCAACTCTTTTCAATTTTCCTTTCAAATCCTCGTTTTCTTTTTCAACTAAATTTAACTTCTCAACAATAGGGTCGGTTGGCATTTCCGGTTCAACTACCTCCTAGATAAAAATATCTATGTCAACTTGATGTGCATAATTGTCATTAACACGAAATGCAACAAATAGTTATAAAAGAGAATATACCACATCCGAATCGTAAACCGGACGAGGTCCGACGGGCACGGATATCATAACCATGGCACTATATATAACAACAATCATACAAGTAAGAAAATTATGCAAGTAACTATCTAAATCATACAAATATGATTTTTTTAATAAAAAGGATAAGAACACAAGAAGAGGCTCACCAAGGTGGTGCCGGCGACGGGACGGTGCGGGCGATCGACGGTGGTTAGGACGGGGACGGGAAGGCACACTAAGTAAACCACACCTACACATATGCAAACTAAGGAGTTAATTTGAGCTCAAATTGCATATAAATCTAAAAAACTACCACATAATTACACCCAAACTAAAACCCACAAATCACTATACTTATAAAGCATTGCATGAGCTGATCTAGCAATAAGAGATGAAAGGACAAAGTTGCTAACCTTTGTGGACACTTGGATGGATTGGGGTGCCTCAAATCTTGACAAATCTTGGCAAAAATGGAGGGAGGAGCTCGAGCTAGGGGAAGAACGAAGAGGGGAATTCGAATGGAGAAAACAAAGAAATGGAGTCGGGCTGGACGAAGGGTTTATATAGGGAAAGCTTTAGTCCCGGTTGGTTATACAAACCGGGACTAAATGTCTACCTATAGTCCCGGTTTGTGATACAAACCGGGACTAAAAGGGCTCGTGGGGGCCCAAGGCTGACACCAGCCTGCCACCACCCCTTTAGTCCCGGTTTGTGATACAAACCGGGACTATAGGTTCCAAATGAACCAGGACTAATGGTGCCCGTGCCCCCCGACTGCTCCTAGCCGTTGGAACCGGGACTAATGGTCACATTAGTCCCGGGCCAAATCCAAACCGGGACTAAAGGGTTAAACAGAAGGCCTGTTTTCTACTAGTGCATGCCAAACCCTAGATCTTCGGTGCAACCGATTCCGCTTCGGTGCCACCGAGTTCAGCTTGCCAACTTTTTGTTACCTCGATTCTTAAAATCGGAATTTTCGAGATTTTGGATCGGCGTCACCGAGTTGTGGAAACTGACCATTAGTCACCTTATCGGTACTGCCGAAATCTTTGTATCGGTCTCACCGAGATTCAAAAGTTGCTACCTTTGGAGCAACTCGGTACCACCGAGTTTTATACTTCGGTGTCACCGAGTTGGTCACTTTAGGTGTAACGGTTGGATTTTTGGAGATGCCTATATATACCCCTCCACCACCACTCACTCGTAAGAGAAGCACTCAGAACAGATCCCCACTTATCCCATCAGATTTTCTGAGAGAGAGCCACCTACTCATGTGTTGAGATCAAGCCATTCCACTCCATCCATATGAATCTTGATCTCTAGCCTCCCCAAGTTGCTTTCCACCCAATCAATCTCTTCCACCAAAGCCAAATCCGTGAGAGAGTGATTGAGTGTTGAGGAGTCTATCATCTTGAAGCACAAGAGCAAGGAGTTCATCGACATTATCGAGCCTATTACCTTTTGAAGGGTGGTGCCTCCTAGATTGGTTAGGTGTCGCCTGGGAGCCTCCTACTTCGTGTTGTGGAGTTGAACCAAGAAGTTTGTACGGACAAGGAGATCGCCTACTTCGTGAAGATCTACCCATAGTGAGGCTAGTCCTTCGTGGACGAAAGCCGTTATGGAATAGTCAATGTTGTTACTTCGTGGACCCTTATGGGTGGAGCCCTCCGTGGACTCTCGCGACCGTTACCCTCTGTGGGTTGAAGACTCCATAAACGTGGACGTATGATAGCACCACCTATCGGAACCACGGGAAAAATCTTCGTAACTCCAAATTGCGTTTGATCTTCCTCCCTATCCTCTACTACATATGCTTGTCTTTACTTTCCGCTGCTATACTCTTAGACATGCATGTGTAGGGTGTACTTGAATTGCTATCATTGCTAAAATCTGCCAACACTTAAAATTGGGACAAGATAGAATTTTTATTTGCTCAAGTAGTCTAATCACCCCCCCCTCTAGACATACTTTCGATCCTACACCACCGGAAGCATAGTCGGCGCTGCAGTGGAGCTCGTCCGGAGTTGCAACAGGGCTTTGTCTGCGTTCGAGCTCCGCCAAGGCTGCAATGGAGCTCGGTCGAAGTTGCAATGGAGCTTCACCGGTGCCGTCGGTGCTGCGTTGAAACTCCGCCGGGGCTGCAATGGAGCTCGGCCGAAGTTGCAATGGAGCTTCGATGGAGCCATCGGTGCTGCGTTGGAGCTCTGTCGGGGCTGCAGTGGAGCTCGCCGGACATCCCCGGTGTTGCGTTGGAGCTCTGCCGGAGCTACAATGGCGATACATTAAAGCTGCCGCACTCGCTGCTGTCGTGTTGTTCTTGTGATCCAACGGACACCAGCGCGCTAATCGTACGGTTGGCTAGGCGGATGATTTCTTAGAGAAATCATCCGGCTGATTCGTAGCAGCGGCCTTTGTGTTGTTGGTCTACTATATTAGCTTTTTTGTTTAGTGTGGGTCTACTATATTAGCTGCATCCAAACTCAAATTTTTCAATGGGGCCATGTGGCCCCTTCGTTCGAAAAAAGAAGTCCGACCTCCCGAGGTGGACCGAGACTAGGCCAGGCCCAACAGCCCGTGGTGGGTTTTTCCTTCCGCACGTCTTACCGACCCGACGCGTGCTCCTACCACCGTCTCTCCACAGTAGCCTACCATGCTCGTGCACATTGTAGAACCTACCAGCAGAAGCGCCCGCGCGTGGGCCACCCCACCCCACCCCCTCCCGTCCCGCGCCCCGCACACTCCCGACCCTTCCAGAACACCCCGATCCGACGGCCAGGATCGTCCGCTCGAGAACATTCCGGACCCCGCCGCCTCCGCCATAAAACCCCGCCCGTCGCCGGCCCTCCCTCCCCACTTCCGTTCGAAAATCAAATCCGAGAGAGGCAAAGCAAACCGCAGCAGGCAAACACAGAGCGCGCCGTCCCCAATCTTCCAGCGAACCCTCAAAGCGAGCGAACGAGAGAGCGATTCCCAGGAGAGGAGGCGGAGATGGCCAAGGGCGAGGGTCCGGCGATCGGCATCGACCTCGGGACGACCTACTCCTGCGTCGGCGTGTGGCAGCATGACCGGGTCGAGATCATCGCCAACGACCAGGGCAACCGCACCACGCCCTCCTACGTCGCCTTCACCGACACCGAGCGCCTCATCGGCGACGCCGCCAAGAACCAGGTCGCCATGAACCCCACCAACACCGTCTTCGGTACGTGCCCCCCGTCCATCCCTCCCTCCCTCCCCTCTCGACTCGCTGTGTGTCATGAATGGTTGCTCTGTTAGATTTCCCTGGGGTTTTCTGTTTTCTGAATCTGTTCTGATGCGTGCACTGCCTGTTCTGTTCCCTGTACACCACGATATGACCAGGTAGGATTGTCTGAATAATAATCAGAAGATCTAGCTGTTTCCGAGATTTGTTACAGATTTATTATTGGTTCATACCTGCATGTCTATTCCCTGTTGTTTGGCATCGTGAAGTCCCCTGTTTCTGATATTTCTTGTGTGTCAGTTTCTCAAATTAGATCCTTAGGAATGGATGGCTTGAAAGTTGTGATGCTACCTTATGACTGAAAATATGTTGTAGATTTAGTCTTATTTTATTTATTAAATTGATACGATGAAGATTTAGTCTTATTTAAATTGTGCATGAGTTCTACTGTCTTATTATATCCTCCACTGTATTAGGACTGGAATTATGCCGATTGAATCATATTTCGAATTGAACACGAGTTTGCATTATTAGATCCCCTAATTACATGGTTGGCTTGAATCAATGTCGACAAACTACCTTTGGATTGAAAATATGCCAGTATCTATTTTTCTATTTCTGTTCTCTGTTACCGTTCTAGAACAGTCTCTGCCTGCAGTTGCTTGCTGAATATACCTCTTGTTCTGAAGAAATAGCCTGCTTAGATTATTGATTTCAGTGGAATCTTGCAGTATTGTGCTTCGTTTCAGTAAACCACGCTATTATGCTTACCGAGGAAACTTGGGCTTGAATTATGTTGGCAAGCTACCTTAGGATTGGAATTATGCTTGTTAATTTTGTATTTCTGCTCAATGCTATGCTTTTAGAACAGACCGTCTGCAGTAGCTGAATGCACCTTCTTGTTCTGACGAAATAGCATGCTTGGATTATTTAAATCTCTGTGGAATCTTGAAATGCTCTGTTTCATTTCTGTAAACCATGCAGTTCATTGTTGAACCATGCAACTGAAATGTTCTGTTCCTCTGTTTCTGCTTGCAGACGCGAAGCGGCTGATTGGCAGGAGGTTCTCTGACCCGTCCGTGCAGAGTGACATGAAGCTGTGGCCCTTCAAGGTCATCCCTGGCCCTGCTGACAAGCCCATGATCGTCGTCAACTACAAGGGCGAGGAGAAGCAGTTCGCTGCGGAGGAGATCTCCTCCATGGTGCTCATCAAGATGAGGGAGATCGCTGAGGCCTTCCTTGGCAACTCTGTCAAGAACGCCGTGGTCACCGTCCCGGCCTACTTCAACGACTCCCAGCGCCAGGCCACCAAGGACGCTGGCGCCATCGCCGGTCTGAACGTGCTGCGCATCATCAACGAGCCCACTGCTGCTGCCATCGCCTACGGCCTTGACAAGAAGGCGACCAGCACCGGCGAGAAGAACGTCCTCATCTTCGACCTTGGTGGTGGCACCTTTGATGTGTCGCTCCTGACCATTGAGGAGGGCATCTTCGAGGTGAAGGCCACCGCCGGTGACACTCACCTTGGTGGTGAGGACTTCGACAACCGCATGGTGAACCACTTCGTCCAGGAGTTCAAGCGCAAGCACAAGAAGGACATCAGCGGCAACCCCCGTGCTCTGCGTCGGCTCCGCACGGCGTGCGAGCGTGCCAAGCGCACTCTGTCATCGACCGCCCAGACCACCATCGAGATCGACTCGCTGTACGAGGGCGTGGACTTCTACACCACCATCACCCGGGCTCGCTTCGAGGAGCTCAACATGGACCTCTTCCGCAAGTGCATGGAGCCGGTGGAGAAGTGCCTCCGCGACGCCAAGATGGACAAGAGCACGGTGCACGACGTGGTGCTGGTGGGTGGCTCCACCCGTATCCCCAAGGTGCAGCAGCTGCTCCAGGACTTCTTCAACGGCAAGGAGCTGTGCAAGAGCATCAACCCCGACGAGGCAGTGGCCTATGGCGCTGCCGTCCAGGCCGCCATCCTGAGCGGCGAGGGCAACGAGAAGGTGCAGGACCTGCTGCTGCTCGACGTGACGCCGCTGTCCCTGGGCCTGGAGACCGCCGGCGGCGTCATGACGACGCTCATCCCGAGGAACACCACCATCCCCACCAAGAAGGAGCAGGTCTTCTCCACCTACTCGGACAACCAGCCGGGCGTCCTGATCCAGGTGTACGAGGGCGAGCGCGCCAGGACCAAGGACAACAACCTCCTGGGCAAGTTCGAGCTCTCCGGCATCCCCCCGGCGCCCCGCGGCGTGCCCCAGATCACGGTGTGCTTCGACATCGACGCCAACGGCATCCTGAACGTGTCTGCTGAGGACAAGACGACGGGCCAGAAGAACAAGATCACCATCACCAACGACAAGGGACGGCTGAGCAAGGAGGAGATCGAGAAGATGGTGCAGGAGGCGGAGAGGTACAAGGCGGAGGACGAGGAGCACAAGAAGAAGGTGGACGCCAAGAATGCGCTGGAGAACTACGCGTACAACATGCGCAACACGGTCAAGGACGAGAAGATCGCCTCCAAGCTTGGGGCGGACGACAAGAAGAAGGTGGAGGACGCGATCGAGGGCACCATCAGCTGGCTGGATGGCAACCAACTCGCGGAGGCCGAGGAGTTCGAGGACAAGATGAAGGAGCTGGAGGGTATCTGCAACCCCATCATCGCCAAGATGTACCAGGGCGCCGCGCCAGACATGGGCGGAGGCATGGGCATGGACGAGGACATGCCGGCTGGCGGCGGAGGCGGCGCTGGCCCCAAGATCGAGGAGGTTGACTAAGCTGTTGGTCCGTGGTGGTCTCCGGTCTGCGCTGCTTGATGGGTGTTCGGTCTCGGCGTCCTCTGGATGCCGCTTGGTTGTGTCAGTCGTGTCATCTAGAAGTAGTAGTAGTGGTTCGATGGAGTCGTTGGTCTGAAGGACATGATGGATCGTGATGTTTGCTTGTTTATTTGGAACCTGGAAGCTTATTAGAGCTTCTCGTTTTAATTTGGTGCTTCCCTAGTTGATCTTTTCTGCCTCCGTTTTATTTATGGTTTCGGCTCTGTTTTATTTTCGTTTGCAGGACACACGGAATCTGCAGCACACCATGTTGTGAGTAAATAGTCACAATGTTCCTTTTGGATGCCGCTCTGTTTCGGTTCGGAAAGCTAGGAGCTTCTCGTTTTACTTTGGTGCTCCCATAATTCATCATTTCTGCTTTGTTCTGAAATGTGGGCGCTAGATTGATCATGTCTTGTGAAGACTGACGGCCTTTGTAGAAAATTTACTGCCAAAAGAAAAGAGAAGTGAAGATTCTAAGAGAGCTTTTTTGGGAAGCATGTACTTACCGGTGGCGATTGAGATGGATTTCTTGTAGCAGTGAAGATGATACAATCAGGCGATACTGTTAGTCGTTCTTAGAACAAAGCACTCTTTGGCAAACGCATTTTGGCTTGGGTGAAAAAAATCCTCTCTGATGCGAGTAATACAAGTCCGGGAAAAAACACTTGTCGGTTTGGTGAAAAAATTCACAAAAACGTGTGTTTTTGCAGACAGGTTCTCCTTTATAAGCCTGATTTGAATATATTTTCTCCTGAAACTCAGGTTAACGGTATCTTCCATAGGAAGAAGGGCTGAAATGTGAACCCTGTTGGAAATGACTTGATAGAAATATGATATGTTCTACTTGGATGGTAATTATTTCTCAATTTATTCATGATTACAATAAAATGTTCATATACAATTAAAAAAATCTGACTTTTACTTGGACTTGGAATAGCGTGCTTACTTGAGCTTCAAAACAGGGCGGAAAGTGTTTACTGTTTTATTTCTGGGTGGTAAAAATGCCAAAGAATTTATGATTTCCTCGTAGAATTCTAAAATAAAGTAAGTTCCTCTTTAAGTACATGTCATTCTCATTATCCACTGCTCTACTATTGTTCACATTTCAATCTCGAACCCAGGTGCCCTCAGGAACTAATTTTGGAGAATCCTATCCCATATAAACATTTCTGTGGAGCTTTTCATATAGAAAGAGCCCAAAGGGCAGATTTTTTACAACCTGGAAATCGAGCCACACAACAAGAGATAAATGGGATCGGTCTAACTCCTAGCCAAGCATTGAGCCAGAGCTCAACACGATACGGGCGTGCTCTATGGGGCTAGTTGATTTTAATGGGGAAAAAAACATGAATACGCATATGAGCGCACCGTTTCATTGCTAGGTGGGAACAGAGTACAAGTGGCAGCCCTCTGAGGTGTACACGTACAGACGTCGGGGAGTGCAAGAGGAGCATTAGAAGGAGGATGCTCAACCTCGGTACAGGGGGTTCAGAAAGAATGCTAGAGCACAAGGACGATAGTAGAGGAGCGAAGATCGTCGAAGTTCGCAGCGTTGCGATGCTTCCAGACGGACCATGCGGCGATGGCGATAATGGAGCTCAGTCTCTTGCGAAGGCAGCCGGAGCGAAGGACACATCAATGCCCACCAATCAAAATAAGATCTGGGAATGATGATAACGGTAACTCGGTAAGTAACATGCAATGTTGGGTTTGAATGACAACAATCTATCAATGGAACATACTGAAATAAAAAGGAAAAGAGATCAATGGGGCCAAGAAATGCAAGAGAAGGTCATGCAAAGGTCAAGAGCTCGTGGGAGCGGACAAAAGTCAACGTGGCAATGGGAGACTCTCACGGGTGTTCCTCCTTTATTGCTTGTTCCAAATACCAACATGTCGAGAGAGTAAGAGATGAAAAAATGAAGGTGACCCAAATAGGGAGGGGGGGAGGTGTCGGCGTCCATGGAGCTGAGCAAGAAGTGGTGGGTGGGGTCGGGGTGGCTGGGGCACATTGACAACGCAGGTGATTTAGTGGTGGATGGTTTTCACTTTCAGTTTTAGATATATTTCATCAACAACCAATGAATTTCGGTGATTTTGGTTTGCATTTTGGCCAATGGACCAAAAAATTCACTTGAATTCAATCAACTTTTTTGAAAAAATTAAAACAAATTTTAAAATTATCTGAATTCATGTGACTACTGAAATTGCTCAAATATTTTGGGTGAAATGTAAAATTTTCAGTGTCGAACATGGAGGCGACGGGAGAAGAGGAAGGTGATGGATCAACGATGCTTCACTTTATTCCAAACCATCCACTTTATTCTTACCGTCGCCACACCACTTCCACACAGTAGTTTTGCAAACAAGCAGTATGAAAGATTTCAAGATTGCACGCGCGCACTTACAGGTGCACTTTATTCTACGGCTCTTCGCAAGCCTAACTCTTATTGATAGTATACTGTATACCGTCCGTTTGGAGATCAATGGTTGGCGACGATCTCCAGCGCCCTGGTCTCATAGGTAAACTTGTAGGTGCTCTGCTTGGAGCTGTCCGCCGACCAGATGAAGAACCCCGGCAGCTTGCTCTGCCGCAGCAGCTCCTTGGCCGCGGCGATGCCTTGGTCCGGCGAGAGCAGCCCGAGCTCCTCGGTGGTCTTGCCGGTCTGCAAGCTGGCGAGCACCTTGGCGCCGGGGTAGTAGCCCGTCTGCCGGTCGTAGAACATCACGTAGGTCTGGACGTCGGTGTTGGCGCCGTAGCCGTAGAACTGGAAGTTGACGTAGTCGATGACGCCGGAGTACTTGCTCCAGAGCGCCCGGTAGTACCTCTGCACGGTGTCGTCCTCGAACGGCGCGATGGAGGTGGTGATGTTGGGGAAGCTGGCCTTGAGCTGGGTGAGCAGCCGGCCGGTGCACTCGACGAAGGTGTCGACGGAGACGCCGGCGGCGAAGCGCTCGTAGTCGACGTCCACCCCGTCGAGGCCGTACTCGTTGATGAGGCGCGAGAGCGACGCCACGGCGTTGGCCACCCACGAGTCGACGGAGGTCGGCGTGAAGGAGACCTTGACGATGTCCTGCACGCTGTCGCCGCCGAGGCCGACCATGACGCTCACGTTCGGGTGCGCGGCCTTGATGGCGGCCACGTCGGCGCGGGAGAGGTTCGCTGTGTCCCAGAACGCGTTGAACGCGCCGTTGGTCGGCGCCGGCGTGGGCTGCTGGGCCACCGGCGTGTAGTCGATGGCGAAGGCGAGGATGTAGTGGAAGCTGACGCCCGTGTTGACCGGCACGTCGGAGAACCGGACGCCCGTGAACTGCGCGCCGATGTACTCCCGGAACAGGTACCCGTTCGTCATGGCGGTCGATGGAGCTGGAGCTGGCCTCGGTGTGAGGATCAAAGACACGCCACTCTCTCCTAAATATGCAGTGGCAGCTTGATTAGCTCGGCCCGCTGGTGGTTGGGCACAAGATATCCGATGGCAACGTGTAGGATATCCAGGAGTATATATGTTGACGAATACGCAGCTAGAAATGCGACGTTGCAGCTAATCGTGTCGACATGGATGAGCGTAATTTCAAGATATGGTGGATAGCAGCAGCTTTCAATGCCGTATGAGCAATCTGGGCAAGGAAGAACGCTCCACGCATGCTCCAGCTAACAAGTCCTAGCGTGCAAGCAGCTAGCTCTCCATGACTAGTCTAGTCACCTTGGCTTAAGCGTCAATCATAGAGTGAGAGGTTGAATTGTCCATGAAGGCGTATCTCCAGATGGACAGACTGATGGCACGAAATCCACCCAGTGAGAAAGTCCACTGCATATGCAAATGCAAATCTTGTAGGCCATCCTAGCTAGATAGGTTAAATGACTGTTCTCTACGTGAATTTTCAAAACCGTTGTTTATCTCTCGGACCATGTGACGATCCGTTTTCACGCTGGTGATGTTATATATTTCGATGAAGAGCCCCGTTTTGGTACACCCCACACTAATAAACGTATAAAGAGCAATATAGACTTTCGGCAAATGGTATCAGTTTCGAAAAGTATAGCAAAAGATGATATGCCGGCTCAGTCTCTTAAAGGTGCTCACAGGGATAGGGTGAGCGTTTGCATCGGTACTGTGTTCAAAAGGTTCGGAAAGTATAACGAAAGATGATATGCCGGCTCAGTCTCTCAAAGGTGCTCACAGGGATAGGGTGAGCGTTTGCATCGGTACTGTGTTCAAAAGGTTCGGAAAGTATACGTCATAGGCTCCGTCGTGGGTTCGGCGCATTTACATTTTTTCTTCCTTTTTTAAGCTTTGAAAAATATTGAATCGAGTTCAGATTCAAACTCTCAACCACCAGGTTTATTTCCGGCTGCAGTTACCTGCTGGGACAATTAACGTGCTATGCATAGTTCTACTTTTTTTTTGTCTTGTTGTGTACATTCAAGGTTCATGTTCTGCAAAGCTTTTTTGGGCGGTTTTTCTTTTGGTTTTTTCATGCACAGTTTTTGCTTGGTTTTTTCATTTTCCTCTTCCTTTTTTGTTTTATTTTTATCATTCCTTTTTCATTTTTATTTCACGAACTTTCTTTTAAATTTGTGAACTTTTTAAAGAATTGTGAAACATTTTTTTTAAAATTTGCAAATTTGTGAATATTTTCTAAACTCATGAACTCTTTTCAAATCATGAACATTTTAAAATTATAACTTGTAATTTTTTTCAAATTCATAATTTTTTTTCAAACTTGTGAACTTTTTAAAAATTCAGGATCTTTTTAAATTTTTACTCGTAACAAGTTTCAAATTTACGAACTGTTTTTCAAACTTGTGAACTTCTTTCAAATTCATAAAAAAAATTCAAATTCATGAACTTTTAAATTTTAACTCATGATCAATATTCAAATTCACAAACTGTTTTCCAAACTTGTTTTTTTTAGACTCGCAAAGCTTTATTAAGATGTCGTGACAATGTTTACAGGAACGAAACTAAGGTTTTCGGGTTGGCCTAACTAAACATGGCGACCAACCCCCAACTTAAGTACATGCTTTGCGAGATTATGAGCCTCCACATTGGACGATCTAAACTCATGTCTAAAAATCGAAGAAACAAAAGAAGAAGACCATTTTGTTATTTCATGTATCACTACTCCAAACTTGTGAAGTACTTTCAAAGTTAGCGTGAGCAAGCAACCCGATGGCATGCGCGAGCGCGAGCTTTCTAACTGAGACATGCAAGAGCTTCAGATCAAAGAGTCAACAAGGAAAAATCATCCAATCTTTTTTAGTAAGGGTTGCCCTAAAGATATGAGAGCTTCTGTTAAAAAGAATCCCGAATGTCCCAAATGAGCAGCTAAATGAGAAGTATCTAGGCATGCCTTCTGATGTGGGCTCGTCAAAGAATGGGGCGTTCAAGTATTTGAAAAAGATTGGCTCTGGTCTAAGATTCAAGGATGGATGGAAAAAAAATTATCGGCTGCAGGTAAAGAAGTACTCCCTGCAGGTAAAGAAGTACTCCTTTAAATAAGGAAGGATGGATGGAGCACTAATTAAATCAGTGGCTCAAGCAAGTCCGGTGTATTCCATGTCTTCGTTTTAAACTACCACGGTGCTTGTGCGCTAGAATTGTTTGGCATGTAAATTTTTGTGTTGATAAATATAGCAGTGTTTGGTAAACACAAATATAGCACTGTCAACACAAATATGGCAGTGTTTGGTAAACCTCCGTCATCCGAGAAGTCAAATTACAATCTCACACGGGAACAAGCCCATCAACCACGGCGCCACCATTGGAAGCATCCTCCTGCTTGCAGGAGAAGTAGCCGTCGGCCGAGTACTCCTTAGGGTCGTAGTCCGCCCACTCCAACCAGGGATTGTCAGCCTTGAGCTTCTCGGCGTGGGCGTTGAATTCTGCCCTGATCCTGGCTAGGAACGCCTTGGCGTCTTCTTCCGAGTCGTCCTCTTCATCCGAGTCGCAGTCCGAGTCCTCCACCTCCTCCTACATCGGGTTGGCCACCACCACCTTGTTGACCTCCTCCGCCTTGGCCTTGAGGGTGAGCGCCGCCTCCTCCGCCGCCTTGGCCTTGACGGCGACCTCGCCGCCGTCCTCCTCCGCCTTCCTCTCGGAGCCGCACCCCGCCTTGACGTCCGCCGCGGCCTCCTCCGCTCTGGCCCTGACGAACGCCTCCGCCTGGAACGATGGGATGAAGGGAAAGCCCTCGAAGCCGGCGGCCATCGGCACCTTCTGAACGAAGATCGCCTGATCTCTCCTGGTTCGTTAGGGCTTCGTGAATTGAGGATTTCTCTCGCTCGCTGGATCTCAAGGAAAACGCGATGATAAGGAGGCGGCGGGTGGCGTATATACCAACCTCGGGTCGGACTCGGGCCTCTTCCATCATACTCGTTTATTTGCCTCGGCTGGGCTGGGCTTGGCTTGGCTGGGCCCCATCAACACCTAGTCACCACTGCTATTAGAGCATCTTTAGCAGACTCTTTAGAGCATCTACAGCCGGACCTATCAAATCTGACCCCTTAAACGCCCGCGGAAGCGTCCGGTCAGTGACCGGGCGTGTCCGTTTTGAGCTCCTATAATTTGGTCCGCGCAGCCACACTTCTCATTTTTCTTCTCATATGTCCGGTCACTTGCACGTGATTGGTGGAGAAGAAGAGAGAGAAAGAAAATAATGAATAAGAAAAGAGAAAAGGTGGTCCGGAGTGGGGTCGCTGTCGGTGTCAAAACCGGCGGATCTCGGGTAGGGGGTCCCGAGCTGTGAGACTGGGATCGATGGTAACAAAGGGACGAAGGAGACGATGTTTACCCAGGTTCGGGCCCTCCTATGGAGGTAAAACCCTACGTCCTACTTGATTATATTGATCGTATGAAGGTTACAGAGTTGATCTACCTCGAGATCGACTAGCTAAAACCCTAGATGAGTTTCTGTGTCCTATGATCTAAAACCCTCCCGGTTTATATAGACACCGGGGGATACTAGGGTTTACACATGGTGGGCCTCCTACCGAGGATGGAGATGGCGATTTCCCCATCTTGACTTGGAGTGCACGACGCGCCTTCGGGGCTTCCTTCTGGAACGTGGAGTCTTGATGTGTCCGGCCCTTCTTCAGAGAATGGCCCATCGAGCCGGGCTATCGAGAGTTGAGCCGACAGCCCGAGGACCCCTTAGTCCGGGACTCCCTCAGTCGCGTCCTACGTGGTGGACTAACCGGGCGTGTACGGGCGCGTCCGCGAGCCCTCATATCGGCCCCATATTTGAGATGGATATGAGGGGTGCCGGTCAGTCCGGGCGTTTGAGACGGATATGAGGGGTCCGGTTGGGTCGCATTTTTGTGACCGGTCAGTGACTGGGAGGGCGTTCCGGGCGTTTGAGGAGCATATAGGGGGTCCGGCTGTAGATGCTCTTATATCGCGGATTTTTAGTCTATTTATAGTTCATGAAAAATGCGTTTTGCGGGCTGCGGCCGAATAAACCCCACATCGCGAAATTGTAAAACAGAATATTCGATGCGGGGTCTGTTCGGCCGCAGCCCGCGCCAGCTTGCAAACCGAAAAAAATTCAAATTTGACAATTTGACCTCAATTTCAACGATTGGCTTCAAATTTGAACAACCAAACATAGTTTACGCATAAATTAACCGTAATTTTCAATCATGACGTAAAAGAACCTCATGCAAAAGCAACCACCACCTTCACCACCATCTTCATCATCGTAATCGCTCTTCACCACCGCCAAGGAAGCCACCATCACCTCCATGACCATCATCGTCAACATCATCACTCTCCACCACCGCCACCCATTCCCCCACCGGCATCGAAGCCATCAAACCTTGCGGCTATCATCCTTCTCTTCAAGATCGCTCTCCTTGCCATATCATGCCATTCTTTGGTGATGCCGTCCATGTCATTGCGGTTCATAGTCATGATCTTGTTCTCTTCAGCAAGAAGCTTGGCCAAGGCCTTGTTCTCCTCGGCAAGGGCTTTCCTCTCCTCAATGGCGGCCTTGCGCAACCCCTCTTTCTTGAGTAATTGCCATTTTTCTTGCTTCTCTTGCGCTTTCTTCTCGGCCAGCTCCTTCTTTACCTCCAATGTCTTGGCCATCATCAACTCATTTGATTGCACCATGGAATCTATCTTGTCACGCAAGCTTGATGCCTCTGATTCCTGTAGGTGCATCTAGTGCCACCCTTATTTGGTTTTGGAGTATTGAAGACAAACGTGGTTGAGGGACTAATGTGTTTGTGAGAGTTCACAGGTTAACACAGATAGAAGTCCCTAGAGATTCGGTTTAACCATCGAAGACGACCCCTAAAAATGTCTGAAGACATTGATGATGGCCGAAGCCATTGGTGGTACGCGAAGATAATCGCTTAAAGATAATGAAACGCGAAGACGAAGTCTTTTGGTAGTTTTGTTTCTTCTTTCCTAAGTCATAGGAACCACCGTACTGTTAAGTGGGGTCGATGTGATCGAAGTCAGACGCTGACGTGATGCTCAACCCATACCTATGTCTTCGAGTGAAGACAATGAGAGGAAATCTCTTCCAGAGTTGGTTGAGTCAGCTTTACTTGTAGCCCAAGTAATGTTACCGCGTGTGTTTGAAATCTGACCGTTGGGACACGTGTCGGTTGGCCATTGACCCAGGGTCATTTCGGTCATATCAGGTCGGGTTGCCTGTTGGCTATAAATAGCCCACCCCCTCCACCATAAGAAGGCGGCTTCTCAGAGAGAGATACGGTCGTTATCGTTTTGGAGCAACCCACCTCGAAGACATTGAGAGAGAGAACTATCCGGCGAGGATAAACCCAAACACCCAGAGCTAGAGTGTTTGAGCATCACCGAAGTCATTCTGTTCTGAGAGAACTGAAGACTTATTACACTTGAAGACTGTGATCTTCCGGACGGTTAGGCGTCTGGGTCTAGAGCATCCAAGAGTCATTGTGGATTGCCGGGTGACCAAGTTTGTACGGGTTTCAGAAGTCTCCCCTGAAGACTTACCTGAGTGATTGGGCGCTGTCTAATTGACTTCGGCTCAAGGGGAACAAGGTGAAGATGAGGTCTTCTGAGTTGAATCTCAGCCTCCCTAACCAGACGTATAGTTGTCACACCAACTGGAACTGGTCCAAAAAATCTTGTGTCTTCATCAAGCTACTGGTTCTATCCTTCACTCTCTTACATTCTGTTCTGAACTGTGAAGCCATTGCCTGAACGCTACTGTTTGAAGACATATCCTGAAGACATCCATATCTGTTGTTTATCTTCATACTGTCTAAATTTGTCTTCGACTTATCTTAGTGTGTATGATGATCATGCTCAACTTGTCTGTATGTCTTCATTGTATTGCATGCCTTGCTTAGATCCTTGATAGTTATCCCTACTTGATCCTGTTCCGCTTCCGCATATTTCGAATACATTCACTGTTTCGAAGCTCTTCATAAAAATCGCCTATTCACCCTCTCTCTAGTCGATAACTAGCACTTTCAATTGGTATCAGAGCAAGGTACTCCCTTGTTCTTTGTTTTGGTTTAACCACCTGGAGTTTTAGCTATGTCGACTGCAGGGATTATCAAGGTCTCCGCTGCGTGCCCTGTCTTCGATGGCACTAACTACCCCTACTGGAAGAACAAGATGTGCATGTATCTCGAAGCCATTGACAACGACCTATGGTATGTCGTCATGGCGATGAGGGAGTCCCAGACTAAGGGGTCCTCGGGCTGTCGGCTCCACTCTCGATAGGCCGGCTCGATGGGCCATTCTCTGAAGAAGGGCCGGACACATCAAGACTCCACGTTCCAGAAGGAAGCCCCGAAGGCGCGTCGTGCACTCCAAGTCAAGATGAGGAAATCGCCATCTCCATCCTCAGTAGGAGGCCCACCATGTGTAAACCCTAGTACCCCCCCGGTGTCTATATAAACCGGGAGGGTTTTAGATCATAAGACAAAGAAACTCATCTAGGGTTTTAGCTAGTCGATCTCGAGTTAGATCAACTCTGTAACCTTCATACTATCTATATAATCAAGCAGTACGTAGGGTTTTACCTCCATAGGAGGGCCCGAACCTGGGTAAACATCGTCTCCTTCGTCCCTTTGTTACCATCGATCCCAGTCTCACAACTCGGGAGCCCCTACCCGAGATCCGCCTGTTTTGACACCGACATTGGTGCTTTCATTGAGAGTTCCGCTGTGATCGCCCAAGGAATCGATGGCTCGCGTCTTCATCAACGAAGAGGTCCACAGCATGGACTCCTTTGTCCCTGGACAGATCTTCGCTTTCGGCAGCATCGTGCTGCACGTTGACCCGACCGGCCGCCTTGGCCGGGTCGGGAGTTTCGCCCCTGATCGAGAAGTCAGATTCGGGAACTTAGAGTTCTCCGTCGACCCTCGGGGCGATCTCTTGCTCACCGGGCTCGCAGTCATACCTGACGCGCCCGAGGACTCCGGGGCCTTAACCTCGGATGCCGTTTTCAATCCCGCTCACGGGGCCAATCCCGGTGACGATCTGGACTTAGGTCCGGATCCGGCTATAGCGCCAGATCGCCGGGCACCAACTCCTGCCGAATACACTTATCATGCGGACGCGTCAGAGGTTAACTCCAGACGCGCCGGGCAGATTGACCCGATCGAGCTCTCGACACTCTGCGAGGCTCTAGATCGGATCTCCTTGATGAAAACTACTGATGACCCAATCCCGATCCACGCTCAGATCGGTCTCGAGGAAGGTCAAGATGGATTTTTCGTCCCACCCACCACCCATTTAGTAGCCACTATCGAAGACTTAACCGATATGTTGGACTACGCCTCCGAGGAGGCAGACGACATGGAAGAAGAGGATCGCGCTCCCACCCCCGTTAACACCGGGCGATGGACCGCCACCTCCACCTACGACGTCTACATGGTGGACACGCCATCCGGTAACGGCGAGCGCACACCAGCGAACAATGGTGATGACTCGGGTGAGGCGCCGTCAAGACCCCGAAAACCGCGTAAGCGATCAAAGACAAAAAGGGAAGGGAAGCTATTGTCGGCACCGGGGAAAACGATACCCCGGAAGACCTTGGCGATCCCGATATCCCCAAGTATCCGTTGGAGGACCAGGAAAGGCCGGAGGACCAGTGCGACCACGAAGATCCGAACGACTCCGAGGATGACAACTACCTCCCCCTGTAGAGGAGGAGGATAGCCCGGACGACGAGGACATCATCGTCCCTGAAACCATTGAGGATCATGAACGGTTCAGGCAACAGCTTTTAGCGACTGCCCGAAGCCTAAAGGCAAAAGCGCGGCAACTCAAGGCCGAAAAAGACACCCTCAACGATAGATGGACAAGGGTTCTGTTAGCCGAGGAAGAACACGGCGCCGGTCTATGGGACCAACCCAAAATTTACCCCCGCCGGCGGCTGCTGCCACAATTCGACGACGAACTCCCCAATACGCCGTCCCCCAAGCACACTCCATATGACCAGCCGGACCGCCCTCCCCGAGGACGAGATAGGACGGCTGGCGAGGCCGGTTATAGGCCGGCGATACCCGCAGAAGGGGAAAAGAGCCAATGGAGCCGGACGACAGGTATGACCTGCGACACGACCTGGATGATAGAACAGGCCGCACGAGATCCATCTACGGATCTAGAGGGTACTCCCCGGGTAGACGGGACGAGTACCGACCCTGGCACGACCGAACCAATAGAGTTCGGGACCAAAACCGGGCCAGAGCAGACGCCGACTACCGGCGTGATATAGCCAGGGTCAGAGGCGCTGCCCACCCACTGTGCTTCACTGACGAGGTGATGCAGCATCAGTTCCCGGAAGGGTTTAAACTCGTGAACATCGAACAATACGACGGAACAACTGACCCAGCAGTGTGGATCGAAGATTTCCTCCTCCACATTCACATGGCATGAGGAGACGACCTCCACGCCATCAAGTACCTACCCCTTAAACTTAAGGGGCCAGCTCGGCACTGGTTAAACAGTCTCCCCGAAAACTCTATCGGGAGCTGGGAGGACCTCGAGGATGCATTCCGATCTAACTTCCAGGGCACCTATGTACGCCCCCCGGACTCTTCCGACCTAAGCAATGTCGTGCAAAAGGCAGGAGAGTCCGCTCGACAATTCTGGAACCGGTTCTTGACCAAGAAAAACCAGATCGTCGATTGCCCAGATGCCGAAGCTATAGCCTCTTTCAGGCATAATATTCGGGACGAGTGGCTGGCTCGCCAGCTCGGTCAGGATAAACCCAGGACCATGTCCGCCCTCACATCGCTCATGACCCGCTTTTGCGCAGGCGAGGATAACTGGCTAGCAAGGCGAAGCCACAACCCCAACGACCCCGGTACTTCCGAAGTTCGGGATGGAAACGGGAAACCACGACGTAACAAAAACAAACGCCGGCACAACACTAGCGATGCCGATGACACGGCCGTTAACGCCGGTTTCCGCAACCTAAGATCCGGGCAGCGGAAGAAGCCTCCTAAAGGCAACCGCGACGGACCCACCCTGCTGGACAAGATCATGGAGAGGCCTTGCCAGATCCATGGCACTCCGAACAAGCCCGCCAACCACACCAACCGTAACTGTTGGGTGTTTAAACAGGCCGGCAAACTCGCAGCCGAGGACCAGGGCAAAGGCCCAAGCAGCGAGGACGACGAGGAGCCCCGCGGCCCGAGCAATGGAGGTCAGAAGAAATTCCCTCCAGAAGTAAAAACTGTGAACATGATATACGCCACTCATATACCTAAAAAGGAGAGGAAGCGCGCCCTTCGAGAGGTCTACGCCATAGAGCCTGTAGCCCCGAAGTTTAACCCATGGTCGGCCTACCCGATCACTTTTGATCGACGAGATCACCCGACCAGTATCCGTCACGGAGGTTCGGCGGCCCTCGTCCTAGACCCCATTATCGATGGGTATCACCTCACTAAAGTCCTAATGGACGGAGGAAGTAGCCTCAATCTGATCTACTCAGATACGGTGAAAAAGATGGGCATAGACCCGTCAAGGATAAAGCCTAGCAACACTACCTTTAAAGGAGTGATCCCAGGTGTCGAAGCCTGGTGCACAGGCTCTGTTAGCCTGGAAGTAGTGTTCGGTTCGCCCGACAACTTCCGCAGCGAGGAATTGATCTTCGACATCATCCCCTTCCGCAGCGGCTATCATGCCCTGCTCGGCCGTACAGCGTTCGCTCGCTTTAATGCCGTCCCACATTACGCATACCTCAAGCTCAAGATGCCTGGTCCCAAGGAGGTCATCACCGTCAACGGCAACACAGAGCGTTCCCTCCGAACTGAGGAGCATGCATTGGCCCTGGCGGCCGAATT
Source organism: Elymus sibiricus (assembly GCA_039707655.1). Lineage (NCBI taxonomy): Eukaryota > Viridiplantae > Streptophyta > Magnoliopsida > Poales > Poaceae > Elymus > Elymus sibiricus. The sequence continues at coordinate 332,875,877 of CM077663.1, read as the reverse complement.
CCATTATGAGGACGGTCGGCAAACACCCAAATCGGCCATAAAGGCCCGTAAGGTGGACAAACGAGTTCGGTTTCAATCCGAACTCCCAGACTCTTCCGCCTCCCAGAAATAGGGATACGCCCCCCATTGCACAGCCCTAACGACCGCCAAACACGTGCCAAGAAGGCACAACTTCGCGCTCAAGATTCCATGGGTAGCAATGGGGAGCAACCATCAAATGGTACGTGTTCGGCTGGACCGACCAATACCAATACACGTCCTCGGACAAAACACATGTACCATCAAGGACCTGTTAAAAAGCGTACAGCTCCTCGATACTTCGGCGACTTCTCAAGACCTTTTTCCCAAGGTCCGCTCGGCAACAACATCACTCTTAATGGGATGCAACCCCCACAGAGGAACATGAACGGACAGGCGACAAGGCACATCGAGGACGTCATGTCATCAATCGAAGACTCCTGGTACAGCCTCCCCTCTGTAAATTTTATATTTCACCTACCTGTAAACAGTTGCTTTGGCAATCCAAGTTATAAGAATTATTGAGCAAAGTACAAAACCATTATATATGGTCACTTCGTTGTCTTTTATACATCCTCTGTTCTTCTCTTGGTAACGCTTCTTGCGAAAACTGTTCGGTATACACTATGATGCAACCGGCTAATAGACCGGGGGCTCGAATTTAAAATCGCCTTGAACTTCACAACTAGTTATGTGTTCGGTGTCTTGGGTTTTGCTTTATATGCATCGGATCCGAACTATGTCTTGGGTCAATAGTTGGGTTGCCCGGCTCCTGTGCTTGCCCTCTTACGTTCCGCTCGTTCGGCTAAAAGGGCAAAGGGAGAACCCCTGCGATTGTGCTTCCAGCTCGTCTGGTCAAGCACCTCAGGGGAGAAAGCCGAAAACTGACCGTCATAGTAAGCAAGAACCGGTCTGCGAATCCGAGCATAAGTGTTATACTAAAAAAACCGATAGCGGTTATTCCGTGTTACACGATGGGCTTCGTTCTTGTACAAACCATGTGATGCTAGCTTCGGCCCCGAACATCACACTGGGGGCTGGTTATCAGCCCCCGCATTTTTCTACACTCCCACGGCTAAGTGAAAGCGATAGAGCACCATAGTCCGATTGCCTTGTCCCGCTCGCACTACCGCCTTCGGGCGCCGATACTTCGGCTAAGGATAGAAGTGCGGATACAGGGACACCCCGCGTAGCATCTACGAGGGGGCTGAAGCCGACGACTCGCTGCTTTCAGATAAACCGGCCACATAGGAGTATAAACAAACATAAACTACTTATAAGACATGATAAACCATGCAACATTAATTATAAAGCGTCAAAGTCTTCGGACATATTACATCGCGCTCATTCATACAAAACATCCTTGGAGCACTGGGCCTCTATGGCCCGAGCACCCTCCATTACATGGGGGAAGTACAGCTCGGGGCACCTATGACTCTTGTCAGGTGGCGGAGGCGCGGTGGCCATCTTGAGCGGCTGGAGCTTTGGCCAATGAATCATGGTCCTTGCAAAGGCCATCCGCGCGCCATCGATGCAGGTAGAGCGCTTCAGCACGTCAACCTGAGGCACGGCATCACATAGCTTCTGCACCAGGCCGAAATAGCTGCTCGGCAGCGGCTCATCGGGCCACAGACGGATGCAGAGGTCCTTCATGGCCGGCTCCGCCATTCTGTGCATCTCCATCAGTTGCTTCATGTGGTCAACGAGGAGGGGAGAACGCTCGGGGGACTCAAATTGCGCCCAGAATAGCCGGGCCTCGTCATCCTCCGCCCGCGAAGCATAAAGCTTGTTCGCATCCGCCGCACTCCTCTAGAGATCTGCACGAACGCCTAAGGAACGCCACACCTGGGTGAGCAAAGCAAATTTGCTACCACCAAAGGTGCATCGCAGCAAATATGGCTTACCATCGATGACAGCCGTGACTTGGCAAACCTCCTCTTCGAAGGACCGCCTGTCCACTCGCTCCTTCTGAAGCTCGGATTTCAGCGCGGCTAGCTCGGCGGCTTGTTCCTTGCCTTTCTGCTCAAGGGCCTCACACTTCGTGCCGGCATCCTTGAGCTCTTGCTGCACCTCCTCCACCCGGGCCGCATGCTTGGCGCTTGCAGCCTTCAAACTGGCAAGCGCGGCTGCCACTTGTTCGGCGGCCGTCTTCTCCTCCTCGGCCTTTTGCTTCATTTTCTGAAGCTCAGCCTTAAGTTTCTCAACCTCCGCAGCTGAAGCTGTGGAAGCAATCATAAACAAATCACACTGGGTCACCAGTGCGGATCATTATCAATATACAGCTCGGATATTAGAATTCGGCTTACCTTGTGCCTTGTCGAACCTCTTGTTCAGGCTATCAAGCTCCTCTTCGAAGATTTTGAGCTTCCGATTCAGCTCGGTCAGCTCAGCGGCATTACCGGCCGCCGCCGATGACGAGGCCTGCAAAAAACAAAAATATGCATCCAGTTATGTGCGTTTAAACCCCCGACCTATAAAGGATATGACTCCCTGTTCGGTCCTTTCAAGGAATTTTCCGAACATTGCAGGACCGAATGGTGCCTTGTGCATCATTGTTCATTCCTAAATATTTGACCCCGGATGCGTTTTTGCATACCCATCCAGGGCTCGGGGGCTAGTATATATATAAAGATAGCACAAAACTTAAAATTAAGCAATGTTTGGGAAAAGGGTATTACTTGACTCACCTTGAAGCCCGTCAAGAGACCATTGAAGGCCTCCTTTAGTCTATTATCAACGGACTGGATTCCTTGTAAAACCGCACCCATTAGAGTGCGGTGATCCTCGGAGATGGGGGCGCTGGCTTGCGCCTCCTCCATTACCGGCCACCCAGTCGTCGGTGGCATCGGTGTTGACCAGACAGTCCGATCTATGATCGGAGACTGAGTCGGTAGCTCCGGCGGCACAGCATGCTTCGGAGACATCCTCGGAGGAGACTGGGCATCCTTTCGCCCTTCCTCTTCGGCGGCCAGGGGGATATTCCCCCCTGGTCCTCAGTGGCCTGGGGGATTCCCTCTCCCTGGCCTTCGGCGTCCATGGCGTTAGCCTCGGCCATGGCATGGTCGCCCCCGCCGCCCGTGTTCGGCTCCGCCGGAGCCTGGCTGGATGACACCTCCGCGGCGTCCTTCGCGGCCCCCGGAGGTGTGGGGTGCGATGCAGTCCCGCTCTCCGCTAGCTCGGCGGGTGGGGACTCCCCATCCGATATTTGATCGGTGGGGAGAACACGCGGGGGGCTGCAGACCAACAGGCGCCCACGCGTTTAAAAAACTATTACATACTTTGCGTAAATAACTCGGTGAGTCTTCGGATTCATACCTTTGAGCGGGGGGCTTGACCCTCAGGCTCCTTCGCGGAACCCTCTCAAACTCCTCGGATTCTGCGTCAGAATCCGAGCTATCATCGGGCAGGATCAACCTCGCCCGACACGCCTTCTTCTGGGCAGGAGGGACAGCATCCTCCGAGGCTTCCGATGACGCCGCCCTCTTTCTTGTGAGGGGGGAAACGCCTTCCCCCCATCTTCGTGCTCCTCCTCATGACTAGAGGAGGCATGGGTCTCCTCGGACGCAGCGTCTGGCTGGTCCTTTATGCGGAGGCCCTCTCTGGCCTTCTTTTTCTTCTCCTTCTTCTCGGGCGCTGAGTATGGCGCCACGACAAGCATCGCCGCCAACAGCTCCGACCTGGGGTCGTCGGGTTGGGGAGCCGGGCAGTTAACCTTCGCGGCTTTGCTCAGCCACTTCTGCGAAAGTGAGGGAGAAGGCGTTCAGGCTTTTCGCCGAAGAAACAGAGTCAATGAATTGAAATTATACCATACCTTGGTCGGTGGGTTGACGGTGCTTAGGCCCGTATCCTCTTCCTTGGCCGGCCAGCTCTTCTGAGGCTCGAACAAAGCCTTCCACAGCTTCTCCGGGGTGGTGCGAAAGAATTGGCGCACGGTAGGCTCGTCGTCAGGACGGTAAGCCCACATGGGGGATGCTCGGCGCTGGCAGGGGAGGATACGGCGGTGGAGCATGACCTGGACCACGTTGACCAGCTCCACCTGGGCCCCGATCACCGAAGTAAGGCGCTTCTGCAGCAGCTTCACCTCAGCGTCCGACCCCCAGTCAAGGCCCTTCCTGAGCCACGAGGTCAATCTCGTTGGGGGTCCGGATCTGAATTCGACAGGCGCCGCCCAGCTCTCATCCCTTGGCTCGGTGATATAAAACCACTCCTTCTGCCAGATCTTGATTGTGTCGATGAAGGTACCGATAGGCCACTCGACGCAGGGGAGCTTGCTGATTACTGCTACTTCTTGAGCTTGCGTTGGTTTTCCCTTGAAGAGGAAAGGGTGATGCAGCAAAGTAGATAAGTATTTCCCTCAGTTATTGAGAACCAAGGTATCAATCCAGTAGGAGATACAAGCAAGTCCCCAATCTTCACACCTACACAAACAATCAAACTCTTGCACCCAACGCTAAAAGGGGTTGTCAATCCCTTCACGGTTATTTGCAAAGATGAGATCTGATAGAGATAGATATAAAAGATTGCTAAAACGAAAAGTAAAACAAGAGTAAAAAGAATGCAGCAAGATATTTTTGTTATTTTTGGTTTATAGATCTGAAAATATAATATGGAAAATAGACCCGGGGGCCATAGGTTTCACTAGAGGCTTCTCTCATGAAGGAAAATAATACGGTGGGTGAACAAATTACTGTCGAGCAATTGATAGAAAAGTGCATAGTTATGACGATATCCAAGGCAATGATTATGCATATAGGCATCACGTCCGTGTCAAGTAGACCGAAACGATTCTGCATCTACTACTATTACTCCACACATCGATCGACTCCTGCCTGCATCTAGAGTATTAAGTTCATGAAGAACAGAGTAACGCATTAGGTAAGATGACATGATGTAGAGGGATAAACTCAAGCAATATGATGAAAACCCCATCTTTTTATCCTCGATGGCAACAATACAAATACGTGCCTCGCTACCCCTACTTTGTCACTGGGTGAGGACACCGCAAAATTGAACCCAAAACTAAGCACTTCTCCCATTGCAAGAATTACCAATCTAGTTGGCCAAACCAAACCAATAACTCGAAGAGACTTGCAAAGATATGAAATCATGCATATAAGAATTCAGAGAAGATTCAAATAATATTCATAGATAAGCTGATCATAAACCCACAATTCATCGGATCTCGACAAACACACCGCAAAAGAGTATTACATCGGATAGATCTCCATGAAGATCATGAAGAACATGGTATTAAAGAACAAAGAGAGACAAGAAACCATCTAGCTACTAGCTATGGACCCGAAGGTCTGTGGTAAACAACTCATGCATCATCGGAGGTGCAATGGAGTTGATGTAGATGCCCTCCGTGATCGAATCCCCCTCCGGCAGATTACCGGAAAAGGCTCCAAGATTGGATCTCACGGGAACAGAGGCTTCCGGCGGCGGAAAAGTATTTTTTGTGGCTCTTTTTGGTATCCAGGGAATATTTGGGAATTTATAGGCCGAAGAATAGGGTTAGGAGGGCTGCCGTGGGGCCACAAGCCAGGGGGCGCCCCCCCCCCTAGGGCGCGCCCTGGTGGCTTGTGACTCCACGGCAGGTCTCCTGCCTTCGTCTCCAAGTCTGCTGGGTTTCTTCTGGTCCAAGAAAAATCATTCCGAAGATTTTATTCCGTTTGGACTCCGTTTAATATTCCTTATCTGCAATACTCAAAAACAAGGAAAAAACAAAAACTGGCACTAGGCTCTAGATTAATAGGTTAGTCCCAAAAATAATATAAAATAGCATATTAATGCATATAAAACATCCAAAACAGATAATATAATACCATGGAACAATCAAAAATTATAGATACGTTGGAGACGTATCAAGCATCCCCAAGCTTAATTCCTACTCGTCCTCGAGTAGGTAAATGATAAAAACAGATTTTTTGATGTGGAATGCTACCTAACATATTTATCCATGTAATATTCTTTATTGTGGCATGAATATTCAGATCCATAAGATTCAACACAAAAGTCTACTATTGACATAAAAACAGTAATACTTCAAGCATACTAACAAGGTAATTGCGTCCTTTCGAAATAACTTGGCCTTAGAAAGTTATCCCTACAAAATCATATGGTCTGGCTATGCTCCATCTTCCCCACACAAAGTATCTAAATCATGTACAACCCCGATGACAAGTCAAGCAATTGTTTCACACCTTTTATGTTCTCAAACCTTTTCAACTCTCACGCAATACATGAGCGTGAGCCATGGATATAGCACTATAGGTGGAATAGAATATGGTGGAGGTTGTGAGGAAAAAGGAGAAGATAGTCTCACATCAACTAGGCGTATCAACGGGCTATGGAGATGCCCATCAATAGATATCAATGTGAGTGAGTAGGGATTGCCATGCAACGAATACACTAGAGCTATAAGTGTATGAAAGCTCAAAAAGAAAACTAAGTGGTTGTGCATAAGATGAAAAATTCCACTAGTTATATGAAAGTGACAAAATAGGAGACTCTCTATCATGAAGATCATGGTGCTACTTTGAAGCACAAGTGTGGAAAAAGATAGTAGCATTGTCCCTTCTCTCTTTCTCTCATTTTTTTTCCTTTTTTTCTCTTTTTTTTAATTTTGGTGGGCATCTTTGGCCTCTTTTTTTTTATTTGGGCTTCGCTGGCCTCTTTTATTATTTGTAAAGTCCGGAGACTCATCCCAACTTGTGAGGGAATCATAGCTTCCATCATCCTTTTCTCTCACGGGACAATGCTCTAATAATGAAGATCATCACACTTTTATTTACTTACAACTCAAAAATTACAACTCGATACCTAGAACAAAATATGACTCTATATGCAATATGAAAGTGATGGTGCGTGTCATGAAAAAAACGGAACGGTGGAAGTTGCATGGCAATATATCTCGGAATGGCTATGGAAATGCCATAATAGGTAGGTATGGTGGCTGTTTTGAGGAAAGTATATGGTGGCTGTTTTGAGGAAGGTGGGTTTGATGCACCGGCGAAAGTTGCGCGGTACTAGAGAGGCTAGCAAAGGTGGAAGGGTGAGAGTGCGTATAATCCATAGACTCAACATTAGTCATAAAGATTTCACATACTTATTGCAAAAGTCTATTAGTTATCGAAGCAAAGTATTAGACGCATGCTCCTAGGGGAGAGGTTGGTAGGAGTTAACCATCGCGCGCTCCCGACCCTCACACAAAGGTTGACAATCATTAAACAAATCATGCTCCGACTTCGTTACATAACGGTTCACCATACGTGCATGCTACGGGAATCACAAACTTTAACACAAGTATTTCTACCAATTCACAATTACTCACTAGCATGACTCTCATATTACCATCTTTATATCTCAAAATTATATGCAAGGAATCAAACTTCTCATAGTATTCAATGCACTTAATATGAAAGTTTTTATTATATCCCTCTTGGATGCCCATTATATTAGGACTAAATTCATAACCTAAACCAATTACCATGCTGTTTAAAGACTCTCAAAATAATATAAGTGAGGTACGAGAGTTCAATCATTTCTATAAAATAAAACACCACCGTGGTCTAAAAAAGATATAAGTGAAGCACTAGAGCAACATTGCCTAGCTCAAAAGATATAAGTGAAGCACATAGAGTATTCTAATAAATTCACGATTAATGCGTGTCCCCCTCAAAAAGATGTGTGCATCAAGGATGATTGTGGCAAACTAAAAAGCAAAGACTCATATCATACAAGACGCTCCAAGCAAAACACATATCATGTGGTGAATAAAAATATAGCCTCAAGTAAATTTACCGATGGATTGAACACAAAAGAGGGGATGCCTTCCGGGGCATCCCCAAGCTTAGGCTCTTTGGTATCCTTGAATATGGCTTGGGGTGCCTTGGGAATCCCCAAGCTTAGGCTCTTGCCACTCCTTATTCCATAGTCCATCAAATCTTTACCCAAAACTTGAAAACTTCACAACACAAAACTCAACAGAAAACTCATGAGATCCGTTAGTATAAGAAAAATAAATCACCACTTTAGGTACTGTTGTGAACTCATTCTTTATTTATATTGGTGTAATATCTACTGTATTCCAACTTCTCCATGGTTCATACCCCCCGATACAACCCATAGATACATCAAAATAAGCAAACAACACAAAGAAAACAGAATCTGTCTAAAACAGAACATTCTGTAGTAATCTATAGACTTCGAATACTTCTGTAACTCCAAAAATTCTGAAAAATTAGGAAATTCAGGGAAATTTGTATATCAATCTTGTGTAAAACTTTCAGATCAAAATCATGTTCCAGTGAATTTACAAAATTCCTGGACTGAGAGCAAAAGTTTCTGTTTTTCAGCAAAATCAAATCACAAACACCGTAGACCATCCCAAAGGTCTTACTTGGCTCAAACACTAATTTAAACAAGAAAACACAATTACTACAGAGGTAATAATGTGTGAAACACTCAAAAACAGAAGCAAAAACAAAAGGAAAAGAAATAAAATTGGGTTGCCTCCCAACAAGCGCTATTGTTTAACGCCCCTAGCTAGGCATAACACAATAGATCTAGGTATTGTCATCTTTGGTATGCAATCTATAAGTAGCTCTCATAATAGATTCATAAGGTAATTTATTTTCTTTCTAGGAAAGTGCTCCATGCCTTTCCTTAATGGAAATTGGAATCTAATATTTCCTTCCTTCATATCAATAATTGCACCAATCGTTCTAAGGAAAGGTCTACCAAGAATAATAGGACATGTAGGATTGCAATCTATATCAAGAACAATGAAATCTACGGGCACATAATTCCTATTTGCAACAATAATAACATCATTAATCCTCCCCATAGGTTTCTTTATAGTGGAATCTGCAAGATGCAAATTTAAAGAGCAATCATCAAATTCACGGAGACCTAGCACATCACATAAAGTTTTTGGAATCGTGGAAACGCTAGCACCCAAATCACACAAAGCATGGCACTCATAATCTTTAATTTTAATCTTAATAGTAGGTTCCCACTCATCATAAAGCTTTCTAGGTATAGAAACTTCCAACTCAAGTTTTTCTTCAAAAGATTTCATCATAGCATCCACGATATGTTTAGTAAAAGCTTTATTTTGATTATAAGCATGCGGAGAATTCAACATGGATTGCAACAAGGAAACACAATAAATCAAAGAACAACTATCATAATTAAAGTCCTTGAAATCCAAAAGAGTGGGTTCATTGCTATTTAAAGTTTTGACCTCTTCAACCCCACTTTTATCAATCTTAGCATTAGGATCTATAAACTCCGAATCATTGGGACGCCTTTTAACTAAAGTTGACTTATCTCGAGTCCCATATTTTTCAAGATTTATATTAGAAAACAAAGATTCAATTGGAGTCACATCAATCACTTTAAGATCTTCATCAATATTATCACGAGAACACACTTTTTCAAGCCATTCACGCTTAGCACGCATTCTAGCGGTTCTTTCCTTACACTCATCAATAGAAATTCTCATAGCTTTTAAAGACTCATTAATATCATGCTTGGGTGGAATAGATCTAATTTTCAAAGAATCAATCTCAAGAGAAATTCTATCAACGTTCCTAGCCAAATCATCAATCTTGAGCAATTTTTCTTCAATCATAGCATTGAAACCCTTTTGCGAACTAATAAATTCTTTAATATTATTCTCAAGATCAGAGGGCATCTTATTATAATTTCCATAAGAATTGTTGTAGGAATTACCATAATTATTAGAGGAATTACTAGGAAACGGCCTAGGATTGAAATTACTTCTATACGCGTTATTACCAAAATTGTTCCTACCAACAAAATTCACATCCATAGATTCATTATTATTTCCAATCAAAGAAGACAAAGGCATATCATTAGGATCAATAGGAGCACTCTTACTAGGAAACAATTTCATCAATTCATCCATCTTTTCACTCAAAGTATTTATCTCTTCAATAGCGTGCACTTTTTTACTAGTAGGAGAACTTTCGGTATGCCATTGAGAGTAATTTGCCATAATATTATCTAGGAGTTTAGTAGCTTCTCCTAATGTGATTTCCATAAAAGTACCACCCGCGGCGGAATCTAAAAGATTTCTAGATGCAAAATTCAATCCCGCATAGAAAATTTGTATAATTATCCATAAACTCAAACCATGCGTGGGGCAATTTCTAATCATTAGTTTCATCCTCTCCCATGATTGTGCAGCATGCTCATGATCAAGTTGCTTAAAATTCATTATATCGTTCCTAAGGGAGATGATCTTAGCGGGCGGAAAGTACTTGGAAATAAAAGCATCTTTACACTTATTCCATGAATCAATACTATTTTTAGGCAAAGATGAAAACCAAGTTTTAGCACGATCTCGTAGTGAGAACGGAAATAGCTTCAATTTAACAATATCATTATCCACATCTTTCTTCTTTTGCATATCACACAACTCAACGAAAGTATTTAGATGGGATGCGGCATCTTCACTGGGAAGGCCGGAAAATTGTTCTTTCATAAAAAGATTAAGCAAAGCAGCATTAATTTCATAAGATTCCGCACTAGTGGCGGGAGCAATCGGAGTACTAATAAAATCATTATTTTTAGTATTGGATAAGTCACACAACTTGGTATTCTCTTGAGTCATCGTGACAAAGCAAGCAATCTAGCACACAAGCAAACGAAAAGCAAACGGAAAGACGAACGGAAGAAGGGCGAATAAAAAGGCAAATCTTTTTGGTTTTTCTGAAAATCGTTTTAGAAGTGGGGGAGAGGAAAACGAGAGGCAAATGGCAAATAATGTAAATGCAAGAGATGAGTTTGTGATGGGTACTTGGTAGGCTTGATGTAGATCTCCCCGGCAACGGCGCCAGAAATCCTTCTTGCTACTTCTTGAGCTTGCGTTGGTTTTCCCTTGAAGAGGAAAGGGTGATGCAGCAAAGTAGATAAGTATTTCCCTCAGTTGTTGAGAACCAAGGTATCAATCCAGTAGGAGAAACAAGCAAGTCCCCAATAGATGTACCTACACAAATAATCAAACACTTGATGTAGATGCCCTCCGTGATCGAATCCCCCTCCGGCAGATTACCGGAAAAGGCTCCAAGATTGGATCTCACGGGAACAGAGGCTTCCGGCGGCGGAAAAGTATTTTTTGTGGCTCTTTTTGGTATCCAGGGAATATTTGGGAATTTATAGGCCGAAGAAAAGGGTTAGGAGGGCTGCCGTGGGGCCACAAGCCAGGGGGGTGCCCCCCCCTAGGGCGCGCCCTGGTGGCTTGTGACTCCACGGCAGGTCTCGTGCCTTCGTCTCCAAGTCTGCTGGGTTTCTTATGGTCCAAGAAAAATCATTCCGAAGATTTTATTCCGTTTGGACTCCGTTTAATATTCCTTATCTGCAATACTCAAAAACAAGGAAAAAACAGAAACTGGCACTAGGCTCTAGATTAATAGGTTAGTCCCAAAAATAATATAAAATAGCATATTAATGCATATAAAACATCCAAAACAGATAATATAATAGCATGGAATAATCAAAAATTATAGATACGTTGGAGACGTATCAAGCATCCCCAAGCTTTATTCCTGCTCGTCCTCGAGTAGGTAAATGATAAAACAGAATTTTTGATGTGGAATGCTACCTAACATATTTATCCATGTAATATTCTTTATTGTGGCATGAATATTCAGATCCATAAGATTCAAAACAAAAGTCTAATATTGACATAAAAACAGTAATACTTCAAGCATACTAACAAGGTAATTGCGTCCTTTCGAAATAACTTGGCCTTAGAAAGTTATCCCTACAAAATCATATGGTCTGGCTATGCTCCATCTTCCCCACACAAAGTATCTAAATCATGTACAACCCCGATGACAAGTCAAGCAATTGTTTCACACCTTTTATGTTCTCAAACCTTTTCAACTCTCACGCAATACATGAGCGTGAGCCATGGATATAGCACTATAGGTGGAATAGAATATGGTGGAGGTTGTGAGGAAAAAGGAGAAGATAGTCTCACATCAACTAGGCGTATCAACGGGCTATGGAGATTCCCATCAATAGATATCAATGTGAGTGAGTAGGGATTGCCATGCAACGAATACACTAGAGCTATAAGTGTATGAAAGCTCAAAAAGAAAACTAAGTGGTTGTGCATAAGATGAAAAATTCCACTAGTTATATGAAAGTGACAAAATAGGAGACTCTCTATCATGAAGATCATGGTGCTACTTTGAAGCACAAGTGTGGAAAAAGATAGTAGCATTGTCCCTTCTTTCTTTCTCTCATTTTTTCCTTTTTTTCTCTTTTTTTTATTTGGGCTTCGCTGGCCTCTTTTATTGTTTGTAAAGTCCGGAGACTCATCCCAACTTGTGAGGGAATCATAGCTTCCATCATCCTTTTCTCTCACGGGACAATGCTCTAATAATGAAGATCATCACACTTTTATTTACTTACAACTCAAAAATTACAACTCGATACCTAGAACAAAAGATGACTCTATATGCAATATGAAAGTGATGGTGCCTGTCATGAAAAAACGGAACGGTGGAATTTGCATGGCAATATATCTCGGAATGGCTATGGAAATGCCATAATAGGTAGGTACTAGATCATGAATGGCGCGCGTTGCTGCGCCCATGTATTAGGAATTTTGGCTGAAATAGGTTTGCGGTGTTTTTTGTAAAAATATGTCTTTTGTTTTATATATATTTTTGGGGGGCTGTGATGGCTTACATAATAAAATTTTCTTTATTTTACTTGGATTGTTATGGGCCTTTTTTTGCGAAGTGCACATGGAGTCACATCAATAGACTATGGCACACCTAAAAAAAATTAATAGACAATGGTTTTCTCAAAAAACAAAAGTCACCATGCTGAGGCTCCTGCCGTCTTAATTCTGCCGTAGAAGCTAGGAGTATGTGAAGAGGCAAGTTAATGAATATTATTCTCATTAATGGGTGACCAATATAAAGTGTTTATGGCTTTTTAGTTTTCATTCTTGATTACGTATTTGTAACTGCTGAGTAAAAAACTTTTTTTAAAGTTATTATATAATGACCATTTGTTTGTTGGAACTGAAAGGAAGCAGAAAGGTGTGCGTGTCTGTCCCTGTCCAGCCCCAAATCAGCGTTGTATTGCAGATCACAAAGCAATCACTGGTTCCGTCTTCTCTAGGCAAATCTTCTGCACCAAGATAAGATGAATAATTTAGTCTTTGTCAGCTGCTCTGGATCTTGACTTTTCGAAAATAAAATGGTAAATCATAGTTTTCAGTACTATTTTTATTGTGTTTCAAACAGTTAGGCATGTACATGTTTTTTAGTATTCAATTTTTCTGCTTGGGCTTTCTGCCGTTTGTGGATCCCTGAAATTGTAGTACTACTTGGGGATGACAGGGTCGTGTTCCAGGAAGCGGTACAGGTTCTGGCTACCATCCTCGAAGTTGTTCTCTTTGCATGCAACAAATGCAGGCGTATCCATTCATTCATTGATGAACAAACATCACCGAAAATTCAAAGGTTACTGTCCTAAATGTGTATTCCTATGACCTTCTTTAAATTAAGTGTCTCATGTCAAAAGAAATGTAGGTCAATGCTCATGTCTGAACATTACAATTTATATTGTAGATTTTCTACCATAAATGGAGGACATGTACGAAAGTTGCAGTATGATTGTGCTTACTTGGATCTCAAGAAAGCAGAAGAGATTTGTCATTCCCATCTCCTCGTCAACCGCCTCATCTTGACAACACTACGGATGTTGGCTGCATGAAGGCGATTTATGTACAATCCTCTCATCTAGATCTAGGTCCATCTCCAGAAACCGATTATCATCATGTTACATATATATAGAGAGATCATACAAAGAGACCCAGGTTAGTTCACCATGTCATACGGTGTGCAAATTGAATTCACATGGGTAACATTTCCGTATTTTATAGATATGCAAGTACCGAACAAAATTTGATATATTTGAAAGATATCTTACTGGGATGAATAAAATTACTCTGTAGCAAGCACCAATCGGCCCTCTTATACAACATTCACATTTCAACTAACTGAATCAGAAACTAATACTCCCTCCGGCACATAATATAAGATCTTATTACATCCAATATACTCACATATTGGATGTAATCAAATCATATATTATGGAACAGAGGGAGTAAGAAGCGTGCTGTCTACGTGTGAAGAAGCTTGCGAGATAATTTGAAGAAAGCATTCCTACTAAAACAGTTTATACATGATGGCTATAGTGCAAATACTATAATATAAGAAACATTGCTGCCTCTTACATGTGTAAGTACCGAACAGAATTTCACAGTTGTCAAAGATATCTTAATGGGAGAAATAAAGTTACTATGTACCAACCAGCAAGTGAGCTTCTTATACACCATTCACCTTTAAACTAACTGAACTACCACCTAATAATAAGCATTATATCTATGTGTGAAGCACCTTGCCAGACAATTTGAAGAAAGCATTCCACTAAACAGTTTATACAGGATGTGTATAGTACAAATACTATAATACAAGAGACTTGTATGATGCCATGGAAAAAGAGATGCAGGATTACATATGTACCTGCCCATTGCTGGCCCGAGAATCAGCGGCGAAGATGACGCCTTTGTCGAAGATGAAGGAGAGCGTGGTCGTCCGCTTCTTGCTGTTCACCATCTTCTTGGTCGCCTTCTAGAACCCATCGCACTGCCACTGCGAAACTACAACAGGCCACGCAAACGGATCAGAGACCGGCGGATCGTGGCATGAGGAAATGGGGTCGAGGGAGGGGGAGGCTCACACACGTCGCTGAAGGTGGGGAACTCGAGAGCAAGCTGGTCGGTGGCGTCGGCGGAGAAGAGGCCGCTGAAGTTGTCGCTACCGGCTGCAGCAGCGCCGAAGTGGTTCTTGAGGGCTGAGAGTGTCAGGCTCCAGCTATCTGAACCTGAAGAAGTGTTAATCTTCAGTTAACTGGCGCTCATCCGGCAATGCTTCGTGGGATCAAACGGCTGTCATCGCTCGGTCAAAACCTCACTCGACGGCCGAGATCTACCTTACAATTTCTATCATTGGTAAGACAATGTTTCAACCACTGAATGAAGATAATCATTCATTAAACATATTTAGTAGACAATCTTTCAACCACTGAATGAAGATAAGAAAGAGAGGTTGTTAGTCCCCTACGAAAATCTAATCATTGTAGGAATGCTAAAGGCATGCTAGTACTTGTTAATCTTGGGCTGACCAGATATGGCTACTGCATTGGTGCAGACGCGCATTGCAAGGGTGGCAACGCCGCTAGACCATGGCTAGGGTTTCATCAGAGTGCTTGCAACAATATAGATAAAGCGGAGGTGTCTTCCATCTTGTACCAGTACTTAAAACAAAGCTTCAATCCTGTACATGGAACCCAAATTTTACCTTGTATAACAGGTGAATTGATGGAAATGGAGGAATATAAATTCACGGGAGATAACAATTGCAAAACCTCGTAATTAGGTTCTTGACCAGTTAGCACGATCTGAAAACATGAATATATGTGGTATGGCAGGTCAAGGAAACTAATTACCTGGCTAGCAGCCGTTGTCGATTGAAAAATTCCCTGAACCAAAATATCAGGACCAGCCACAATATTCGCCTGAATCATTTGACCAGAACCGTGTTGAACACCAATTAGCTATGTTTCATGCGAACTCATCATCATCCTCTCATTATTGTAGACAAAAACCGAGTAGAGTCTACCGGCTGTTCTAAAGTAGTAATGAATAAGAACTCAGTCTGCACAAATAACAAGGAGTTGGAGAATGTGCGGTGCAAATAATGGATATATTTCTATGAACTGGAGAACACTCACATGACTGCCTGTAGTTGGTCTCCTCCCCTAATCTGACATTCGACCAGCATGTGCAAGTAATGACTGCCTTTCTTCCCCGTTAGCGATTCGAATAGCAGACAGAGATTGGGCTAGGATTTCCATTGGTGTGGAGAAAAGGGACGGGGTTGGGAGAAACCTCAGGGTGGATGACCTGCGATCCGGCGGCGGCGACGGACCTAGAATCCGCCCAAGGTTGAAGTCAGTAGGACTACCCGGGAGGCCGGGGTGGATGGGCCAGCTCGCGATGGATCCCCTCGCCAATCCCCTCGTGGCGCCTTGGCTGGAGCGCGACCGCTAGATCCCCTCGTGGCGCCTTGGCTGGATCAGGATATGGTGGCGGCGCCGCCTGTGTCGTGGGTGAGAGAGGGAGGAGAGATGGGGCTGGGAACCGAACGGGAGGGATGAGATGTTTTTTTAGAGGGGCGAGAGAAGTGAGGAGGAAACGAACGATCACCGGGAATGGGCTGGCCTACGGCCCAGTTAACGACAAGGCACCGTTTCGGCCTGTGGAGCAGCTGCCCATAGGACAGTAGGCCCAGTATATACCACATTCGGGACACATCGCTTTACACAGAGATCCAACGGCCAGAAACTCCTAATTAGTGAAATCCAACGGCCAGAAACGTCTAATCGCTGAGAGGGCAGGGATTAGGTGCAGTTTTACTGTCCTTAATGGTGGCTGTTTTGAGGAAAGTATATGGTGGCTGTTTTGAGGAAGGTGGGTTTGATGCACCGGCGAAAGTTGCGCGGTACTAGAGAGGCTAGCAAAGGTGGAAGGGTGAGAGTGCGTATAATCCATGGACTCAACATTAGTCATAAAGAACTCACATACTTGTCACAAGTGCAAGAAAGTTGGCCACTTCATTGCTGATTGTCCTCGATGGGAAAAGGAATCCAAGAAGAAGAGCAAGGACTATGACTCAGATGACAAGAAGAAGAAGAAGTATGCCAAGTCTTCATCACACAAGATGAGTTCATCTGGCAAAGCACATGCTTTTATCGGAAAGCAGGTGGATTCACAGTCTGAATCTGGTTCTGAGGCTGAGGAAGAATCTAAGGAGGAATCTGACGCTGAAGTTGCTGGTATGGCTATGGCCTCGGCATTCGTCTCTACATCTGTCTTCGCATCCGAAGACAATGGCTCCTTCTTTAACACCAAAGCCAGTGATGATGATGCTACTCCAGCCTGCTGCTTCATGGCAAAAGCCTTGAAGGTATCCTCAAAATCCTCACGTCGTGACTCTGAATCTGAAGCTGAATCTGATGATGACATGAAACCTAGTTATGCTAAACTTGTAAAAATTGCCACTAAGCAACAAAGTGCCATGGAGAAACTGCAAACTACTCTAGAGAAAAGCGACGACCTGTTACGTGACGAGATGAGTTTGAACGAAACTATGGCTAAAGATATGCAAAGTCTTCGTTCAAGGTTTGAGGATCTCCAAAGTCTTCATGAAATTCTCATGACCGATCATGAGAAACTTTCTCTTGAATATCTTCAAAGAAAGTTTGATCTTGAAAAGTTGCAAGAACCTCATAAAGACCTACGGAAGGAAAATGACTCACTCCTAGCAGAACAGATCAATACCACACAGGATGAATTTAATGCTCCATGCTTAATATGTCTTGCTCGTGAAGCTAATGATTCAACTGATGAATGTTCAAATGCTTCTGAAAGGACATTATCTTCAACTGTATCTTTGGTATCTAACCCCTCATCTGAGGAAACCACTGCTATTACTGATGACAATGATAGGTTAAAGACATTGCTTGAAACTGGCATGTACAAGAGTCTGAAGGGACATCAGACTCTCTGTGATGTCCTGAAGAAGACTATCCTGGAAAAAAACCTAGGAAAGAGGGTGTAGGTTTTCAAAGAAACATCAATGTTGACGGTTCCTACTGGACGCCTGAGCAGTTTCCCAAAATCACATGGGTTGCTGCAAAATGCCCTTCAGTTGACCCGTTCACATTATCTGGTTTTAACTGTACTAACCCTATCATCATTGATGAGTCATTTGACTCCAACTACAAGCTGTTCAAATCTATGAATGGTGAAGTGTTTGCCAGATACATTGGAACTAACTGCAGGAGAAGGAGTTGGACCATTTATATCGTCCAAAACCCAGCTCCAATTGTGTCACCATTTATATCGTCCAACTCCTTCTTGTGCATTTCAGTACTTAGTGTTAATTATGTTTTTTCCCTTCCTCGGGATCGACAAAAGTTCAAGCGCACATGTTAAGATCACTAACCGGTCGCGCGGTGGATTGCAACGGTTGTGAGGTGAAGGAGAGGGGAGGTCCATGTGTCAAGGCCACACATTAATTGTTGAAATATGGGGTGGGCTTTAGGCCCATCCAACAATTTCAGAAAAATCTCTAAGGACCCATGTAGGTGTCATGACAAGAGGATGGTGGGAAGTTAGACCATCCAGCTAGTGGAGAAGGAGTTGGACCTCCTTATAAGAGATTCTCTTTCACATGTTATTTTTTTTAAAACCCCACCCATGTATTAATTAAGGCAAAATGTCCGTACAATCATTCGTTACATCATATACCACACTATCATTCGTTACAATCATGGTGGGAAGTTCGGCTCTTTTCACATGTTATTGGAGCTTGAGAAGAGAGGTGGTCCTCACGCACTCCTCCGCCGCCCGCCAAGCCACGCCTCGCCGCGGGTTACGGGAATGAGCCGAGTCGAGCTCATACATATGCGCTTTTTTTGCCGGTCAGGAACGGAGTGTCCCGAACAGAAGAGCCACGATCTGAGACGTTGAATCGTGGGTTGTTGCCGACTTGGACGTCGGTCCAACCCACGTCTCTCCACGGACGTCCATATATACGTGAGGCGTTGGCAAGCCCTAACCATCACGAGAACGTATCACATCTGCTCCACCTGCACCGTCCCTATCGTTCCTTTTGCTGTCGCGACTCCATCCCATTCACCGCGTACACGGTTGACGGGGGAGAAGGCCTTTGAAACCCTGCCTCTCCGGATCTTGTACGTCAGAGGGGCGATTGGGGTTTTGGGGACCTACACGATTGCTCACTGTCGTTCGCCCACGTCCACTGCATCATCGACGTCTGCGTCGTCTTCATCGTCACCATGGCCACCGACGCCGACCGTGCGGCCGTCGAGAAACTCGAAGCCGAGAAGAAGGCCGCTGAGGACGTCGCCGCTGCCACCGCCACCACCGCGGTCTCTGCCTGGCCGATTGGAGGGTATATATAACTCGTTTATTCCAGTCCAATTGATTTATGTTTTAGCCATGCTAGCGTTATACATGTATCTGGCATTAATCTAGTATGTGCTTGCGTGATCAAATATCAATGTGTGCTTATTTCTATCAATGACATGCTAGTGATTTATTCGTGGATTAAATTGATCGAAATATTGCTAACATATTCAACTTCTAACATCAATTGTCGTCCTCCCCATGCCAGACACGCTTATTGCTGCTGATCCTGCATTACGGTGCACACAATCTGTTTGAGGTAATGTCTATTAGGTTGCTTTTTGATTAATTAGTTGAGTTACATGGACCTGTTAAGATACTTTAGTTTGATCGAGTCCAGATAATTTAGTTTGACCTCATTTGTTGGCTTTAGGTTAAAATGATAGTTGTTCTTGGGGAGCTTGGAGGAAGTGATGAGTATTCCCTCCTCGAATCCTTGAAACAAGGAAATGTTCACTAACCTGTTGCTGCTTGGGTTAGTGGGACATGTGCACGTCTGTTGAAATCTGTGTCCAGTTTGGCCATGCTGTAAGTTGTAAATAAAATTTCCTCGAGTTCCGATGAGCTGAACAAGTATGCGCACATGTGTTTTTTTCTTTTGGGGGTATAACAGGGTGCGAAGAGTTGTGGTGAGTTGGAATTTGCACAAGCCAAGATTCAGGCACTAAAGGATGTTCGGGCTGTTGTTCCTACTTCTTTTGAAGCTCTTGAAAGTGATTAAGGAGACATTAGAGAAGCTGGTACATCACGGCTGATGTCTTTTGCAAGTTTTTTTGGGGAATGTGTTAGTGGGAATCAAAATTTGGGGTTACATATATTATTTGCAGATTGAGGAAGGAAAAAACTCCTCCTGTCCCTAAGGTTACACCTCCCCCCATTCCTGAGTCAAGATGGCAATGGGGCCCCGAAACCCGCGTCCCCGCGGGTTTTTACCCTATTAGGGGATGGGGATGGGTGCCTTTTTAACCCCGTGGGGCTACTGTTGGGTAAAGTATAAAACCCGACATGTTTTGTGGGTTCAAACCCGTTTCAGTAATACCCGAACCCGAAACCCGCCATCCCCGTCAAAATACTACACTAAACGTATTGGGCCATTCAGCCTCGACTACACACCTACCCACCCAGCGTCCCAGCTCCTGTGTCCTAGACCCCAGCTCCAAATCCACACCCAGCCCCAACCTCGCTAGGTCTCAGCCTTACAGTCGCTCCCACAGCCTCCCTCTCGCACACCTAAACCTAGCAATCCCATCGCCGACGGAGGATCTCGCCTCCCGCAGCCTCCGTCTCGCGATTTTGTGTTGCTACAATGTTTGCTTCAATATGTCGGTTTCCCCATGGATTCCCCGTGGGTTTAGAAAACCCGATGGGTTTAGGTGACGGGCAAAAAGGTAGCCCCGCACACGTTGACGGGGACGGGGACGGGCTTGCGATTTTCTCATGGGGATGGGTTTGAGAAGGCAAAACCTGGTGGGTTTCGTCCCCGTTGCCATCTTGATTCCTGAGGATCTTAAAACTGCCATTAAAAGTGGGAAGGTCCAAGCTCCAACGCACATTATCTCCACTATCTCTGATGATAGAGGTTAGATTGGTGGCAACATGTTATCCTACATACTCCTATGCTTGATACTCCATTAAAAGTGAGTAGTTGTCTTCTGCCTTGCTGTCCCTCCTTGAAAATAGTAAATGTGCAGGCGAGCAACCTTGCTTTGCTGGTGTGCCCATGTCTACAATTACTGAAAAGGGTTACGGAGTTGGTGATTTATTTCTCTTTGGTGGTCCAAGCGCAGCCTTCCCCGTTATTGTACTCAATTTATCGAGGTAATTTATGGGCGAAATGCTATCTTCCTTACAAAAGCTCTAATATGTTGTCATAATTTTGTACCCCCCTCCCCCGCCCCTCTATGTAGAGTTTACTTGGTCCTAATAAGGTTTCTTCGTATTTTTGACAGATATGTGTCATGCTTTGCGTTGATCATGGTCCTTGTGTATCCAGTGCTCACAGTTCTATAGTTACTGCTAGGGCTGGAAAGGACCTTGTTTCCAGCTTGGTATCTGGTGAGCTTGTTTAATTGATACATGCGAACATGTACCATTATGTACACAAGAGCATACTGAGAATTATGGTCAAAATAACACAGTATTATTGACAATTGGCCCCCGGTTTGCTGGTGCAATATTTTTTGTCTTTTGTTCGTTTTTGGTATGAAATCAGAAGAAATAATCAATTCCTTTTTCTCTCAAGTTACCCAATGTAGAAAAAAAAACAATTCCATTTTCACTCACAAGAATATTGACATCAGATTCAAAATGGCATTCAGGTTTGTGTTTAGCGAGCTTTCATCATGTTTGTTTATGAAACCTTCAAATATTGATTATCATTTATCACTCTACTTTTGTGCAAATTATCCATGTTAATCTTACTCAAGGAAGTCCAAAGCTTATTAATGCAGGTTCCTTTAGCGTTGACCGTGTTGGGAAGTTGAGCTCTGAAACTGCCGTGAAAGCACCTGATGCTTGAACCCACCGGTAGCATCATGGAGCTACGAATGTTACCAAGTAAGGGCTTACTATTTATTATTAGATAGTCTGATTCGATTATCTGTCATATGAATCCCTTCAATGGTGACAATGTATGAGATAGTGATGGAAATCCCAAGTAAATAATTTTTCTGTGTGTGGGTATCACATGCTTCGTTTACTTGTTTAGCGACAAACCTAAATGGCTTTGTTTACTGATTATTAGTGTTAGGAAGCTTGACATGCTTCAGGAAATTTTAAGACGAAAAAGCCCCCCCTTGGCTACTACATTGAGATGTCTTGATAAAATTAAGATGTTCACTTGCTGTTATGAATTACTAGGTTGTGCTCGGTTCGGTTTATAGTGGATTTTGTGTGCTAATAACTATTTTTACATAAATGTCTTTGGTGGTAATGTGCTTCGTTTGCTGCTTGTGGTTTTGTATGAGAAAAGAAGAGGTAGACAGTGATATTCCTGTGCGCGCGGGGAAAGGGGCCCTCTGCTTCCCATCTCACCTCCCGGAGTCCGGAAAAAGCTTGCCAAAAACTCGACTTACTGAACACCGCACTTGACGGGTGTCAGTGTGATGTTGCATTGTCACATTGGCAGACCTTTTCTGCTTTTCGGTATGGAGCCGACTGTTCTTTGGACATGCCCTTTCAGGCGACCTGAGTTTTGCTCAAGCCAACCAGTGCCATGTGCCAATGATTGTGATATGCATTTTCTGATCCGGATTTTGGATCGTAGGTTTTAGGAAATGGTTTGGTATTTGCGCCCAACTCGACCGGACTCGAGTTGGGTAAGATGACCGGACGCCGTAGAGCAATCCAGCTAGTCGGTTATGTTCTGTTTAGAGGTAATGGTGGTGGAGTGTCTTCTTCTGAACCATAAAAATATCATTAGTTTTAGGGTAGTTGGCATTTTTATAAGCCGACCGTTGGTCTCAATCTAACGACAGATAAATGGGTAGTATTGGATAGTACTGGGAAGAAAGTACTCAAAAGTACTAAATGACATGGGGCCAGTACTCAAGTTTATGTGGGGTCGTTTCTTAATTGAAGGGTAAATTAGTCATTGTGAGGGATCATGATAATCCCCACTAAGCATGCCTGTTCGTGCATATCCGCTTGCTCCTCTTCAGCTCTTCCAATCCAAAACAGTTCCCGCTCCTCTTCTAATCCAAAACTGCCGCCGA
The DNA here is from genome assembly GCA_039707655.1 of Elymus sibiricus. Classification (NCBI taxonomy): domain Eukaryota; kingdom Viridiplantae; phylum Streptophyta; class Magnoliopsida; order Poales; family Poaceae; genus Elymus; species Elymus sibiricus. Next base: position 332,853,035 of record CM077663.1, on the reverse strand, counting down.
CTAGTTCTAGTGTTGTGAAGAAGTAGATCGATGGGGGAATACAACTGATACGTGATGATTGCAGGCGGTGACAATGTGAAGTTAGCCAGGATGATGGAGATCAAGTCGTGGTTTCACAACCAGTGGGAGTTAGCGAAGGGGGCGATGACGGCGGTCGGACGTCTCAAACCGAGCGAAAATGCGACGATCCTCCCGGAGGGAGTTGACCGGGATCATATAGAGGCGCTCCTCTGGGCCATCGAGCAGACAGATTCGTCAGATCCGAACCTGAGGCAAAGGTGGTGGGACTATCGATCCAAGATCGAGCATCCGGAGGGTCCAGGATCGAGCATCTAGTTGTCGGCGCCGCTAATGTTATGCACGGTGCCGTTTGTGATGGTGCCACACCAGAGCGTCGAGCTGGTGGCGTCTTCCTTGACCGTACCCAAATGCAAGAGGAGCAAATCAGTTAGCGGGACGACGCTTCCCCGCCATTCTCCGAGGTTTCCTCACCGTTCTCCTTGTCTCACAGGGCGGCGGTTTTCGGTCGAGGAATAGGAGGGGAGTGCTCCGACGATAATCAGAGGAGGAGCTTTGGGTTTTCAGTAAGCTTTGCACTAGATCTAATTTTCCTTCTGCTCATGCTTATTTTCCTTCGCACTCGAGCTTATTTTTGTAAGAGCTATGGGCCATGAATGACATTTTGTAACTCATTTTTTAGTGGCATATTAATGGGTAATTCAGACTTTTGTTGTTCACTGAATGTTAAGGTTACTAAAATTTACTGCATATTCAGTCTATGGGCTATGTTACTGAAGTTTCATTGAACTTGAAAGTTCAGTGACTGAAGTTTATTGAATTTTACTACACATTGAGGACCATGGGAATGTGAGAGATTTAGAGGCTCACGCCTGTGCCCATGAGTAGGTGGAAACTTTTTAAATGTGCTTTTAATCTGAACAATTAGCTTGATGATTTCACTACATGCTTTGGGGCCTGGATTAATAGATTTTCAAAAGAAGATAAGAAACTTGTGTGGATTTGCATATCTGTTATGTTTTGGGCTTTGTCGAGGAGTAGGAATGATATAATTTTTGACAGAAAAAATAATTTTAGTCCAATGTCAGTTATTAAACAACAACATGGGTTTTTGATTGGTCCATTGTACATATAAAGGAAGAAAGAGTAAGGTGCTAAAGGTGGGAGAAAGGCTACTAGAGCGGTTAGCAAGTGGGATCTACAAAGCTTACTAGACCTAAAGCTAGAATTACTTCTTGAGAAAAGTGCAATTTGGCTTGATTTACATTGCTTTCAAGTGATGTTGTTTTCTGCAATTGTAGTTGTTTGTAGACATGTGATGATATTAAGTTATGTATTTGAAGATCATAACTTTTTATGCATTTGAAGTTCAGATATTTGCAGTATTTGCAGGTTGTGAATTGCGTTGTGTGTTGTGTATTTTGAGTAATCTCAAATATGAATGTCTTTTAAAGTTATGGTCTTTGCAATATTGAGCATATGAAGTATTTTGTGAATTTAAGAGATCTATTTTTAGTACTTTCAAAAATGTATTTTCATATAGAAGTGCATACCATGTGACTTTCAGAGAAGAAACTGCAAGTTTCAGTTTCTGATAAGAAACTGCAAGTTTCATAGGCGGAGCATTTATATCAACACACCCTTTTCAAACATGGATAAAATGGTCAAAATGGAACTAACAACAAGTTAACATCATGTTGATCAATATTTGTATAGCACATCTTCATATCATGCACAGTCAAAAAGATATGATATTGTCAAAATGCCCAGACAATGTTGAGTGTGCGAAAAACAGAGAAAACTAGGTATGGAATTTGGTCAAGTGTTGGAGGTCGCGCGCGCGTGTGTGTGTGTGCGCGCGCCTGTGTGTGTGGATGACAAGGGGGGTCATATGTCATTGAGAGCAGAGGCAAAAAATTACGGATTTTTCCACTGCCCCGGGGGGAATCGAACCCGGGCCGATCAGATGTGAGGGAGGGGGTGTAGCTACCGGGGTACTGCGGTGTGTTCGACCGAATGTGCACGGACTTAATATGTTTATCCAGGCATTGATGTTGGGTCCACGTGTCAGCTAAGACAACAGCGACGCACAACGAAACACCTCTAACCAGAATAGGGGAAAACGGGGGACGACTGCCATTCTCACTCTTTACTTCCCAGTGTTGGAAATATGCCCTAGAGGCAATAATAAAGTGATTATTATTATATTTCCTTGTTCATGATAATCGTTTATTATCCATGCTATAATTGTATTGATTGGAAACACCAATACATGTGTGGATACATAGACAACAATGTGTCCCTAGTATGCCTCTAGTAGACTAGCTTGTTGATCAAAGATGGTCAAGGTTTCCTAGCCATAGACATGAGATGTCATTTGATAACGGGATCACATCATTAGGAGAATGATGTGATGGACGAGACCCAAACTATGAACGTAGCATATGATTGTGTCAGTTTATTGCTATAGTTTTCTGCATGTCAAGTATATGTTTCTATGACCATGAGATCATGCAACTCACTGAAACCGAAGGAATACCTTGTGTGTATCAAACGTCGCAACGTAACTGGGTGACTATAAAGATGATCTACAGGTATCTCCGAAGGTGTCTGTTATGTTGGCATGGATCGAGACTGGGATTTGTTACTCCGTGTGAAGGAGAGGTATCTCAGGGCCCACTCGGTAATACAACATCACAATAAGCCTTGCAAGCAAAGTGACTAAAGAGTTAGCCACGGGATCTTGTATTACGGAATGAGTAAAGAGACTTGCCGATAACGAGATTGAACTAGGTATAGAGATACCGATGATCGAATCTCGGGCAAGTAACATACCGAAGAACAAAGGGAACAGCATACGGGATTAACTGAATCCTTGACATAGAGGTTTAACCGATAAAGATCTTCATAGAATATGTAGGAACCAATATGGGCATCCAGGTCCCGCTATTGGTTATTGACCATAGAGGTGTCTCGGTCATGTCTACATAGTCCTCGAACCCGCAGGGTCTGCACACTTAACGTTCGGTGACGTTTCGGTAGTATTGAGTTGTGTATGGGGGTGACCGAAGGTTGTTCGGAGTCCCGGATGAGATCCTGGACGTCACGAGGAGCTCCGGAATGGTCCGGAGGTAAAGATTGATATATAGGAAGTCCCGTTTTGGTCACCGGAAAAGTTTCGAGTACTTCTGGTAGTGTACTGGGGGTGCCGGGAGGGTTCCGGGGGGCCATCGGGAGGGGCCACTCACGCCGGGAGGCCACATGGGACTTAGGGGTGGTGCACCAGCCCTTAGTGGGCTGGGCGAGCCAGCCCCTACGGACCCATGCGGCTTGGGTGTGAGAAAAGGAAAAACCCCAAGTGGGGGAAGGAAATCCAAGTAGGATTGGAATCCTACTTGGAGTAGGATTGGAGGTGGACTCCTCCACCTCTCCTTCGGCCGACTCCTAGGGGAAACCCTAGGGGCGCCGGCCCCTCCCCTCCCTCCTATATATATTGGAGGGGAGAGAGGGCAGCCTCCCCCAACCCTAAGCCACGGTGCAACCCTCTCTCCCCACTAGATCGTCTTCCCTAGTTTTTGGCGGTGCTTAGGCGAAGCCCTGCCAGAATAGTTCCACTACCACCGTCGCCGCGCCATCGCGCTGCTGGAGAATTCATCTACCTCTCCGCTCCCTCTTGCCGGATCAAGAAGGCGGAGATCGTCATCGAGCTGTACGTGTGCTGAACGCGGAGGTGCCGTCTGTTCGGCGCTAGATCGGGACAGATCGTGATTGGATCGCGGGACAGCTAGTGATCTGGATCGCGAAGACGTTCGACTACATCAACTGTGTTTCTTAACGCTTCCTGCTTAGCGATCTACAAGGGTATGTAGATCCACTCTCCCTCTCGTAGATGCTCATCACCATGGATAGGTCTTGCGTGTGCGTAGGAAAATTTTGTTTCCCATGCAACGTTCCCCAACAGTGGCATCATGAGCTAGGTCTATGCGTAGATGAGATCACGAGTAGAACACAAATGAGTTTGTGGGCGTTGATGCTCAGATTGCTTCCTCCCTTGGTCTTTTCTTGATTCAGCGGTATTGTGGGATGAAGCGGCACGGACCAACATTACTCGTACGCTTACGAGAGACCGGTTCCATCAACTGACATGTGACTTTGTTGCATAAAGATGGCTGGTGGGTGTCTGTCTCTCCCACTTTAGTTGGATCGGATTCGACAAAGGCGGTCCTTGAGAAGGTTGAATAGCAATTTGTGTATCACCGTTGTGGTTTTTGCGTAGGTAAGAATCGTTCTTGCTAGATACCCATAGCAGCCACGTAAAACATGCAACAACAATTAGAGGACGTCTAACTTGTTTTTGCAGGGTATGTTGTGATATTATATGGCCAATGACATGATGAGATATTTGTGATGTATGAGATGATCATGTTATGTATAGATAATCACGACTTGCATGTCGATGAGTACGGCAACCAGCAGGAGCCATAGGGTTGTCTTTAATTTATTTTCGCCTTTTTGCTTTACTTTATCGCTATGAGTTAGCAATAGTTGTAGAAGCAATAGTTGGCGCGACAACCTCATGGCGACACGTTGATGGAGATCAAGATGATGGAGATCATGGTGTCATGCCGGTGATGATGGAGATCATGCCGGTGCTTTGGAGATGGAGATCAAAAGCACAAGATCATGGCTATATCATGTCACTTATGATTTGCATGTGATGTTAATCCTTTTATGCATCTAATTATGCTTAGGACGATGGTAGCATTATAAGGTGACCCCTCACTAAAATTTCAAGATAAAATTGTGTTCTCCCCGAGTGTGCACCGTTGCGAAAGTTCGTCGTTTCGAGACACCACGTGATGATCGGGTGTGATAGACTCTACGTTCACATACAACGGGTGCAAGCCAGTGTTGCACATGCGGAACACTCGGGTTAAACTTGACGAGCCTAGCATGTACAGACATGGCCTCGAAACACAAGAGACTGAAAGGTCAAACATGAGTCATATAGTAGATATGATCAACATGGAGATGTTCACCATTGAAACCACCTCATCTCACGTGATGATCGGACTTGGGTTGGTGAATTTGGATCATGTGACACTCGAATGACCTGAGGGATGTCAATTTGAGTGGGAGTTTTTTAAGTAATATGATTAACTAAACTCATTATCTTGAACAATAGTCTAAGTTGTCTTTGCAAAATTTATGTTGTAGATCAATGGCTCGCGCAGTAGCACCTCTGAATTTCAATGCGTTCCTAGAGAAAGCTAAGTTGAAATATGATGGAAGTAACTTTGTAGACTGGGCCCGTAATCTGAGGATTATCCTCACGGCTTCCCAAAAGGCTTATGTCCTTGATGCACCGCTCGGTGAACCACCCGGTCCAGTAGAGGCTGCAGACGTTGCGAACGCCTGGCAAGCACGTTCTGATGATTACTCAATAGTTCAATGTGCAATGTTGTATGGCTTAGAACCGGGACTTCAAAGACGTTTTGAACGTCATGGAGCATATGAGATGTTCCAGGAGTTGAAGTTTATCTTTGAGAAGAATGCCCGGATCGAGAGGTATGAGACCTCCGATAAGTTCTATGCTTGCAAGATGGAGGAGAACGGGTCTGTCAGTGAACATGTGCTCAGAATGTCTGGGTATTCCAACCGTCTGGCGGAGTTGGGAATTGTTCTCCCGCTAGAGGCGATCACTGACAGAGTTCTTCAATCACTGCCACCTAGCTACAAAAGCTTCATGTTGAACTATACCATGCAAGGGATGAATAAGTCAGTCGCCGAGCTGTTTGCGTTGTTGAAGGTCGCTGAGTCTGAGATTCAGAAGGAGCATCAAGTGTTGATGGTCAATAAAACCACTAGTTTCAAGAAGAATGGCAAGGGCAAGAAGGGTAACTCCAAGAAGAGTGGCAAAGCAGTTGCCCCTCCCATGAAGAAACCCAAGGCTGGACCCAAGCCAGAAACTGAGTGCTTTCATTGCAAGGGAACTGGTCACTGGAAGCGGAACTGCCCCAAGTATCTGGCCGACAAGAAGGCGGCCAACACCATGTAGGGGAACGTTGCATGGGAAACAAAAAATTTCCTACGCACACGCAAGATCTATCCATGGTTATGAGCATCTACGAGAGGGAGAGTGGATCTACATACCCTTGTAGATCGCTAAGCGGGAAGCATTAAGTAACGCGGTTGATGTAGTCGAACGTCTTCGCGATCCAAATCGCCGAGCGTCCCGCGATCCAATCACGATCTAGTACTGAACGGACGGCACCTCCGCGTTCAGCACACGTACAGCTCGATGAAGATCTCCGCCTTCTTGATCCAGGAAGAGGGAGCGGAGAGGTAGATGAGTTCTCCGGCAGCGCGACGGCGCGGCGGCGGTGGTGGTGGAACTATTCCAGCAGGGCTTCGCCTAAGCACTGCTAAAAACTAGAGGACTTGATCTATCGGGAGAGAGGGTTGCACTATGGCCTTTTGGGTTCAAGTGCTTTTGCCCTCTCTCCCTCTAGTATATATAGGAGGGAGGGGAGGGAGGCCGGCGCCCTAGGGCTGCCCCTTTCGTGCGGCCGCAAGGAGGAGGACGTGGAGGAGTCCACCTCCAATCCTACTCCTAGTAGGATTCCTTCCCTTCCCCCACTTGGACTTTCCTTTCCCTCAAGCCCAGCCGCATAGGTCTTCTTGGGCCGGCCGCCCAGCCCACCAGGGGCTGGTGTGCCACCCTCAGGTCCATGCGACCCACTTGGGGTGTGGTGGGCCCACTTGGTGGACCCCCGAAACCCATTCGTCACTCCCGGTACATTGCCGGAAATGCCCGAAACCTTTCCGGAGTTCAAACACCACCTTCCTATATATCAATCTTTACCTCCGGACCATTCTGGAGCTCCTCGTGATGTCCGGGATCTCATCTGGGACTCCAAACAACCTTCGGTCACCAACATACATAACTCAACTATACCGAAACGTCACCGAACCTTAAGTGTGCAGACCCTGCGGGTTCGAGAACTATGTAGACATGACCGAGACACCTCTACGGTCAATAACCAATAGCGGGACCTAGATGCCCATATTGGTTCCTGCATATTCTACGAAAATCTTTATCGGTTGAACCTCTATGTCAAGGATTCAGTTAATCCCGTATGTTGTTCCCTTTGTTCTTCGGTATGTTACTTGCCCGAGATTCGATCGTCGGTATCTCCATACCTAGTTCAATCTCATTACCGGCAAGTCTCTTTACTTGTTCCGTAATACAAGATCCCGTGGCTAACACTTTAGTCACATTGCTTGCAAGGCTTGTTGTGATGTTGTATTACCGAGTGGGCCCTGAGATACCTCTCCGTCACACGGAGTAATAAATCCCAGTCTCGATCCATGCCAACTCAACAGACACCTTCGGAGATACCTGTAGAGCATCTTTATAGTCACCCAGTTACGTTGTGACGTTTGATACACACAAGGTATTCCTACGGTGTCAGTGAGTTGCATGATCTCATGGTCATAGGAACAAATACTTGACATGCAGAAAACAATAGCAATAAACTGACACGATCATATGCTACGTTCATAATTTGGGTCTTGTCCATCACATCATTCTCCCAATGATGTGATCCTGTTATCAAATGACACCTCATGTCTATGGCTAGGAAACCTTGACCATCTTTGATCAACAAGCTAGTCTACTAGAGGCATACTAGGGACACAGTGTTATCTATGTATCCACACATGTATTGGTGTTTCCAATCAATACAATTATATCATGGATAATAAACGATTATCATGAACAAGGAAATATAATAATAACTACTTTTATTATTGCCTCTAGGGCATATTTCCAACAGTCTCCCACTTGCACTAGAGTCAATAATCTAGCTCACATCACTATGTGATTTACATTGTAATGAATCTAACACCCATGCAGTTCTGATGTTGATCATGTTTAGCCCTTGGAAGAGGTTTAGTCATCGGATCTGGAACATTCAGATCCGTGTGTACATTGCAAATATTTATGTCGTCCTCCTTGATGTAATCGCGGATGGAATTGAAACGTCGCTTTATGTGTCTGGTCCTCTTGTGAAACCTTGGTTCCTTGGCTAGAGCAATGGCACCAGTGTTGTCATAGAACAGAGTCATTGGGTTTAGTGCACTAGGCACTACTCCAAGATCTGTCATGAACTCCTTCATCCAGACACCTTCCTTCGCCGCCTCCGTGGCAGCGATGTACTCTGCTTCGCATGTAGAATCAGCTACCACGCTTTGCTTGGAACTGCACCAGCTTACCGCACCCCCATTAAGAATAAATACGTATCCGGTTTGAGACTTGGAGTCATCCGGATCAGTGTCAAAGCTTGCATCGACGTAACCCTTTACGACGAGCTCTTGATCACCTCCATAAACAAGAAACATGTCCTTAGTCCTTTTCAGGTACTTCAGGATATTCTTGACCGCCGTCCAGTGTTCCATTCTTGGATCACTTTGAAACATTCCGGCCATACTTATGGCAAGGCTGACATCGGGTCTTGTGCACAGCATTGCATACATGATAGAGCCTATGGCTGAAGCATAGGGGACGACACTCATCTTTTCTCTATCTTCTGCAGTCACTAAGCATTGAGTCTTACTCAACTTCACACCTTGCAACACAGGCAAGAACCCCTTCTTGGACTGATCCATTTTGAACTTCTTCAAAACTTTGTCAAGGTATGTGCTATGTGAAAGTCCTATTAAGCGTCTCGATCTATCTCTATAGATCTTGATGCCTATATGAAAGCAGCTTCTCCTAGGTCCTTCATTGAAAAACTTTTGTTCAAATATTCCTTCACGCTTTCCAACATTTCTATATTGTTTCCAATCAGCAATATGTCATCCACATATAATATTAGAAACGCTATAGAGCTCCCACTCACTTTCTTGTAAATACAAGCTTCTCCGTAAACTTGTATAAACCCGAACGCTTTGATCACCTCATCAAAGCGAAGATTCCAACTCCGAGATGCTTGCACCAGTCCATAAATGGATCGCTGGAGTTTGCAAACTTTGTCAGCATTCTCTGGATCGACAAAACCTTCTGGTTGCATCATATACAACTCTTCCTTAAGGAAACCGTTAAGGAACGCTGTTTTGACATCCATCTACCAAATTTCATAATCGAAAAAGGCAGCTATTGCTAACATGATTCTGACGGATTTAAGCATCGCTACGGGTGAGAAGGTCTCATCGTAGTCAACTCCTTGAACTTGTGAAAAACCATTTGCCACAAGTCGAGCTTTATAGACGGTGACATTACCGTCCGCGTCCGTCTTCTTCTTAAAGATCCATTTGTTCTGAATGGTCTTACGCCCTTCAGGTAATACTTCCAAAGCCCATACTTTGTTTTCATACATGGATCCCATCTCGGATTTCATGGCCTCTAACCATTTCTCGGAATCCGGGCCCATCATCGCTTCTCCATAGCTCGTAGGTTTATCGTTGTCCAACAACATGACCTCTAAGACAGGGTTGCCGTACCACTCAGGAGCAGTACGTGTCCTTGTCGACCTATGAGGTTCGATAGCAACTTGATCCGAAGCTTCATGATCATCATCATTAACTTCCTCTTCAACTGATGTAGGCTCTATAGAAACATCTTTCTGCGTTGCGCTACTCTCTGGTTGAAGTAAAGGTTCAACAACCTCATCAAGTTCTATCTTCCTCCCACTCAATTCTTTCGAGAGAAACTCTTTCTCAAGAAATGTTCCGTTTTTAGCGATAAACACTTTGCCTTCGAATCTGAGATAGAAGGTATACCCAACTGTCTCTTTTGGGTATCCTATGAAGACGCATTTCTCCGCTTTGGGTTCCAGCTTTTCAGGCTGAAGCCTTTTGACATAAGAATCACATCCCCAAACTTTAAGAAACGACAACTTTGGCTTCTTGCCAAACCACAGTTCATATGGCGTCGTCTCAACGGATTTCGATGGTGCCCTATTTAAAGTGAATGCAGTTGTCTCTAATGCATAACCCCAAAACGATAGTGGCAAATCGGCAAGAGACATCATAGATCGCACCATATCCAATAAGGTTCGATTACGATGTTCGGACACACCATTACGCTGTGGTGTTCCAGGCGGTGTCAATTGTGAAACAATTCCACACTGTCTTGAGTGACTGCCAAACTCATAACTCAGATATTCTCCTCCTCGATCAGATCGTAGGAATTTAATCTTCTTGTTACGATGATTCTCAACTTCACTCTGAAATTGCTTGAACTTTTCAAACGTTTCAGACTTGTGTTTCATTAAGTAAATATACCCATATCTACTTAAGTCATCAGTGAAGGTGAGAAAATAACGATATCCACAGCGCGCCTCAATGCTCATCGGACCGCACACATCAGTATGTATGATTTCCAACAAGTCACTTGCCCGTTCCATTGTTCCAGAGAACGGCGTTTTAGTCATCTTGCCCATGAGGCATGGTTCACATGTGTCAAGTGATTCAAAATCAAGTGACTCCAAAAGTCCATCAGCATGGAGCTTCTTCATGCATTTTACACCAATATGACCTAAATGGCAGTGCCACAAGAAAGTGGTACTATCATTATCAACTCTACATCTTTTGGCATCAATGTTATGCACATGTGTATCATCACTATCGAGATTCAATAAGAATAAACCCCTCACATTGGGTGCATGACCATAAAAGATATTACTCATATAAATAGAACAACCATTATTCTCTGATTTAAATGAGTAACCGTCTCGCAATAAACAAGATCCAGATATAATGTTCATGCTTAACGCGGGCACTAAATAACAATTATTCAGGTTCATCACTAATCCCGATGGTAATCGAAGAGCGAGCGTGCCGACGGCGATCACATCAACCTTGGAACCATTTCCCACACGCATCGTCACTTCGTCCTTTGCCAGCCTCCGTCTATTCCGCAGTTCCTGTTTTGTGTTGCAAATGTGAGCAACCGCACCGGTATCAAATACCCAGGCACTACAACGAGAGTTGGTAAGGTACACATCAATAACATGTATATCATATATACCATGTTTGTTGTTGGCTGATACGTCTCCAACGTATCTATAATTTTTGATTGTTCCATGCTATTATATTATCTGTTTTGGATGTTTTATATGCATTAATATGCTATTTTATATTATTTTTGGGACTAACCTATTAATCTAGAGCCTAGTGTCAGTTTCTGTTTTTTCCTTGTTTTTGAGTATTGTAGATAAGGAATATTAAACGGAGTCCAAACGGAATAAAATCTTCGGAATGATTTTTCTTGGACCAGAAGAAACCCAGCAAACTTGGAGATGAAGGCAGGAGACCTGCCATGGCATCACAAGCCACCAGGGCGCGCCCTAGGGGGGGGCGCCACCCTGGCTTGTGGCCCCACGGCAGCCCTCCTAACCCTATTCTTCGGCCTATAAATTCCCAAATATTCCCTGGATACTAAAGAGAGCCACAAAAATACTTTTCCGCCACCGGAAGCCTCTGTTCCCGTGAGATCCAATCTTGGAGCCTTTTCCGGTAATCTGCCGGAGGGGGATTCGATCACGGGGCATCTACATCAACTCCATTGCCCCTCCGATGATGGCTTCTTCTCTCTCTTTGTTCTTCAATACCATGTTCTTCATGATCTTCATGGAGATCTATCCGATGTAATACTCTTTTGCGGTGTGTTTGTCGAGATCCGATGAATTGTGGGTTTATGATCAGCTTATCTATGAATATTATTTGAATCTTCTCTGAATTCTTATATGCATGATTTCATATCTTTGCAAGTCTCTTCGAGTTATTGGTTTGGTTTGGCCAACTAGATTGGTAATTCTTGCAATGGGAGAAGTGCTTAGTTTTGGGTTCAATCTTGCGGTGTCCTCACCCAGTGACAAAGTAGGGGTAGCAAGGCACGTATTTGCATTGTTGCCATCGAGGATAAAAAGATGGGTTTTTCATCATATTGCTTGAGTTTATCCCTCTATATCATGTCATCTTACCTAATGTCTTACTCTGTTCTTCATGAACTTAATACTCTAGATGCAGGCAGGAGTCGGTCGATGTGTGGAGTAATAGTAGTAGATGCAGAATCGTTTCGGTCTACTTGACACGGACGTGATGCCTATATGCATAATCATTGCCTTGGATATCGTCATAATTATTCGCTTTTCTATCAATTGCTCGACAGTAATTTGTTCACCCACCGTATTATTTTACTTCATGAGAGAAGCCTCTAGTGAAACCTATGGCCCCCGGGTCTATTTTCCATATTATATTTTCAGATCTATAAACCAAAAATACCAAAAATATCTCGCTGCCTTATTTTTACTTTTGTTTTACTTTACGTTCTAGCAATCCTATCTATCTATCTCTATCAGATCTCATCCTTGCAAATAACCGTGAAGGGATTGACAACCCCTTTATAGCGTTGGGTGCAAGTGTTTGATTATTTGTGTAGGTACATCTATTGGGGACTTGCTTGTATCTCCTACTGGATTGATACCTTGGTTCTCAACAACTGAGGGAAATACTTATCTACTTTGCTGCATCACCCTTTCCTCTTCAAGGGAAAACCAACGCATGCTCAAGAAGTAGCATTGGCCGCCTTCTTGTCAGCCAAATACTTGGGGCAGTTCCGCTTCCAGTGACCAGTTCCCTTGCAATGAAAGCACTCAGTTTCTGGCTTGGGTCCAGCCTTGAGTTTCTTCACGGGAGGGGCAACTGCTATGCCACTCTTCTTGGAGTTACCCTTCTTACCCTTGCCATTCTTCTTGAAACTAGTGGTTTTATTGACCATCAACACTTGATGATCCTTCTGAATGTCAGACTCAGCGACTTTCAACATCGCAAACAGCTCGGCGACTGACTTGTTCATCCCGTGCATGTTATAGTTCAACACGAAGCTCTTGTAGCTAGGTGGCAATGATTGAATAACTCTGTCAGTGATCGCCTCTGCTGGAAGGGGCATCCCCAATTCAGCTAGACGTGTGGAATACCCAGACATTTTGAGTATGTGTTCACTGACAGACCCGTTCTCCTCCATCTTGCAGGCATAGAACTTATCGAAGGTCTCATACCTCTCGATCCGGGCATTCTTCGGAAAGATAAACTTCAACTCTAGGAACATATCATATGCTCCATGACGTTCAAAACGTCTTTGAAGTCCCGGTTCTAAGCCATACAACATTGCACATTGAACCATTGAGTAATCATCAGAACGAGTCTGTCAGGCGTTCACAACGTCTGGAGACTCAACTGGAGCGGGTGGATCACCAAGCGGTGCATCAAGGACATAACCCTTTTGGGAAGCCATAAGGATAATCATCAGATTACGGGCCCAGTCCACAAAGTTACTTCCATCATCTTTCAACTTAGCTTTCTCTAGGAACGCATTAAAATTCAGGGGTGCTACTGCGCGAGCCATGATCTACAACATAAATTTTGCAAAACAACTTAGACTATTGTTCAAGATAATGAGTTTAGTTAATCATATTACTTAAAAACTCCCACTCAAATTGACATCCCTCCGGTCATTCGAGTGTCACATGATCCAAATCCACCAACTCAAGTCCGATCATCACGAGAGTTGAGGTGGTTTCAATGGTGAACATCTTCATGTTGATCATATCTACTATATGACTCATGTTCGACCTTTCGGTCTCTTGTGTTCCGAGGCCATGTCCGTACATGCCAGGATCGTCAAGTTTAACCCGAGTGTTCCGCACGTGCAACACTGGCTTGCACCCGTAGTATGCGAACGTAGAGTCTATCACACCCGATCATCACGTGGTGTCTCGAAACGACGAACTTTCGCAACGGTGCACACTCGGGGAGAACACAATTTATCTTGAAATTTAAGTGAGGGGTCACCTTATAATGCTACCGTCGTCCTAAGCAAAATAAGATGCATAAAAGGATTAACATCACATGCAAATCATAAGTGACATGATATGACCATGAACTTGTGCTTTTGATCTCCATCTCCAAAGCACCGGCATGATCTCCATCGTCACCGGCATGACACCATGATCTCCATCATCTTGATCTCTATCAATGTGTCGCCATGAGGTTGTCGTGCCGACTGTTGCTTCCACGACTATTGCTAACTCATAGCGATAAAGTAAAGTAAAACGGCGAAAATAATTAAAGACAACCCTATGGCTCCTGCCGGTTGCCGTACTCATCGACATGCAAGTCGTGATATTCTATACAATACATGATCATCTCATACATCACATATATCTCATCATGTAATTGGCCATATCACATCACAACATACCCTGCAAAAACAAGTTAGACGTCCTCTAATTGTTGTTGCAAGTTTTACGTGTCTGCTACGGGTATCTAGCAAGAACAATTCTTACCTATGCAAAAACCACAACGGTGATACAAAAATTGCTATTCAACCTTCTCAAGGACCGCCTTTGTCAAATCCGATCCGACTAAAGTGGGAGAAACAGACACCGCCAGCCAACTTTATGCAACGAAGTTACATGTCAGTTGATGGAACCGGTCTCTCGTAAGCGTACGAGTAATGTTGGTCCGGGCCGCTTCATCCCACAATACCGCCGAAATAAGAAAATACCAAGGGAGGAAGCAATCCAAATATCAACGCCCACAAACTCCTTTGTGTTCTACTCGTGATCTCATCTACACATAGACCTAGCTCATGATGCCACTGTAGGGGAACGTTGCATGGGAAACAAAAAAAATCCTACGCACACGCAAGATCTATCCATGGTGATGAGCATCTACGAGAGGGATAGTGGATCTACATACCCTTGTAGATCGCTAAGCGGGAAGCGTTAAGAAACGCGGTTGATGTAGTCAAACGTCTTCGCGATCCAAATCGCAAGCTGTCCTGAGATCCAATCACGATATATCATATATACCTTGTTTGGTGTGTTGGAAATATGCCCTAGAGGCAATAATAAAGTGATTATTATTATATTTCCTTGTTCATGATAATCGTTTATTATCCATGCTATAATTGTATTGATTGGAAACACCAATACATGTGTGGATACATAGACAACAGTGTGTCCCTAGTATGCCTCTAGTAGACTAGCTTGTTGATCAAAGATGGTCAAGGTTCCTAGCCATAGACATGAGATGTCATTTGATAACGGGATCACATCATTAGGAGAATGATGTGATGGACGAGACCCGAACTATGAACGTAGCATATGATCGTGTCAGTTTATTGCTATAGTTTTCTGCATGTCAAGTATTTGTTCCTATGACCATGAGATCATGCAACTCACTGACACCGAAGGAATACCTTGTGTGTATCAAACGCCACAACGTAACTGGGTGACTATAAAGATGCTCTACAGGTATCTCCGAAGGTGTTTGTTAAGTTGGCATGGATCGAGACTGGGATTTGTTACTCCGTGTGATGGAGAGGTATCTCAGGGCCCACTCGGTAATACAACATCACAATAAGACTTGCAAGCAAAGTGACTAAAGAGTTAGCCACGGGATCTTGTATTACGGAACGAGTAAAGAGACTTGCCAATAACGAGATTGAACTAGGTATAGAGATACCGACGATCGAATCTCGGGCAAGTAATATACCGAAGAACAAAGGGAATAGCATACGGGATTAACTGAATCCTTGACATAGAGGTTCAACCGATAAAGATATTCGTAGAATATGTAGGAACCAATATGGGCATCCAGGTCCCGCTATTGGTTATTGACCGTAGAGGTGTCTCGGTCATGTCTACATAGTTCTCGAACCCGCAGGGTCTGCACACTTAACGTTCGGTGACATTTCGGTAGTATTGAGTTGTGTATGGTGGTGACCGAAGGTTGTTCGGAGTCCCGGATGTTATTCCGGACGTCACAAGGAGCTCCGGAATGGTCTGGAGGTAAAGATTGATATATAGGAAGTCCCGTTTTGGTCACCGGAAAAGTTTCGGGTACTTCCGGTAGTGTACTGGGGGTGCCGGGAGGGTTCCGGGGGGCCATCGGGAGGGGCCACTCACGCCAGGAGGCAACATGGGCCTTAGGGGTGGTGCACCAGCCCTTAGTGGGCTGGGCGAGCCAGCCCCTAAGGGCCCATGCGGCTGGGGTGTGAGAAAAGGAAAAACCCCAAGTTGGGGAAGGAAATCCAAGTAGGATTGGAATCCTACTTGGAGTAGGATTGGAGGTGGACTCCTCGACCTCTCCTTCGGCCGACTCCTAGGGGAAACCCTAGGGGCGCTGGCCCCTCCCCTCCCTCCTATATATATTGGATGGGAGAGAGGGCAGCCGCACCCAACCCTAAGCCACGGTGCAGCCCTCTCTCCCCACTAGATCGTCTCCCCTAGTTTTCGGCGGTGCTTAGGCGAAGCCCTGCCGGAATAGTTCCACTACCACCGTCGCCGCGTCGTCGCACTGCCGGAGAATTCATCTACCTCTCCTGCTCCCTCTTGCTGGATCAAGAAGGCAGAGATCGTCATCGAGTTGTACGTGTGCTGAACGCGGAGGTGTCGTCCGTTCGGCGCTAGATCGGGACGGATCGTGATTGGATCGCGGGACGGCTAGCGATTTGGATCGCGAAGACGTTCGAATACATCAACCGCGTTTCTTAACGCTTCCCGCTTAGCGATCTAGAAGGGTATGTAGATCCACTCTCCCTCTCGTAGATGCTCATCACCATGGATAGGTCTTGCGTGTGCGTAGGAAAAAATTTGTTTCCCATGCAACGTTCCCCAACACCCAGCACCCCACTCACCACTCCCCACTCGCCCATCACCCTACTCCCCACTCCCTCTCCGACAGGATCACCAAAAAACCCTTGTCGTCCACCGCCCGCCATGGATCGTAGCCTAGGCTGGCAGCAGGTTGTCGAAGACCTTGACGGCAACAACGCTGACTTTCACGCCAAGTTGAGGGAGATCTCCCGCTGGTTCGCTAGCGTGCAGATGATGGCGAGCCATGCTAGGGTCTCACCCTGGTGATGACCGAGGTGTAGCTCAACTGCGCCTGACCCGACGGAACGCGCGTCCCTCCGGCGTTGATTCTTCTTTGGGTGACACTAGAGACCAGATCTATGGACTCGCGCCAGTGCGCGCGGTGGTGGAGTACCGCTCCGCCGTGCATCCAATGGAGGCAGATCCCCACCGCGTCACTTCATGAGTGGAGCGTGTCAACGAAGTCGTCATCGCTCTGCCCACGGCGGTCGACTCCGAGCTGCCAGTCCAGGAGCTGCTGCTGCCGCCCATCGTCGTTTCTAATGACGACTCCAACGATGTTCGGATGAGTCGAACAAGTTGTTGTCCATAAGAAGAGGACTCCTGTCAGGAAGGTGCCCACACGCTGCTCTACGCGTATCTTGCAGATGAAGAAGGACTGAAGGAATGCAAAAGAAGTACTAGTCAGGTATGATGTGTATAAGTCAACATATATGTTAATAGTTTGGTGTGAAGAATCTCTATTAGGTATGTTGCATATAAGCTAGCATATAAGTTAGTAATTTAGTCTATCAGGTATGCTGCATAGACCAGCATATAATCTAGTAGTTTGGTGATGTATGTTAAGGACTCATGTATGGTGATTTATGGTAAAAGTTTCTTTTAAACTGAAGAAGGTCAGGTTATATCTTAAACTGAAGGTGTTTTGTCTCTAAGTGAAGATGGTCAAGCTATATCTTAAACCGGATATGTTCTGTTTCAAACTGAAGATGTACAAGGTTATATATATGACCATTTATAGCAAAAGAATTGAGCATGTATTATTTATTGCCAAAAGTAGAGCATGCAAATGATTGCCAAAAGTACCTATTGCCTATTATAGCAAAAGATGTGCCATATGCCAGTTATGGCAACATAGTACAATGAGCATAACTGACATATATAGCATAGCTGCCAATTCCAGTGCATAACTCATAGTTCCGTAACACAATGCTCGACAATGCTTACATTAACTTATATGCATACCTAAACTACCATCTGCATTACTTTAATGGGCTCAACAAAACTATTGATGGTTTGACTGATATGTGTGATCGTTCTGATAACAAATCCTGTCGTCGTTTTCTCACAACAGATATCAGCGGGTGGCTAATCGAGGTGCGAGAAAGGCTGCCATGGAAGATCCGGGACGGGATAGGGTAGTAGCACGCGGTGGTTTACCCAGGTTCGAGGCTCTCCGGAGAGATAATACCCCTACTCCTGCATGTCTGTATATGAGGTGTATTGCAGTACAGAGTTGCTCCTAGAGCTGTATGGTAGAGGAGAGCCATGAGGCTTCTTGCCTCATGTGTGTACGTGTTAGCCTGAGAGAATGTGAGAGTGAGAGGAGGCCTTTATATAGGCATGAGTGTGTAGCTTGGGATGTAAGCTACTGCAGGTAGCTTACATGCCAAGCTGCTTGAGATGTAAGCTACAATGGGTAGCTTACATGCCAAGCTATATGTAGCTTGTGAACTAGGCTATGCTTGTGCCCTGGGGCGCTTTATAAATCAACACCCAGGGGACAAGTTACACTGCAGATGATACTGCATGACGCATGTATAGCGCACTACTACTCGTCAATAGCGCACTGCCGCGGGGTATGGTCGTCTCGTCAACGCGTGTTCGATGGGATGTCGTAGTTGGCTCCGGGCAGCCGGCTGGCTGGAGCAGCCGGCCACGGGTGTGAGTCGGAGCAGTCGGCCCGGGCGAGCGGGAACCCCGTCCGATTCGTCGTCTTTGGGGTACCCGGGGGTCATCCCCCCGACAGTAGCCTCCGAGCCTCTGGGTGACTCGAAGAGTTGGGCGGAGGGTTTTTCGTAGTCGTTGTTGCTGCAGAAGTTGTCGATGACGGTTGATTGCGGGCCGGGGACGGTGCAGCTTGCTTCCAGCGGGGGCGCGCCAGTGCACCCGCTGGGTGTAGCCTCCGAGCCTCCGGGCGACTCGAAGAGTTAGGCGGAGGGTCTTTGCTGTTGCTGGAGCGGACGGTGGCGTCGAGGTTGTCGGGAGCGGACGCGGGGTCCGCCGACTGATGGGCGCGGGGCCCTGTCGGGCGCGGACGCGGGGTCCGTCGGCTGGTGGGCGCGGGGCCCTGCTGGGCATGGACGAGGAGTCCACCGGCTGGCTGTTTCCAGCGGGGGCGCGCCAGCGCACCCGCTGGGTGTAGCCTCCGAGCCTCCGGGCGACTCGAAGAGTCGGACGGAGGGTTTTTGCTGTTGCTGAAGCAGACGGTGGTGTCGAGGATGTCGGGCGCGGACGCGGGGTCCGTCGTCTGATGGGCGCGGGGCCCTGCCGGGCGCGGACGCGGGGTCCATCGACTGATGGGCGCGGAGCCTTGCCGGGGGCAGACGCGTGGTCCGCCGACTTATGGGCGCGGAGCCCTGCCGGGCGCGGACGTGGGGTCCGCCGGCTGATGGGCGCGGAGCCCTGCCGAGGGCGGACGCGGGGGGTCCGCCGGCTGTTGAGCGCGAGGCGCTGCTGGGCGCGGATGCGGGGTCCGCCGGACGATGGGCGCGGAGTCCAGCCGGGGGCGGACGTGGGGTCCGCCGGCTGATGGGCGCGGGGCCCAGCCGAGGGCGGACACGGGGTCCGCCGGCTGATGGGCGCGGGGCCCTGCCGAGGGCGGACACGGGGTAAGCCGGCTGTTGAGCGCGAGGCGCTGTCGGGCGCGGACGCGGGGTCCGCCGGCCGATGGGCGCGGAGCCCAGCCGGGGGCGGACGCGGGGTCCGCCGACTGATGGGCGCGGAGCCCTGCCGAGGACGGACGCGGGGTCCGCCGGCTGATGGGCGCGGGGCCCTGCCGGGAGTAGCCTCCGAGCGAGGAGGTTCCTCATGGAAATTATCGTGCAAAAGACAAGTTTAGTCGATGCAGATGTGTCAAATATCTAGTTTTGGTGGTGCAAGCTTTATGCAAAGGGTGCCGACTCGATTTCGTCCGAACCCCCTTCAATCTTTTTCATGTGCTTTTCGCTCTTTGGCTTTTGCTCTTGCCAGCCGGACAGCCGGGAGCGGGTCTGTGGCTGGGGCGAAGAGTGGGCCGCGGAATGGAGCGTACACTACTCGGACTCTGGGAGCAGACTCGACCGAGCAGATACTCACGAATGAAACGACCGCGTTGCCCAAGCCATTTTCTCCCCGGACGTTTTTCGCGTGAAGTGACCTCCAGCTTTTGCTCTCGCTAGCCGGACAGCCGCGGTGCGGACTGTAGCTGAGACAAAGAGTGGGCCTTCGGTACCGTGCACGCTACTAAGCTGTCTATGTGTATGAACGTATCGGGCCAAACGACCAGCCCCGGACCGAGACTAGCTGGCGCCGGGGTGAACAGTAAAGTGGCTAAAATAAATGCGGAGATTGCCTCCGAGGGACGCTCGGGGTATCCGTTGTTTGTGCGTGGCACGAGGATGGGCGATCGGGAGCTCACATTGATTTTTGCGTAGGCGAGGCGGGTGTTGTCGAAGATAGCCGGCTACCGGCCTGCAGACGGCGCGGCCCTTTACCGGCGGGGCGCTCCGACCGCACCCGCTGGGTGTAGCCTCCGGGGCGGTTGACGGAGGTGCCGGCCGGCCGGGCTCGACCGACCAGCGTCGAAGTAGATGGGCAGCCGGGCCGGCACTCCAGCCGGCCCAATGTTGAAGTAGGCGGGCAGTCCTACCGGCGAGGCGACGACGCAGGCAAGCGGGGCCCGGCGGGTTTTTGACGCGCAGGCAGGCAGGGCCCGACGGGTCTTCCTTTTCTATTTTTTCTTTTTTTTTTTGGCGTGGGCAGCCGGCCTCACTTTCTCTGCCTGTGCAGCCGGCCCACTTATCCCCATGGGCAGCCGGCCACACGGAGACAGCAGGAGCAGCGCGGGAGCCGGCCGGGGTGCGCTAGGTGGGAGCCGGCCGGCGAGGGGCAGCCGGCGCCGAGGGGAGGCAGCCGGCTAGTGGTGGCGTGGGCGGCAGGCGGCCCGGGGAGCGGTGCGGGAGCCGGCCGAGCGCGCGGAGCCGCGAGCGCACAGCAGGGAGGGGCGCAGCGAGCACGGCGGGCCGCAGCGGCGCGGTTGGAGGCGGGGCAGGTGGAGCGGCGAGGCGTGGGCGGAGCCAGCGGCCGGCTGGCGTGCGGGCGCGGCGGCGCGGCCTGGAGCCGGCCGAGACCAAGGCCGCGCGCGCAGGCGGGCGTGCGGGGGCCGGACGCGGCATGCGGCGGGGCAGGCGGGGCGAGGTGGAGCTGCCGCCGGCTTGGAGGTGGAGGGGACCCGGCGCGCGGGGGCGCAGCCGCGGGCGGGACGACGTGCAGAGGGGCGGAGCCGGCTGGTCGCCGGGGAGAAGCCGGCGCGCTGGCGCAGACGGGGCGGCGCGGGGGCGTGCGGCTGCTGAGGCGGGACCAGCGGGGCGCGGCGGGGCGCCGGACCAGAGCGAGGAGGGCCCGGCGGCGTAGCGTCGCGGAGCCGGCGTGCGGGGGTGCAAAGAGGCGGACGCGCTGCGGAGGCGGGGCGCGCCGGTGTCGCAGGCGGAGCCGACTGCAGGCACGCGGGGGCGGCCCGCAAGCGCAGCTGACGCGCGCCCGACGCGGCAGCGCGGCTGGGTGCAGCAAGGCGGGACGCCGAGGCCGCGGGCGCTGGGGCGGAGCCGGACGAGGCGGGCCGGAGCCGGTCGGAGGCGAGGCGCGCGGCGGCCAGCCGGAGCGAGTGCAGGGGAGCAGCCGCAGGGACGACGCGGAGCCAGCGCGGCCCGCTGCGGTGCAGGCAAGCCGAGGACGCCGGGGCGGAGCAGCGCGCGGGGGTGGCGCAGCTAGCGCACACGGCCGCGGGGGCGAGGTGGCGCAGGGGAGCAGCTGCGGTGCAGGCGCGCGGCCGCTGGGGCGGGGCGAAGCCGGCCGGCCGGCCAGCGCAGGAGTGGGCGAGCGGCGCAGGCGCAGATGAGCCGAGGCAGAGCCTGTCCGGGCGCGGCGCAGTGGGCGCTCGGAGGAGTCGGCCGCGGCTGGAGGCGGAGCCGGTGCGGGTCGGGCCGGCGTGCGGGTGCACGGATGACGCAGCCGGCTGCCGCACGCAAGGCAAGGGAAGCCAGAGCGCGCAGACGCGGAGCAGACGATCGGTAGCGACAGCGGAGCGGAGAGAGCGCGGCGTCATGGATGCGCGCGCACGCAGCCGTGGGCGGAGGTGACGCGGCCGGAGCGGCGGCGGGAATCATATGGCCGGCTGGCCCTGTGAGCGCACACGAGCAAAGCTGGCTAGCCAAGCTAGCTAGCACGCAGCTCAATCGAGCGACTCTGCTAGCTAGCTAGGTAGCTAGGCGCGAGCGTATGCGCGCACAGGGACGGAGATGGCCAGCTTGGCTGCGCGTGTGGGTCTGGCCGAGGGGAGACCGGAGCGGGACGAGGCCGACGACGGGGACGCGCCGACCTGTACGGTTGCCTCGGTGGCGTGTCGGAGCGAGCTAGAGGCGGACGAGGCCGACGGCAGGGCGCGCCGTCCGTGCGGCCGTCCCGGGGGCCGAACGCCACCGGAGAGACGGCGACAGCACCGCGGTGGTGATGACGAGACCGGCAGGAAGGGCGCGGCGTCGCGCGCATTCGCCCCGGGGGCGTGTTGACGTCGAGCACCCGAGCATTGCCGGAGAGATGGTGGCGACGTTGGAGAAGCCCGCGCGCCGAGGCCGGGCGCGCCGGACGGGCGCGGGCGGAGCGAGGCGATGTGGTGGGTCGACGGGTGGCGGGCGCGCCGAGGTCGAGCGCAGCCGGAGCTGCATTGGGATGTGCAGGGCGTCGGCGACGGCGAGGAAAGGCGCGAGCGAGCGCGCCGGTGCCGGTCGCGGGCGGAGCAACGCGGGAGCGGCGACGGGGACCGGCGCCACGGTGGTGGCGAAGAGGGTCCCGCCCGCACCGTGATTCCAGCAGCAGCGAGCCCCATGGTGGACGCCAACTGTCGTCGTTTTCTCACAACAGATGCCAGGGGGTGGCTAATCGAGGTGGGAGCGAGGCTGCCGTGGAAGATCCGGGACGGGATAGGGTAGTAGCACGCGGTGGTTTACCCAGGTTCGGGGCTCTTCGGAGAGATAATATCCCTACTCCTGCATGTCTGTATATTAGGTGTATTGCAGTACAGAGTTGCTCCTAGAGCTGTATGGGAGAGGAGAGCCATGAGGCTTCTTGCCTCATGTGTGTACGTGTGAGCCTGAGAGAATGTGAGAGTGAGAGGAGGCCTTTATATAGGCATGAGTGTCTAGCTTGGGATGTAAGCTACAGCGGGTAGCTTACATGCCAAGCTGCTTGAGATGTAAGCTACAATGGGTAGCTTACATGCCAACCTATATGTAGCTTGTGAACTAGGCTATGCTTGTCCCGTGGGGCGCTTTATAAATCAGCACCCAGGGGACAAGTTACACTGCAGATGATACTGCATGACGCATGTATAGCGCACTACTACTCGTCAATAGCGCACTACCGCGGGGTATGGTCGTCTCGTCCGCGCGTGTTCGATGGGATGTCGTAGTTGGCTCCGGGCAGCCGGTTGGCTGGAGCAGCCGGCCGCGGGTGTGAGTCGCAGCAGTCGGCCCGGGCGGGCGGGCACCCGTCCGACTCGTCGTCTTTGGGGTACCCGGGGGTCATCCCCAGAAAAATCCACACGTGCAGCAATTGTGTTGATGTCAAATTTACGTTTGAGTTCTTCAAGCGTTTTTGTTTTTGCTTCTTTCGCTTCATCGACAATCTTCCTCGGGCGTCCACGTGGTCTCTGCCTTTTGAGGGAGTTGGGTGTGTCGGGATCCTTTTGAGAGCTGGATGTGTCGGTTTTGTTACCAACAATAAGATCGTTTATTTCTTGCACATCGTCTTCTGCATACTTAGACTGCGTTGCAATGTGGGCTTCGTACATCTCCTTCTCTAGAGCAGACATCGTTGCGTTAATTGCAATCACGAGACATAGAAAATAAATGAAATTTTCGTGGTGTAGCACTAACCGTTATGGGGTACTTGTATGCTTCGATGCGAAGATCGTTGTAATTTCTTGAACATATTTTCCATTTGAAAATATCTATGTGTGCCTAAATTTGATAAGCGACACATATGTTAGCATAGCGTTGAAGCCAAAGAAAGTTCAAATGAAATTTAGTGTTTCACTGACCTGGTCGAGTTTATCGGTAAATTCTACCCTGTTCCATGACAACATGTACTTTAATGTGAACGCCCCGCATCAATGACTGTAATGTTTAGTTCAAGTTTAGTAATCTTGGACATGTAGACGATGAATAATTTAGGCGGTCATACGTACCTGTCCCTCTTTTGTGGTTTGCTGTCATAGCGTATTTTCTTTCACTCGACAAATTTGATGGACTTAGCTGGTGTTACCAAGCCATCCTTGACCGCTTCGTCGATGCACGCCTGAATGGACTCCACCTAGTGTATGACAAGTTATACAAAGGGTTACATTGGTACTTTGGGAGTTCATGTGCCATGTGACGGTAAAGAGGCATCAAGAGCACGCTTACAAGAGCAGTTTCCTTGGGCTGGTCACAATAGTCATTTTTGGAGTTTAGGACCTGAATCTTTTCTTTGTCAAAATTAAACATCATTAGCATCCAGCGGTTTTCGTGTACATTTAATGGGATGTGCACCCGCCGTAAAATTAAAGCGGACTCATTACACGCAAGAATTTAGATATGCATATTAAGGTTCAGGGGACCGCTGAAATGTTTCATCTAGATTATGGCTAGGAATTATGAAAGTGGCGAAAAAACTGTACCTTTCGGCGTTCTACAGATTTATTTGCTATACGAGCCAGCCACGAGCCTTTTCATTCCCTTATACAAGGTCATTTTATATTTTTATTGTTAACTTTAATCATTAATTTTACCAATAAAAGTGAGTTATATGCCACAAAAAGTATTTCATTGGATGCATATTTCAAAGAGCTTTCTGATGATATATTTTGTATGACATATAATTCATATTTTGTTAATTAAAATTTGAAGTCAAAGTCTGACACGAAAAATGAGTGCCCTTGTATAAGGGAATGGAGGGACTAGAGTACCTCTAATTGTTCGTGAGATCGTTGATTTCATTGCCTGGAATTTGACAAAAAAAAAAGGATCTGTTTTTGGTATGTTCAGCATATCACGTTGAATGGAATCTGCAATTTAGATCTAAGGTAGATGGAAATGTTAGGATGGATGCAATTATTTGTCAAACCAATATGAACTGTAATGAAATATAATGATCTAAACGATCGAGTTACATTTCCGTACGATTCGTGCTAATATTGGCATTCTCGGGTCCCTGGAATGGAAGAGACCCATGAAGGGATAAGAGCTCAGAGCCCTGGCTTTCCTGACTGGAGCAACTGAGTGGGTACTGCTCACCTCCGATCTGAGGGTAGATCTACCTCCGTTATATGTTTTAGGGAGTAGTACCTATGTACTTAACACAAATTACTGATGAGAGGTGATTTGTGGTGAAAACCGAAGCAACTATGTAAAGCTTAATGCTATGCGAAAGTACCTTTGTATACCTTAGCTTAAATGCTGCTGGCGTGAACATTATAATTTAAAAAATAGAAAGAAAATTAAAAAAATAAAATCTTTTTTGGCGTACTAAACATTTGTTGTGCATACAAAATTTCATTACGAAATCATATTCGTTAAAGTCGTGGCAAAAAAAATATAGAGCTCCAAAACACGTTTGAAAGTAATTTCAAAGTATCGATTTTGTTTTTCTACCACAATGTGATTTCGTGATGAAATTTTGCATGCACAAACATTTCTTAAAGTATGCCACACAAAAAATTCAGAATTTTTTGAAATGTTTTTCTTTTTTTGACTGTTCACACCTGAAGCATTTGTGTGTAGAAACTCCACGTCCCATGTTATGCAGCTTTTGATGCTACTAGCTGAAAGGAGCGCTTGGTACTGTTCTGTGCTTTAGGCTACTTCCAATGCATTGATGCTAAGATGAGGTGCTAAGCACATTTAAAAGTTTAGCAACCAAAGCCTCTAATGCATAGGTGCTTAACTTGTTGTAGCTAAGCATACTTCATTTAATGATTTAGCTACTCATGCATTGGTGGGCTTCCTTTCATTTAAGTATTTTGTTTAGGTTCACACGCTTGGCACCGTTTCTGTTTGGGGTCACCACACCCATCTTTCTATCAGATTTTTAGACTACCTGACAGCCTTAGCACCTATAGCATTGGGAGGGACCTTATTGCTGCTTGTAATAGCACCATTAGGTCTTTGTATGTGTGGATGCTCTAACAGCTGAGACTTTTGCTTTAACATTGTTTCTAAAAGCTACAAGTTATAAGTCAATTTGAATAATATGCATGTTACCAACACCAATTTTTAGGAAGATAATTGTGTTGCTCCTGAACTAGCTCAGCATTGCCCTCAGGGTTTGATTCCTTATCTCAACAGTGGTGTATCGAAAATGAATAAAGAGCCCACGCATATTTTAGGCCAACAAGGAACCAAGCTAACGGATAAAACAGAGAAGCAAAACCA
Source organism: Elymus sibiricus (assembly GCA_039707655.1). Taxonomy (NCBI): domain Eukaryota; kingdom Viridiplantae; phylum Streptophyta; class Magnoliopsida; order Poales; family Poaceae; genus Elymus; species Elymus sibiricus. Next base: position 332,826,622 of record CM077663.1, on the reverse strand, counting down.
ATATGTAAGGTGACAAACCATGCATTGCAAATTAGATCAAAATCTCACAAGACAGGAGGTTCAACATAGCATAATGTTTAGCTGGCGGATAACAGTTTCAAGTCTAGTACGTTCTACATGCAGTAAAAACTGGAGACCAGAACAGAAGTATTGCCATCAACTTCACAAGCTTGGGATACTCTATTTCTTCTTCTCGGTTCCAGTTCCAGCAGATCTGTATACCACAGCAGAAATTACTTCAGCATCTATACCATCAAAGAAAGCAGTTGACATACAAAAAAAGGCACAATGTGTAAACTACAACATGCAATCCATTAATCAGGCATGGAGATGTGCTTAAAATGACACACAATAACAGATGCACGTCTCATGGCAATTCCCAAAGTTTAAGTGCAGCAACGCTGCTATCAAGGGCGATGGAATATGAGACTGCCATCAGGTGGAGGAAACCCTGGGGGAACATCAACACCAGAAGGCCCACTTTGTGATGTTTGCTTAGGAATATACAAATATGGAATTTTAGCTCCACATAAAGCAAGAAGACTCGGATGTCCTCCCATCACAGAAAACAGTTTTTTATACAGAGAAAGGCAAATTGTGGAAACTAGAACATCTAATCGAAAATGCTAGCAAGAACAGATGTGCGTCTCATGGCAATTCCCAAAGTTTAAATGCAGCGACGCTGCTATCAAGGGCGATGGAATATGAGACTGCATTCCAATGGAGGAATCCCTGGGGAAACCTCAACACCAAAAGGCTCAATTTGTGACATTTGCTTAGGAATATACAAACATGCATGGTTTGCTCCCCATAAAGCTAGAAGACTCGGATGTCTTCCCATCACACAGAAGGCAGACTGTATATAAACCACAAACTATCCCGCACTGAAGTTTAAGGTTGCCTTAAAACACTGCCAATTAATCATACGAATTATCACTGACTAGAGTACTGATTTCACTGCTGCAATTAAGTTGAGTACACGTGTAAAGTACCAACTACTAACTGACATATTGTACTGATGTATCATCACAGATAATGCATTCAAATAAAAGGTAACAAAAAATTCAGAGCAAAGTCATATTTAACACACCTCATCTTCCTGAGGACACTGGACATCTCCTCTCTCTTCTTCTTCGCCCTCTTGTGGGTACCCAACTTTCGCTTGGCCACCTTCAGGGCACGCTTGTCCTTGCCAACCTTGAGAAGCTCAGTGATACGCTTCTCATACGGGGCAAACCCAGCAACCTCCCTGATCAAGTTCCTGACGAAATGTACCCTCTTGGTACCTTTCTGCAAAGTGCAAGCCAGCATGGTAACCGGTCAGGACAAAGAGAATTAAACATCATGATAATATGAACTCATCCTGCCTCATAGGATTGATTGCACTTGAGAAGACTCAATAGATGAGACTGAAGGAATAGTCGCATATTCAACAAATTCAGAAACTAACTTTAATTTCATCTTCCAGCTAAACTAGGTCACTCCAACCCAACCTGCTAAAGCATATTTTGCTATACTAAATAGTCAAAATAAATTTCTAGAGAAAGGCAAAACCTGATGCCCATTAGCAAGTTATATATGTGTCTTCAATCAACCAGCGGGCAAACAAAGGTAATCAGATAAAATATTAACCAGCAAGCTTTCCTGAATCACCCAACCTAACAGTAAAATGGCAAGACCAAAAGATGCCTCCAACAGAAATGGTAGCAAGGTTTAGATCTACAAAAACTAGCAACGAGTGATCTAGGGAAGACTTGTCGTTGTTCCGTCTGTGAAGCAAGCAAGCTTGCAACCACTACCGCATAATCCACCAACAAGCAACCGAGTCTGGTACATCAAACCCGCACAGATCAACAGAATAGAACAAGAGCACCCGCGTGATCTGTATGCCGAAGAAGCTTACCCCCTTGCGGTCGGACGGGCGCGGCGGCAGCTCGCGCTTGGTGACGACGTGGCCCTTGTTGATGCCCACGAAGAGGCCCGATTTGGGCTGCGACGGCGCCATGGGCGAACCTTTCCTGCACAACCAGGAGAAGAGATAGCCCACGTTAGCGACGGGGAGAAGCGAGGCGGGGAAAGGAGGAGGTGAGGGTTTTGGATCCGCGGCGGCGGCGGCGCATGGGGGTGGGGGGGCTTACCTTTACCTGGGAGAAGTTGAGCGGCTGCGTCTAAGGAGAAACCCTAGGGCGAGGGGGGTGGTTATATACGGCGCGCTGATGCGGCTGCGTGGCTGGTTAATGCGGGCCGGGCTAAGGCTAAGGCCATTCTATTATTTCCTTTTTGGGCCGAAGCAATCTGGGCAGACTTGGGTCGTACGCAATTTGTTGGGTCGTACGCAATTCTGGAACTCCTAGTCCGCAAATCCTATTTGACGCCCGCAGGCGTCAAACAGGCGAGGCTTCGCTGAAGCTTCAGCTCACGACGCCACAGTCTGGGCCGGCCCATAGTCGCTGTGTTGTTCATCTTTTTTCCGTTTTTTTTTGTTCTGGTTCGGTTTCTATTTCTCTTCTTTTCCTTTTCCTGTTTCCCTTTTTCCTTTTTTGTTTTACTTTTTTTTCGTGTTTCTATACAATGTTCATTGTGTGTATTAAAAATTGTGCAACCAATATACAATTGTTCATTGTGTTTCTGAAATTTGTTCAGTGTATCGAAAATTGTTCAACGTATTCATTGTGTTTCTGAAATTTGTTCAGTGTATATTACCACAAATGTTCAATGTGTATTCGAAAAAAATTCAACGTACTTTACAAATGTTCAATGCAAATTCAAAAACTGTTCAACGCATATATGTCATATTGTTTCAAAAAAAATCATCGTTTTTTCTAGAAAATTTCATCATGTATTATTAAAAATGTTCATCGTACATTAAGAAAATGTTCAACGAATTTTAAAAAAATATTTTTTCTAGAAAATTCCTGAACTTTTTTTTTGCCTTTTCTTCCTTCGTTCTTTTTCCTCTGTCCCTTTTGACGCCCGCTACCTTTTGTTCTTAAATATTCAAGCGCTCTGTTATACACTAACATTGGACAGCTGAACTGGTAAACAGCTTCTGCTCTCTATCGTTGGTTGTGGGTTCGATTCCTACCCAGGGCATCATTTTTTAGAAATTCTAATAGCGCCTCGCACTAACGACACTAAATGGGCTGGCCCGTTCAGGTGGACGCCTACGCGAAAGCTCCTCTGGTTGACGCTCGCGAGCGTCCGCCAGGAGCTCTCCTCCTAGTCGGCGCCTTCTGCGCCGGTTAGGTGAATCGGTGCCTGCAGGAATTTTTATTGGGCTGCTTTCTGGCAGGCCCATCATGTTTCTTCGTTCGTTCGACTGTTTGATCGTTCGTTCGACTGTTTCATGAATGAATTTTTCTTCGACAGTTTGTAGGCTGTTTTTTTTAATAGAATTACATATAAAAAGAAAGGGACTTTGAAATCAAAAATCTTATTAAGGAAAAAAGCTGGTGATCAAATTGTCTGCTTAAGTTGGTGATTCAATAATTTTATTCTGAATGAAAAACTTCTGAATGAATAAGAGTGAAAACTTTTAAACTAAGAATTACAACTCACTATAAACATAGCGAATAAGAAAAGTTTAGTTGGTGAATCTCTGCCTGAAGAATCTTTTGTTCGGAATGTTTATTTTTCAGTAAGGAAGCAATCTGTGACCTGGAGAACTGAAGCATTCTAATCCCTGGAGCGGCCCTGACAATTAAAAGCAGTGAAAGTCATCTTCTTGTTATTAAAATAGAAATAGATTTCAACAATTTAGTGTTGATCTTTTTATTCATAGAAATTATTGGAAACTTAAAAATCTTGTATTGATTCAGAAATTTTTGGTACTTATTTACCTTGTAGCAGTAGATATAGTATCCTTGCTAGTACCTTTTACTTGAATGACCGAAAACCCTGTTGAATAGAATAACAACCACTTATTTTAGTTACTTGACTGAAAAGTTGCCTTGTTAACAAAATTTGGAAAAGGCACTGTAAATATAGAAGACACTTTCTGAACTCACGTGATTTTGAAGAAAAGTCCTGACTATTGGTAATTGAACCTCACTATTGCTATAGGTTGCAATCTCATACAAGAATATCTCACGTAGAGCTTGCAAGTCAACCTATACCAAAAAAAGTTGGAGCAATATAATTTCGTTTTGTTCTTCAAATAATAAGATTAGAATTGTAACCTATGATTACTTAAAGATATATCAAAGACTTACAGTTGAGAACCCTAGCACTCCCATTCCGCGATACGTTTTAAGGATTTGCAGTATGAAAACACCTGTGTCATACCTGGTATTGTAAAAGAAAGGTTGACTAGCATGTTACTTCCAATCCAGTTCCAAATTCTTGGGAGCATAACAAAAAAAAATCTTAAAAGTAGAACACATTGTTGTAGTATGAGAAAAGTTTCCCTATAGAACAATCAAAAAGGTTATACTACCAAAGAGGCTACCTGATTAGCTCAACACGAAGATAAAGAATAAAATCTGACAATTGTTTTAGTCTAAAGATAATTGAAGAAACTTCATTTCCAATTCATAAACAGGAATGAAAGTGGACTGAGAAGCATATGTGTTGTCACAATTACAAATATTTATTGAGTTAGTCAGAAGAAACTGTTGAAGAAAGAGAAGGTGCATAACCTGAAATGAGTTCTAGGTACTACAAGAAACCTGTAATCAAAGTCTTTGATGGAGAATGCAGTACAATTTGGATAGGTGAGCGCAAACAGTGACTTGAAATTATAGCAGACAGTGCTTATGATACTAGTGAATTTGTCTTTTCCAGATGCATCAAGATTCATAATATCAAAAAACCTTCCACTTTTTAAGTTTGCTGTTATTACCATCCATTGCTTATCAACAAAGCAAGGCAAATGGACATGCAAGTAAAAGGATAGTATTAATTTTCAGAACAATTTTATTTATAAAATGAAAAATAGCAAAGTAGTGTTTAAAAGAAAATTGCTCGGAGATATTTAACTTACAAAATTAGCTATTTGCAAACTGAATCCAACTCTTTGTTCACTTAACATGTCTCTGCATATTGGGTCTGAATGATTCAATAGAGGCCTCATGAGAAGTTCCTGAAACCCCATGGAAGAAAAAAATCAGTAATCTTGGTCATATAGTTTTAGAATTGAAAAATAGTGGAGAAATTAGAAAGTAAACGAAGTCAGTGCACAGTACCATGTCTTCTCTTTGCATAATGTGCTTAATAACATCAGTATTTGGTATTAGGCCTTGCCTACCACGTATTAGTTGGTCCATATTGAGCATTTTTGAGTAACAATCAAGGGAGTGTGGATTCATCCAGCAACGAGGCCTCAAGGAAATAGTTAGAGTTTTCTGGTCAACCCAAACTTCGTTGACTTGGAATATTCTTTGGTTGTTGTTTTGAAATAAATGACATAAAGATTAGCGTAGTAGTTATTTACACAGGAAATAGAATGAAGAAGAGAATGTGGGATAAATGTCATTGATGAAAACATTTGCTGTGAAAAACAGTTTACGGAATTGATATTCTCGAAAAAAATACCTTGAGTCCAGAACTGGAAGAGCTGCAGTCATTGTCTTGTAGAATTCCATTTGCACTAGGGTTGAGAAGATAACTTGTTGAAATTGCATATAGTTGGACTGTTGAACTAAATTTGCAGGATAGAAGTGTTCAAATTTCTTCTTCTTTCCTTCTTCATTGTCTTGTTCAGACCTTCTGCATTCAGCTTCAAAGTCATTCATGAGTTTTATCAAACCGGGATCGTTTATTGGAGTTCCAAATCTCATTTCTGGTTGAACGTAGTTCATTTTGAAAGGCTTAAGGGGGCTATTGCTGTATAGAAAAGAAGAACTAGGATTCAACATGCTTGGATATGATTGATTGCTAGGTTTAAGAATAGACGAAGAACCCAGATCAGAGTTCTTTCTTCTTTCATGAGCAGTCAATATTGGTGGGACTGGTTCTTTGATACGTCTCCAACGTATCTATAATTTTTGATTGTTCCATGCTATTATATTATCTGTTTTGGATGTTTTATATGCATTAGTATGCTATTTTATATTATTTTTGGGACTAACCTATTAATCTAGAGCCTAGTGCCAGTTTCTGTTTTTTCCTTGTTTTTGAGTATTGCAGATAAGGAATATTAAACGGAGTCCAAACGGAATAAAATCTTCGGAATGATTTTTCTTGGACCAGAAGAAACCTGCCAGACTTGGAGACGAAGGCAGGAGACCTGCCGGGAGATCACAAGCCACCAGGGCGCGCCCCCTGGCTTGTGGCCCCCCAGCAGCTCTCCTAACCCTATTCTTCGGCCTATAAATTCCCAAATATTCCCTGGATACCAAAAAAGAGCCACGAAAATACTTTTCCGCCGCCGGAAGCCTCTGTTCCCGTGAGATCCCATCTTGGAGCCTTTTCCGGTAATCTGCCGGAGGGGGAATCGATCACGGAGGGCATCTACATCAACTCCATTGCCCCTCCGATGATGCGTGAGTAGTTCACCACAGACCTTCGGGTCCATAGCTAGTAGCTAGATGGCTTCTTCTCTCTCTTTGTTCTTCAATACCATGTTCTTCATGATCTTCATGGAGATCTATCCGATGTAATACTCTTTTGCGGTGTGTTTGTCGAGATCCGATGAATTGTGGGTTTATGTTCAGATTATCTATGAATATTATTTGAATCTTCTCTGAATTCTTATATGCATGATTTCATATCTTTGCAAGTCTCTTCGAGTTATTGGTTTGGTTTGGCCAACTAGATTGGTAATTCTTGCAATGGGAGAAGTGCTTAGTTTTGGGTTCAATCTTGCGGTGTCCTCACCCAGTGACAAAGTAGGGGTAGCGAGGCACGTATTTGTATTGTTGCCATCAAGGATAAAAAGATGGGGTTTTCATCATATTGCTTGAGTTTATCCCTCTACATCATGTCATCTTACCTAATGCGTTACTCTGTTCTTCATGAACTTAATACTCTAGATGCAGGCAGGAGTCGGTCAATGTGTGGAGTAATAGTAGTAGATGCAAAATCGTTTTGGTCTACTTGACACGGACGTGATGCCTATATGCATAATCATTGCCTTGGATATCTTCATAATTATTCGCTTCTCTATCAATTGCTCGACAGTAATTTGTTCACCCACCGTATTATTTTCCTTCATGAGAGAAGCCTCTAGTGAAACCTATGGCCCCCGGGTCTATTTTCCATATTATACTTTCAGATCTATAAACCAAAAATACTTAGCTGCAATATTTTTTACTTTTTACTTTTCGTTTTAGCAATCTTATCTATCTATCTCTATTAGATCTCATCCTTGCAAGTAACCGTGAAGGGATTGACAACCCCTTTATAGCGTTGGGTGCAAGTGTTTGATTATTTGTGTAGGTACATCTATTGGGGACTTGCTTGTATCTCCTACTGGATTGATACCTTGGTTCTCAACAACTGAGGGAAATACTTATCTACTTTGCTGCATCACCCTTTCCTCTTCAAGGGAAAACCAACGCATGCTCAAGAAGTACCAAGAAGGATTTTTGGCGCCGTTGCCGGGGAGATCTACATCAAGCCTACCAAGTACCCATCACAAACTCATCTCTTGCATTTACATTATTTGCCATTTGCCTCTCGTTTTCCTCTCCCCCACTTCTAAAACGATTTTCAGAAAAAACCAAAAAGATTTGCCTTTTTATTCGCCTTCTTTCTCGTTCGCCTTTTTCTCGCCGGATCTCTTTTTGTTTGCTTGTGTTGCCATGTGCCTTCTATTTGCTTGCATCTTCGCTTGCTAAAAATCTATTGATATGGATCCTCATACAGTTGCTAATCTTTTCAAAATGCCAAATTATGATGAACCAATTGCTAGTGAGTTGAGTGCACTTGATTATCTCTATGAAGTTTTGTTTGAAAATCATGAATCTGAAAATTGTGATGAAGTGTTGATAGAAGAAATTTATAAGGTGATTCATGATAGCTCCTTGATTGAAAAGCATGATTGCAATGATGTTACTATAAATTCTATTAATGTCAATTATGCTAATGATATGCAAAGCCACAAGCTTGGGGATGCTATGTTTGATGAAGATGATATTTTTTGTCCCCCAAGTTTTGATGAGCAAATTCATTATGATGATTGCATGCTCGTGTATCATGAAAAGAATTATTTATGTGATAGTTATATTGTTGAATTCCTTCTTGATGCCACTGAAATTTATTATGAGGGAGGAACATATGCTTGTAGGAATTGCAATAATATCAAGTTTCCTTTCTATGTGTTCAAAGTTTTGAAGTTATGCTTGTTTTGCCTTCCTATGCTAATTGATTCTTGTTCCCATAAATTGTTTGCTCACAAAATCCCTATGCATAGGAAGTGGGTTATACTTAAACGTGTTTTTCATGAGATTCATGATGCTCTTTTGCATATTTCAATTACTACTTTTTATGTGAGCATCATTGAAATCATTATGCCTAGCTAGGGGCGTTAAACAATAGCGCTTGTTGGGAGGCAACCCAATTTTATTTTTATGCTTTTGTTTTTGCTTCTGTTTTTGAGTGCTTTACACATTATTACTTCTGTAGTAATTGTGTTTTCCTGTTTTAATTAGTGTTTGAGCCAAGTAAGACCTTTGGGATGGTCTACGGTGTTTGTGATTTGATTCTGCTGAAAAACAGAAACTTTTGCTCTCAGTCCAGGAATTTTGTAAATTCCCTGGAACGTGTTTTTGATCTGAAATTTTTACAAAAGATTTATATAAAAATTTCCCTGATTTTCCTAATTTTTCAAAAAAATTGGAGTTACAGAAGTATTCGAAGTCTATAGATTGCTACAGACTGTTCTGTTTTAGACAGATTCTGTTTTCTTTGTGTTGTTTGCTTATTTTGATGTATCTATGGGTTGTATCGGGGGGTATGAACCATGGAGAAGTTAGAATACAGTAGATATTACACCAATATAAATAAAGAATGAGTTCACAACAGTACCTAAAGTGGTGATTTATTTTTCTTATACTAACGGATCTCACGAGTTTTCTGTTGAGTTTTGTGTTGTGAAGTTTTCAAGTTTTGGGTAAGGATTTGATGGACTATGGAATAAGGAGTGGCAAGAGCCTAAGCTTGGGGATGCCCAAGGCACCCCAAGCCATATTCAAGGATACCAAAAAGCCTAAGCTTGGGGATGCCCCGGAAGGCATCCCCTCTTTCGTCTTCAATCCATCGGTAAATTTACTTGAGGCTATATTTTTATTCACCACATGATATGTGTTTTGCTTGGAGCGTCTTTTATGATATGAGTCTTTGCTTTTTAGTTTGCCACAATCATCCTTGCTGCACACATATTTTGAGGGGGACACGCATTAATCGTGAATTTATTAGAATACTCTATGTGCTTCACTTATATCTTTTGAGCTAGGCAATGTTGCTCTAGTGCTTCACTTATATCTTTTTAGAGCACGGTGGTGTTTTATTTTATAGAAATAATTAAACTCTCGTACCTCACTTATATTATTTTGAGAGTCTTTAAACAGCATGGTAATTGGTTTAGGTTATGAATTTAGTCCTAATATAATGGGCATCCAAGAGGGATATAATAAAAACGTTCATATAAAGTGCATTGAATACTATGAGAAGTTTGATTCCTTGCATATAGTTTTGAGATATAAAGATGGTGATATGAGAGTCATGCTAGTGAGTAATTGTGAATTGGTAAAAATACTTATGTTAAAGTTTGTGATTCCCGTAGCATGCACGTATGGTGAACCGTTATGTAACGAAGTCGGAGCATGATTTGTTTAATGATTGTCAACCTTTGTGTGAGGGTCGGGAGCGCGCGATGGTTAACTCCTACCAACCTCTCCCCTAGGAGCATGCGTCTAATACTTTGCTTCGATAACTAATAGACTTTTGCAATAAGTATGTGAGTTCTTTATGACTAATGTTGAGTCCATGGATTATACGCACTCTCACCCTTCCACCTTTGCTAGCCTCTCTAGTACTGCGCAACTTTCGCCGGTGCATTAAACCCACCTTCCTCAAAACAGCCACCATATACTTTCCTCAAAACAGCCACCATACCTACCTATTATGGCATTTCCATAGCCATTCCGAGATATATTGCCATGCAACTTCCACCGTTCCGTTTTTCATGACACGCACCATCACTTTCATATTGCTTTGCATGATCGTAAGACAGCTAGCATGATGTTTTCATGGCTTGTCCATTTTTTGATGTCATTTGCTAGGCTAGATCATTGCACATCCCGGTGTTCCACCGGAAGCATTCATATAGAGTCATATTTTGTTCTAGGTATCGAGTTGTAAGTAAATAAAAGTGTGATGATTTTCATTATTAGAGCATTTGTCCCGTGAGAGAAAAGGATGATGGAAGCTATGAATCCCTCACAAGTTGGGATGAGTCTCCGGACTTTATAAATAATAAAAGAGGCCAATGAAGCCCAAAAAAAAAGAGGCCAAAGATGCCCACCAAAATAAAAAAAGGAAAAAAATGAAAAAAAATGAGAGAAAGAGAGAAGGGACAATGCTACTATCTTTTTCCACACTTGTGCTTCAAAGTAGCACCATGATCTTCATGATAGAGAGTCTCCTATTTTGTCACTTTCATGTAACTAGTGGAATTTTTCATCATTATGCACGATCACTTAGTTTCTTTTTGAGCTTTCATACACTTATAGCTCTAGTGCATTCGTTGCATGGCAATCCCTACTCACTCACATTGATATCTATTGATGGGCATCTCCATAGCCCATTGATACGCCTAGTTGATGTGAGACTATCTTCTCCTTTTTCCTCACAACCTCCACCATATTCTATTCCACCTATAGTGCTATATCCATGGCTCACGCTCATGTATTGCGTGAGAGTTGAAAAGGTTTGAGAACATAAAAGGTGTGAAACAATTGCTTGACTTGTCATCGGGGTTGTGCATGATTTAAATACTTTGTGCGGGGAAGATGGAGCATAGCCAGACCATATGATTTTGTAGGGATAACTTTCTAAGGCCATGTTATTTTGAAAGGACACAATTGCCTTGTTAGTATGCTTGAAGTATTATTGTTTTTATGTCAATATTGAACTTTTGTTTTGAATCTTACGGATCTGAATATTCATGCCACAATAAAGAATATTACATGGATAAATATGTTAGGTAGCATTCCACATCAAAAATTCTGTTTTTATCATTTACCTACTCAAGGACGAGCAGGAATTAAGCTTGGGGATGCTTGATACGTCTCCAACGTATCTATAATTTTCGATTGTTCCATGCTATTATATTATCTGTTTTGGATGTTTTATATGCATTAATATGCTATTTTATATTATTTTTGGGACTAACCTATTAATCTAGAGCCTAGTGCCAGTTTCTGTTTTTCCTTGTTTTTGAGTATTGCAGATAAGGAATATTAAACGGACTCCAAACGGAATAAAATCTTCGGAATGATTTTTCTTGGACCAGAAGAAACCTGCCAGACTTGGAGACGAAGGCAGGAGACCTGCCGGGAGATCACAAGCCACTAGGGCGCGCCCTAGGGGGGGGCGCCCCCCTAGCTTGTGGCCCCCCAGCAGCTCTCCTAACCCTATTCTTCGGCCTATAAATTCCCAAATATTCCCTGGATACCAAAAAAGAGCCACGAAAATACTTTTCCACCGGCGGAAGCCTCTGTTCCCGTGAGATCACATCTTGGAGCCTTTTTCGGTAATCTGCCGGAGGGGGAATCGATCACGGAGGGCATCTACATCAACTCCATTGCCCCTCCGATGATGCGTGAGTAGTTCACCACAGACCTTCGGGTCCATAGCTAGTAGCTAGATGGCTTCTTCTCTCTCTTTGTTCTTCAATACCATGTTCATGATCTTCATGGAGATCTATCCGATGTAATACTCTTTTGCGGTGTGTTTGTCGAGATCCGATGAATTGTGGGTTTATGTTCAGATTATCTATGAATATTATTTGAATCTTCTCTGAATTCTTATATGCATGATTTCATATCTTTGCAAGTCTCTTCGAAGTATTGGTTTGGTTTGGCCAACTAGATTGGTAATTCTTGCAATGGGAGAAGTGCTTAGTTTTGGGTTCAATCTTGCGGTGTCCTCACCCAGTGACAAAGTAGGGGTAGCGAGGCACGTATTTGTATTGTTGCCATCAAGGATAAAAAGATGGGGTTTTCATCATATTGCTTGAGTTTATCCCTCTACATCATGTCATCTTACCTAATGCGTTACTCTGTTCTTCATGAACTTAATACTCTAGATGCAGGCAGGAGTCGGTCGATGTGTGGAGTAATAGTAGTAGATGCAGAATCGTTTCGGTCTACTTGACACGGACGTGATGCCTATATGCATAATCATTGCCTTGGATATCTTCATAATTATTCGCTTCTCTATCAATTGCTCGACAGTAATTTGTTCACCCACCGTATTATTTTCCTTCATGAGAGAAGCCTCGAGTGAAACCTATGACCCCCGGGTCTATTTTCCATATTATACTTTCAGATCTATAAACCAAAAATACCAAAAATACTTAGCTGCAATCTTTTTTACTTTTTTACTTTTCGTTTTAGCAATCTTATCTATCTATCTCTATCAGATCTCATCCTTGCAAGTAACTGTGAAGGGATTGACAACCCCTTTATAGCGTTGGGTGCAAGTGTTTGATTATTTGTGTAGGTACATCTATTGGGGACTTGCTTGTATCTCCTACTGGATTGATACCTTGGTTCTCAACAACTGAGGGAAATACTTATATACTTTGCTGCATCACCCTTTCCTCTTCAAGGGAAAACCAACGCATGCTCAAGAAGTAGCATTCTTCTATTGCACCAGTAATAGCATTTAAATTGGGGGCATCAAACTCAGAAATGTTTGTTATGTAAGAATGAGTTCCAGCTACTGGTAGAGATTGTTGAATTGTTGGCACAAACTTTTCAAACCTATGTGCATTTGTTTGTTGGGAGGGTTGTGATTGACATATAGTAGAGTTGTCTTGAAATGGGTCCATTTCAGCTTCATGTGGTCCACAGTACAAAGAATTGCCTGTTATGAATCCAAAATTCAGAATTAAACTTGTGTTTGGTCGTAATTGGGATGAAAAATTGAGAAGAAATCGTTAGTACATGTAATTAACAGAAACTGCATTTACCTGAAACAGATGAATTAGCTGATATAAATTTCCACTGAGTAGAGCTGAATTTTTCTTGCGTCCAAATTTGATATTTTGTTGCATTCAAGTCGTTCCAGCTTGGATCGTTTCTTATTGAATCCCTAATCACAGGTATAAGTGTTTTGAAGAACAAAAGTTTACTTAGATCAACAGAATTAAAAAGGTGTGAATTTATTTGAACAGAAAATAAATAGATTGTGTAAGAGATCAAAATACCTTCCGAAGGAGAAATGACAGTACAAGCGTTGATTTCATTAACTGGATACTTGCTGAAAACCTCTACAAGAGCTAAATCTGTAGTACTTGGTGTTCCAACAGTCAGCAGAGAGTCAAACTTTGTTGAGTCAGTAATGAACAGACTTTTGGAGAAATTTTGTATGATTGAATCAATTCCTTCTTGGCTGCATTCTGGATAAAAGCTTGGAGGATAGATATGAGGCCCAGGGAAATCCAAGAATTCATGTGATTTTAGAATTGATTGCAAGTCTGGATATTTTCCCAATGGAATTTTTCGTAAGATAGAATTTGTTTCAACAGGTTTAGTTTGAACAACAACCAACTGCATCGGTGTAAAAACTTGAACTGACGAAGGAGCTAATTTCTGGATTTCTGTCGAAGTAATAGTTGAGTTGAATAGGCTCAGTGCATCATCAACATAAGATTCCACTATTGGAATAGAGTTTGTCACAATTGTTTGCCAAAATTTCTGAGAGGTGCACTGTAGTTTGATCTTATCCTATTTTGAAGAGTATAAGAATAAAAAAATTAGAGGGAAATTAGAAAACATAGAAGCTAGCAAGTAAATCATGGTTGTTGTTCTAGTCTGTAAGAATTCCGTACCTGAATGTTGTGAATAGAAGGGAGCTTATTGTTGATGTAGTGAAAATTTGACTCAGGTAATTGGAGAGCGTTCTCATTAAGTGAATCCCTAAATGGAGTTGCTGATATGTGCTTCATCTGTTTTTGTTTCAAAAAAATAGTGGAAACAGTTTTTGAGTTAATTATTATTCAGAAAAATAAATGCTATAACATATATTTTAGTTGTAGATAATTGTTACTTGCGTCCTTACTTGTAGTCTACCAAAGTTAAGAGTCTCTCCAGGCATTGTATCTAGAGCAATGAATGACCTAAGCATTGTTGCTGACCACAAAGGAAGTCTTGGGAAGGTATTGGTTGGAATGTTGTACTCTGAAGTGATCAAGAATTCAAAGTGTGCAATCTGGAAAAGGTTAAAAAAAATGCGAAGAAAACCAAAGTCATTTAGAAAATTGAGATTGAGCAGAAAGTAGAACAAAGCTGAAAAAAGAAGAAACAGTAAACAAGATGTAGTTTTAATTTTTTCTTACCACTAGTAATAGTTTGCAACCTCCTGGAAGTATTGTCTTCCTGTTTGGAAGAGCCGCTTGCATTTTTTTTATCTTGTGTACCAGGAATGACAGGGTGAAAAGGCACCAATTGTAATTTGGAACAAAAGCAATATTGACCAAGGCACTGTAGTATTTTTTGCTCAGAACTCCTTTTGAACTAGGTGCAATAATAGTGGAAAGGACAAGAAGCAAGAAAATCCTAGAGAAAGATTCTTCTGTCATGTTAGCAGAAATCATTGAGAGCAATAGTTGTGGTGTTGGACTAGTTGTTTTGAGTACCGAATTCATGAAATCAACAGTTTCTCTGGAGGGATTTGTATGTATTGGAACTCCTCCACATGGAATCCCTAGGATTTTGTGTACAACAGTTTCACTGAAGGTGAATTTGAATCTGTTAGTTAGTTCAATTTTGCATGTCGATGTGTTGAACTGCATTGCTAACCTTTGAAATAAATCATCAAAATTGCAGTGACATGCTGAGTTGTCAGAATCGAGATTCTAAATCGGATCGGAGCTCCGCTGGTAGGATCGTGAGTCGTAGAATCATAACTACTAGGATCGTAGAAACTTAGATTCTATGAGAAAAATTATAGAATCGTAGGGGCTAGTTTGGATCGTAAAGTCGTAAGATTCTAAGACTTGGGTCGCGATTCTGACACTGACATGTGATGTGAAGCAAAGAACCAAACCCAAGATTTTGAACTATTATCTTCTGCTCCTCGGTTAGTTCAGATAAAAACTTGATTAGAAGAGTGATATGGTCATTTTGAGTGACCTATAGAAATGATGAATGTCTGTCGGTTGCAAAATAACAATTCGAAAAGGTTAAAAAAAGTTTAAAACAAATTCAGTGTAAAGAAAAATAATATTTCAGTAATGCTAAGGTCTTGAAAGCATAACAACAAATACGAAGGGTAGGATTAATAAAAATGTCATTACCTTCAACCTCTTAGTCGCACTTGACTCTGTTAAATGAGAGCCACATGCTGGCTGGTTGGACCTCTTGTTGAGCAAACTTTCATCTGCATAATTCATCTGTAGGAGAAGTCAAGAGTAAGATTAGTGTTGAACAGAATAAGCTTAGACTGTAATAAAGAAGAACTCATTTTGTATGGCAAAGAAACTTACAACGCAGGAGAATCTATACGTGGACTGTAGTTTGAGCTTTTAGTTGAATACAAATTTTGAAGGTTTTTCCTTGTGTACTATCTCATTGGTTTTAAATAGAGTCTGAACTTGTAAAATCAGCATTGTGTGTTTGAAGGTAGACATAACATACTTTGAAGCTATGGCCTCGAATTCGCTTAGCTGTTAGTAATATGGAAAATGTAGACACTAGTTCTTAATAGCAGACTTGATGTTGTTGGACAGTGTAAAGTACACTTGAGATTAGAACAGAGAAAAAGTAAAAGGATTCAATAATTTCCTACGAAACTATAAGCCCGAGAACTAATACTTTGCCCAGTGTTCAAGATAAGAGTAGATGAAAGTTGTACATACAGTATGTAGAAAATTGGTTAAAAATTAATTTGTTGTTTGTAGATGCAGTCATTAATTCATACATATTTTATAGCACTTGTAGCAATAATTTTGAACTGGTTGAACAATAAGAAACAAAAGAGATAGTTTGAACAATAATTTTGTGTGGAAACTATGGTAGTTTGTTTGCAAATTTTCACCTCCAATACTCAGAATTGGATCTAGATTAGCAACTAAAAAATGTTAGAGCAGCATCTACATATTCGAAACAGCAGTGACACAGAACCAACTATACCATTTCTGCACCATCTATAGAAAGAAATTAGAGTATTACTGCACCAACCCTTCTGTTCTACTTCACCATTACAGCAGTGACCCAAAATTGCATCCAGAAGTGCAAAGTGGTCTATCTAGGGTTAGTACACATGTTAATAATTTATGTGTGACCTCTTTACCTAACTAAGATAGCGGTCTAGCTAGGTGATTTGGGGCCCACAAGTATCTATTTCAGCAGGACCTATCTAGCTGGAGAACACGTGTGGTGAATTCGGATTTGGAGCAGCATAGGGTTGTAGATCGGTTGAACCAACGAACATGAAGAAAGAGAAGATACAGAAGGTAGATTAAATCGAACAAACCTCAAGAACTTCGTGGATCTTCGATTTTTGCTGGAGGGGATCCAGGGGAGGCTCGCGAGTCGCCAGAGGAATGGATCGGATCAACGGAGCGGAGGAGTGGAGGAGAAAAGGGAAAGGGGATTTTACCTGGTCAGGATGTTTTTTTTCAAAAAAGCCCCTCCAATCTATCCTTTGGCATTTATTTTTACCAGTTTCTCCTTGCTTCTTTGGATAGTTCTATATTAGGTCCCTTCGAACAAGAGAGAGGGCCCAACAGTAAGTGTCTGGACAGAAAAACTAATCGAAGGAATTAAAAATAAAATGAATTAGGGATAGGGATAGAGAAAACTCAGGGGCGGAAATCGCGCGAACATGGCGGCCACGGCACCGCCGCCCGCAGCTACGCAGAATTTCGATGAAGCTCATCCTCGTTTGGAGGAGACTCCAACAGAAGCAGCTACAACGAACAGCTCGCACGCCCTACCGCTCCGCCGACCTAACGCGCGCACATCCAGATCGCAGGTATAATTTCTCTGTTCCCTTGGATTCTTTAACAAGATCGATTTGAACACTGGTATCTTGAAGATTGTTTCTACTCTTTTTGTTTTGTAACACAGCTTTGTACATGTAATTGTGAATTATTTGTTAATGAACTTTGAAACAAAGAGGACATGGTTTCTCTATTGATCTGTACAGGTATAATTTTTTGCTATGTTAATATTCTTATGGTAAATTAAGGAATCAAAATTTTAATAAATAAAATTGTTAGAGAGATGAACTTATATTTGTTACTGATCTTTTATCTGTTTCATTTGTTTGTTAATTTGATTTTTGTAGTTATGCAAAAGTAATTATAGAAGACTTGACAACTTAATACAAACAAGTTTGTTGATCTTGGTTTTAACTAGATGCATTTCTGTTTTGAGAAAAGGAATTGGGGAGGCCTAGAATACTTTTTCTGATACAATGTTTGTTTTGAAATATTTAGTGATTTGTTGCAGTACTCAAATTGAGTAAAAAGTATATGTTAAAAATTAGAAACAGACTTAATTTTAAAACCATTGTTAGAGATTATATTGACAAAAGGTAAATATTTTTGTCCTAGGTGCCTGGAACTCGAAAGACTTCAACGGTACGGAGGAAGAAACTTGTGAAAAGCAAAGAACAAGGAAAGAAGGAAGCAATTAGTTATCCAGTTCTCAGTAATTTGGAAGAAACAAATGTTGTATGTTTTTTTAACTGCTTTGTTAGTTATATAGTTTAATTCAGTTTTGTTGTTTGGAATGAACCATCAGGTTTCTACCATTAAATAGTTGCCTTCAAAAAAAGTTAATAGTATATTTTTCCCTTGCTGTAGGTTGATGATGTTATGCTTGAATTTGACCAGTATGTAACCTACCATGAAATGAAGAAGAAAACAGAAGTAAGATGCTGTAATTGATACAGAGTTTAAAATATTTGAGCCAAGTTTGTCTTGAGATTAGAATCTTTCTTAACTAATTGTTTTAGATGTTAATTGTTTTAGGAAATGTTGAGTAGTCAAGAGCAGAAGTTTAGTCAAGAAAATATAAGCAGTCGGGACAAATTGCAGACATTTTGCCAAACTTTTCTTAGTCAGCAATGTGATAGAGATCGCGTGACTGAAGGAGTTGAAATTGAACAAGTTTGTGATCTTTCAAACTATCAAGAAAGTGAGCAGGTAATTGAAAGTAGTTTGAACAGCCTTTTGGTCATTCTGTTGCTTTATTATTTTGGTGCTAATTCAGTTGTTCTCCTGACAAAAACTCTAGATATGTAATGAACAACAACAAAAGAGTGTTGGAGGCTCTTCAGCTCACTATTCTAGTGTCATGAGTGGAATTCTAGATGCTGAAATTGGAGGAGATGTTATGTCTTCTCTTCAAAATGATTATCAACTAGCGCTTGTGCTTGAAACTGAGAAGGTAGGCAGTATGCAAAAAATTTGTTATTGCTTTTGTAATTTATTGAAAATAATAATTTAAACAGAACACTTTCTTGTTTGTGATTGCTCATAGTGTAAATGCAATTTGACAGGACATACTTCCTGGTGAGAAGGCTGTTGAGATCACAACCGCAGATGTTGATAGTAGTAGTGATGATTCTGGTGAAGAAGACAATGATGGTGATTCCAAAGATGAAGAATATTTGTTTCCGACACCGGACGAAATGGAGAAATCAAATGAACCTCAAGTGGGAAAGGTGTTCACTACTCTGGATGAGGCTAAAAGATTTGTTAATATGTATGCTCTTATTGCTGGATTTGGAATAAAAAATGAAGAAATCACATTAACAGGAAGATTTCCTTTGTTTGCAACAAGAGTAGGAAGACGTGTCAACATATAAAGGTGCAAGAAAGAGGAGGAGAAATGTTCTTCAAAGAACTAATTGCCAAATGCATGTTACAGTTAGCTTGGAAGATGGAAAATGGCATATTCAATCCCAAGAATTGAAGCATAATCATCCTTTGGTCTCATCACCATCTCTGACACAGTTTTTCCTTAGTCACAGAAGCATGAATGAAGCTGAGAAATTGTTGTCCAAACTGCCGCAGGAACACAGAGTAAAGCCTCGGAAAATCATGAGCATATTTAGGAAGCTGTGTGGGGGCAAATTTGGGAATATTACTTTTGATGTAAAGAAACTAGACAATTTGAAGCAAGATGAGCGTGAAAAAGGAGGAATATAGACATAGAACACACTATGGATTACATTGAGAAGTTGCAGGTTCAGAAACCTGGTTTCATATACAAGGCACAAAGAGATTCTTGTAATTCAATCCTTAGTTTGTTCTGGACAGATTCAAGGTCAAGACTTGATTACCTGCTGTTTGGAGATATTATTTCATTTGACACAACATTCAGCACGAACACATACAACATGCCTTTTGCGCCCATTATAGGAGTTAACGGACACTCTAGAACAATTGTCTTTGGATGGGCTCTTTTGCAGGATGAGAAGGCAGATACTTTCAAGTGGCTCTTTGAAACATTTGTAGAAGTAATGGGTGGAAAGAAACCAACAGTTGTGTTGGCAGATCAAGATGCTGCTATGAAAGTTGTTGTTCCAAAGGTGTTCCTAGATGCTTTTCATAGATTTTGTATTTGGCATGTGTGGAGGAAAGCCAGAGAGAGTTTGAAAGTTTCCTTTCATTTGAAGAAAGGAATGGAGAAAGACTTGGATGATTGTATAATGCAATCAATAACAGTTGAGGAGTTTGAAAGAAAATGGAAGGAACTGTTGGAGAAGCACAGCTGTGGAAAACATGCTCTCATTAAGCGGATGTGGGACAACAAGGAGTACTTTGGTCCTGCTTACTACCAAAGAGTGTTCTGTCCTTTCACTAGATCAACAAGTAGGAGTGAGAGTTTCAACTCAAACTTCAAGGATTATGTCTTGAGGAAAGACACAATTGAAACTTTTATCCGCCAATATGAATTATTCCAAGAGAATGTCATACATATAGAGAACCAGGATATGTTCTTGTCGAACGAAAAAGTTCCAGTTATGTGGGGATATCAGCTGTTTGAACGACACGCAGCTGAAATATATACTAGAGCAATATACTGCAAGTTCCTGACAGAGATGATGAATGCATGATACGTCTCCAACGTATCTATAATTTTTGCTTGTTCCATGTTGTTATATTATCATTCTTGGATGTTTTACAATCATTTTATAACAACTTTATATCATTTTTTGGGACTAACCTATTGACATAGTGCCAAAGTGCCAGTTGCTATTTTTTACTTCGCGGAAAATCAATACCAAACGGAGTCCAATCACGACGAAACTTTTTGGAGATTTTTGTCTGGACCAGAAGACACCCAGTGGGCCAAACAACTGCCGCAGAGGTGGGCTGTGGAGAGCACAACCCACCAGGGCGCGCCAGGGGGGGCCCGACACGCCCTGATGGGTTGTGCCCTCCTCGGCCCCCTTCCGCACCGCCTCTGATGCCTATAAATTTCCAAATATTCCAAAAACCCTAGGGGAGTCAACGAAACACAATTCCAGCCGCTGCAAGTTACAGAACCTCGAGATCCAATCTAAACACCATCACGGAGGGGTTCATCTTCCTCATAGGTGCCTCTCCGATGATGCGTGAGCAGTCCACCATAGACCTACAGGTCCGTAGGCAGTAGCTAGATGGCTTCTTCTCTCTCTCTTATGATTCTCAATACAATGGTCTCTTGGAGATCTATTTGATGTAAACTTTTGCGGTGTGTTTGTTGGGATCCGATGAATTTTGAGTTCATGTTCAGTTTCTATCCATGAATATTATTTGAGTCTTCTTTGATCTCTTATATGCATGATTACTTATAGCCTCATATTTCTTCTCCGAATCTTTGGTTTAGTTAGGCCGACTAGATCGATTTTTCTTGCCATGGGAAGAGGTGCTTTGTGATGGGTTCGATCTTGCGGTGTTCTTTCCCAGTGACAGAAGGGGCAGCAAGACACGCATGTATCGTTGCTATTAAGGATAACAAGATGGGGTCTATTCCTACATGAATAGATCTTGTCTACATCATGTCATCGTTCTTATTGCATTACTCCGTTTTTCCACGAACTTAATACACTAGATGCATGCTGGATAGCGGTCGATGTGTGGAGTAATAGAGGTAGATGCAGGCAGGAGTCGGTCTATCTATCTTGGACGTGATGCCTATATAATGATCATCGCCTTGGATATCGTCATGACTATTCAATTTTCTATCAATTGCCCAACAGTAATTTGTTCACCCACCGTGCGCTATACTCATGAGAGAAGCCACTAGTGAACCCTACGGCCCCCGGGTCTACTTTTCCATCATATTGCTTTCCGATCTACGTTTTTGCAATCTTTGTTTTCAGATCTACAAAACCAAAAACCCCAAAATATATTGCTGTATATTTACTCTTTTTATTTGTGTTCTTGAGAGATCTATCTCTCCTATCTATCACTACCTAATCTATCTTTTTACCGTAGAGAGATTGACAACCTCTCTTTCGCATCGGGTTGCAAGTATTTGTTGTTTGTGTGCAGGTGCTGCTTATTGGGTGGCGGTGATCCTCCTACTGGTTCGATAACCTTGGTTTCATAACTGAGGGAAATACTTACCGTCGCTGTGCTGCATCATCCCTTCCTCTTTGGGGAAATACCGACGCAGTCTCAAGCCACGTCAAAGGAATTTCTGGCGCCATTGCCGGGGAGGAAGCGGTCTCTTCTACGTGCCTATCGTAGGCGCCGAGGGGACTCCACCATCATCTACCAGGTTCCTAATCACAAATCTCATCTCCTTGCAATTACATTATTTGCCATTTGCCTCTCGTTTTCCTCTCGCCCACTTCACCAATTTGCCGTTTTATTCGCCCTCTTTTTTCGTTTGCCTTTTTCTTGCCGGGTCTCTTCCTTGTTTGCAATCTTGTTTGCGTAGTCACGATGACTCAAGAGAACACCAAGTTGTGTGATTTTTCCAATACTAATAACAATGATTTTATTAGTACGCCTATTGCTCCTTCCGCCACTAGTGCGGAGTCTTGTGATATTAATGTCACTTTGTTGAATCTTGTCATGAAAGATCAATTTGCCGGTACTCCTAATGAGGATGTTGTGTCCCATCTAAACACGTTCGTAGAATTATGTGATATGCAAAAGAAAAAAGATGTGGACAATTATATTGTGAAGTTGAAGCTATTTCCTTTTTCCTCGCAGGATCGTGCAAAAATTTGGTTTTCCTCTTTGCCTCGCAATAGTATCGATTCTTGGAATAAGTGCAAAGATGCTTTTATCGCTAAGTATTTTCCGCCCGCGAAAATTATTT
Source organism: Elymus sibiricus (assembly GCA_039707655.1). NCBI lineage: Eukaryota > Viridiplantae > Streptophyta > Magnoliopsida > Poales > Poaceae > Elymus > Elymus sibiricus. The sequence goes on along the minus strand of CM077663.1, from coordinate 332,804,180 downwards.
CCCTTAGGACGCAAATCATGAATTTTAAGCAACTTGAGCATGAACATGTTGCACAATCTTGGGAAAGAATGAAGTTGATGCTAAGAAATTGTCCTACTCATGGTTTAAATCTTTGGATGATCATACAAAAAATTTATGCGGGATTAAATTTTGTCTCTAGAAATCTTTTAGATTCCGTCGCGGGTGGTACTTTTATGGAGATTACTTTGGGTGAAGATACTAAATTGCTAGATAATATCATGGAAAATTATTCACAATGGCATAACGAAAGAGCACCTACTAGTAAAAAAGTTAATTCGGTAGAGGAAATTAGTACTTTGAGTGATAAAGTTGATGCTTTGATGAAATTGGTTACTAGTAAAAATGCTCCTATTGATCTTAATGATGTGCCTTTGTCTACTTTGATTGAGCAAAATAGCGATCCCGTAGATGTGAATTTTGTCTCTCGAAACAATTTCAATAACAATGCTTATAGAGGTAATTTTAATCCTAGGCCTTTTCCTGGAAATTCCTCTAATAATTATGGTAATTCCTATGGTAATTCTTCCTACAATAATAATAGGAACACCTCTGATCTTGAGAGTAATATTAAAGAATTTATCAATGCACAAAAGGCTTTCAATACTATGATAGAGGAAAAGTTGAATAAGATTGATGATATGTCTAGAAGCATTGATAGAATTTCTCATGATGTTGAAAATCTCAAGTTGAAAGCTTTTATGCCTAAGATTGATGAATCTATTAAAGCTTTATATGTCTCTATGGATGAAAGTAAGAAAATAACCGCTATGCTTAGAGCTAAAAGAGAAATCTTAGAAAAATCGTTTTCTAGTGATTGCCTTCATAAAAAAGATGAAGATCTTAAAGTGATTGGTGTTTCTTCTATTGATTCCTTGTTTAGTAATGTTAAAATTGATAATTAAGGGACTGAAGTAGAGTCAACTTTAGCTAGAAGGCGTCCCAATAATTTGGAGGGTGAAAATCTTGATGAAATTTTTGATAAAAGTGGGTTTGAAGAGGTCAAAACTTTAACTAGTGATGTGCCCACTATCTTGGATTGCAAAGACTTTAATTATGATAGTTGCTCTTTGATTGAGTGTATTTCTTTGCTGCAATCCATGTTGAATTCACCCCATGCTTATGAGCAAAATAAAGCTTTTACTAAACATATCGTTGATGCCATGATGAAATCTTTTGAAGAAAAGTTGGAATTGGAGATTTCTATTCCTAGAAAATTACACGATGAGTGGGAACCTACCATTAAGGTCAAGATTAAAAATTATGAATGCTTTGCTTTGTGTGATTTGGGTGCTAGTGTTTCCACGATTCCGAAATCTCTATGTGATGTGCTTGGTCTCACCAATATTGAAGAATGTTCTCTTAATTTGCACTTGGCGGATTCTACTATTAAAAAGCCTTTGGAAATAATTAATGATGTTATTATTATTGCAAATAGGAACTATGTGCCTATTGATTTTATTTTGCTTGATATTGATTGCAATCCGTCTTGTCCCATTATACTTGGTAGACCGTTTTTACGCACTATAGGTGCCGTGATTGATATGAAAGAAGGCAATATTCGTTTTCAATTTCCCTTAAGAAAGGGTATGGAACACTTCCCTAGAACAAGAATTAAGCCACCATATGAATCAATCATGAGGGCATTCTATGGATCCAAAACCAAGGATGACAATACTTGAATCTATCTATTATGCCTAGCTAGGGGCGTAAAACGATAGCGCTTGCTGGGAGGCAACCCAATGAATAAATAATTTTTTGCTTTTTCCTTTCTGTTTTTGTGTGTTGACACAATTATGCCTCTGTTATGATTGTGTTTTTATGGTTTATTTAGTGTTTGTGCCAAGTAAAGCCTTTAGGATGATTCATAGGATGAGTAGAAGTGATGCTGAATCTGAAACAGAAACTTTGCGTCCAGTATATGAATTTTCATTTTTTGCCGGAACGTGATTTTGCGTTGAAAGTTTTACACAGTGTTTCTATACAAATTCCTTACGTTGTCCTAATTTTTCAGAAGTTTTAGAGTTACAGAAGTATGGGTAGAGTACATATTACTACAGACTGTTCTGTTTAAGACAGACTCTGTTTTCGTTGCATTGTGTGCTTGTTTTGATGAACCTATGGGTTATATTGAAGGGTATGAGCCATGGTAAAGTTAAAATACAGTAGGTATAATGCAATAATGAAATATGAATGGGTTTGCAACAGTACCTAAAGTAGTGATTTGCTTTCTTATACTAACGGATCTCACGAAGATTTTGTTGAGTTTTGTGTGATTGAAGTTTTCAAGTTTTGGGTGAGATCACGATGGATGAAGAATAAGGAGTGATAAAAGCCTAAGCTTGGGGATGCTACCGCAACCCCAAGATATATCCAAAGAGAAACAAGCAACTAAGCTTGGGGATGCCCCCGAGTGGCATCCCCTCTTTCTTCTAACGACCATCGGTATTTTACTTGGAGCTATATTTTTATTCGTCACATATCATGAGTTTTGCTTGGAGCGTCTTGTATCTTTGCTTGCTTTGTTCGTTAGTTTTTCCCTTGTATCCTTGCTGTACACACCTATTTGAGAAAGCCAAAATCATGCTATGATTGTTGGAAATATGCCCTAGAGGCAATAATAAAATGGTTATTATTATATTTCCTTGTTCATGATAATTGTCTATTGTTCATGCTATAATTGTATTAACCGGAAACCGTAATACATGTGTGAATACATAGACCACACCATGTCCCTAGTGAGCCTCTAGTTGACTAGCTCGTTGATCAATAGATGGTCATGGTTTCCTGACCATGGACATTTGATGTCGTTGATAACGGGATCACATCATTAGGAGAATGATGTGATGGACAAGACCCAATCCTAAGCATAGCACAAGATCGTGTAGTTCGTCTGCTAGAGCTTTTCTAATGTCAAGTATCATTTCCTTAGACCATGAGATTGTGCAACTCCCGGATACCGCAGGAATGCTTTGGGTGTATCAAACGTCACAACGTAATTGGGTGACTATAAAGGTGCACTACAGGTATCAACGAAAGTGTCTGTTGGGTTGGCACGAATCGAGACTGGGATTTGTCACTCCGTGTGACGGAGAGGTATCTCTGGGCCCACTCGGTAATACATCATCATAATGAGCTCAATGTGACTAAGGAGTTAGTCACGGGATCATGTGTTACGGAACGAGTAAAGAGACTTGCCGGTAACGAGATTGAACAAGGTATAGGGATACCGACGATCGAATCTCGGGCAAGTAACATACCGATGGACAAAGGGAATTGTATACGGGATTAATTGAATCCCCGACATCGTGGTTCATCCGATGAGATCATCGTGGAACATGTGGGAGCCAATATGGGTATCCAGATCCCGCTATTGGTTATTGGCCGGAGAGGTGTCTCGGTCATGTCTGCATGGTTCCCGAACCCGTAGGGTCTACACACTTAAGGTTCGGTGACGCTAGAGTTGTAATGGGAATTGTATGTGGTTACCAAAAGTTGTTCGGAGTCCCGGATGAGATCCCGGACGTCACGAGGAGTTCCGGAATGGTCCGGAGGTAAAGATTTATATATGGGAAGTCCTATTTTGGCCACCAGAAAATGTTCGGGATTTTTCGGTATTGTATCGGGAAGGTTCTAGAAGGTTCCGGAGTGGGGCCCACCTGCATGGGGGGACCCACATGAACGTGGGTAGTGGGGGCAAGGCCTCACACCCCTGGTCAAGGCGCACCAAGATCCCCCCTTAGAAGGAATAAGATCATATCCCGAAGGGATAAGATCAAGATCCCTAAAAAGGGGGGATAACAATCGGTGGGGAAGGGAAAGGATGGGATTTCTTTCCTCCCACCTTTGCCAACGCCCCAATGGACTTGGAGGGCAAGAAACCAGCCCCCTCCACCCCTATATATAGTGGGGAGGTGCATGGGAGCTGCACCCCTTCCCTGGCGCAGCCCTCCCCCCTCCTACACCTCCTCCTCCTCCGTAGTGCTTAGCGAAGCTCTGCCGGAGAACCACGAGCTCCACCGCCACCACGCCGTCATGTTGCCGGAGCTCTCCCTCAACTTCTCCTCTCCCCTTGCTGGATCAAGAAGGAGGAGACGTCCCCGGGCTGTACGTGTGTTGAACGCGGAGGCGCCGTCCGTTCGGCGCTTGGATCGGATCTTCCGCGATTTGAATCGCCGCGAGTACGACTCCATCAACCGCGTTCTTTGCAATGCTTACGCTTAGCGATCTTCAAAGGTATGAAGATGCACTCCCTCTCTCTCATTGCTAGCATCTCCTAGATTGATCTTGGTGACACGTAGGAATTTTTTTGAATTATTACTATGTTCCCCAACAGTGGTATCAGAGCCAGGTTTATGCGTAGATTCTATGCACGAGTAGAACACAAGTAGTTGTGGGCGATGATTTGGTCAATTTGCTTGCCGTTACTAGTCCTATCTTGATTCGGCGGTATTGTGGGATGAAGCGGCCCTGACCGATTTTACACGTACGCTTACGTGAGACTGGTTCCACTGCCTGACATGCACTTGTTGCATAAGGTGGCTAGCGGGTGTCTGTCTCTCCCACTTTAGTCGGATCGGATTCGATGAAGAGGGTCCTTATGAAGGGTAAATAGAAATTGGCATATCACCGTTGTGGCTTTTGCGTAGGTAAGAAACGTTCTTGCTAGAAACCCATAGCAGCCACGTAAAACTTGCAACAACAATTAGAGGATGTCTAACTTGTTTTTGCAGGGTATGCTATGTGATGTGATATGGCCAAAAGGATGTGATGAAATATATGTGATGTATGAGATTGATCATGTTCTTGTAATAGGAATCATGACTTGCATGTCGATGAGTATGACAACCGGCAGGAGCCATAGGAGTTGTCTTAATTTATTGTATGACCTGCGTGTCAATCAAAAACGCCATGTAATTACTTTACTTTATTGCTAACCGTTAGCCATAGTAGTAGAAGTAATAGTTGGCGAGACAGCTTCATGAAGACACGATGATGGAGATCATGATGATGGAGATCATGGTGTCGTGCCGGTGACGATGGTGATCATGCTGCGCCCCGAAGATGGAGATCAAAGGCGCAAGATGATATTGGCCATATCATGTCACTTTATGATTTGCATGTGATGTTTATCATGTTTTTACATCTTATTTGCTTAGAACGACGGTAGCATAAATAAGATGATCCCTCACTAAAATTTCAAGAAATGTGTTCCCCCTAAGTGTGCACCGTTGTGAAGGATCGTTGTTTCGAAGCACCACGTGATGATCGGGTGTGATAGATTCTAACGTTCGCATACAACGGGTGTAAGCCAGATTTATACACGCGAAACACTTAGGTTGACTTGACGAGCCTAGCATGTACAGACATGGCCTCGGAACACGAGAGACCGAAAGGTCGAACATGAGTCGTATAGTAGATGTGATCAACATGGAGATGTTCACCATTGATGACTAGTCCGTCTCACGTGATGATCGGACACGGCCTAGTCGATATGGATCATGTATCACTTAGATGACTAGAGGGATGTCTATCTGAGTGGGAGTTCATTAAATAATTTGATTAGATGAACTTAATTATCATGAACTTAGTCTAAAATTGTTTTTACAATCTATCTTGTAGATCCAATGGCCCACGCTAATGTTGCCCTCAATTTCAACGCGTTCCTAGAGAAAACCAAGCTGAAAGACGATGGAAGCAACTATACGGACTGGGTCCGTAACTTGAGGATCATCCTCATAGCTTCCAAGAAAGCATATGTCCTTGATGCACCGCTAGGTGACGCACCCATTTTCCCAGCAACTCAAGACGTTATGAACGCCTGGCAGTCGCGTAGTGATGATTACTCCCTGGTTCAGTGCGGCATGCTTTACTGCTTAGAACCGGGGCTCCAAAAGCGTTTTGAGCAACACAGAGCATATGAGATGTTCCAAGAGCTGAGAATGGTTTTCCAAGCTCATGCCCGTGTAGAGAGATATGAAGTCTCCGACAAGTTCTTCAGTTGTAAGATGGAGGAAAATAGTTCTGTCAGCGAGCACATACTCAAAATGTCTGGGTTGCACAACCGCTTGTCTCAGCTGGGAGTTAATCTTCCGGATGACTCGGTTATTGACAGAATCCTCCAGTCGCTTCCACCTAGCTACAAGAGCTTTGTGATGAATTTCAATATGCAAGGGATGGAGAAGTCCATTCTTGAGTTATATTCGATGCTGAAATCAGCGGAGGTGGAGATCAAAAAGGAACATCAAGTGTTGATGGTGAATAAGACCACCAGTTTCAAGAAAGGCAAGGGTAAGAAGAACTTCAAGAAGGACGGCAAAGCAGTTGCCGCGCCCGGTAAATCAGTTGCCGGGAAGAAGCCCAAGAATGGACCCAAGCCTGAGACTGAGTGCTTTTATTGCAAGGGAACCGGTCACTGGAAGCGGAACTGCCCCAAGTACTTAGCGGATAAGAAGGCCGACAAAGTCAAATGTATATATGATATACATGTCATTGATGTGTACCTTACCAGCGCTCGTAGTAGCTCCTGGGTATTTGATACCGGTGCGGTTGCTCACATTTGTAACTCAAAACAGGAGCTGCGGAATAAGCGGAGACTGGCGAAGGACGAGGTGATGATGCGCGTCGGGAATGGTTCCAAGGTCGATGTGATCGCCGTCGGCACGCTACCTCTACATCTACCTTCGGGATTAGTTTTAAACCTCAATAATTGTTATTTAGTACCAGCTTTGAGCATGAACATTGTATCTGGATCTCGTTTGATGCGAGATGGCTACTCATTTAAATCCGAGAATAATGGTTGTTCTATTTATATGAGATATGTGTTTTATGGTCATGCCCCGCTGGTCAATGGTTTATTTTTATTGAATCTTGAACGTGATGTTACACATATTCATAGTGTGAATACCAAACGATGTAAGGTTGATAATGATAGTCCCACATACTTGTGGCACTGCCGCCTTGGTCATATTGGTGTCAAACGCATGAAGAAACTCCATGCAGATGGACTTTTGGAGTCTCTTGATTATGAATCATTTGACACGTGCGAACCATGCCTCATGGGCAAGATGACTAAGACTCCGTTCTCCGGAACAATGGAGCGAGCAACCAACTTGTTGGAAATAATACATACCGATGTATGCGGTCCAATGAGCGTTGAGGCTCGCGGTGGCTATCGTTATGTTCTCACCCTCACTGATGACTTAAGCAGATATGGGTATGTCTACTTAATGAAACACAAGTCTGAGACCTTTGAAAAGTTCAAGGAATTTCAGAGTGAGGTAGAGAATCAACGTGACAAGAAAATAAAGTTCTTACGATCTGATCATGGAGGAGAATATTTGAGTCACGAGTTTGGCACGCACTTAAGGAAATGTGGAATTGTTTCACAACTCACACCGCCTGGCACACCTCAGCGTAATGGTGTGTCCGAACGTCGTAATCGCACTCTATTGGATATGGTGCGATCTATGATGTCTCTTACTGATTTACCGCTATCATTTTGGGGATATGCATTAGAGACTGCCGCATTCACTTTAAATAGGGCACCGTCTAAATCCGTTGAGACGACACCGTATGAATTATGGTTTGGGAAGAAACCTAAGCTGTCATTTCTGAAAGTTTGGGGATGCGATGCTTATGTCAAGAAACTTCAACCTGAAAAGCTCGAACCCAAATCGGAAAAGTGCGTCTTCATAGGATACCCTAAGGAAACTATTGGGTATACCTTCTACCTCAGATCCGAAGGCAAGATCTTTGTTGCCAAGAATGGATCCTTTCTAGAGAAAGAGTTTCTCTCGAAAGAAGTAAGTGGGAGGAAAGTAGAACTTGATGAGGTAATTGTACCCCCTCTCGAACCGGAGAGTAGCGCAGCGCAGGAAAATGTTTCTGTGGTGCCTGCACCGACTAGAGAGGAAGTTAATGATGATGATCATGAAACTTCGGATCAAGTTACTACTGAACTTCGTAGGTCCACGAGGACACGTTCCGCACCAGAGTGGTACGGCAACCCTGTCCTGGAAATCATGTTGTTAGACAACGGTGAACCTTCGAACTATGAAGAAGACATGGCGGGCCCGGATTCCAACAAATGGCTTGAAGCCATGAAATCCGAGATAGGATCCATGTATGAGAACAAAGTATGGACTTTGGTGGACTTGCCCGATGATCGGCTAGCCATAGCAAATAAATGGATCTTTAAGAAGAAGACTGATGCGGATGGTAATGTGACCGTCTATAAGGCTCGGCTTGTCGCTAAGGGTTATCGACAAGTTCAAGGAGTTGACTACGATGAGACTTTCTCACCCGTAGCGATGCTGAAGTCCGTCCGAATCATGTTAGCAGTTGCCGCATTTTATGATTATGAGATCTGGCAAATGGACGTCAAAACGGCATTCCTTAACGGTTTCCTTAAGGAAGAATTGTATATGATGCAGTCGGAAGGTTTTGTCGATCCTAAGAATGCTGACAAGGTATGCAAGCTCTAGCGCTCCATCTATGGGCTGGTGCAAGCATCTCGGAGTTGGAACATTCGCTTTGATGAGGTGATCAAAGCGTTTGGGTTTATACAGACTTATGGAGAAGCCTGTATTTACAAGAAAGTGAGTGGGAGCTCTGTAGCATTTCTCATTTTATATGTGGATGACATATTGTTGATGGGAAATGATATAGAACTTTTGGAAAGCATAAAGGCCTACTTGAATAAGTGTTTTTCAATGAAGGACATTGGAGAAGCTGCTTACATATTAGGCATCAAGATCTATAGAGATAGATCGAGATGCCTCATTGGTCTTTCACAAAGCACATACCTTGACAAGATATTGAAGAAGTTCAATATGGATCAGTCCAAGAAGGGGTTCTTGCCTGTATTGCAAGGTGTGAGATTGAGCACAGCTCAATGCCCGACATCGGCAGAAGATAGAGAAAAGATGAGTGTCATCCCCTATGCCTCAGCCATAGGCTCTATTATGTATGCCATGCTGTGTACCAGACTTGATGTGAACCTTGCCATAAGTTTGGTAGGGAGGTACCAAAGTGATCCCGGAATGGAACACTGGACAGCGGTCAAGAATATCCTTAAGTACCTGAAAAGGACTAAGGATATGTTTCTCGTTTATGGAGGTGCCGAAGAGCTCGTCGTAAAGGGTTACGTCGATGCTAGCTTCGACACAGATCCGGATGACTCCAAGTCACAAACCGGATACATGTATATTTTGAATGGTGGGGCAGTCAGCTGGTGCAGTTGCAAGCAAAGCGTCGTGGTGGCATCTACATGTGAAGCGGAGTACATAGCTGCTTCGGAAGCAGCGCAGGAAGGAGTCTGGATGAAGGAGTTCATCACCGACCTAGGAGTGATTCCCAATGCGTCGGGCCCGATGACTCTCTTCTGTGACAACACTGGAGCTATTGCCATTGCCAAGGAGCCCATGTTTCACAAGAAGACCAAGCACATCAAGCGCCGCTTCAACTCCATTCGTGGTTACATTCAGGATGGAGATATAGATATTTGTAAAGTACATACGGATCTGAATGTCGCAGATCCGTTGACTAAACCTCTTCCACGAGCGAAACATGATCAGCACCAAAACTCTATGGGTGTTCGATTCATCACAATGTAACTAGATTATTGACTCTAGTGCAAGTGGGAGACTGTTGGAAATATGCCCTAGAGGCAATAATAAAATGGTTATTATTATATTTCCTTGTTCATGATAATTGTCTATTGTTCATGCTATAATTGTATTAACCGGAAACCGTAATACATGTGTGAATACATAGACCACACCATGTCCCTAGTGAGCCTCTAGTTGACTAGCTTGTTGATCAATAGATGGTCATGGTTTCCTGACCATGGACATTGGATGTCGTTGATAACGGGATCACATCATTAGGAGAATGATGTGATGGACAAGACCCAATCCTAAGCATAGCACAAGATCATGTAGTTCGTCTGCTAGAGCTTTTCTAATGTCAAGTATCATTTCCTTAGACCATGATATTGTGCAACTCCCGGATACCGCAGGAATGCTTTGGGTGTATCAAACGTCACAACGTAACTAGGTGACTATAAAGGTGCACTACAGGTATCTCCGAAAGTGTCTGTTGGGTTGGCACGAATCGAGACTGGGATTTGTCACTCCGTGTGACGGAGAGGTATCTCTGGGCCCACTCGGTAATACATCATCATAATGAGCTCAATGTGACTAAGGAGTTAGTCACGGGATCATGTGTTACGGAACGAGTAAAGAGACTTGCCGGTAACGAGATTGAACAAGGTATAGGGATACCGACGATCGAATCTCGCGCAAGTAACATACCAATGGACAAAGGGAATTGTATACGGGATTAATTGAATCCCCGACATCGTGGTTCATCCGATGAGATCATCATGGAACATGTGGGAGCCAATATGGGTATCCAGATCCCGCTATTGGTTATTGGCCGGAGAGGTGTCTCGGTCATGTCTGCATGGTTCCCGAACCCGTAGGGTCTACACACTTAAGGTTCGGTGACGCTAGAGTTGTAATGGGAATTGTATGTGGTTACCGAAAGTTGTTCGGAGTCCCGGATGAGATCCCGGACATCACGAGGAGTTCCGTAATGGTCCGGAGGTAAAGATTTATATATGGGAAATTCTATTTTGGCCACCGGAAAATGTTCGGGATTTTTTGGTATTGTACCGGGAAGGTTCTAGAAGGTTCCGGAGTGGAGCCCACCTGCATGGGGGGACCCACATGAACGTGGGTAGTGGGGGAAAGGCCCCACACCCCTAGTCAAGGCGCACCAAGATCCCCCCTTAGAAGGAATAAGATCATATCCCGAAGGGATAAGATCAAGATCCCTAAAAAGGGGGGATAACAATCGGTGGGGAAGGGAAAGGATGGGATTTCTTTCCTCCCACCTTTGCCAACGCCCCAATGGACTTGGAGGGCAAGAAACCAGCCCCCTCCACCCCTATATATAGTGGGGAGGCGCATGGGAGCTGCACCCCTTCCCTGGTGCAGCCCTCCCTCCTCCTACACCTCCTCCTCCTCCGTAGTGCTTAGCGAAGCTCTGCCGGAGAACCACGAGCTCCACCGCCACCACGCCGTCGTGCTGCCGGAGCTCTCTCTCAACTTCTCCTCTCCCCTTGCTGGATCAAGAAGGAGGAGACGTCCCCGGGCTGTACGTGTGTTGAACGCGGAGGCGCCGTCCGTTCGGCGCTTGGATCGGATCTTCCGCGATTTGAATCGCCGCGAGTATGACTCCATCAACCGCGTTCTTTGCAACGCTTCCGCTTAGCGATCTTCAAGGGTATGAAGATGCACTCCCTCTCTCTCGTTGCTAGCATCTCCTAGATTGATCTTGGTGACACGTAGGAATTTTTTTGAATTATTACTACGTTCCCCAACAATGATTTGTTATAATTGCTCTATGTGCTTCACTTAAACTTTTTGAGCTATAGAATTGCTCTAGTGCTTCACTTATATCTTTTTGAGCATGGTGTGCTTGGAATTTTTTGTAGAAATACTCTCATGTTTCACTTAGATTAATTTGAGAGTTAGTAAATTTTGAAGAAATCCTCTCATGCTTCACTTATACCTTTTTAAGAGAATAAATCTTTATGCTCATGTGCTTCACTTAAATTTGTTTGAGCTTGCCAAAAAGCAATGGCAATATATGAAATTAGTCCCAAAGTGATAGATATCCAAAGAGGATATAATAAAAACTTTCATGAAGATCATTGGACAAATTAAACTTGATTCCTTGTAATAGTTTTGAAACATGATGATAGTAATATGTGAGTCATGTTACTGAGTAATTATGCTTAGTAGGAATATTGGTGTTAAGGTTTGTGATTCCCTATGCATGCACGAAAGTCAATAGTTATGCAATGAAGTTACATCCTACTTGTGGTGCATTATTCGGTGTTAGTTATGTTCAATGCTCACTTATGTGAATTTTCGTTTCTTGGTTTGGTTGCTTCCCAATCTAAATACTACTTGTGCATCCAAAATCCTTAAACCAAGTTTTCCCTTATGAGTCCACCATATCTACCTATATGCGGTATTTCCATGCCGTTCCAAGCAAATTTGTATGTGCCATCTCTAAATTTTCAAAATAAATTTCTCTTTTGTGTGCCCGTATCACTCATGAAACGGTGGGGAGTGTCCAATATTTTTCCACGCTAGATGTGTTATTCTCAAGATGAGTGTTTATTCACTTGTCATTGCACGAGAGTGCGACGGTAATAGGGATGCCCATTCCCGAAATGAAAAAGAAAAAATATTTACTTTATGTTGTCAGATAATAAATTCCTTGGAAAGTGTTGGTATGGAAGGCAACCGTGGATACGGACCGCCATGGAAAGTGAAAGTTTGGTGGAAAAAGGAATAAACTTTATTTTCTGTTTGGGAACCGCCTATGATATATCTAGCATGGAAAGTATTGTGAACTAGTTTGTCGTTTTCGTTGACAGGAAAAGCATGCCACCCAAAATATTTTTCTCTCTCAATTTAAACCTTGAGCTCTGGCACCTCTACAAATCCCTACTTCCCTCTGCGAAGGGCCTATCTATTTACTTTATGAAATTTTTATTTTTACTTTGAGTCTCCATCTTCTCTTATAAGCACCAACTAGGGGGCACTATGATCGTACTTGAGCATTGGGCATAGCTAATATTTGAGTGTGTTTCATGAATGGATCAATGATTGAGCATGATGGGCTAGGGATAACTTTCTTTAGTTTTGATATTTTGAAAAACATGGTTGCTTTTTGACATGCTTGAGTATTGAAGTCATTATGTTAAAACTAGACTATTGCTTTGAATCATTATAAGTCCAAATGTCCATGTTATACAAAAGAAAAGAATGTGATGAACATGTTAGGCAGCATTCCACATCAAAAATTCTGTTTTTATCATTTACCTACTCGAGGACGAGTAAGAATTAAGCTTGGGGATGCTGATACGTCTCCAATGTATCTATAATTTTTGCTTGTTCCATGTTGTTATATTACCATTCTTGGATGTTTTACAATCATTTTATAACAACTTCATATAATTTTTTGGACTAACCTATTGACATAGTGCCAAAGTGCCAGCAACTGTTTTTGCTTGTTTTTTACTTCGCAGAAAATCAATACCAAATGGAGTCCAATCGCGACGAAACTTTTTGGAGATTTTTTTCTGGACCAGAAGACACCCAGTGGGCCAAACACCCGCCGAAGAGGTGGGCTATGGAGAGCACAACCCACCAGGGCGAGCCAGGGGGGCCCCGACGCGCCCTGATGGGCTGTGCCCTCCTCGGCCCCCTTTCGCACCGCCTCTGATGCCTATAAATTCCCAAATATTCCAAAAACCCTAGGGGAGTCGACGAAACACAATTCCAGCCGCCGCAAGTTCCAGAACCTCGAGATCCAATCTAAACACCATCACGGAGGGGTTCATCTTCCTCATAGGTGCCTCTCCGATGATGCGTGAGTAGTCCACCATAGACCTACGGGTCCGTAGGCAGTAGCTAGATGGCGTCTTCTCTCTCTCTTATGATTCTCAATACAATGGTCTCTTGGAGATCTATTTGATGTAAACTTTTGCGGTGTGTTTGTTGGGATCCGATGAATTTTGAGTTCATGATCAGTTTCTATCCATGAATATTATTTGAGTCTTCTTTGATCTCTTATATGCATGATTACTTATAGCCTCGTATTTCTTCTCCGAATCTTTGGTTTAGTTAGGCCGACTAGATCGATTTTTCTTGCCATGGGAAGAGGTGCTTTGTGATGGGTTCGATCTTGCGGTGTTCTTTCCCAGTGACAGAAGGGGCAACAAGACACGCATGTATCGTTGCTATTAAGGATAACAAGATGGGGTCTATTCCTACATGAATAGATCTTGTCTACATCATGTCATCGTTCTTATTGCATTACTCCGTTTTTCCACGAACTTAATACACTAGATGCATGCTGGATAGCGGTCGATGTGTGGAGTAATAGAGGTAGATGCAGGCAGGAGTCGGTCTATCTATCTTGGACGTGATGCCTATATATTGATCATCGCCTTGGATATCGTCATGACTATTCGATTTTCTATCAATTGCCCAACAGTAATTTGTTCACCCACCATGCGCTATACTCATGAGAGAAGCTACTAGTGAACCCTACGGCCCCTTGGTCTACTTTTCCATCATATTGCTTTCCGATCTACGTTTTTGCAATCTTTGTTTTCAGATCTACAAAACCAAAAACCCAAAAATATATTGCTGCATATTTACTCTTTTTATTTGTGTTCTTGAGAGATCTACCTCTCCTATCTATCACTACCTAATCTATCTTTTTACCGTAGAGAGATTGACAACCTCTCTTTCGCGTTGGGTTGCAAGTATTTGTTGTTTGTGTGCAGGTGCTGCTTATTGGGTGGCGGTGATCCTCCTACTGGTTCGATAACCTTGGTTACATAACTGAGGGAAATACTTACCATCGCTGTGCTACATCATCCCTTCCTCTTTGGGGAAATACCGACGTAGTCTCAAGCCACGTCAATGCAACATCATTTGGAGTGAAAGAGATTGAGAAGGATAAAACATATGAACTAAAAAGAAATTTTGAGCATGAGAACCCAGAGTATGACAGAGGGATATTTACTATGCAGGCAGACCGAGTTGCTGAGGAATTTGACCGTGAGTGCGGAAAGTTTGATAGGGATGGTTTTCTTTGCTGTCATATTCTTAGACTGTTTACACAATTTGATTTCCTGAAGATTCCAGAAAAGTATATAGTGCCAAGATGGACAAGAGAATTCAGAGAGGTTGAACTAAGGAAGCACAAGTTTGATGTTCTTGGAGGACAATCCCTAGACCAATCACAAAATGCGGTGCGCTATGCAATTGTTATGAATACTGTTGGTGAGGTCTATTCTGACATTAGTCATGATCCTGTTTACTGTCAAGAGTTACTGGATGCAGTTAAGGGTGTGCATAACAGATATCAATCTGGTAAAGAAAAAACAGATAAAAATAAAGAAGTTGACGAAAATGAAAGGCAGAATGAAGGAAATATGAGCATGAGAGATCCTGTTGTTAAAAGGAACAAGTCAGTAAAAAAGGGTAATAGAATGAAGCCTCATTCAGAAATTGAAACTCAAAAGTGTGCGGCGCAAAAGA
This sequence comes from Elymus sibiricus, assembly GCA_039707655.1. Classification (NCBI taxonomy): domain Eukaryota; kingdom Viridiplantae; phylum Streptophyta; class Magnoliopsida; order Poales; family Poaceae; genus Elymus; species Elymus sibiricus. The sequence goes on along the minus strand of CM077663.1, from coordinate 332,789,025 downwards.
GGAAAAATTCAATATGAGACTTTTAGAAGTAGTAGATAAAAAAGGGAAGAGAGATTGGTTAAGGAATTCAAACTATAAATGAAAATCTGATAGGGTATTTTGTTTAGCTTTATAAATGGTTGCTTGAATGCAAAGTCTTTACATTCTGTATACCATACTTTGGCATGTGATGGATTTGATTTATGTGCAATTGATGTTGGCATGGGGATAATTCTAAAAAACAAATAGAATGAGTTTTTTGTCTTATTAAAAATGCAACAAATTATTGCATGAACCAACAATTGAAAAAAGTTGAGGAGTTTTAATTCATGTCTCTATTTTATACAACAATTCAATACTTTTGTGTTTTTTATTTAATAGAATTATTATAAACATCATGGTAAAACACTATGATTATTTTTGAACAAATATTTCAAAATCCGTTATAAAAGTATTTGATTAATATTGATTGTATATTTAAAAAAATGTTGAAGATGTATTTTGTTGGGTAGAGAACATGTATGTTCAATTGAATTCAATGTTTTGGGTAGGGAAACCATTCCAATGTTAACACATGTCTACTTGAAAGAAAAGGGTATCAATGTTTTTCGTCATGATTTGCATTGAACTAGATCATCTCTTTAAGTAATGTTTTTCGTGAGTGGAAAAAATCAAATATTCATGAACTAAATTTGAATTACCGTGAACGAAATAACAAAATGAACTGAACTCAATTTATTTTTGAGTCAACTGAATTTGAACTTGTTGAACTAAAATTTGAATGGTTGTGAACTGGTTTCGGATTTAATTTTGAGTGAATTGAATTCAAACTTGTTGAACTAAAAATTGAATGGTTGTGAGCTCGTTTCGTTTTTTATTTTTAGTGAATTGAATTTGAACTTGTTGAACTAAAATTCGAATGGTTGTGAACTGGTTTCATATTTGATTGAAGTAATTTTCAATTCAAGTGAACTGAATTTGAACTGGTTGAACTAAATGTTTTGAAGTTTGAAGTTGGTGAACTATATTTGAATTACATTAAACTATTTTTGAACTAAGTTTGCATTACCGTGAACCAAAGTTCAAAATGAACAAGTTGTAATTACCATGATTGAAAGATCAAAATGAAGTGAACTCAATTTATTTTTGAGTGAACTGTATTTGAACTTGTTGAACTAAAATTTGAATGGTTGTGAACTGGTTTCGGATTTAATTTTGAGTGAATTGAATTTGAACTAGTCAAACTAAAATTTGAATGGTTGTGAACTGGTTTTGGATTTAATTGAACTAATTTTCAATTCAAGCGAACTGAATTTAAACTAGTTGAACTAAAATTTTGAAGTTGGTGAACTATATTTGAATTGCAGTTAACTATTTTACTACTATAAAAGTGAATTTTTTTAAATTTTCATGAACTAAGTTTGAATTACCGTGATCGAAAGATCAAAATGAAGTGAACTTAATTTACTTTTGAGTGAATTGAATTTGAACTTGTCAAACTAAAATTTGAATGGTTGTGAACTGGTTTCGGATTTAATTTTGAGTGAATTTAATTAAAACTTGTTGAACTAAAATTTGTATGGTTGTGGACTGGTTTCGGATTTCATTGAACTAATTTTCATTTCAAGTGAACTGAATTTAAACTAGACGAACTAAAATATAGAAGTTGGTGAACTAAAATTCAAATTTTCATAAACTAAGTTTCAATTACCATGAACGAAATATCAAAATGAAGTGAACTCAATTTATTTTTGAGTGAACTGAATTTGAATGTGTTGAACTAAAATTTTAATGGTTGTGATTGGTTTCGTATTTAATTTTTGAGTGAACTGTATTTGAACTTGTTGAACTAAAATTTGAACTGGTGTGAACTGGTTTCGGATTATGTCGAACTAATTATCAATTCAAGTGAACTGAATTTAAACTAGTTGAACTAAAATAGATAAGTTAGTGAACTACATTTGAATTACAATTAACTATTTTATTAATAAAAAAGTGGAAAAAATCAATTTTTCATGAACTAAGTTTGAATTACCATGAACAAAATATCAAAAACTAGTGAACTCAATTTATTTTTTAGTGAACTAAATTTGAACTTGTTGAACTAAAATTTGAATGGTTGTGAACTGGTTTGGGATTTATTTTTGAGTGAACTGGATTCAAACTTGTTGAACCAAAAAATGAATGGTTGTGAACTGGTTTCGAATTTAATTTTGAGCGAACTGAATTTGAACTTGTTGAACTAAAATTCGAATGGTTGTGAATCGGTTTCAGATTTGATTGTAGTAGTTTACAATTTAAGTGAACTGAATTTGAACTAGTTGAATTAAAATTTTGAAGTTCCTGAACTATATTTGAATTACAATTAACTATTTTATTACTATAAAAGAGGAAAAATTCAAAATTTCATGAACTAAGTTTGAATTACCATGAATGAAAGATCAAAATGAAGTGAACTCAATTTAATTTTGAGTGAACTTAATTTGATGTTGTTGAACTAAAATTCGTATGGTTGTGAACTGGTTTCGGATTTGATTGAACTAATTTTCAATTCAAGCGAATTGAATTTGAACTGGTTGAACTAAATTTCTGAAGTTGGTGAACTATATTTGAATTACACTTAACTATTTTTGAACTAAGTTTGAATTACTTTGAATGAAAGTTTAAAATGAAGTTAAAAAATTAAAATTTTGAGTGAACTATATTTGAACTTGTCGAACTAAAATTTGAATGGTTGTTAACTACTTTCGTATTTAATTTTAAGCGAACTGAATATAAACTTGTTGAACTAAATCTCGAATTGTTGTGAACTAGTTTCGGATTTGATTGAACTAATTTTCAATTCAAGTGAACTGTATCTATTATATACTTAAAACGATAGAAAACAAACGGCGATGATTTGACACTCTAAAACTAAGATGTATCAACGACTAAGATTAGGCAAACACTACACATGAGAAAAACTTACATAAGGCAAGTACTACACGCCAAAAAAATCTCTACAGGAATCCTAACTGTACACAACAAGTACTACACGTCAAAAAAAATCTCTACAGGAATCCTAATTGTACACGGCTAGATACATTAGGCAAGTACTACACACGTCAACAAAACCTGAGATTAGGCAAGTACTACACGTCAAATAAATTTCTACAGGAATCCTAATCGTACATGTCTAGAAAAATATTATATATCATGCATCAATCACGTCCTACAAGCTAGCAATCAACAACCCTCTATAGTTCTAAAAAAAACCTGTGTGGCACAAACGTGCTTTTTAAGGGGGAAATCAAAACCACTGCATATACGTGGTAATCAAAGGCACTAATTTCTTTTTTTGCCGGGTGAAAGGCACTATTTTTCTCTTGATACGGATTGGACATTCCTCCTGGGTCAATCCTAAGTTAAAGTGTGGAGGAAGCCATACGTCCTACACTTGATCTAGAAAAAATACTCATACGTCTCTGCAAATACAGTTGATCAGACTGTTGTAAATAATACTTACCCTCATGTTAAGCCATACGTCCGTACATTGATCTAAAAAAACAGTCTCCTACATCACGGCGGATACCAGTGATCACACTGTTGTAAAAAATACCGGCCAGACTGTTCTGAGAAAAAATACTGGTAGGACTTTACACCAATATGTACATTACATACGTGTTTTATTTTACCTGAAAAATAGATACATGCAGAAGATACTTCCCATTGATTCTAATTATAACGTTGGAGATTAAAAGATGGAAAATGCACGTACAACATCTACCGCGTACAAATTTTTCGGCAATGTACAAATAAGTCTTATGATTTTTTTAAGGGGTAATAAGTCTTTTGATTGACACATAGAAGCGAGTCTGTTATATACACATATGGAAGAAGATAACCTAAACAAGGAAAAATACAAACGGGCCACCTAGACATGTGCATGTTGATGAAAAGAACGCCTGATGCGCTATCGGTGTTCTACATGCATGTAGTGAGAAGACGAGCTGGAGTTCAATTCCAAATCAGATTTGGTAACACGGGCAACTAATTGTTCTGCCAATTAGCTTCTCTCTTTCTCTCTTACATCCGACTATGCGAATTAAACCTGAGATGTAATTCCTCTGTCGTGTGGCGCGGAACATCATGCACATATATTCACATTTGAATTAGATAGCTAAGCAACAAAGCAAATCAGAAGAAGGTGATCACGGTTGAATGTACGCTGGCCATGAAATAGAACAAATAAAAAGTGCAACTACAATACGGCCAATAAGGATGTCGTTGGTAGACAGTGGACAGATGGTTTATTTACAAGCTATAAAATAGTAAGATTAAGAAGAAGAAATATGTAAGATCTAACATTTGTTTAAGGTGTCCTAATAAAATGATGACAGAAAGAAATCAACGAATGAGAAGAGGAAGATATATAAAGGCACACCCTGAGTTTCACTATATTTTTCCTCATGCCACCATGGACATAGAGAAAGGTAGCAATAAATACAAGAGTCATTTAGTTAAAGATTTAAGATCTTAAAAACAAAGTATAACAAGTCATGCATTTCAAAATAAACTAAATATGCGTACAAAGTTATTATGGAATAACCACAATATTATTGGTATTCTCTCCACAAATACAAAGTTTTGTACCAAGAACCGGATACAGTTAGTAAGAACCTTTTCATAAATGTGGGGTGAAATGTGTCCTTAATATAGTATTCACATATTTGTTACTATATTCCACATACTTTTGGAAAACTACCCTTTATCCATGGCAAACCATAGATGTTCATTTTTCAACCTTAGATCCTTTATTCACATGATTCTAAAATGCAGGAAAGAAAAACATGTGATTACAATATCATACCTACTCAATTTGTACCAGACCGTTGTTGCACGGAAGTTTGTTTGGTTTCCCCATATGACAAACAAAGGAAATTCTTAAGATTTCTAAGCAGATGAAAAACTACATATGAAATATAGTGTGAAGGAAACCTTGGAAAAATTTATAGGATATAATCCTACAATCAAAAATCCTCATAAGAAAAAAAATCCTAAATATTCCAATGCTCCAAAATAACTGGAGAAATAATCCTGAATCAAATATACCATGCACTGCTGAATCCGTGTTTCGTACCTCCGCTCTATCCCAGGGTGTGTTTTGTCCTGATACTACAATATGTGGCATCATTGATACACACATTAGTAACTTTAGTAGAATAAAAATGGTGAAGATTACGAAAATATAAATTTAATAGTGATAAATTCGTTTAGTTCAAAACTTTATTATATTTAGGAGATTTACAATATTCTAATCGGAAAAACAATTAGTAGTGTGCTGAAGGGTTTCATTTTCTCCATTACATAATAATTTTCCTGGTCTTCTATATTTTCAAGTAAGGTGCTAAGTTGACTAATAATAGCTTGAGGTTGAAAACTGGATTGTTTTTTGTATTACTTCAACAAAAAAAACATTTTTTGTTGGTTTAATAACCAGATAAGAAATCATGCAGAATAAGTTATGCATGTTATACTTATAAAACAAACTTCCCTATAATTGTCAGTTCTGCCTAACTAATGTACTACTTATGTAGACATGAGTAAAGGATAACAGATGAATACACAACATTAAAAACATATGAGGCTTTCTATTATATTTTCTACGTAAACAGTAAACCGTGAGTTTGCGAGCTATGTATTTTGGCTATGTTTTTTGCAATAAACATAAAACTTGACATGGTACTAAAAACTGAAGATGTAATTCCATAGAAAATTAAAATTAATTAGTAAGCAGATGGAACACAAACAGTTGACATGACAGAATTAACATCATATATGGTAATACTTGATAATTCTAGCCGCGCAAATGCGCGGGTCACCCCGCTAGTTTGAACTGGTCGAACTAAAACTTTGAAGTTGGTGAATTATATTTTGAAGTTGGTTGAGCTAAAATTTTGAAGTTGGTGAACTATATTTGAATTACACTTCACTAATTTTGAACTAAGTTTGAATTACCGTGAACGAAAGTTCAAAATGAAGTGAAAAGATTATAATTTAGAATAAACTGTATTTGAACTTTCCGAACTAAAATTCGAATAGTTCTGAACTGGTTTCGAATTTGATTGAACTAATTTTTCAATTCAAGCGAATTGAATTTGAACTGGTTGAACGAAAATTTTGAGGTTTGTCGGAGAAACGACACCTATGGGACCGCGTGGTTCCCTTTACGATTCGGCAGGGAAAAGGTTTGCACAAAGAGCAGATCTAATGATCAACACGGGGGATTTTTTACCCAGGTTCGGGCCGTTGAGAAGCGTAAAACCCTACTCCTGCTTTAGTGTATTAGGTGAGTTCAAGCCCAAACTGTAGGAGCGCTATGTGATGAACAGTACACAGCCGCTACGCATGCAGAAGGGGCCAGAAGATCCTCCCTCTGTAACAACGCCTTGGGCCTCCTTTTATACGTCGAAGGGGTCACCAACAGTAGCGAAGTACAAGAGGTGTAAAGTTGCTACAGTGCTATCATACCTAATACTGACGGCTTAGGACAAAAGCATTTAATGCTCCGTTGAGGTGTCCCTTAGCTTCTTGGGGATGGAAAAAGGAGCCGTCCCATCGACACCGCTTAAGCCCATCCACCGCTAGCACTTGACACGTACCCAGGAGGACAACGGCTAAAAGACAAGCTGGCCGCTGCGCTGGAGTGGTGACAGGGTAGCGAGGTCTTGCCGGGTGCGAGCCTTGCCGGGGCTGCGAGTCATCCCGGCAAGATCCTGCCGGGGCTCCAACCTTCGGTCTTCTGTCTTCTGATTATTAGCTTGAATGCTTTCCTGATACTCTTGCATTTGCGTCCAGCTGTTCCCCGGCAGGCCTTGCCGCTGGAGTGGCTACAACCGCCCGTGCACCAGTATGGGGTACTAAAAGACCCAAACTTTAGTACACCGACAGGAGCCCCCGGGCCTAGGCCATACACGAGTGCGAGGCGTTGTTGGGCTAGGCCCAAACAGTGCACGAGCACGCGTGGCAGGGATTAACTGCTGTAATCATTCCGCTTACTGCGCCCCCCCCACTACGCGCGTTGAATGCGCGACGTGGGAGACGCGGGCGGAGTGGCCGTTACAGCAGCGCGCTCGCAAAAGCATCTTCGTGTTGACTAGTAAAGAAGCAGCCCCGCGCCTTCCCCATAAAAAGGAATCTGCAGGGGCGCTGCTCATTTACCTCCTGTCCTTTCCAATCTGGGAACCGCCGTCGTCTTCTTCCTTGAGCCCAAAACAGAGCCTCTTCCACTCATCCATCGCCGTCACGCCCTCCTCGTCCTCAGCCTCTTCTCCCACAACCGCCATGCCACCCAAAGCGAGCAAGGGCAAGGGGGTGAAAGCCGCCGTTCCGGAGAGCGAGCTGGTGAAGATGCGGAAGAAGCACGCCGTCTTCGCTTCAGCGCTCGATGCGAACGCCCTGAAGGATCAGTACCTATGCATGTGGGCGAAGGAGACGAAGGCTCATCCCGCTACTCTCGTGAGCCCAGGTTCCTTCAAGGGAGGCCCAAATAAATTCCCTTTCTTTGTCGACTACTTTTACTGCGGGCTCTGCCCCCCTTTCTCTGATTTCTTCAATGACATCATGTACACATACGACTTCCAACTCCTAGATTTTACGCCGAATGCCGTAACATGTATGTCAGTCTTTGTGCATCTTTGCGAAAACTTTGCCGGAGTAGTCCCCAACACAGCCCTCTTCTGCCATTTCTTTGTTCCCCGCATTCAAGCGGGTGAGGCCCTCTCCGGTTCTATCACCTGGATTCCAAGGTCATGGAACAAGGATACATACCCAGACGGGGCCTACCACGAGAAGTGGGAAGAATGGCGGGGCAAGTGGTGCTGGATCCAGGAGACAGACCCCCAGCCTTTCTGTGTGCCTCGACAAACAAAGGTGGCGCGTGGCAACGATTGGAGTGCCCTCGATCCTCAGGATGAGAAGCTCACAATTGCAATTACCAGAATTCATCGCCTCAAAGCTGCCGGGCTCTCAATAGAGATGATCGGCGCTGATTTTCTTCGCCGGCGCATCGCCCCTCTGATGAACAAAGGGAGACTAGCTTGGGAGTTCCGGAACGCGGCGGACATTATGCGGCTGCGTCCTGGCTTGAACAACAACCTGACGGTCATGCATCACACATCCCTTTGCCACAAGCTATTCAGGTCTGACGCCAGATTCAAGTTGCCGGCGGGCATCATCCCTCTGTGCCGCAACTCTGCTTTAGCCTCCCTCATCGCCATAATGCCGGCGTGCAACGCTCATGGCCCTGACGGGAATTGGGAAGTGCCATCCGCAGAACAGGCATAGGAGTTCTTCGATAATTTATCGGAGAAGGCCATCCGGGAAGAAGCAGTCCTCATCCACCCCACCCTTGAGGAAGAGGTGGTGTACATCGCCAGCAGAGCAGAAGAGGCTGATCTTGCCGCAGAGGCCGGCAACGCTGGCTTCATGGAAGAGGAAGCCAATGAAGAAGAGGTGGTGTCCGAAGGGAAACTTGCCGGGCAGGGCGAGGTTGCCGGAGAGCAGAGTGGCACATCTGCTGGGGGCCCTTCTGCCGGAGGTACAGCTGAGGAAGAGCTGCACGAGGAGCCCCCAGCTCCCGAGAAGAAAACGAAGCGAGTTCTTCGGAAAGCCACATCTAGTGCTTCAACCCAGCAACCTTCAGTTTCTGCCGCAGCCAAGCGGCCCAGGACTATCCCTTAATCTCCTCGCACGAGCACCGCAGCGGAAGTCGACTTCGACCTCTCTGCCTTCAGCTCAGAGGAAGAAGAGTAAGAGCCTTGTCACATCCTCTAACTTCTGAATTTCCGATTTTGCTTAACTGATTTATCTTTCTTTGGCCTGTCTCCATAGAGACGACACAGAAATATTGGCGCAAAGGATAGCGAAGAGGGCGAAGACTTCAACGGGCGATGAGCCGCCGGCAAGCACCTCAGGTGCGCTAGAGCTGATTAACATCAGCCCAGAGTCCAGCCCGCGACGCAGCCCCCGGCGCAGCCCCCAGCGTGAGTCCTATACTCATTTTCCACTGGCAAGTGCCGGGGTGTGTATCTTCACTGCTAACATCACCGGGCGTGTAGGAGTGGAGCGGCAACAAGGAGCACCAACGGAGGCCGTTCCTGATGTGCCGCCTCCGTCAACTACACCACCCAGAGACGAGTCTTCGGCAAGCGAACTCTACCGCGATGAAGAGGAGCCGGCAAGTACAGGCACCGACAACCCTTCTCAGCGGCTCGACACAGGTAAACCGCTTGCCTCAGAGTACTTGTCGCTTTGCCTTTCTTTTTGTCTTCTTGAACTTCCTCCTCAGCCGTATCTTGTTCGTTCTCTTGGCCCCCAGATCTTCCCTCGACGGAGCACATGGACGTTGATGCTGTTATCGAGGAGACCGCCAAGAATGCTGCCGCCGAGGCCGACAGGATTGCCGCTGACGAGGCCACCAAGAATGCTGCCGCCGAGGCCGCCAAGGATGCTGCCGCCGAGGCCGCCAAGGATGCTGCCGCCAAGGATGCTGCCGCTGAGGCCACCAAGGATGCTGCCGCCAAGGCCGCGAAGGCTGCACAGGAAGGGGCCAGCAAGGAGTCTGCTGAGAGGGTCGGCGAGGAGACCAGTGACCGTACTGACGGCATTCCTGCCGCAGGAGCACCAGGCGCTATGCCAGCCACGGAGCCCCCAGCTGCCAGTGAGGCGGCTGTTGAGGATCAGCCGTCAACATCCGAAGCCCCCTCGTCAAGCAAGTACCTCAAGGTTGGCGACAACTTGTTCGTCAGCATTCCAGGCACGGCAAGCATTGGGGCGCCAACTGAAGGAGAAATCTTTGACGAAGACGTCATCGCCGCTGCTGGGCTCGAGATTGTTGACGAGCCATGTGCCAGCAGCAGCAAATCCGAAGAAGAAAAGCTCCTCCAGGCCATGAGCAGCAACTTCCAGAAGCTCCAAGCACTTCACCGTGCCCGGAAAGAGAAGCTGGATTCCAGGGCGGTAGTTGTCGAAACAGCGGAAGCAAATCTCCAGAAGCGCGTCGAGGAAACGCAGGTCTGGTATGCTGAGGCCCTTCAGGAGCTGAGGACGAGTCAAGAGCAGCTGAGCCAAAGCTGGAACGAGCTCCTCTTGAAGCAGTCTGATGTTGAGAAGGCACATGAGGAGGCCAAACAACAGGCCGCTGCAGAGGAGGCACGCTTGAGAGAGCTCCTTGTCGGGCTTGAGGCTCATGACGATGACCTCACCACTCGCGAGAAAGCTCTTGCCGACAAGCTCCGCGCCAAGGACGAAGAGATTGAAAAGCTTGTCGCGCAGTGGACCCAAGAGCTGGAGCAGAAGCACAAGGAAACACTCGAAGCTCTGGTCACAGACCACGCCGGCAAGCTAAAGGAAGCCGTTGATGCTGCCGAAGCTGCAGAGGCCGCCAAGAACTTGCTGCAGGAGAAGGCGAAGAGGCTAGAGGCGGATCTTGAGGACCACGGCAAGAAGATCTCGACACTCGAAGCCGAAAGAGATAAGGCTCTCCACAGCTTGATGGAGATACAGATCACCATGTCCGAGAAGACCCATCAGCTCACCTCAGCCAAGGAATCCATCGCCGATCTGGAGTTGAAGCTGACCACGCTGAAGGAGACTCTTGAGACCGCCAAGGCTCGTGAGAGGACCCTGATCAAAGACCTCCAGGATGAGAGGGACCTACTCAAGAGCGCCGCCGCCACACATAATGACTATGTGGCAGGTGTGCAGATCTGGACTGAGCGCCTTGTCGACGTCGCGGGGAGGCTTGCAGCACAGCTGTCCACCATGGATTTGCAAGGCTTCAACTACTCTTCCGATGATAGGGTGTCTACGAGCGCCAAGCTGACCATGTTCTTTGAGGGCCTGATCGACGCTCTGAAGCAGCTCCAATCTAACCGAGCAACCCATCTGGCCAGCGAATCCCGCAAACTTTGCCAGGCCGTCCTCCGCAAGGTGCTCGTCAAAGTGGTGCACAAGAACCCCGGCATCAACCTCTCCAACGTCCTCGACCGCTTGCCGAAGGATGTAGACGTCAAGGCACTTGAGGAGCTTGTCGCGCCCATCGTTGACAGGGTAAGCCAAGTCAAGAGGGTTGAAGGCGATCGCCGGGATTAGCTGCTTTACTTCTTGTTGCCGCCCCTATTCCATGCCAAAGACAATTTTGCCTTATGTTAGAATCACGGCAGCCATTCATGTAATATAACTCGCTATGCTCTGGATGAATGTACGCTATTTCCCTTGTTTGGTTTCTTTTTGTATGGTACATGCCCTACGCTTTGTTGGAAACTTGCCGGTGCGCACAGCCTTGCCGCGAGCGCTAGGTGCGGGACTTTAGCAGCCTGCTGGAGGTGCCGCTGCCGGCAAGATACCTTGGCGTTTTCAGTGCAGCCACTTAAGCTGTTGAGCGGACTCGAAACAGAGTAAGGGCGCAACCGATCACGACAAGGTTCCCTTCGCGTGCAGGTTTTCCATACATAGATCGAAACCGTTCAAGGAGAATAACTTTACAAACCAAAAATTTGTTCAAAGTTTCTGCAACTTAGCTTTTCGTTGATGTACTCCTTCCGGCAAGATGTCAACCTTGAACGTCGCCCGTCGGTATCCATACCATCCTTCCCCCCGGCAAACTTGCATGCGAGGGAACCTTCTGTCCTTTGAGAAAAAGAAAGAAGAGAAAATAGAGATATGGAACCTTGGCGGTTCGTTAATGTTTACCGGAAGCAAGTGTAATACAATATCTCAGATAAGCATGTATATAAGTAAACATGAAAATTGACAAGAATTGTAAAACACTTAGGCTTTATTCAACTATGCACAGGGTCTGCGCCTGGCTTTGTACAAAGGATTACATGCTTCAGTGGCAAGACTTGTACAAAAGGTGGTTGCCGGGGAACCCGGCAACCGCGCCTTATGGATAGAACTTACGAAGATGTTCGATATTCTAGGAATTGCTCACCGGAACGCCATCTTCGGTCTCTAGGCGGACTGCGCCAGGCCTGGTGACTCGTACTCCCCGATAAGGGCCTTCCCACTTCGGCGTCAACTTGTTGGAATTCTTGGCCGACTGAATGCGCCGAAGAACAAGGTCGCCTTCCTCAAGACTTCAGGCATGAACCTTGCGGCTATGATAGCGGCGCAAGGCTTGCTGGTAGCGTGCAGCTCGCACAGCAGCCTGAAGACGATCTTCCTCAAGGAGCACAGCGTCATCTTGTCGCAGCTGCTCTTGCTCGAGCTCATCATAAGCGAGCACTCGAGGTGACCCGTATGTGAGTTCCGTGGGGAGAACTGCTTCCGCCCCGTAGACTAGGGAGAAGGGTGTCTGGCCAGTGGCTCGATTTGGTGTCGTTCTGATTGACCAAAGAACCACCGGCAACTCATCAATCCAGCGTCTTCCGCATTTGCGCAGCTTGTCGAAAGTTCTTGTCTTGAGGCCCCGCAACACTTCAGCATTAGCCCTTTCCGCCTGGCCGTTGCTCCTTGGATGAGCAACAGAAGCAAAACAGATCTTGCCACCAAGGTCTTGGACATATTGCATGAAGGTGTGGCTCGTGAACTATGTACCGTTGTCGGTGATGATCCTATTGGGTACACCAAAACGGCAAACTATTCCCTTGAAGAACTTGACGGCTGATTGTGCTGTCACCTTTCTCACTACTTCCACTTCCGGCCACTTTGTGAACTTGTCAATTGCGACGTACAAGTACTCAAAGCCCCCGGTAGCACGGGGAAAAGGGCCCAATATGTCGAGCTCCCAGACCGAAAATGGCCAGGAAAGAAGGATTGTCTGAAGAGCTTGAGCTGGCTGATGCAATTTCTTTGAATGGAACTGGCACACCTCACACTTGATTACTAGTGCAGTTGCATCCTGGAGAGCAGTGGGCCAAAAGAAACCTTGCCGGAATGCCTTACCGACAAGAGCTCTTGATCCTATGTGGGAACCACATATGCCTCCATGTATCTCTGCCAACAGCTCTGGTCCATCCTCCCGAGGAATGCACTTCAATTTCACACCGTTCGATCTCTTTCTGTACAGGATATTGTCCACAAATTGGTACATTTTGGACCGACGGGCTACTTTCTCTGCTTCTTCCTGCTCCTCGGGAAGTTCTCCTGTTTGAAGGAAATGGACGATGTGCTATGCCCATGCTAGAGCCTGGGGCTCGACAACAAGGACTAAAGGCATGTCCTCTGCCGTGGGAGCATCTGTCTCTACAGCAAGAGCCTGAGGCCCTGCCAGAGTCTGTTGCTCCCCGGCAAGCTTGGCGGGAGCGCTTGTCTCCACGGCAAGAGCCTGAGGCCCTGCCGGAGCCTGTCGCTCACCGGCAAGCTTGGTGTTGCTCCCGGCAACCTCTTTGCCGACGGCTTCTGGGAGCTCTGCCGGAAAATACTTGCCAGAACTCAACTTCCTCCTTTTCTCTTGTCCCATCGACAGTGTTACGGATGGTTGAGTCAATCGGAGCACAAAAGTTCCTGGTTCCACAGGTAACTTAAGGGCAGCGAGCTTCGACAAGTCATCAGCAATGCTGTTCTCCGCACGAGGAACGTGCTTCATTTGCAGACCGTCAAAACGCTCTTCCAATTTCCTCACTTCATCGACATAAGCTTCCATTAATGGACTCTGATAATCTTTATTCACCTGCTTGACGACAAGCTGCGAATCACCTCTGACGATGAGCTTCCTGATTCCAAGGTCTGCCGCGATCCTGAGACCGGCAAGCAGCCCTTCATATTCTGCAGTGTTGTTTGTTGATCTCTCCCGGGGAAACTGCATCTGAATCACGTATTTGAGGTGCTCTCTGGTGGGTGCGACAAGCAGCACGCCAGCACCGGCGCCTTGCAGCGAGAAAGCCCCATCAAAATTCATAATCCATTCTTGGCTCGTTTCCTTGCTGGGGAGAGTTGACTCCGGAATCTCTTCGTCTGGCGTTGGGGTCCATTCCGCAATGAACTCCGCCAAAGCTCTGCTCTGAATGGTTGAAGTACTTTCAAACTTGAGACCAAAACTTGACAGTTCTAAAGCCCACTCCACAATCCTGCCGGTGGCATCTGGATTTCTGAAAATCCGTTGCAACGGAAAGCGAGTGACAACGGTGATCTCATGTGCCTGAAAGTAATGGCGCAGCTTCCTCGAGGCCATAAGGAGGCCGAAGAGCAATTTCTGTACACCAGAATATCTTGACCTAGCCCCCTGCAAGAGGGAGCTGACAAAATAAACTGGGCGCTGCACCATCTTCTTCTTCTTCTGTGTTACCTCATTTGGCTGCGCAGATCCCATTTTGTTAGCACTAGACTCTACCGGGGAGGATCCCAGCTCGCCGCTTGACGGTCTTGCCGTTGCCGCTGCTTCTTCGTCGACTTCTCTCTCTGCCACTAACGCAGCACTCACCACTTGATTCGTTGCCGCTAGGTATAGCAGGAACGGCTCTTGTGGTTTTGGCGCGACTAGTACTGGCGGAGAAGAGAGGTACCTCTTCAAATCCTGCAGCGCTGCCTCCGCTTCCGGAGTCCATTTCATTGGACCTGCCTTTTTCAAGATTTTGAAAAAGGGCAGGGCGCGCTCAGCAGATTTCGAGATGAACCTACTCAGAGCAGCAACGCAACCGGCAAGACGACGCACATCCTTAACACGTCTTGGCGCTTCAATCTGCTCAATTTCCTTGATCTTGTCGGGATTTGCTTCGATTCCACGCTGAGATACAAAGAACCCGAGAAGCTTGCCGGACGGAACGCCAAACACACACTTCTCAGGATTGAGCTTCAAGTTGATCTTGCGCAGATTTGCAAATGTCTCCTCTAAATCTTGAATGAGCGTTGCCTTGTCTTTGATTTTGACCACTATGTCATCCATATAAGCTTCCATATTTCTATGCATCTGGGGCTCAAAACCAATCTGGACCGCTCTTGCAAATGTCGAACCAGCACTTTTCAACCCGAAAGGCATACGTAAGAAGCAATACGTACCACATGGGGTGATAAATGCGGTCTTCTCTTCATCTTCCTTTGCCATGAAGATCTAATGATATCCAAGCCTGCCGCTTCCAAATTTTTGATTTCCTCGGCAATAAACTGTTGTCGCTCCA
This sequence comes from Elymus sibiricus, assembly GCA_039707655.1. NCBI lineage: Eukaryota > Viridiplantae > Streptophyta > Magnoliopsida > Poales > Poaceae > Elymus > Elymus sibiricus. Next base: position 332,773,948 of record CM077663.1, on the reverse strand, counting down.
AAGCCTGCTTCCTGACCTTCTGCTTGACGGGCCGCGCGTGAGGACATACAACAAGGTGGTGCTCAATTACTTCCCTGGGAACGCCGGGGATATCAGATGGTTGCCATGCAAACACATCGATATTCGCTCGCAGGAAAGCAATGAGCGCGCTTTCCTATTTGTCGTCGAGGGTGGAACTTATGGTGAAAGTTCCTCCCGTACCAACTTCCTTGGCGGGCACCTTCTTGGTCTCTGGTGGAGCTGCCTTGGACTTCTTGCTCTTGCCGGTGGAGCTCTCTGGCACATCCTCAACGGGAGCGCAGCACTCCGAGGAGGTGCGTTTGCCGGAGTGTGCGCGAGAGGTCTTACCGGTCTTCTTCCCCCCGGGAGCTTCAGCGGCAGGAGCAAGTGCTTTGGCGGCAGATGCTGCAACCGCCTCCCGGTAGAGTTGATCGGTGCAGATAAGCGCGTTCTTCTTGTCAGAGTTGACGGTAATGACGCTCATCGGCCCGGGCATCTTCAATACATTGTAAGCGTAGTGCGATGCCGCCATGAACTTGGCCAGCGCTGGGCGGCCAAGGATCCCATTATATGGCAATGGAATCTTGGCGACGTCGAAAACGATCTTCTCTGTCCTGAAGTTCAGATCACTACCAAATGTTACTGGTAACGTGATCTTACCCTTCGGTTGGCTCCTTCCTGGATTAACCCCTTGAAACGTGCCCGTTTCCTCGAGATCTTCATCAGGAATCTGCAACCTTTTGATCACCTCAGGTGAAATCAAGTTCAAACCGGCCCCACCATCAACTAACATTTTTGTCACTTTGAGGTTGCGAATCGTTGGAGAAACCAACAATGGCAAACACCCGACCGTAGTTATGCGATCAGGGTGATCCTCAGCGTCAAAAATGATAGGCGTGTTGGACCACTTCAATGGCTTCCGGGAATTGACAGACGGCTCTGCCGCATTAACCTCACGCGCCCACTGTTTAAGTTGGCGGTGGGAGGAATGCAACGAAGCGCCTCCGTCAACGCACATCATGTCTGTAGCTTTCTGAAACTCTTGCTCGCTGGACTCATCGTCCTCGTCGTTGTCATCGTTACCCCCCTCTTGCTTGTCGCGGCCCCGAGCGGGCCTCTCCTTCTGCTGCTTGGCCTTGCCGCGGCGACCTCCTCGGCCACCACGTTTCTTGCCAGACCCCTCCGCGCCATCCTGGGCCTTCTCCTTGTCTCGCCTCTCATACTCAGCTTTCTGCTTCTTGACAAGCTGCTCAACTTGCCGGCAGTCTTGGAGATCATGGCCCTTGGTGCGATGGATCTTGCAATACTGCTTGCCGGAGCCCTCTGGCTTGTCGGCAGCCGCCAAGGCCTGACAGGAGGCACACCCGGCAACCTCCTTGCCGGGGCCGTCAACTTTGGCTTTCTTGGCGGTGTTGGGGTTGCCGGATCCCTCGAAAGCAAGCACGGCCTTGCCCTTGCGCTTCCTGTTACCCCGCCGGCCTTTCTTTGCCGGGGCGGCGGCGTCTTCGTCTTCAGAGTTGACCCCTGCGCCAGCATCTTCGCCGGGGAGTCTCCTTCCTTCTTCGGCTCGAGCACACTTATCGGCCAGAGCATAAAGCTCGGCAACATCCCTGACTTTGTTCATCGCCAGCTCTTCGCGCATCCTGCGGTTGCGCACGTTCTGATGGAACGCGCTGACAACAGCGACAGGATGAACGTCTGGGATGTTGTGATGTACACGGCTGAATCTCTGTATGTACTTGCGCAAAGTCTCGCCTTCCTTCTGGGGGATGAGATGCAAATCACTTTCCTGGCCTGGAGCTTGGTGGCCTCCGGTAAAGGCACCAACAAACTCGTGACACAGATCTGCCCAGGAAGAAATGGAATTCTCCGGCAGGTGCATCAACCACGACCTGACGTTGGGCTTGAGCACCAACGGGAAGTAGTTGGCGAGTATCTTGTCGTCGCGAGCCCCGGCAGCCTGCACCGCAATGGTGTAGATGCTCAAGAACTCTGACAGGTGAGTCTTGCCGTCGTACTTCTCCGGGACCTCTGGTTTGAACGTACGGGAATTGGGCCACTGGACTCGCCGCAGCTCACGGGTAAACGCTGGACAACCCACCTCATAAGGTAGATCGACAGGATACCCTGGCGCAGGCTTGTCTACAGTAGGCCCTGCGCGCTTATCAGATTGATAGCGCGCTTCCCGCCGCCGCTCGATAGTAGTCCGAGCGTCTTCTTTGCTTCGTTCCCGAAGAACTCGACGTTGATCGCGGCGGGTTCGCGGATTAGACGACGCCGTTGAATAGTCCTCGCAGGCGTCGATCCGCGAGTCAACGACTGCTGTTGCCGTCGTGGAGGAGAGTGCACCGTGGTCGTAGCACCTCCCGTCTTTTCGCCACCGGCGCGCGTCGGCTCGATGGACTGCCGCCGTGAAGGCTCCGCCTGCTGCGGCCTATCATCATTGGCGAGGCCGATGAGGCTCTGAATAGCAGCTCTCCACTCGTCGAGCTTGTCTGCAGCAGGTGGAAAATTCAGGAGCAGCTGTGCTCGCGCCAGTGCTTCTGCTGGTGTAGGCGGCGGCGACAGGTGCGAGGAACGTGAGGTGCTCTGACTCCTAACCGTGTTAGAAGGAGCTCCATCACGGTCCCGCGACCGCGCGCCGCTTCCACCAACACGTTGGCGTGCATGCTGATCCCGCGCATCTCGAGGGTGATGCTCAGGAGACTTTCCGTGGGGACGCCTAGTACCACCAACGTCGCGGCGCTGCTCATCACGCGCGACCTGAGAAGGCCGCGGCGCGTGCGCCGGCGTGGGTGTCTTAGAAGGCGCCCTTCCATCCTTGGAATTCGCTACGCCACCCGCGGGCAGCACATCTCCGTCCCTAGATCTAGGGGCGCGCGGGTGGCCATCGCCGCTGCGAACGACGCCGCTCGCTTGGCTTTGACCACCAGAATGTCGTGGAAGCTCTGGACCTCCACCTCCTCCGCCCGCGTCCACGCCATCGCCTATCTGCGTAGCTACAAGCGCAGCGGACGCGGATGGACCAACCGCCGTGAAACCCTTCTTCTTGGGGGCCATGGCGATGAAGATGACGAAGAAACTGGCGCGCTGATCGTTAGGTCAGGTTCACGCAACGCCTTTTACCCTACCTGGCGCGCCAAAGATGTCGGAGAAACGACACCTATGGGACCGCGTGGTTCCCTTTACGATTCGACAGGGAAAAGGTTTGCACAAAGAGCAGATCTAACGATCAACACGGGGGATTTTTTACCCAGGTTTGGGCCGCTGAGAAGCGTAAAACCCTACTCCTGCTTTAGTGTATTAGGTGAGTTCAAGCCCAAAATCTAGGAGCGCTATGTGATGAACAGTACACAGCCTCTACGCATGCAGAAGGGGCCAGAAGATCCTCCCTCTGTAACAACGCCTTGGGCCTCCTTTTATACGTCGAAGGGGTCACCAACAGTAGCGAAGTACAAGAGGTGTAAAGTTGCTACAGTGCTATCATACCTAATACTGACGGCTTAGGACAAAAGCATTTAATGCTCCGTTGAGGTGTCCCTTAGCTTCTTGGGGACGGAAAAAGGAGCCGTCCCATCGGCACCGCTTAAGCCCATCCACCGCTAGCACTTGACACGTACCCAGGAGGACAACGGCTAAAAGACAAGCTGGCCGCTGCGCTGGAGTGGTGACAGGGTGGCGAGGTCTTGCCGGGTGCGAGCCTTGCCGGGGCTGCGAGACATCCCGGCAAGATCCTGTCGGGGCTCCAGCCTTCGGTCTTTTGTCTTCTGATTATTAGCTTGAATGCTTTCCTGATACTCTTGCATTTGCGTCCAGCTATTCCCCGGCAGGCCTGGCCGCTGGAGTGGCTACAACCGCCCGTGCACCAATATGGGGTACTAAAAGACCCAAACTTTAGTACACCGACAAGGTTGGTGAACTATATTTGAATTACATTTAACTATTTTTGAGCTAAATTTGAATTACCGTGAACGAAAGTTCAAAATGAAGTGAAAAAATTATAATTTTAAGTGAACTGTATTTGAACTAGTATAACTAAAATTTGAATGGTTGTGAATTGGTTTCGTATTTAATTTTAAGTGAACTGAATTTGAACTTGTCGAACTAAATTTCGAACTGTTGTGAATTGGTTTCAGATTTGATAGAACTAATTTTCAATTCAAGTGAACTGAATTTGAACTGGTTGAAGTAAAAATTTGTAGTTGCTGAACTATATTTTGAAGTTGGTTGAACTAAAATTTTGAAGTTGGTGAACTATATTTGAATTACACCTAACTGTTTTTAAACTAAGTTTGAATTACCGTTAACGAAAGTTCAAAATGAAGTGAAAATATTATAATTTAGAATGAACTGTATTTGAACTTATTGAACTAAAATTAGAATGGTTGTGAACTGGTTTCAGATTTAATTTTGACTGAACTGAAATAGAACTTGCCGAACTAAAATTCGAATTGTTGTGAACTAAGTTTGAAGTACCGTGAACGAAAATATCAAAAAGAAGCGAACTCATTTTATTTTTGAGCGAAATGAATTTGAACTTATTGAACAAAAATTTGAATTGTTGTGAAATTGTTACGGATTTAATTTCGAGTGCATTGTATATTAACTTGTTAAACTAAAATTTGAATAGTTGTTAACTGGTTTTGGATTTAATTTTGAGTAAACTGAATTAGAAGTAGTCGAACTAAAATTTGAATGGTTTTGAAATACTTTCGGATTTGATTGAACTATTTTTCCAGTCAAGTGAACTAAATTAAAACTAGTTGAACTAAAATATTGAAGTTGGTGAACTATATTTGAATTATTCTTAAATATTTTGGAACTAAGTTTGAAATACCGTGAACGAAAGTACAAAATGAAGTGAAAATATTATAAGTTAGAGTGAACTGTATTTGAACTTGTTGAGCTAAAATTTGAATGGTTGTGACTAGTTTCGTTTTTAATTTTGAGTGAATTGTATTTGAACTTGTTAAACTAAAATTTGAATGGTTGTGAACTAATTTGGAATTTGATTGAACTAATTTACAATTCAAGCGAATTGAATTTGAACTGGTCGAACTAAAATTTTGAAGTTGGTGAACTATATTTCAATTCCACTGAACTATTTATGAACTAAGTTTGAATTACCATGAACGAAAGATCAAAATGAAGTGAAAATATTATAATTCCGAGTACACTGTATTTGAACTTGTTGAACTAAAATTTGAACGGTTGTGAACTGGTTTCGGATTTGATTGAACTAATTTTCAATTCAAGTGAATTGAATTTGAACTAGTCGAACTAAAATTTTGAAGTTGGTGAACTATATTAGAATTACAATTAATTATTTTATTACTATAAAAGCGGAAAAATTCAAATTTTCATGAACTAAGTTTCAATTACCATGAATGAAAGATCAAAATGAAGTGAACTCAATTTAATTTTGAGTGAACTTAATTTGAACTTGTTGAACTAAAATTTGAATGGTTGTGAACTGGTTTCGGATTTTATTGAACAAATTTTCAATTCAAGTGAACTGAATTTAAACTAGACGAACTAAAAATAGAGACGAGGTTGGTCAAACTAAAATATTGAAGTTGCTGAACTATATTTGAATTACACTTAACTGTTTTTGAACTAAGTTTGAATTACCGTGAACGAAAGTTCAAAATGAAGTGAAAATATTCTAATTTAGAATGAACTGTATTGAACTTGTCAAACTAAAATTTGAATGGTTGTGAACTGGAATCAGATTTAATTTTGAGTGAACTAAATTTGAATTTGCTGATCTACAATTCAAATTGTTGTGAACAAAGTTGGACTTACCGTTACCGAAAATATCAAAAAGTTGTGAACTCAATTTATTTATTTATTAGTGAACTGAATTCGAACTTGTTGAACTAAAATTTGAATATTTCTGAACTGTTTTTGGAATTAATTTTGAGTGAACTGTATTTGAACTTGTTGAACTAAAATTTGAATGGTTGTGAGTTTGTTTCGTATTTATTTTTGAGTGAATTGAATTTGAACTTCTTGAATTACAATTCGAATGGTTGTGAACTGTTTTCGGATTTGATAGAACTAATTTTTCTGGTTGAACTAAAACTTTGAAGTTGGTGAACTATATTTGAATTACACTTAATTATTTTTGAACTAAGTTTGAATTACCGTCAATTATAGGTCAAACTGAAATGAAAATTTTATAATTTTGAGTGAACTGTATTTGAACTAGTCAAAGTAAAATTTGAATGGTTGTGAACTGGTTTCGGATTTGATTAAACTAATTATCAATTCAAGTGAACTGAATTTAAACTAGATGAACTAAAATATAGAAGTTGGTGAACAACATTTGAATTACAGTTAACTATTTTATTACTAAAAATGTGAAAAAATTCAAATGTTCATGAACTAAGTTTGAATTACCTTTAATGAAATATCGAAAAGAAGCGAACTCAATTTATTTTTGAGTGAACTGAATTTGAACTTGTCGAACTAAAATTTGAATGGTTGTGAAATGGTTTCGGATTTAATTTTGAGTGAACTGAATTCAAACTCGCTGAACTAAAAATTGAATGGTTGTGAACTAGTTTCGTAACTAATTTTTAGTGAACTGAATTTGAACTTATTGAACTAGATTTCGAATTGTTGTGAACTGGTTTCAGATTTGATTGAAGTAATTTTCAATTCAAGTGAACTGAATTTGAACTAGTTGCACTAAAATTTTGAAGTTTGAAATTGGTGAATTATATTTGAATTATATTTAAATATTTTTGAACTAAGTTTGAATAACCATGAACGAATGTTCAAAATGAACAAGTTGGAATTACCATGTTTGGAAGATTAAAGTGAAGTGAAGTGAATTCAATTTATTTTTGAGTGAACTATATTTGTACTTGTTGAACTAACATTTGAACTGTTGTGAACTGGTTTTGGATTTAATTTTGGGTGAACTGAATTAAAACTAATCGAACTAAAATTTGAATGGTTGTGAACTGGTTTCAGATTATGTTCAACTAATTATCAATTCAAGTGAACTGAATTTAAACTAGTTGAAATAAAATAGAGAAGTTAGTGAACTACATTTGAATTACAATTAACTATTTTATTAATAAAAAAGTGGAAAAATTCAAAATTTCATGAACTAAGTTTGAATTACCATGAACGAAATATCAATAACTAGTGAACTCAATTTATTTTTTAGTGAACTGAATTTGAACTTGTTGAACTAAAATTAGAATGGTTGTGAAGTGGTTTGGGATTTAATTTTGAGTGAACTGAATTCAAACTTGTTGAACCAAAAAATGAATGGTTGTGAACTGGTTTCGAATTTAATTTTGAGTGAACTGAATTCAAACTTGTATAACCAAAAAATGAATGGTTGTGAAGTGGTTTCGAATTTAATTTTGAGTGAACTGAATTTGAACTTGTCGAACTAAAATTCGAATGGTTGTGAATCGGTTGTAGATTTGATTGTTGTACTTTACAATTTAAGTGAACTGAATTTGAACTAGTCGAACTAAAATTTTGAAGTTCCTGAACTATATTTGAATTACAATTAACTATTTTATTACTATAAAAGCGGAAAAAAAATCAAAATTTCATGAACTAAGTTTGAATTACCATGAATGAAAGATCAAAATGAAGTGAACTCAATTTAATTTTGATTGAACTTAATTTGATGTTGTCGAACTAAAATTCGTATGGTTGTGAACTAGTTTCAGATTTGATTGAACTAATTTTCAATTCAAGCGAATTGAATTTGAACTGGTTGAACTAAAATTTTGAAGTTGGTGAACTATATTTGAATTACACTTAACTATTTTTTAACTAAGTTTGAATTACTGTGAACGAAAGTTTAAAATGAAGTGAAAAAATTAAAATTTTGAGTGAACTATATTCGAACTTGTTGAACTAAAATTTGAATGGTTGTTAACTGGTTTCGTATTTAATTTTAAGTGAACTGAATATAAACTTGTCGAACTAAATCTCGAATTGTTGTGAACTAGTTTCGGATTTGATCGAACTAATTTTCAATTCAAGTGAATTGTATTTGAACTGGTTGGACTAAAATTTTGAAGTTGGTGAATTATATTTTGAAGTTGGTTGAGCTAAAATTTTGAAGTTGGTGAACTATATTTGAATTACACTTAACTAATTTTGAACTAAGTTTGAATTACCGTGAACGAAAGTTCAAAATGAAGTGAAAAGATTATAATTTAGAAGAAACTGTATTTGAACTTGCTGAACTAAAATTCGAATAGTTCCGAACTGGTTTCGGATTTGATTGAACTAAAATTTCAATTTAAGCGAATTGAATTTGAACTGGTTGAACTTAAATTTTGAGGTTGGTGAACTATATTTGAATTACATTCAACTATTTTTGAACTAAGTTTGAATTACCATTAACGAAAGTTCAAAATGAAGTAAAAAAAATATAATTTTGAGTGAACTGTATTTGAACTAGTTGAACTAAAATTTGGATGGTTGTGAATTGGTTTCGTATTTAATTTTAAGTGAACTGAATTTCAACTTGTCGAACTAAATTTCGAACTGTTGTGAACAGGTTTCGGATTTGATTGAACTAATTTTCAATTCAAGTGAACTGAATTTGAACTGGTTGAAGTAAAATTTTGTAGTTGCTGAACTATATTTTGAAGTTGGTCGAACTAAAATTTTGAAGTTGGTGAACTATATTTGAATTACACGTAACTGTTTTTGAACTAAGTTTGAATTACCGTTAACGAAAGTTCAGAATGAAGTAAAAATATTATAATTTAGAATGAACTGTATTTGAACTTTTCGAACTAAAATTAGAATGGTTGTGAACTGGTCTCGGATTTAATTTTGACTGAACTGAAATAGAACTTGATGAACTAAATTTCGAATTGTTGTGAACTAAGTTTGAAGTACTGTGAATGAAAATATCAAAAAGAAGTGAACTCAATTTATTTTTGAGCACAATGAATTTGAACTTGTTAAACAAAATTTTCAATTGTTATGAAATTGTTTCGGATTTAATGTTGAGTGCATTGTATATCAACTTGTTAAACTAAAATTTGAATGGTTGTTAACTAGTTTTGGATTTAATTTTGAGTAAACTGAATTAGAAGTAGTCGAACTAAAATTTGAATGGTTTTGTAGTACTTTCGGATTTGATTAAAATATTTTCTAGTCAAATGAACTAAATTTAAACTAGTTGAAATATTGAAGTTGGTGAACTATATTTGAATTATTCTTAAATATTTTGGAACTAAGTTTGAATTACCGTGAACGAATGTACAAAGTGAAGTGAAAATATTATAAGTTAGTGTGAACTGTATTTAAATTTGTTGAGCTAAATATTGAATGGTTGTCAACTGGTTTTGTTTTTAATTTTGAGTGAATTGTATTTGAACTTGTCGAACTAAAATTCGAATGGTTGTGAAATAATTTAGAATTTGATTGAACTAATTCACAATTCAAGCGAATTGAATTTGAACTGGTAGAACTAAAATTTTGAAGTTGGTGAACTATATTTGAATTCCACTGAATTATTTTTGAACTAAGTTTGAATTACCGTGAATGAAAGGTCAAAATGAAGTGAAAATGTTATAATTTGGAGTGAACTATATTTGAACTTGTCGAACTAAAATTTGAATGGTTGTGAACTGGTTTCGGATTTGATTGAACTAATTTTTAATTCAAGTGAACTGAATTTGAACTTGTCGAACTAAAATTTTGATCTTGGTGAATATATTTTAATTACAATTAACTATTTTATTACTATAAAAGCGGAAAAATTAAAATTTTCATGAACTATGTTTGAATTACCATGAATGAAAGATCAAAATGAAGTGAACTCAATTTAATTTTGAGTGAACTTAATTTGAACTTGTTAAACTAAAATTTGAATGGTTCTGAACTGGTTTCGGATTTTATAGAACAAATTTTCAATTCAAGTGAACTAAATTTAAACTAGATGAACTAAAAATAGAGACGAGGTTGGTCGAACTAAAATATTGAAGTTGCTGAACTGTATTTGAATTACACTTAACTGTTTTTGAACTAAGTTTGAATTACCGTGAACGAAAGTTCAAAATGAAGTGAAAATATTCTAATTTCGAATGAACTGTATTTGAACTTGTCAAACTAAAATTTGAATGACTGTGAGCTGGTTTCGGATTTAATTTTGAGTGAACTAAATTTGAATTTGCTGATATAAAATTCAAATTATTGTGAACTAAGTTTGAATTACCGTGAACGAAAATATCAAAAAGTCGTGAACTCAATTTATTTTTGAGCGAACTGAATTGGAACTTGTCGAACTAAAATTTGAATATTTTTGAACTGTTTTCGGAATTAATTTTGAGTGAACTGTATTTGAACTTGTCGAACTGAAATTGGAATGGTTGTGAGTTTGTTTCGTATTTATTTTTGAGTGAATTTAATTTGAACTTGTCGAACTAAAATTCGAATGGTTGTGAACTGGTTTTGGATTTGATTGAACTAATTTTTCAATTCAAGCTAATTAAATTAGAACTGGTAGAATTAAAATTTTGAAGTTTGAAGTTGGTGAATTATATATGAATTACATTTAAATATTTTTGAACTAAGTTTGAATAACCGTGAACGAAAGTTCAAAATGAACAAGATGGAATTACCATGTTTGAAAGATCAAAGTGAAGTGAACTCTATTTATTTTTGAGTGAACTGTATTTGAACTTGTCGAACTAAAATTTGAATTGTTGTGAACTGGTTTTGGATTTAATTTTGAGTGAACTGAATTAAAACTAGTCGAACTAAAATTTGAATGGTTGTGAACTTGTTTCGGATTATGTTGAACTAATTATCAATTCAAACGAACTGAATTTAAACTAGACGAACTAAAAAGAGAAGTGGTGAACTACATTTGAATTACAATTAACTATTTTATTAATAAAAAAGTGGAAAAATTCAAATTTTCATGAACTAAGTTTGAATTAACGTGAACGAAATATCAAAAAGTAGTGAACTCAATTTATTTTTGAGAGAACTGAATTTGAACTAGTTGAACTAAAATTTTGAACTTTGAAGTTGGTGAATTATATTTGAATTACATTTAAATATTTTTGAACTAAGTTTGAATAACTGTGAACGAAAGTTCAAAACGAAGAAGTTGGAATTACCATGTTTGAAATATCAAAATGAAGTGAATTCAATTTATTTTTGAGTGAACTATTTTTGAACTTGTTGAATTAAAATTTGAATGGTTCTGAACTGGTTTCGGATTTAATTTTGAGTGAAATGAATTTGAACTAGTCGAACTATATTTGAATTACAATTAACTATTTTATTACTATAAAAGCAGAAAAATTCAAAATTTCATTAACTATGTTTGAATTACCGTGAACGAAAGTTCAAAATGAAGTGAAAATATTATAATTTAGAATGAACTGTATTTGAACTTGCTGAACTAAAATTCAAATGGTTGTGAGTTGGTTTTGGATTTGGTCGAACTAATTTTTCAATTCAAGCGAATTGAATTTGAACTGGTCGAACTAAAATTTTGAAGTTGGTGAACTATATTTGAATTACACTTAACTATTTTTGAACTAAGTTTGAATTACTGTGAACGAAAGTTCAAAATAAAGTGAAAAAATTATAATTTTGAGTGAACTATATTTGAACTAGTCGAACTAAAATTTGAATGGTTGTGAACTGGTTTCGGATTTAATTTCAAGTGAACTAAATTTAAACTTGTTGAACTAAAATTTGAATTTTTGTGAACTGGTTTCGTATTGAATTTTAAGTGAACTGAATTTGAACTTGTTGAACTAAATTTCAAACTGTTGTGAACTGGTTTCGGATTTGATCGAACTAATTTTCAATTCAACTGAACTGAATTTGAACTGGTCGAACTAAAATTTTGAAGTTGCTAAACTATATTTTGAAGTTGGTTGAACTAAAATTTCGAAGTTGGTGAACTATATTTGAATTACACGTAACTGTTTTTGAACTAAGTTAGAATTACTGTTAACGAAAGTTCAAAATGAAGTGAAAATATTATAATTTAGAATGAATTGTATTTGAACTTGTTGAACTAAAATTAGAATGGTTATGAAGTGGTTTAGGATTTAATTTTGACTGAATTGAAATAGAACTTGCAGAACTAAAATTAGAATTGTTGTGAACGAAGTTTGAAGTACCATGAACGAAAATATCAAAAAGAAGTGAACTCAATTTATTTTTGAGCGGAATGAATTTGAACTTGTTGAACTAAAATTTGAATGGTTGTGAAATGATTTCGGATTTTATTGAACAAATTTTCAATTCAAGTGAACTGAATTTAAACTAGACGAACTAAAAATAGAGACGAGGTTGGTCGATCTAAAATATTGAAGTTGCTGAACTATATTTGAATTACACTTAACTGTTTTTGAACTAAGTTTGAATTACCGTGAACGAAAGTTCAAAATGAAGTGAAAATATTCTAATTTAGAATGAACTGTATTTGAACTTGTCAAACTAAAATTTGAATGGTTGTGAATTGGAATCAGATTTAATTTTGAGTGAACTAAATTTGAATTTGCTGATCTAAAATTCAAATTGTTGTGAACTAAGTTTGAATTACCGTTACTGAAAATATCAAAAAGTTGTGAACTCAATTTATTTTTGAGTGAACTGAATTCGAACTTGTTGAACTAAAATTTGAATATTTCTGAACTGTTTTCGGAATTAATTTTGAGTGAACTGTATTTGAACTTGTTGAACTAAAATTTGAATGGTTGTGAGTTTGTTTCGTATTTATTTTTGAGTGAATTGAATTTGAACTTGTTGAACTACAATTCGAATGGTTGTGAACTGGTTTCGGATTTGATAGAACTAATTTTTCTGGTTGAACTAAAATTTTGAAGTTGGTGAACTATATTTGAATTACACTTAATTATTTTTGAACTAAGTTTGAATTACCGTCAATTATAGGTCAAACTGAAATGAAAATTTTATAATTTTGAGTGAACTGTATTTGAATTAGTCAAACTAAAATTTGAATGGTTGTGAACTGGTTTCGGATTTGATTAAACTAATTATCAATTCAAGTGAACTGAATTTAAACTAGATGAACTAAAATATAGAAGTTGGTGAACAACATTTGAATTACAGTTAACTATTTTATTACTAAAAATGTGAAAAAATTCAAATGTTCATGAACTAAGTTTGAATTACCTTTAATGAAATATCGAAAAGAAGCGAACTCAATTTATTTTTGAGTGAACTGAATTTGAACTTGTCGAACTAAAATTTGAATGGTTGTGAAATGGTTTCGGATTTAATTTTGAGTGAACTGAATTCAAACTCGCTGAACTAAAAATTGAATGGTTGTGAACTAGTTTCGTATTTAATTTTTAGTGAACTGAATTTGAACTTATTGAACTAGATTTCGAATTGTTGTGAACTGGTTTCAGATTTGATTGAAGTAATTTTCAATTCAAGTGAACTGAATTTGAACTAGTTGCACTAAAATTTTGAAGTTTGAAATTGGTGAATTATATTTGAATTATATTTAAATATTTTTGAACTAAGTTTGAATAACCGTGAACGAATGTTCAAAATGAACAAGTTGGAATTACCATGTTTGGAAGATTAAAGTGAAGTGAAGTGAACTCAATTTATTTTTGAGTGAACTGTATTTGTACTTGTTGAACTAACATTTGAACTGTTGTGAACTGGTTTTGGATTTAATTTTGGGTGAACTGAATTAAAACTAGTCAAACTAAAATTTGAATGGTTGTGAACTGGTTTCGGATTATGTTGAACTAATTATCAATTCAAGTGAACTGAATTTAAACTAGTTGAAATAAAATAGAGAAGTTAGATAACTGCATTTGAATTACAATTAACTATTTTATTAATAAAAAAGTGTAAAAATTCAAATTTTCATGAACTAAGTTTGAATTACCATGAATGAAATATCAATAACTAGTGAACTCAATTTATTTTTTAGTGAACTGAATTTGAACTTGTTGAACTAAAATTAGAATGGTTGTGAAGTGGTTTGGGATTTAATTTTGAGTGAACTGAATTCAAACTTGTTGAACCAAAAAATGAATGGTTGTGAACTGGTTTCGAATTTAATTTTGAGTGAACTGAATTCAAACTTGTATAACCAAAAAATGAATGGTTGTGAACTGGTTTCGAATTTAATTTTGAGTGAACTGAATTTGAACTTGTCGAACTAAAATTCGAATGGTTGTGAATCGGTTTCAGATTTGATTGTAGTACTTTACAATTTAAGTGAACTGAATTTGAACTAGTCGAACTAAAAATTTGAAGTTCCTGAACTATATTTGAATTACAATTAACTATTTTATTACTATAAAAGCGGAAAAAAGCAAAATTTCAAGAACTAAGTTTGAATTACCATGAATGAAAGATCAAAATGAAGTGAACTCAATTTAATTTTGAGTGAACTTAATTTGATGTTGTCGAACTAAAATTTGTATGGTTGTGAACTAGTTTCGGATTTGATTGAACTAATTTTCAATTCAAGCGAATTGAATTTGAACTGGTTGAACTAAAATTTTGAAGTTGGTGAACTATATTTGAATTACACTTAACTATTTTTTAACTAAGTTTGAATTACTGTGAACGAAAGTTTAAAATGAAGTGAAAAAATTAAAATTTTGAGTGAACTATATTTGAACTTGTTGAACTAAAATTTGAATGGTTGTTAACTAGTTTCGTATTTAATTTTAAGTGAACTGAATATAAACTTGTCGAACTAAATCTCGAATTGTTGTGAACTAGTTTTGGATTTGATCGAACTAATTTTCAATTCAAGTGAACTGTATTTGAACTGGTTGGACTAAAATTTTGAAGTTGGTGAATTATATTTTGAAGTTGGTTGAGCTAAAATTTTGAAGTTGGTGAACTATATTTGAATTACACTTAACTAATTTTGAACTAAGTTTGAATTACCGTGAACGAAAGTTCAAAATGAAGTGAAAAGATTATAATTTAGAAGAAATTGTATGTGAACTTGCTGAACTAAAATTCGAATAGTTCCGAACTGGTTTCGGATTTGATTGAACTAAATTTTCAATTCAAGAGAATTGAATTTGAACTGGTTGAACTTAAATTTTGAGGTTGGTGAACTATATTTGAATTACATCCAACTATTTTTGAACTAAGTTTGAATTACCATGACCGAAAGTTCAAAATGAAGTAAAAAAATATAATTTTGAGTGAACTGTATTTGAACTAGTTGAACTAAAATTTGGATGGTTGTGAATTGGTTTCGTATTTAATTTTAAGTGAACTGAATTTCAACTTGTCGAACTAAATTTCGAACTGTTGTGAACTGGTTTCGGATTTGATTGAACTAATTTTCAATTCAAGTGAACTGAATTTGAACTGGTTGAAGTAAAATTTTGTAGTTGCTGAACTATATTTTGAAGTTGGTCGAACTAAAATTTTGAAGTTGGTGAACTATATTTGAATTACGCGTAACTGTTTTTGAACTAAGTTTGAATTACCGTTAACGAAAGTTCAAAATGCAGTAAAAATATTATAATTTAGACTGAACTGTATTTGAAATTTTCGAACTGAAATTAGAATGGTTGTGAACTGGTCTCGGATTTAATTTTGACTCATTTGAAATAGAACTTGCTGAACTAAATTTCGAATTGTTGTGAACTAAGTTTGAAGTACTGTGAACGAAAATATCAAAAAGAAGCGAACTCAATTTAATTTTGAGCACAATGAATTTGAACTTGTTAAATAAAATTTTCAATTGTTGTGAAATTGTTTCGGATTTAATGTTGAGTGCATTGTATATCAACTTGTTAAACTAAAATTTGAATGGTTGTTAACTAGTTTTGGATTTAATTTTGAGTAAACTGAATTAGAAGTAGTCGAACTAAAATTTGAATGGTTTTGTAGTACTTTCGGATTTGCTTAAAATATTTTCTAGTCAAATGAACTAAATTTAAAGTAGTTAAACTAAAATATTGAAGTTGGTGAACTATATTTGAATTATTCTTAAATATTTTGGAACTAAGTTTGAATTACCGTGAACGAAAGTACAAAATGAAGTGAAAATATTATAATTTAGAGTGAACTGTATTTAAATTTGTTGAGCTAAAATTTGAATGGTTGTGAACTGGTTTCGTTTTTAATTTTGAGTGAATTGTATTTGAACTTGTCGAACTAAAATTCGAATGGTTGTGAAATAATTTAGAATTTGATTGAACTAATTCACAATTCAAGCGAATTGAATTTGAACTGGTAGAACTAAAATTTTGAAGTTGGTGAACTATATTTGAATTCCACTGAATTATTTTTGAACTAAATTTGAATTACCGTGAACGAAAGGTCAAAATGAAGTGAAAATGTTATAATTTGGAGTGAACTATATTTGAACTTGTCGAACTAAAATTTGAATGGTTGTGAACTGGTTTCGGATTTGATTGAACTAATTTTTAATTCAAGTGAACTGAATTTGAACTTGTCGAACTAAAATTTTGAACTTGGTGAATATATTTTAATTACAATTAACTATTTTATTACTATAAAAGCGGAAAAATTAAAATTTTCATGAACTAAGTTTGAATTACCATGAATGAAAGATCAAAATGAAGTGAACTGAATTTAATTTTGAGTGAACTTAATTTGAACTTGTTAAACTAAAATTTGAATGGTTCTGAACTGGTTTCGGATTTTATAGAACAAATTTTCAATTCAAGTGAACTGAATTTAAACTAGATGAACTAAAAATAGAGACGACGTTGGTCGAACTAAAATATTGAAGTTGCTGAACTGTATTTGAATTACACTTAACTGTTTTTGAACTAAGTTTGAATTACCGTGAACGAAAGTTCAAAATGAAGTGAAACTATTCTAATTTAGAATGAACTGTATTTGAACTTGTCAAACTAAAATTTGAATGGCTGTGAACTGGTTTCGGATTTAATTTTGAGTGAACTAAATTTGAATTTGGTGATATAAAATTCAAATTGTTGTGAACTAAGTTTGAATTACCGTGAACGAAAATATCAAAAAGTCGTGAACTCAATTTATTTTTGAGCGAACTGAATTGGAACTTGTCGAACTAAAATTTGAATATTTTTGAACTGTTTTGGGAATTAATTTTGAGTGAACTGTATTTGAACTTGTCGAACTGAAATTGGAATGGTTGTGAGTTTGTTTCGTATTTATTTTTGAGTGAATTGAATTTGAACTTGTCGAACTAAAATTCGAATGGTTGTGAACTGGTTTCGGATTTGATTGAACTAATTTTTCAATTCAAGCGAATTAAATTAGAACTGGTAGAACTAAAATTTTGAAGTTTGAAGTTGGTGAATTATATTTGAATTACATTTAAATATTTTTGAACTAAGTTTGAATAACCGTGAACGAAAGTTCAAAATGAACAAGTTGGAATTACCATGTTTGAAAGATCAAAGTGAAGTGAACTCTATTTATTTTTGAGTGAACTGTATTTGAACTTGTCGAACTAAAATTTGAATTGTTGTGAACTGGTTTTGGATTTAATTTTGAGTGAACTGAATTAAAACTGGTCGAACTAAAATTTGAATGGTTGTGAACTTGTTTCGGATTATGTTGAACTAATTATCAATTCAAACGAATTGAATTTAAACTAGACGAACTAAAAAGAGAAGTGGTGAACTACATTTGAATTATAATTAACTATTTTATTAATAAAAAAGTGGAAAAATTCAAATTTTCATGAACTAAGTTTGAATTAACGTGAACGAAATATCAAAAAGTAGTGAACTCAATTTATTTTTGAGAGAACTAAATTTGAACTAGTTGAACTAAAATTTTGAACTTTGAAGTTGGTGAATTATATTTGAATTACATTTAAATATTTTTGAACTAAGTTTGAATAACTGTGAACGAAAGTTCAAAACGAAGAAGTTGGAATTACCATGTGTGAATTATCAAAATGAAGTGAATTCAATTTATTTTTGAGTGAACTATTTTTGAACTTGTTGAATTAAAATTTGAATGGTTCTGCACTGGTTTCGGATTTAATTTTGAGTGAAATGAATTTGAACTAGTCGAACTATATTTGAATTACAATTAATTATTTTATTACTATAAAAGCGGAAAAATTCAAAATTTCATTAACTATGTTTGAATTACCGTGAACGAAAGTTCAAAATGAAGTGAAAATATTATAATTTAGAATGAACTGTATTTGAACTTGCTGAACTAAAATTCAAATGGTTGTGAGTTGGTTTTGGATTTGATCGAACTAATTTTTCAATTCAAGCGAATTGAATTTGAACTGGTCGAACTAAAATTTTGAAGTTGGTGAACTATATTTGAATTACACTTAACTATTTTTGAACTAAGTTTGAATTACTGTGAATGAAAGTTCAAAATAAAGTGAAAAATTATAATTTTGAGTGAACTGTATTTGAACTAGTCGAACTAAAATTTGAATGGTTGTGAACTGGTTTCATATTTAATTTCAAGTGAACTGAATTTGAACTTGTTGAACTAAAATTTGAATGGTTGTGAACTGGTTTCGTATTGAATTTTAAGTGAACTGAATTTGAACTTGTTGAACTAAATTTCAAACTGTTGTGAACTGGTTTCGGATTTGATCGAACTAATTTTCAATTCAACTGAACTGAATTTGAACTGGTCGAACTAAAATTTTGAAGTTGCTAAACTATATTTTGAAGTTGGTTGAACTAAAATTTTGAAGTTGGTGAACTATATTTGAATTACACGTAACTGTTTTTGAACTAAGTTTGAATTACTGTTAGCGAAAGTGCAAAATGAAGTGAAAATATTATAATTTAGAATGAACTGTATTTAAACTTGTTGAACTAAAATTAGAATGGTTATGAAGTGGTTTAGGATTTAATTTTGACTGAACTGAAATAGAACTTGCAGAACTAAAATTCGAATTGTTGTGAACTAAATTTGAAGTACCATGAACGAAAATATCAAAAAGAAGTGAACTCAATTTATTTTTGAGCGGAATGAATTTGAAATTGTTGAACTAAAATTTGAATGGTTGTGAAATGATTTCGGATTTAATTTTGAGTGAGCTGTATATATTTAATTTTGAGTGAACTGTAAATCATCTTGTGGAACTAAAATTTGAAAAGTTGTGAACTGGTTTTGGATTTAATTTTGAGTGAACTGAATTAGAACTAGTCGAACTAAAATTTTAATGGTTTTGAACTACTTTCGGATTTGATTGAAATAATTTTCCATTCAAGTGAACTAAATTTAAACTATTCAAACTAAAATTTGAAGTTGGTCAACTATATTTGAATTACACTTAAATATTTTGGAAAAAAGTTTGAATTACCGTGAACGAAAGTACAAAATGAAGTGAAAATATTATAAGTTAGAGTGAACTGTATTTGAAGTTGTCGAACTAAAATTTGAATTGTTGTGAACTTGTTTCGTATTTAATTTTAAGTGAACTGTATTTGATATTGTTGAACTAAAATTCGAATTGTTGTGAACTAGTTTGGAATTTGATTGAACTAATTTTCAATTAAAGTGAATTTAATTTGATCTAGTTGAACTAAAATTTTGAAGTTGGTGAACTATATTTGAATTACACTGAACTATTTTTGAACTAAGTTTGAATTACCGTGAACGAAAGATCAAAATGAAGTGAAAATATTATAATTTGGAGTGAACTGTATTTGAACTTGTCGAACTAAAATTTGAATGGTTGTGAATTGGTTTCGTATTTAATTTTGAGTGTACTGGTTTCGCATTTAATTCTTAGTGAATTGAATTAGAACTAGTCGAACTAAAAGTTGAATGGGCTTGAACTACTTTCGGAATTGATTGAACTAATTTTCAATTCAGGTGAACTGAATTTAAACTAGTTGAACTAAAATTTTGAAGTTGGTGAAACATAATTGAATTACAGCTAACTATTTTATTACTACAAAAGTGGAAAATTTCAATTTTTCATGAACTAAGTTTGAATTACCTTGAACGAAATATGAAAAAGTAGTGAACTCATTTTTTTAGTGAACTGAATTTGAACTTGTTGAACTAAAATTTGAAAGGCTGTGAACTGGTTTCAGATTTAATTTTGAGTGAACTGAATTCAAACTTGTTGAACTAAAAATTGCATGGTTGTGAACTGGTTTCGTATTTAATTTTTAGTGAACTGAATTTGAACTTGTTGAACTAAAATTCGAAATGAATTTGAACTGTGAGCTAAGTTTGAATTACCGTGAACGAAACATCAAAAAGAAGAGAACTCAATTTATTTTTGGGCGAACTAAATTTGAACTTATTGAACTAAAATTTGAATTGTTTTGAATTGGTTTTGGATTTAATTTTGAGTGAAATGAATTTGAACTTGTTTAAAAAAAATCAATGGTTGTGAATTGTTTTCGGATTTGATTAAACTAATTTTCACTTCAACTGAAGTGAATTATAACTAAAATTTGGAAGTTGGGGATTTATTTTTGAATTACAATTAATTATTTTCGAACTAAGTTAGAATTACCGTGAATGAAAAAGTTCAGAATTAGATGAACAATGCTCATAATTTTTTTTACAGTGAAATTTATCTAAACTATATTTTTTTGGATTATCAGTTAAAATTCAATTTATTTTTGAGTGAACTGTTTTTGAACTTGTTGAACTAAAATTTGAATGGTTGTGAACTGGTTTCAGATTTAAATTTGAGTGAAATGAATTTGAACTAGTCGAATTAAAATTTGAATGGTTGTGAACTGGTTTCAGATTTGATTGAATTAATTTTCAGATCAAGTGAACTGAATTTGAACTAGTTGAACTAAAATTTTGAAGTTGCTGAACTATACTTGAATTAAAATTAACTACTTTATTACTATAAAAGCGGAAAAATTCAAATTTTCATGAAGTAAGTTTGAATTACCGTGAACGAAAGTTCAAAATGAAGTGAAAATATTATAATTTAGAATGAACTGAATTTGAACTTGCTGAACTAAAATTCGAATGGTTGTGAACTGGTTTCGGATTTGATTGAACTAATTTTTCCATTCAAGCGAATTGGATTTGAACTGGTTGAACTAAAATTTTGAAGTTGGTGAACTATATTTGAATTACACTTAACTATTTTTGAACTAAGTTTGAATTACTGTGAACGAAAGTTCAAAATGAAGTGAAAAAATTATAATTTTGAGTGAACTGTATTGGAACTAAAATTTGAATGGTTGTGAATTGGTTTCGTGTTTAATTTTAAGTGAACTGAATTTGAACTTGTTGAACTAAATTTCGAACTGTTGTGAACTGGTTTCGGATTTGATTGAACTAATTTTCAATTCAAGTGAACTAAATTTGAACTGGTTGAAGTAAAATTTTGTAGTTGTTGAACTATATTTTGAAGTTGGTTGAACTAAAATTTTGAAGTTGGTGAACTATATTTGAATTACACGTAACTGTTTTTGAACTAAGTTTGAATTACGATTAACGAAAGTTCAAAATGAACTGAAAATATTATAATTTAGAATGAACTGTATTTGAACTTATTGAACTAAAATTAGAATGGTTGTGAACTGGTTTAGAATTTAATTTTGACTAAACTGAAATAGAACTTGCCGAACTAAAATTCGAATTGTTGTGAACTAAGTTTGAAGTACCGTGAATGAAAATATCAAAAAGAAGTGAGCTCAATTTATTTTTGAGCGAAATGAATTTGAACTTGTTGAAATAAAATTTGAATGGTTGTGAAATGGTTTCGGATTTAATTTTGAGTGAACTGTATATCAACTTGTCGAACTAAAATTTGAATGGTTGTGAACTGGTTTTGGATTTAATTTTGAGCAAACTGAATTAGAACTAGTCGAACTAAAACTTTAATGGTTTTTGAACTACTTTCAGATTTGATTGAACTAATTTTCCATTTAAGTGAACTAAATTTAAACTAGTTGAACTAAAATTTTGAAGTTGGTGAACTATATTTGAATTACACTTAAATATTTTGGAACTACGTTTGAATTATCGTGAACGAAAGTACAAAATGAAGTGAACATATTATAAGTTAGAGTGAACTGTATTTTAAGTTGTTGAAGTAAAATTTGAATTGTTGTGAACTGGTTTCGTATTTAATTTTGAGTGAACTGAATTTGATATTGTTGAACTAAAATTCGAATTGTTGTGAACTAGTTTGGAATTTGATAGAACTAATTTCAATTAAAGTGAAATTAATTAAAGTACATTTAATTTGATGGGACTAATTTTCAATTAAAGTGAATTGAATTTGATCTAGTTGAACTAAAATTTTGAAGTTGGCGAACTATATTTGAATTACACTAAACTATTTTTGAACTAAGTTTGAATTACCGTGAACGAAAGATCAAAATGAAGTGAAAATATTATAATTTAGAGAGAACTGTATTTGAACTTGTTGAACTAAAATTTGAATGGTTGTGAACTGGTTTCGTATTTAATTTTGAGTGTACTGGTTTCGGATTTAATTTTTAGTGAATTGAATTAGAACAAGTTGAACCAAAATTTGAATGGTTTTGAACTACTTTCGGAATTGATTGAACTAATTTTCAATCCAGGTGAACTGAATTTAAACTAGTTGAACTAAAATTTTGAAGTTGGTGAAACATAATTGAATTACAGCTAACTATTTTATTACTACAAAAGTGGAAAAATTCAAATTTTCATGAACTAAGTTTGAATTACCTTGAATGAAATATGAAAAAGTAGTGAACTCAATTTTTTTGAGTGAACTGAATTTGAACTTGTTGAACTAAAATTTGAATGGCCGTGAACTGGTTTCGGATTTAATTTTGAGTGAACTGAATTCAAACTTGTTGAACCAAAAACTGAATGGTTGTGAACTGGTTTCGTATTTAATTTTTAGTGAACTGAATTTGAACTTGATGAACTAAAATTCGAAATGAATTTGAACTGTGAGCTAAGTTTGAATTACCGTGAACGAAACATCAAAAAGAAGAGAACTCAATTTATTTTTGGGTGAACTAAATTTGAACTTATTGGACTAAAATTTGAATTGTTTTGAACTGGTTTTGGATTTAATTTTGAGTGAAATGAATTTGAACTTGTTTAAAAAAATGAATGGTTGTGAACTGGTTTCGAATTTGATTAAATTAATTTTCAATTCAACAGAAGTGAATTATAACTAGTTGAACTAAAATTTGGTTGTTGGGGAACTATATTTGAATTACACTTAACTGTTTTCGAACTAAGTTTGAATTACCGTGAATGAAAAAGTTCAGAATTAGATTAACAATGCTCATATTTTATTTTATTTTTACAGAATATGTCCCCAATATTTTTTCTGGATTATCAGTGAAATGTTTCTAAACTATATTTAATTTTGGATTTTTGAGATAACTAAGTTTGAATTTTCTTGAACTAAATTTGATTTAATGTTAATGAATAAGTACATATTGTAGTGAACTAATTTTGGATTCAAATGAATTAAATTTGAATTTGGTGAAGAAAATTTAGAATGCTTGTAAATTGAATTAGGATTCTAGTGAACTTAGTTTTAATTGTAGTGAACTATAATTGAAGTGTAGCGAACAAAATACAAAACGTATAATCATAAAATAGAAGGAACACAAGTGCGCAATGAGAATACCAAAATTAACCCGGGTGTGCAATAAGCACATTGGAGTATATGAGGTCAAACGGTAGATGGAGTTCTGTACCGTTTGGTCGGTACTAATAAAAGAAGAAGAAGAAGAAGAAGAAGAAGAAGAAGAAGGGTATACATGGATCAACCTTTGGGCGTGGTACAATTGTGGTTCTCAAATGTGCTTCCACATGTTCAGAACCTCACTTTGAAAATTTCAGTTGAAGTGTGATACGTCTCCATCGTATCTACTTTTCCAAACTCTTTTGCCCTTGTTTTGGACTCTAATTTGCATGATTTGAATGGAACTAACCCGGACTAATGCTGTTTTCAGCAGAATTGCCTTGGTGTTATTTTTGTGCAGAAATAAAAGTTCTCGGATTGACCTAAAAATTTACGGAGAATATTTTTGGAATTAATAAAAAATACTGGCGAAAGAATCAACCAGAGGGGGTCCACCCATTGGCCACAAGCCAAGGGGGCGCGCCCCCTCCCTAGGGCGCGCCCAGGTGGCTTGTGGGCCCCCTGCAACTCCTCCGACCTCAACTCCAACTCCATATAACCCTATTCGGGGAGAAAAAAATCAAGGAGAAGAGTTCATCGCGTTTCACGATATGGAGCCGCCGCCACCTCCTGTTCTTCCTCGGGAGGGCAGATCTGGGGTCCGTTTTGGGCTCCGGAGAGGGGAAATCGACGCCGTCGTCATCACCAACCATCCTTCATCACCAATTTCATGATGCTCTCCTCCGTTCGTGAGTAATCCCATCGTAGGCTTGCTGGACGGTGATGGGTTGGATGAGATTTACCATGTAATCGAGTTAGTTTTGTTAGGGTTTGATCCCTAGTATCCACTATGTTCTGAGATTAATGGTTTGTCTTGAGTGCCAACATGCATTTTTAAAATGGTTGTGATGTAGTATGATAGGATGGTATCCTCCTCTGAATGATTCAAGTGGCTTGACTTGGCACATGTTCACGCATGTAGTTGAAACAAAATCAACATATCCTCCACAATGTTTATATTCATGGTGATTTATATCCTACTCATGCTTGCATTCAATGTTGGTTAATCTCAATGCATGTTTATGACCGTTGTCGCTCTCTAGTTGGTCGCTTCCCAGTCTCTTGCTAGCCTTCACCTGTACTAAGCGGTAATACTGCTTGTGCATCCACTTCCATAAACCCAAGGTTGTTCCATATGAGTCCACCATATCTACCTATATGCGGTATTTACCTGCCGTTCCAAGTAAATTTGCATGTGCCAAACTCTAAACCTTCAAATAATATTCTGTTTTGTATGCCCGAATCGCTCATGTAGTGACTAGGGGCTGTCGGTATCTTCCATGCTAGGTGGGTTATTCTCACGATGAGTGTTTATTCACTTGTCATTCACGGGAAAGTGGCTGGTGATCGGGATGCCCAGTTCCATGCTCAAAAATCAAATCAAAATATAATGAAACAAAACTCCCCCAGGATTGTTGTTTGTATGGACGGTACCCGTGGATTCGGCTCACCGTGGAGTGTGTTTGATTGGTGGAGGGGAGTAAAAACTTTATCATTCTGTTTGGGAACCGCCTATAATGTATCTAGCATGGAAGATGGCGAGATCTCTCGGTCATTATGTTGACAATGAAAGCATACCGCTCAAAATTATTATTCATCCCTGTTTTAAAAGCTTGAGCTCTGGCACCTCTGCAAATCAATGCTTCCCTCTGCGAAGGGCCTATCTATTTTACTTTACTGTTGAGTCATCCTCCTCTTATAAAAAGCACCAGTTAGAGAGCACCACCGTCATTTGTATGCTTTGTTATTAATTGATATTGAGTATGACTGGATCTCTTTTACCATGAATTACAATTTCCAGTCAGCCCTTGTTCTTCAGAGGTGCTCTGCATTTATGTTTTGCGGTCTCAGAAAGGGCTAGCGAGATACCATTATATCATATTGTATCATGATTGTTTTGATAAAATTGTTGTCATCCGAGATTTATTATTATTGCTCGCTAGTTGATTATGCCATTGATATGAGTAAATGTGAGACCTAAATGTTATTGTGAATATGGTTAGTCTATAATCTTTGCTGAAAACCTGAACATCAGTTAGACATATTTACAACAACAAGATCAAACAGAGTTTGTAAAAGTTTTTCTTTGTCACTTTCAGTTTGTCAACTGAATTGCTTGAGGACAAGCAATGGGTTAAGCTTGGGGGAGTTGATACGTCTCCATCGTATCTACTTTTCCAAACTCTTTTGCCCTTGTTTTGGACTCTAATTTTCATGATTTGAATGGAACTAACCCGGACTGACGCTGTTTTCAGCAGAATTGCCTTGGTATTATTTTTGTGCAGAAATAAAAGTTCTTGGATTGACCTGAAAATTTACGGAGAATATTTTTGGAATTAATAAAAAATACTGGCGAAAGAATCAACCAGAGGGGGTCCACCCATTGGCCAGAAGCCAGGGGGCGCCCCCCCTAGGGCGCGCCCAGGTGGCTTGTGGGCCCCCTGCAACTCCTCCGACCTCAACTCCAACTCCATATAACCCTATTCGGGGAGAAAAAAATCAAGGAGAAGAGTTCATCGCGTTTCACGATATGGAGCCGCCGCCACCTCCTGTTCTTCCTCGGGAGGGCAGATCTGGGGTCCGTTTTGGGCTCCGGAGAGGGGAAATCGACGCCGTCGTCATCACCAACCATCCTTCATCACCAATTTCATGATGCTCTCCGCCGTTCGTGAGTAATCCCATCGTAGGCTTGCTGGACGGTGATGGGTTGGATGAGATTTACCATGTAATCGAGTTAGTTTTGTTAGGGTTTGATCCCTAGTATCCACTATGTTCTGAGAATGATGTTGCTATGACTTTGCTATGCTTAATGCTTGTCACTAGGGCCCGAGTGCCATGATTTCAGATCTGAACCTATTATGTTTTCATGAATATATATGTGTTCTTGATCCTATCTTGCAAGTTGTAGACACCTATTACGAGTTATGATCCGCATCCCCCAGGGTGATAATAACTGGGATTCTTTCCGGTGATTACCGTAGTTTGAGGAGTTCATGTATTCACTAAGTGCTAATGCTTTGGTTCGGTTCTCTATTAAAAGGAGGCCTTAATATCCCTTAGTTTCCATTAGGACCCGCTGCCACGGGAGGGTAGGACAAAAGATGTCATGCAAGTTCTTTTCCATAAGCATGTATGACTATATATGGAATACATGCCTACATTATATTGATGAATTGGAGCTAGTTCTGTGTCACCCTATGTTATAACTGTTGCATGATGAATGCCATCCGACATAATTATCCATCACTGATCCATTGCCTATGAGCTTTTCATATATTGATCTTTGCTAAAGTTACTTTTCCGTTGCCACTGTTACGATTGCTACAAAACCGCTACTGTTACTTTTGATACCGTCACCGTTACTTCCATACTACTTTGCTACTAAATACTTTGCTGCAGATATTAAGTCTTTTAGGTGTGGTTGAATTGACAGCTCAACTGCTAATACTCGAGAATATTCTTTGGCTCCCCTTGTGTCGAATCAATAAATTTGGGTTGAATACTCTACCCTCGAAAACTGTTGCGATCCCCTATACTTGTGGGTTATCAAAGTGCTAGAGGTATGTACATTGTTAGAACATGCTTCTAGTTTGTGCAACATGGTTTCATTTATTTGTTGACCTCAGCTTGCTCTTACTCTTTCAGACTACATGGACATCAGATAACTCAGGTGAAAAAACACAAGTATTCTATTTTGCTGGTGTTCTCTGTAACTTAACTCACCTATTCTTTGTTGCAAGTAATATTTTATTTCTCTTGCGCAATCAAATTAGTTCTACAACTCTTATTACAAAAATAATTCTACTTCATAAGTCCTATGTACACACATGTGTTTCAAGTTTGAAAAATGACAAAAAAGAAAGAAAAGAGGCACATAAAAAACTTCAAAGACCCATTTGATAAAAACTTAGTTTCCACACATTCCATCCAAGCAAGGTTCAGAACCTGCTACATTACATTTAACATCTAAAAGGGTAGAGGGGCTGGTAGTTCACTACTACATATTCATAAAATAGATAGAAGAGTAGACATAAAACACATAACTGGCTGTCTTGCACCTTCTGCATTTCCTCAAGCAGAACCACTCGCGCCCCCACGAACATCTTCGGGAGCTTCAGCAGCACCAGCATCGACAGTAGAGACACTGTCGGAAGAAGGGAGCGGACGAATGATTTGAGTCTTTGTAAGACCAAACCAATCAGGCTTGCAAGGCTTCAGCTCCACAACTTTGCTAGCCATCATAAGTGCATAATTGTTAGTGGTTGCAACTTGCTTGAAATTCTTTCCATGGACAGCATTCACAGAGAACAGGTTGTCAAACTTGACAACAACCTCGTCTTTGATGAAATGATCTGCTACCTTAAATGACCAATCGCCGAGATAGTCGTGAAGCGCATAAGCAACACATAATGATGCTGGCAACATGTTGCGTGACACTGAGAATACATCAACATTGTCCACCACACCATAATGCAGGCCTAGTTGTTCCTTTGTGCCAATGGCAATCTCTAGTACCTGCGGTGCTCGATCATACAACTACAGAAAAGAAAAAAAGAAGGAAAAAAATTAATAACTTGACAAAGACATAACCAACAAGTCAACTAATCAAGAAAATTAAAAATAAAAACAGTAAAAAAGATGAACAAAAACAGTAGTAATTATTAGTCTGTAGCAGAAAGCTTTTACAAAATCTAGATATTCTGGCATATTAAAGAGCCCTTCAATGTCCTCAAGATACACAAAGGGATAAGCTACAGTATCCAGCAAGCATTATCATGCACTTTACATTTCAGTTTAGGAACGATAAGGAAAAAAACTAAATCGTTTTAGCAAATGAAATACCAAACAGAACTATCTATTACGCTGCTGCCAGCTAACCCAATGTGTGGTTTTAAGTAAGCATCTAAGGAATAGGTTCTAGTGTACAATATGGAATGGATGAGATGGACGCTATAGTGCATAGAAAGCTACTACACTTGTAGGTCTGAAAAAATAGTATTGGAACTAGACAAAGAATTACTATGCAGTAGCAATCTTATTTTAGTTAAGTGACTGACCATCAGGAACCACACAAGCATCATGCAGGTAGGGCCGAATCTTATGATATGAATTAGGACCTCACGAGGCAAATTTCACAAGAAAGAAGCTCGCTCGAGTGGAGTGGCATCAAGCAAGCATGCACTAAACCAGAGTCCATGAGCTATTAATAGTAAAGTCAACTACCATACATTACCAAGCAACATCTGGCTACATATGTTCATGTTAACAAGCAATTTTCTCAAATTTGTGTATGCAAATGGAGTGTCATGTTGACTAAGTGGATTTGCTCTAACACGCATCACTATAAGTGCATGAAAAAAATTATTGTAATACTTGGGTAAAAAAATGCTATAATTTAGTTTACTGACCAATATTTAATTTTCCGTCTTTGACAACTGTTCTTCTGTACTAAAGTCCTATCACACATAAATGTTCCTCTGCTTGCTTAATTTATTTAAACTGAAGTGCTAGTTGCGTATGACTACAGTCGATACATAAAAAAAATCATTCACTAATGCCAAAAAAATACATGCACAAAACATGTACAGATAAACACAAAACCATCAAAATTAAAACACAAATTGATTGGCACAAAATAAATCAACTTACACGAGAAGTATCATCATCAACTTCATCACAAGCCACTCTGGGCCTTTTGCCCTATGACAGAAAAATTAACATGTAAATCATAATATGATAACATAACAAAAAAAGAAGATAAGCATACAACTACAATAATTATAGAACAACTACAGTTCTTACAGTAACAAGATAACTATCTAAAACTACAGAAATTATCCCTGTAAATAAGAGCTATTGTAGTTTTACCACAAAAAAAGAATTATGAACTATTCATAAGCCTAAGTGCTTACTATGATGAACAAAAACTATAAATGCAATATAGTTGATTCCACAATCAATTTGACGTGTTTTCCAATCCTACAACTCTAAAATCAATCTACTGTCAAAATATAGTTGCTATTGACAAGCAATAAGAAGATGTTTTCTGTAAACTGAATACCAATTCCATAAAAAAATAGTTACTACTGACCTAATTTAAATACACAAACATCAAAGGAAAAAATACCTTAGCCACCTCTCCTTTTCCCTTTGCTGATGCAAAAGCAAATGTGTCCATCTACAAAAGTTGATAACCCAAATAAATCAGATACAGAAGAATAAGAATGCCTATTTGATTGATAATTGTTCCAACAAATTAAATCTACAAAAAAAACTACCAGGAACAAAACGAATGCTTTCTCTAGTTGGATGCATAACATCTACACAGACAAACTACAAAAAAATAGAGAACCCCAGAACAAATGGTTGCTCCAGGGTTTCAGTCAGAAAAATCAAACTAGTGTACATCAAATGAATAAGCACAACAAATTTATATGAGGAACCCTAAAGAATGAGGGCCACACTACTCGCACAGAGAATCATAATAATGATTTAGAACCCTAAGAATAACACTACTGACACAGAAATCCTTTCAGGAAAAAGATCTGAAAAAAGAACAAAAAATAGAAAGTAAGAGGGAACCACCGCAGACCTCAAGGAAGTGCCTGAACAAAACAACCCAAGGAAGAACAAAAAGAGATCAGATCCCGTCGAAATAGTAGAGACACCGAGGGAGAGGTTGAGAGGAAACACCGGAAAAAGAGATGGGGAATGCAGGAGAGGAGAAACCATTGGAATGGGAATGGGAATGGACTCTGTGTCTGGGGTGGCGCCTCTATAAATGTTCAGGAACCTGAACCGGCGGTAGTGGGGTAGTGGGGTGCGTGGAGGGGTAGCGGGGTGCCAGGTTTGAATTGCGGGTTAGTTGGACTAAGTTACATTTAAAAAAATGCACTTACACACTCCTGCACTAATTTGATAAGAAAACCACGATGAGGAAAAAAGTTGATAACTGTGGGTCTTTCTGTGTATATCCTAAAGTTCCATCAGGATGTATACATGAAGTAGGTAGACTACGGGCAGGAACACGTGGGGCAGTTTGGTGTTGATCTCCATGGTGAAGTGCACACAAAAACGCTAAGGTGGAGTTTGGCTTTATTCGTACGAACGCGGCTGTGTAAAAAAGTTTGGGCAAAAATAGCTCATTTAACAGCAGGAAGAAAAAACAAGGAAAAAAACAAAAAATTAAGAGAATCTGCAATATAAATAAATTTTAAAAAACAGAACAAGGAATTAATTTAATAAATAAAACACAAAAAAGATAAAAAATTATAGGGCGGTATGGAGAAAATCAACTGTATTACTGAAAAATGCAGCCGATTTGTTCAAGCCCAAAAAATAAAATGGTTGGCTGATTTATTTTAGTTTTACAATGAAGAGTTGAAACTTGCAATGCCAAAACAAAGCAAACATTGCATGGTTAACCAAAAAAAATTTGTTGTCATCGTAGAGACAACTTCCAACCCACAAAAAACAGCACCGAAAATTTTGAAAACATCTATAATAAACATAAAAAAATATATATCATTTTGGTCTCCTCCCAAAATTTATAACCTTGATAGTACTCCAGAGTTAGAATAACAGTCAGAGGCAAATTTAAACTACTTGTACTAAGAATGTGCTAGTATACTATTACACATATGGTTGTTTGCAAACATGACAGGAATAAACTTCAGACTATCCACAATTAGAAAAAGCATTTTCCTAGGTAAAACTCGCATACTATTACACATTGAAAACTGGCAGATGCATTTTTCTAAGTTCAGTTGCTTGGTGGTAGATCTTCTTCTTTCAACTTGTTCAAGGCACTTTTGAATAACTTGAAAGCACATATCATTCTGTACTTGGGCATGTTCTCCTGCATACAAACAGAAGGTATTGATTTAATTAAGATAGAGGAAAAAAAGATTGTGAAGAAGTACTTTGATTTCTGAAAAACTGCAGCAAGTGTTATCCAGATTAACAAGTTGAAAAAAACTACAAATACCAGATCCACAACCTCTTTTTCATTAAAAACATTGAGCAAACGAACTGCAGAAACAAGTTGAATTAAAAAGAAGTAAATCTTTACTACAATTACAGTTTGATCTGAGGAAGAAAATTTCCAGATTGATATACATCTAGAATAAGACAAAAAGAAACTCATATACAGCTAGAATAAGACAAAAGAGAAATAGTGGTCTCATTTGATAAGATTGAAAAAAAAACTTGTTTCAAGTTTGTGATATGAGTAGAATTGTAGTTTAATTAGATTATTTTCAGTATAATTGTGAGATTCTGAATAATACTTCTATTTGATTGATCTGATAGGAGATTTGTGATTTCATTTTGAAACAGTTTTCAGATATCTACTTTGAATTCAGGGTTGAGTTATCAATTTAAAACTTGTTTTGTCATAACAAATCCTACAAACTGGGTAGCATGCTCAAATAATTTGTGTATTCAATATATTTAGTATATTTTAAAAAGTTTTCAAAGAGTTTTGAATAAATTACCACACTGAAAAACTTCATTGATTTGCCTTCAAAGTTCTCCATGTAAACTGGCAAATAGTGGCCTGAGTCATGCCTGCATAAACAAAAGAAGCTAAAGGTGTTAGAGCTAAGAAAATAGCACTGCGAAATGCATTTGCTTTGACTGTGCTGCAAGTCTACACTACCAGCAGTGCACCACATACACACAAACAGATGTGTATCAGCGTACAAAGTTGTCTCATGTGTGCTTGACCCGAGAAAAGTTGCTGCTGCTATGGCAGTCAGGGTCGGAATGGAGAGGTATTGAATGTACTGGGCCAATTTTTCTGTTGGAATTACTAGGATTACTCATTTGAAGTCACATTTAAAAACATTTTAATGTGGTGACCTCTACTTTTAGCTGAATGCAACTACTAGATCATGGCAAAAGAAAGCAAAAAAAAAAACATTGCTGCAAAAAAATTGCTCGCAACCATAGCCTCCACTCTACCATGGTGTAGGGCTTCTACGGCATGCGACTGAAAGCATTGTAGTGAACTAAGTTTTGCTATATATAATTTGATGTCTATTTTGATCTTCTACCCTAGCCTCCGCTCTACCATGGTGTTTGAGAAATATTTTTGACAAAAAATGCATCTGAGGTAGAATAATACAAAAGAAAAAAAGAAACAAACTTACATCAGGCATTTTGCTGGGTAGGGTCCTGTAGCTTCAAGCTTGAAATTGAACACATTCTTGAAAGGTTTTTTACTGAGCTTGCAAAGCATGTTGAGGTTCGAAACCTGTTTCAATATATATAAATAAACGCATAGTTAGAAGCATTCAAACAAGCTAGAGCAGAATTTTAAAATGTTTTAGTTGAATTCAATTGATATTCTGACTAAACAAGTTCTTACCAAGTTGTGAACAAGTTCTTTTTGAGCAGTTTCCAGCATAGTGCCACAAGGATCAAAAAAGTGAGTTTTCTCGAAAAGAGAGCTTATGCAAAGTATAACCCAGTGGCTTGATCTTATCGTAGGAAAGTATAACCGTTGAAACAAAATAAAACAAAGCAGTTTGAATAAAAAAATATAACAAATAAACTATGCTTAAGACAGAAATTAATTGGAACATATATTTACCAAGTCATGTTTCCAAAGACTTTCTTCTGAATTAATCCTATTAAATTCTCTTTCGCAGCTAACTGGATCAAATGTTTCAGGCGTAACTAGCAACTTATTCCGTGACCATTAAAAGAAAGATAAGAAAAAATGAGTCAACTAACAACTAAAAAATAGTACAAGTGAAAAAGAATAGCAAAAAGGCAGTGGTAGATACTCACAGTGAAATAGGAAGTGAAACAGTACTTCTTGATAAAAGGTTTTACGTCAGAGCTCAACTTTGATTCGTAGTTCAGAACTTGAATAAACGAGTTCATAACTTCATCTCCAATCTCACCCCTTGCTTTAAAAGAATTGTAGTAGTTCTCATAGCTTACAGGAAATCCATCAAGGTCCACAAAAAGAGTGCTGGAAAGAATAAAAATAGTTAACGAGAGAACTATAGGGAAAAGGTTTTTAAAAAGAGAGTTTAAAAAAATGTATGATTCAAATGCATAACTGCCATGACAAAAGTTATAGAAAGAAATGCAACAATATGGTTACATCTAATCTATGTGTGCCTTATAATAAATATTGCAAGCACAATCACTCTTTGGATGTCTGTTGAAATTATTTGAATTTGATATCAAGGCACAAATTCGTCAAAAAAGAACAAGTTTCCCTGATCATTTCATGCCTATCAAGAAAATACCTAATTGAAAAGAAGTTAAGTTGTTCTATTCCAATTCCTCGTTCGGTTCATATTTGGTTAACAAAAAATTCTTAGACAAACACTTGTGTGTGGAGAGGGCTGGCTAACAAAACAGATCTCATAAATTAATGAGTATAAAAAAACAGAGTTATTGAATAAGAGAATTTACTATGTTCGTAAGAAAGGCTTCCTCAAATTTTTTGAAAAAAACTCATCGACTTCTCGAGATATTTTGAGCTTCTTAGGATGATCAGGAGATTGAACTTTAGCTGCTCTCTATTTCCTATTCTTCTTTTCAATTGTATTTCGACCTGTACTTGTTCCAGCTTCTGCATCATTGATTGTAGAAAAGTCTGCACAAAAGATATGGAAAAAGGCTGAAAAGGAAATAAACAAATGGGTTCAGACTAATACTACAAAAAATTATAAAAAGAGAACAGAAAGGATAAAAAAGAAGAACTGTTACCTTGTTGCTCAGAAATATCGAAGGGCATTTGAATTTCTACACTTGCATCACATTGAGAGGCTGTTATCTCTTCTTTTGTAGCAACAACGGGAGTGGTAGGAGAATCATCTTCAATTAGGATGGGCGTTCCTTGGTAGAACCTAACTCTATCTTTTGAAGAAGAACAACTGATCATTATAAAACTCCTCTTTGCATTAATTTCACTTGATAAATTTTCTTCCTCCTAGCAAAGGTAGAAGACATGTTGTTAAAGATCAATCGGAAAAAAAACATCGGAAAAATAATGCAATTAAAGTTGAAACAAAACCTTAGGTTGTGAAGTAGTAGCTTGGTCAACAGAGTAGCTATTCAGAACTGAACCACGAACATGATTGATTGGAGTTTGGTAAACAAAATTCAGACCAAAATTGTTCTGGGTGGAGGCAAAAAACAAGTAAAAAATAGTTAATTGGTTGATACTATTTGAAAAATCAAATAATTGAATCAATACCAGAAATAACTAGCACAACTAATAGGGACAAAATTTAAAGTCGGTTACCTTAAGTTCAACATTGTGGCGTGGGCTCCTGATTAGTGGCTAGTTCAACACGAATCTGCATTTAAAAGTACTTCATAAATAACGCTTTTCTTTAAAAAAACTAATACACAAATACTAAAAATTGGCACAATAGGAAAATTTACATCTTGCTTCAAATGTGGATCTGGCTTTACTTTGTCATCAAAATCAACTTTTGCAGTGCATTTCAGACCTTCTGAATTGATTGTTGTACTCTTTGAATCAACTGGCTTGTTCTCAAAGATATCTTCACGAACATTGGAGACATTACTGACCTGCAATTGACAGTATGAATAAATGTTTATCTATAATAAGAAAAAAGAATAACAATAAGAATCTAGTTAAAAAGAATTTAAACAATAAAAACTAGAAGAGTAAAAAAAAGAAATACCTCCACATGAGGAATGGAAACAAACTCGGTAGGATTAACAGGAGCATTGTTGACAGGCCCAACAGTGGCATAGGGTGTTTGAGATATGTCTCGTATCAACAATTGAAAGATGAATGAACAATGAAAAAAACAATCTGGAGCTAATAATAAAAGTAAACAAATGTAATAGAGTAATGGATGCTTACTGGTAGAACTCCAAAAGCTTTCCTAGACTCATAATTCCTATCGACCAACACAAGATACTGGAAATCATCATTCTTAATGTGAGATATCCGAGGGAGAGAATAATCCACAGTTGATTGATGATTCTCAATAACATCAAAATCAACAAAATCCAGATAAATGATCTGTCAAATCAAAAATAAAAAGTCAGTCAATAAAAAATTGTGGAGAAAGAAAGACTGGAACTTATGAAAAAATCTAATAATTGGAAAATAGAAAGAACTTACTCCCCAAATAGGAAGACATCCCCCAATATGAGAAGGCTTGTTCATTTCCTCAACAGTTGGTCTGCTCATAATCATTTCAAAGTGACGCTCTGACTCCTCACGCATAAAATCAAGTGCCAACTGTCCAAAGTTGAGTGAGGGAATCGCGGAAACATCTCTTAGAGAATAAAGGAACTTGGTGTTACCAACGCAATATGAGGCAGGGCACAAAATAGTTGATATGAAATAAAAAGCGAAGCTTCTGATAAAATCATCTTCAGATTCGTCACTAAGCATAACCTCTTCAATTTTGTTTATTGGCATCTTGTTCCGATGATCAACATACTTGGTTCTTAACTTTGCAACCTCTGATTTCACTTGGGGATCATCACTGCTAAAAACAAAAGGCCCAATGCCACCAGGGAAATCAAAGATTTTGTTAACCATATCTTTTGTGATCTTGATAACTTTGTCCTTGTGCTTGAAATAAGGATCTATAGTACCAAAAATGTGTTGATCTAACCACTCAAGTAAATTCATTGGGATGATAAGGTGGTATGGCATATGAAGAAGCGCTTCCATTTTATACTTTGTGATATGACCTAACTGAACACCAGTAAACTGCTTCACAACTTTGTTGAAACGCATGGTTGACAGTTGGGAAATATAGGTACGATTGCATAACTTCCTAGGAAACACTCTTGCTGTTGAAAAAAAAAGATCAAGAACAACAAATAAGAGGCTGGAAAAAGAATAACAATAGTTTCACTATACAACCAGAAAGAAAAGACAATCAAAAAAGTTATACTAAAAAAGAGGCCACAGGATTAACTAAACAAGAAGATAAAGAAATATATCTGAAACAAAGGTTTTACTCTACAAATATTAAAAGAAACAAGATTTCCAATTCTTATACAAAAATGGCTGGGTTTGTTCTACATCTAAAACAAAAGAAACGCAAGAGATAGTTCACACATGATTGACACTTTAAAAAAAATACACCACCTCCTGTAAGAACAAAGTTGACACAAATTTTGCTATTTACATCAAATTTCTCAACTATCATACTGTAAAAAATATAAGAAAACACAGGTGAAAAAAACATACCACCTTGGTCATTCCGGAGACCTCTTGTGGGATATTCAAAATGTTCCTCCCCTGTCGAGTCTTCTACTTGCCCAACATCACCACCTTCTTGTGCTGCAAAACTCAGGTTGAAGTTGAAAAAAATAAGTCACCAGCTTCTATCCAATAAATACTACACAAGATGAACAACAAGTACTACAATATATCAAAATTCTGAAAAAACTCTAAACATTAGTACACTAAGCGGAAATTGCTCTAAATTCAGGTTGTACTTGAAAAACAATAAAAGTAACTACCAAACAACAACTACTACACGCAGATGAACACCAATAGTAAAAAATTTCATATGAACACAAACTACTACACAAGATGAACATTTGAACACAAACCCTACCACCTAATTACTACACAAAAGAAGAATAGCAACAATGAACAACTCAGATGAACACCAACTACTACACAACAAGAACAAGTTGAACACATACCCTAACCAATATAAAGTACAAAAGATAAATACAAACTAATACACAAGATGAACACAAACCCTAAAATACTAATGGGGATTTGCTGGAAATTCATCAAGCAACTCAACAAAATCACAACTATTTATTCTGTTTTACACCAAACTCAAGAAAAAACGATAGCATCTAACAAAAACTAATCAGAGCCCACTACTACAAACTATAAAGACTCGATTTAGTGAACTATGGCTAGGGTTGACAATTGCACTAGCAATTTTCCAACCAAAATCACAGCCACAACGCAGCTACAACAACCTATCAAACGAATCAACTAGTTGGCCACCAGATTGATTTGCAGCAAAAGACCTAGCCTAGGATCACTAGACACAAACCCTAAGATCACTAGACAGAAACCCTAAGATCACTAGACACAAACCCAACAGCAGGAGAGGCTAGATCCATACACAACAAAGAGCAACACAGCCACGAGAAGCACGAAAAATTGCGGGAAAAAAACTAGGGTTCGAAGGGGAATGAACCAGTCGAAGCCATAACGGGGACAGAGCAGAACGCCGACGTGTGCGAGGCTTGGATGCGCGAAACAAGGATCCACGAGCCGGGGAAGCGTGGAACAAATCGCCAGAACCGAACCCTAGGTATTCAGCAGTGACGGCGGAGAGGGAGGAAGAGGGGAGCGGAACGGGAAGGGAGGAATAAGAAGAAAAGAGACGACGCGTCTTTCTGGTGGCCGAACGGGAAGGGGAACGGGGAAACGAAGGAACCAGTATATGGGCCGGCCCAGTAAAAGCGGCTGCAGGCGCCGGTTTGGAGAAAAACGAAGGAACCGGTGCCTGCAGCGCTAAATAGGATTTGCCTTATGATATTTGCCTAAAAAGACATAGATTCTATAAAAAAATGGTTTGCACATCCTCTAAAATTTTCATTTCTTTTACCAGAACAGTATGTCTCGTTCGATTGTGTAGTTTATGCTTAAGTTCAAGCATTCTCTAATTCTAATAATACATACATACATCGTATATTAATTCATCGTGGGTAGAGCATCCCATTAGAATTATATCCATCTCTTCTTTTGCTTAGTAAAATGCATATCAGCATGCGCATACCCCTCGCCAAAAAAAAGATGGAGAGATGCTTATTGCATATGGAGGTTTTCAGATGAACTCAGATTGGGCAGCCATGTTTTTATCCATAGGAACAACTGCATCACGCGTGCGTTCTCTGGAATGAGGTATACATGTAAGCTAACACCAGTGAAAGAACCTGGCAGACACAATGGCCTGAGACTGAAAAGAATAACGTAAGAGAAACTTTCGGAATGACTGACATAAACAAAACAAAAACATGTTGCAATATGTCAAAATTAGTTCACGATCTAACCAAAAATTGAAGAAGAATCATGAGGTCAGAAAAAATGGCACAAATCAGAACAAGAATAATCTATTTAGAGCACTGCAATCTGACTTTGACACACGCAAAATCAAATTCACCTGAATGTCTTTGGGCTACATCTCACAATCTAAATGTTGATAAGAATAAGAAAAGAATTCTACCTGACACTTCTTTTTTGTCTCCTATGGAGCTACCTGACTGTCACGCCCGAGATGCAATCCTATTCTTATTTTGGCACGAGGGCCTCGACAGGGATAGAAGCGCATCTCGTCGTTTCGCAAGAATGGATATCATTACAAGTACATGTAAAGAAGAGATGAGTATATGGAATTGGCTTACACTCACCACAAGATACATCAATTTCACATCAATACAACAACATATCCAAGCATCATATAGAAGAGCAGGGTCGGACTATGGACGGAAACAAACGATAAAATGACATCCATCCTTGCTATCCCAGGCTGCTGCATGGAACCCATCCTAGATCGATGAAGAAGAAGAAGAAGAAGAAGAAGAACTCCAAATCAAACAAAGCATCGCTCTCACGTCAACACATCGCTTTACCTGTACCTGCAACTGTTGTTGTAGTAATCTGTGAGCCACGGGGACTCAGCAATCTCATTTCCAAGGGTATCAAGACTATTAAAGCTTAATGGGAGAGGTAAGGTTAAGTGGTGAGGCTGCAGCAAACACTAAGCATTTATTTGAGTGGCTAACTTACGAGTACAAGAATAAAGGGGGATGACTGTCGAATAAGCGGACATGAACTAGTAATGATCACTAAGTGATCCTGAACACCTACTTACGGTCAAACATAACCCCACCGTGTTCTCTCTCGGATCAGAAATTCACGAGAAGAGACAGTCACGGTTACGCACACGGTTGGTGTATTTTAGTTGAGTTTACTTCAAGTTTACTATGACCGGGTGTTAAACAAAGTTCCCAAGTTGCCACGTAACCGCGGGCACGGCTTTCCGAAAGATTTAACCCTGCAGGGGTGCTCCAACTCATCCATCACAAACTAACCACACGCCGCGGTAATAACCTCGACCACGAATCTCGTGATCTTCCTAGGCAATTCCACTAGAAAACCGCAGCCTCGAGATAGCCCGAAGTATTCTCGGAATTCCTCGCACAAGACGTTCGAGAAAGGTAAAACAAATCCAGCAAGGCCGCCCGACGTGCCGACAATCCCGATAGGAGCCGCGTATCTCGTTCTCAGGGCACAACCGGATGAGCGCAGCGTACAATGGCCTGATAGACATCTCCCGGGTTGCCCCGGGTTGGCCCCGCACACGACTCTGTTTTGGACCAGCACCAGCAGCACTGGCCCCCCTGTATTATGTTGAATAACGAACCTCGGGTAGCGCTAACTCCCTATGCGTCAAATTAGTTATTAGAGTTATTATGTTGGGCAAATGTAGTACCAATGTTGGGCCTTGCCAGACAAGTTTTATCCTAAAACGAAAATCAAGGGGGTCCCCATAACAACCCCGAGCATGTTAGGAGCGCTCAATTATGGAACATAACACCGGTACACAAGTAACTAGGGCGGCAAGAGTGGAACAAAACACCGAGCAAAAGGCCAAGCCTTCCACCCTTTACCAAGTATATATGTGCATTAAATTAAATAGCAATAATATTGTGATATATCAAAAAAAATATCCATGTTGGCACATGGAACAATTTGCACCTGCAACTAACAACGCTATAAGAAAGGCTGAGCAAGCAGTAACATAGCCAAACAATGGTTTGCTGGGATGTGGAGGGGTTAGAGGCTTTTCATGGCAATTTGGGAGGCTTGACATACAAGTGGTAGGTAGCGAGACAGCGATAGAAACGAGACATCTAGCATGGCAATGATAGTAATGGTATCCAGGGAAATGATCATCTTGCCCGAGATCCCGCTTGGAAGAAGATCGAGTCCATGAAGAAGACGAACCAACGTAGTCGAACGAATCCTCACACTCCGAACGCTTTCGGAACTCTATCGAGAAGAAGCAATCCGAAAACAACAATCAACACATGATAACACCACAACATATGCATGACATGATGCACTTCAAATATGATGCATGTTATGCATGACATGGCAAGCACAACAATCAACTTCTACACATTAAGTGAAGCTCAATATGCAACGAGTTGCATATTGACGAAACTCCACATTCGAATATTTAGTTCACTCTCGTTTAGGTACACGACAATATTAAATGTTGTTAAACATGGCAAGAGGTGAAGCATAAGTAAACTACACATCTAGGCAAGTTTAAATGAGGCCGGAAACAACATATAGCATTTCCGAAACGACCCTATATGTTAATTTCGAAATTGGTCCAGATCTGAACTAATCATGTTTTATATTTATTAAACAGGAAAATAAAGTATACCATGCAATTCTACACGTCATTCTAGTCGATTTACATATATGGAACATCTCAAACGGAGCTACGGTCTAAAAGTTATGACCGTCACAAGATGAACATGACATGAATGCAAAATGCATGAAAATGACAACCACAACATTTCAAATCATGAATGCAGCAAGATATTATGATACTACATGAAAATCTAAGCAAGTTTCATATATGGCATGACCAAAACGGAGCTACGGGTCAACCACAACAACCAACACAAGTTTTAGTTCAAATCTGTCAAAACAGCAACATGGCATAACGCACACATGAAAACA